>OY294037.1:49460929-50707509 GCA_958510855.1 Rhagonycha lutea
GATCAGCGTGTTTAATTTATTACTACCTACTAATTAATGGGTTTGTGCAGATCACCAAACATAAATGTTGCAGTTCTGTAATATCTAGAAGTAAAAAAAAAAACAATGGTATAACAGAATTACATGCAGATGCAACCTCAGAATGGAGGTCGATTGCAGCACAGTTGGTTGAAGTAAAAGAAATGCAAGTGATGCAAAATAAAGTAGATTTTGTTATTACATAGGGCAACGTAAATTTAATGCATTTATTACAAATAACCAAGTTTCAAATTCTAGGACAATTTTTTTAATCAATATCAATCACATCAAGATGATACGAATTGCAGAGTAATTATATCTTTTACAACATTTTACATGCTCTGCTAGGGCTGTTAACCCTGCTGCCCTTACGCCGCAACAGACAAGAGAAAATGTAACCTTGAAATGTAACGCCACTGTCTCAATCTCTACCTCTACAGAATGCAATGCGAGGTCGTTCTTCTGCCAGTTCTTTGTATATAAGTTCAACGTACGTATTCATCTTTTGTTGTTTTGCTAATATTTTTTTAATTTACCGTTTATTTCTTCAATCCTTTAGAAATTTGTATTGTAACAACGTTTATTACATGCCCTAGTGGACTACGAAATTCAAGAGTGATGAATAAATTATAACATCAATTCTCAGAATGTTGATTTAAAAATAAAATTTAAACTATTTTCGTTTATCCACAGGTAGCATTGCAAGTCAAGTACAACTATCAGTTGGATAACAATTAAAGTTTAAAAATACCATCAAAAACAACCGAATTTAATTACTTAGCAACTTCTACACAATCTAAATATAAAAAATTGAAAAACAATACAATTTGAGTACATAGCATTTCTAAATTTTTATAATTGTGTTAATTTAATAATTTGTTTACTTTTGTAACAGTAATAAATTAAACTAATTAAAGGACACATAGTCATACAATAAACAAATTTTCCAAAATTTTAATTGGATGATATATTGGAAAATTTTTATATTACACTGTCCTTTTAAAGAATAATTTAACTTTTTAAAATAATTAAAGAACTAAAGAAGTGTTTGGGTATCTTCAGAAGCGGAGAAGATCTCTTTCGTTAATACCTTTTCCAATCTTATCCGTCGAAAGGAATTAATCTTATATTTTCGGCTCCTTGGGTATTCAATATCCTAATCTCAATATCCAATGTATGTCGCAAAAGTAGGGTTAACATGTAATAAACTTGAAAACAATACTGAATGGACGAATGTACAGTGGACGATATTTTGATCTGAACGATGATGGTTTGTTGTGACGTGATTTTTACATACGCCGACTAAAGGCAATTTTATCTAGAATAATATGTTTTAAAATCGGGTTTGTACAAAAATTTCGTAGTTGTACCTCGTATTTATCAAATAGAGTGGTTATTCATCAAGACATGAGTATTTTTCCGTTAAATAATAAATACTAGATTTTATGGGATTACTAAATTAAATGTCAACATCATGGTCAAAAGTAAAATGATATTTTTAGTCAAGTACAGCTGCAAATAATAAAACGAGATCCAAAAAGCAATTATAGGCCTAGTTTTGGGAAAACTAATATTATTTAGTTAAGCCGGTCTCGAGTTTTATGGCTTTTTCAGAGAAGGGAACAAAGAAGCGGCTGTGAGTTAAGTCATTGGGACGGGCACGAGTGTTTGTGAACGGTTTACCAAAAAGTACCGCGCGCCATAATGTCGCGTTTAAAATTACCAAAAAGCACGTATATCTATTATTCACAAACTCATTAATAAGTTTTAAGAAATCATAAAAATTGGGGGAGTGATTAGAAAAAAAGGAAGAGGGAAACCCAAAATGAGACCTCTTATTGGATGGGACCCTTCCTAAAAATTAGGAAATTTATGTTAACGAGTAGAAGGGAACAGGCAGATCGACTCACTCGACAAAGTGATTCTGCTCAAGTAAGACGTGAAGTCTTGTAAATCCACCTAACTTGTGAGATCACTTTGTAAAACGTTTAACATCTAAGTTTTCGGGTCAAAAATAGTTAAAGTTTCGACGGTCAGTACTTATAAAAATTATTTTATAAGTATTGGATACACCAAGAACATCTAAATCGGTAGTCGAATCGAAAGTAATAATAGAAATTATTAGTGAATGAAGACATTATTTCGAGTGTTAAAATAGTGAATTTCGTTAATAAACTATTGAACTTATCACGTTTATTTTAAGAGTGTATAAAGCCGATCGTTAATTATATTTATTAAGAACATTTAGCGTCTGGAAGAATCGAAGTTATTAAGTTTTAGTCATCCAGAATAATTAGAAAATTAGTTCTCGATGCAAGTTTAACGCGAATTAGCGGGATTATACGGTTTAAGGTGAATTAAATGTTTATGTTTGAAACATCGTCGTGGCCCAGGGGTGCAAGTAAAGCGATCTTTGATTTCAAATTCTTTTAAGTCCTTCGATTTATTAAGATTCTGACCTAAAGTTCATAAGGAATCCACAAAATTACGTGCGTAATATTATAATTTCGACGACGTAAAAAATCACCATAGTGATTAATTTGGTCAAGTAAAACTTATCCAAAGCGAATGAACATTATTTTATCTGATAAAAATTATTAAGTTGGGAGTTCATTCATATTATACACATTTAAATTAATAATTCGTGTGAAACCATCATAAAGTTCAAACACCGTATTTAACATCTTTTGTGGCCAAGGAGCCGTTTCATCAATCAAATCAAGGACCGACACTATCAAATCTATTGCAGTCAAGGAATATCCACAACGAGTGAATCATTGTGTAAGACACCTGTATTCAACCATAGTAAGTGATATTTGTTATTTTTAAGAAAACACATAATTTTCAAGAATCGGTGTGAAGTTTATTTAATTGTTGTTAGGTTATTTAAAGTTTGCCTAATTTTATTCAAGTTTTGTACTAATTTCATTACATATATTTCATTAGAAATATATGGATGCGAGTAGCTGACAAAATCTGGGTTTTAAGTTCAGAAATTAAAGAATAGGGTTGTAATTCAAATCGTCATAAATCTGATTAATAATTCTAATTTTGTCTATGGTAAATTTGGGGATTTTTATTGAAATTAAGGGAATTTTACTTTGATATAAAGATTAATTAGTCAGTTACTCAAATCATTAAGAATCATTATTTTATTAGCATTAAGAAAACTTAGCTTTGCATCGAGCTCGAATAATTTTGATAGGTTTTATTATTAGTATTGATCAGTGCTTTTGGCATTGAATGTAAGTAAGTTTGTATTTTGAAGTTATCTTATTATTATATATTTGTTTTCCAGTTTTCATTTGTTTTTATTGCGTAACTGTGTTACGATATTTCTTTTACAGGATATTCCATATTGTGAGACTCGATAGATTTACGATAGTCCATCGTCCCTTGATAAGTTACATCTAATCTTTTCACTAAACAATTTTTATTCATTACCTACAAAAACTATTAATTCCATACCAACAGCCGTGCGCGGATAAAGGGGATAAACCGTGTTCTCTGTTACATCGTTTACCGATCCAAGCAATTAAGATCAGGGGCGGGCCGGAATTAAACTTAACAGAGTGGCGCCTTTAGTAACTCCATAAAAATCGGGGTTATCAGTCGAGCATTGTAAATAGTAACCAGCGACATTATGCCATAACACTTTTTCCCGTAATTTTAGTAATTAAAGAATCTACGCCGAAAACCACTGAGTTAGTTGAGTGCTTTCCTTAAGTGTCATAACCTTTATTACGTGATCGAGGGAAAAAGGGCGTAGTGTGAAAATAACGCGTAATATTGTACAGTCGGTGTCGACCTGGAGAACCAAAGTCTGAACAATGTTTAGTGCTGACACTAAAACGCAGTGGAGGATATAATGTTTATAAATATAGGGTTTTCCAACAACAACGCTACAACTCTGACAGTGTATTGCGGTCCTGTTGGTGAAGCTATGCCAAATTTCGAAGCTATAGTAATTAATGTTTCCCAAATCATTACTGAAAGTTACAGTGTTGAACAACGCGTGTAAATCATTAAACTTTAATAAACTTAAAAATCAAAATAACTGTCACCGCTGCTCTCAGCGTACCTCTGTACAAGTCTATGATAAACAATATTTTGTGGCCTAAATTGGAAGATATGCATCTCAACGACATGTGGTTCCAACAAGACGCATGCGAAAATGGATCTTCTGTACAACAAATTCGACGGCATGTTATCTCTTGTTTTGGCAAAGTTAAGTGGCCACCAAGATCATGTGATTTAACGCCATTAGATTTTTTGGGGTTACATTAAATAACGGGTCTATGAAGAAATCGAATTAATATAACCAATGCCATAATGACATTCTTCAGTATTTTTAGTAAAGTTTAATGATTGGTACGTGTTGTTCAACACTGATTGATGTAAGTTTCAGTGATGATTAGAGAAACATTAATTACCTACTATACAGCCTCCAAATTTGATAGCTGTAGCTTCACCAACATATGCCAACTGTCAAAGTTGTAGTGAATAGTTTGGGGTTCCATATGACTGACAAACCTAAAGCAATGGTTCGTACCCTTTATATCCCATATCGCCATATCTATCAGCAAATGAACTTTTGTGGGACAACTTGGATAGAAAATCAAAATTACGTCTACGGTGGAAGACCACCATTACGTATATGGTGGTAGGTAAGGAACCCGAACTGCAATTTTAAAAATTTTCCATGAAATCATAGAAAACGATCCAAAAAGCAATTATGAAACATAAAATTTGTGGGCCATTGCAAATAAGGGCTTAAAATACTCCCCCCCCTCAAATTAAAATTGCACTAGCTGAGACGGGTTGAGACGATATAAAAGATTTCATTATCTCCCACTATAGGTAAGCTCCACCCACCTCAACCTAGAGGAAGCTACATTGTTTCGCTATGATGCATACACACGGGCAAATAATAATGTTGCAAATTGATTAGAGATGATGGATCCGATAGGATTTAGTTGTCTTGAACGCCTCCACTTCGCTCCGCTCCAGGAGACCACCATTACGTATATGGTGGTAGGTAAGGAACCCGAACTGCAATTTTAAAAATTTTCCATGAAATCATAGAAAACGATCCAAAAAGCAATTATGAAACATAAAATTTGTGAGCCATTGCAAATAAGAGCTGTTTTAAGCCGTTTTAACAACACATTACCAACTAAAAATATTCCCTAGGGTCGGTCCAACTCGGCAAATTGTGCTATTGGGAAGGGGCTGGATCTATCTTTTTTTTGCTGCAAATTTAAACCAAAAATAACCCTAATAGTGAAATTAACTCCATGCTATCTGTACGATAGATGGTGCAAACACTATGGGGTTCTCACGATCTCACGCTACGCCCAGCCTGTAGCCCAACTAACTTTGCACAACATAATCGCATTAAATTTCGCATTATAAGCAATCGTTTGAGCAAGAGGGCAAATGCAAGCAACACCCAGAGAACACAGCATCGAAGTTCGAAGAACGGAAAAGTAGCGCCGTCGACATAAGAAGAAAGCGGTAGGCACGCATGGCCGGTGAAAACGTTGCGTAATATTATTTACTCCCACACATTTGTTAAACTAATCGATATTGACATTCACCTCAAACGCTTCATTTCAATGTTATCTATAACTATTATAATTTCGTTTTCTTTAACCCTCCAGTGGTTGCGTGGTCTACGTTGGTAGACCATGCTTCTTTAAACCGCCATAACTCGTAACAGTTCCAATTATATCGGTTGCATCTTTGAGTAGCTGTCAAAAATTAGTCAATCTTTCGGATCATTAGTTTTTGAACTTTTAAAGTGGTAAATTATTGGTTTTATTAGGTCTGAAACAGGGCTGGTCTACACCCGTAGACCACGCGACTAACGACGTTACAGTTTTTATTTGTTAACAGATTTTTTATTAATTAGTTTTATCAATTGAGGATACAAGCCGCAGGGGAAGAGAAATGTCGGACGACCTAGAAGAGATGGGCACCGTGACAGGCAGAAACGCCTAATGCGAAAAGTGAAGAAGAAGAAGAATTTTATCAAAAACTATTGATCCGAAAGATTGAGTCATTATTGTCAGCTACTCAAAGATGCAACCGATATAATGCAAACTGTTACGAGCTATCACGGTTTAAAGAAGTGGTCTACGATTGTAGACCACGCGACTAACGGAAGGATAAAATATACGTTCAAATCTTCAAATTGTACATCTAGTTTCTTTTAGCTTAACCGATTACTTTGACATCAATATTTCTGAAAATTTTTAAAAAATATGTTTTAAAATAGACAAATGAAGAATATCATGTCTCGTTTAAAAATAAAAGTCTAAATTACTGTAAACTTAATAACTTAAATGGTCTACGAGGGTAGACCACGCGCCTAAACTCGTAAGTAAAATATGCGCTGCAGGGTTAATAAATTTATACAGGGTGTCCCAAACCTCAACTTAATCCCTGGAGGCCAGCCCATGACTGACCAGAATATCAAAATATGACCTTATTAAAAAATCGTTAGTTTTCGAGATATTGGCACATTTATGAATATTGAGAAAATCGACACATTAAATCAGTTATCGTATGCCACAGGTACGAAATTTCATATTATAGCATTCTAATTAGGTTAAGTAACCCCAAATAGCCCCGATATTGATCACAGACAAAATAGAACCACTAGTGCCATACCTTTAGTTCAAATTCAAGCTCAAAGCCCAAAATTTATGAGTGCCAATCTATCGACGTTTTAATAAGGTCATATTTAAATATTCTGGTCAGTTTAGAGCTTGCCTATCAGAAGGGATGACGTTGAGGTTTGGGACACCCTGTCTATTCGATACCAGGTTAAAAAAAATTATTTTAGTGTATAAGGGTGTTAAAAGGGCCAATGTAATTTTTGCAACTTTTGTAAATGCTTGTAAAGTCCCTTTAAAATTACCCTTCTTCTTGAAAATCCTATAACTATATAAAAGTTGATGAACGTTACTACTACTTATAGTTTATAAGGATTTTCGTGCCGATAATTTTTAGTATTTTTACGAGGATAAAAATACATTGGTCCTTTAGCACCAAAGCTACAGTTTGGTATTCTAAACACATCAATTTGTTTATTTTTATTTGAATTTGTGGCAGCGGACTTCAAATGTGAGATTTGCATTGATTTTTGTTGTAAGAAAATAATTGTTAGTTAAATTTGTGTAAACATTGTAAATTTTATTCTGAAGAATTGTAAAATAGAGAGACCTGCGATAAAACGTAATAATTATTATAATGAGTATTATAATGTGATATGCATCTCATTCATTATAAGTGTAAATGAGGTTGTACTGTGGTACCATGATAACCATCACATCTAACATAATTAATATTAAATAAGTATAATGCATAAGGCAAAGTTCATAAAGGTGCGGTGCTTATAGTGTTAAAATAAAAACTACGCACCTTATAAATACTTCAAAATGACAGTATTAATTTAGTCATTTTTGTAAATAAGTATAACTATAAATATCTTCTATAAATCTGTAAAGTACCTATAAAAATATAATAGTGGTTGATTACTTAATTTTTAATTTTCATAATTAAAGTTATATATTACCTATACTTTAAAATATAATTAACGATATTGTATAACCAATAATTGGAGTGGCCAAGAAAAGGAGTGAATCAGTTCATTTTTGTGATACATATTTGGCGTTAGCTAGGTTCCTATCCTAGTCATAACTTACTTCAAAAATAGAGCAAATGTTAAACAAGTGACACTTTCTTCATTTCGCTATTTTAAGCAAACAATCAGTTTGCTTTCTTTGTTACCAAATATCAAATTTTTACAGTGTTGCACTTAATCAAACTTATGGTTGTTTAGAAATCATTTATGGACTTATTCACTCCTATTCTCACCACTCCAAATGTTGACGTGTATTTACTACTTACCGAGATGCGACAGACCGGACAGTTCAGAATCTGAAAAAGATTAATTGCGTTAACTAAATAATACTAAATACTAAATAATTAAAGAGAAAATTTACTATTTTCTTGCTTTGGCAAGAAAATGCTTTGGCATGGCAAAAGATAACGAAATGCTGAAAAGATTAAAAGAAAATATGTTTGAAAATAATGTATGGAAGAATTGGGATTCAAATTCAATTGGGATTCAAATGGTTATTTGAATCCTGTTATAACCAATTTATTTATTAATTAAGAATAGATTAATGTAAATTTTTAATACTGGAAAACATTATCTAGACTCATATAACAAGAATTGGAATTGACGTCAAAATACTGAAGAGTACAATTTGGATGCATTGGATGGCCGAAAATGAGGTATATAATAAAAAAGAGGAGGTCTCTAGAAGTTTTCAACTAAAAACACTGAAAGCAAAGGGTTAGAAAAATTAAATCTAAGAATGGAAAAGTAGGAAGACGATAACGAATTGAATTGAAAAAGAAGAGAGGATAGGTAGCAACTTGGAATTGAGAGGTTTATGAGAAAGAGCAACAAAATTGGGGTTAGATTCTCAAAGATCTAATAATAATATTATTAGAATTGACTAATACAAAACTAACTAACTAATATAAATTTTATTAATAATAAAATTATAATAAAATTAAAATTATCAAAATGGAAGTATGGGTCGTAAAGCAAGGTTTTCGAACAAAAGATCCTTTATGTAGCAAGATTTTTTAATTAAAATCGTTTGTGTAGAAATTCTCATAATTACCTAACAAAAATTTCATAACAAAATCCCTGATAATGATTTTCTTGTCAGGTAAACAATTTTTCATTATTTTATGTAAATATAAAAACAGTGTTTCGGGATTATTGATATAGATTAGTGATATAAAAACAGACATATAGTAATTTTTCGTTAGTAAGAATCAGTTAGTCAACTGACCGACGTTTCGGTGCTATATTTCTCTAGAATCATGACACTATAAAATGGTAGAACTCAATACAATGAACTAATTAAAACATTGGTACTCATTTATTATAGATGATAAACTGAACCGAAGTCCAACTAAATCACTTATTTGTTGAAAAAACAAAAAAATTTTACGTTAGCAACAACTGTCCAAATCGCTTAGGGTATAATATTCAAACTCGAACTTTTGCTTGTGGATTAAATCCACTATCATGAACTTCCTAAAACCTAATAGAATTAAGACTTATAAAAATATACGAAAAAAAAGGGGACATTTTAATGAACAGACCCTGAATTATGTAAAAATAATAAAAATAGGTGTGCTATTTTGGTTCTTTGATATGAGTAGGAAACCAATGTTAAAATTAAACGGCCATCAAGTTAAAATAAAAATTATATTTTTAAAGATAAGTATGTCGATAATTTTGTCAATAACTACGCAATTACATATATTGATAACATCATTGTCCAGTAAAAATGACGATGTAAATTGGACTATTCCGCATTTAATATAAGTGCGTCATTACTTTTACGACAAATACATGGATCTAACCCAACTATAGTTTTGCCAACATCAACCTTTACATGATCTGTTAGGTGGTATCTTGAAATAAACACAAAGGCAATATTTCATTTCTTTATCAAGTACTTGTGACTTCATTATATACAACATAGTGACTTACTTTCTTTTAGGGCTTGGCAACGCTTACGAAATGGGAAAACAAATCTAATCTTGGTATGGTTAAAGGCAAACATTTCTGCGCCTAGGTCGTAGAAGGATACAAATATCAAAATGTTTCAATTTTTAAACACAATCGCTCGAATCGCACAATTAGTCGATGTATAAAAATGCCCGTATTCTGTACTACGATGATTCTCAACATGAGAGCGTTTATTAATCCAAAATAAACTACGGTTTAACAAAACGGAATTTACTCTAATTTTTAATTAAATATTTTTCTATTCTGAAGTTCAAGAATTAGTACAATTTATCTTAGGCTTATTAGACTAGAGGTATGGGAGAATTTGATGATTCACAAAACTTAAAAATTATCCAGCCATGATGTTTAATATGTTCCGATCTACTCCGTCAAAACGGTTCCTGGTTATATCGACATCATCATTATTATAATCTCTACAAAACAATTTATAATATTTACATAATGTATCTATATTTAGATATAGATTTATTTATAGGTATAGATTTATTTATAGGGACGAGCTGGTTATTTCTATAAATGGCTCTTCTTTCACTTCTTTGTTAATTTCTATAATGCTTCCACTTGGATGAATTTTCTAGAAAAGGTCACAAAATGTGAATAAACAATATTATATTTATAATTTTATAATTTTGTTTATAAACAATACTTATCAAACTGAATTTAAATTCTACCCAATATACAACAGTTTTTACAAATCATCAGGAGTTTTTTTACCCTTAAGCATTAAGATGGTTTTTAACTAGTCGATTTTTATCATTTAGCTCAATCTAAATATTGGGAATAGCCATTTTATAAATAACAAACGCAATGCAGTACGAAAAATTTATTAGCTTCAGACAAGAATAAAAAGGTAACTCAACCGTATCAGATGAAGATAAAAGGAATTAGGGAATATGGGAAATACTTTATTTTATTTCAATTATAAAGAAAATGATCTGACTTCTGACAAACACATGACTTTCCCATTTGTTAATCTGCAACCCCAACGTTACCAGTTATGACAGGCCTGCATAGTATTTATTGGTTCATCTCTAAGAGTTCATCTGTATACGCGTGATTAAAAATCGATGAAATTAAAATAATAAATTTGTTTTTCTATAAGAAAAAAATGAACATCATGATGATTGTGATATTTTGATATATGATTTATCGATTTCTTTATCTACATCATCAAAGTTTCCATTTGTTCTCCATGGTTTTTACTTGTGAGTTTTATTATTTTAAAATATTTGAATAGAGTTATATATTTATTTAAAAAAGTATTCACTACGTTTTTGTCAAACAATAATTCCCCTTGTCCGGGTAATCTGATTTCTAATTTTTATTTATTATTGCTATGTCTTTTATTTTACTAACGAAGCTTTGTTAATTTAATTAATAATTACTTAAAAATTACTCCATTCTCAATAATATTGACTTAATTGACACCAACATCGTTACATTGTTTTGCACCTTTTTTTGCATAATTTATTTTATATTGATTGACGCTATCATGGCGATAATGTTACAATAAGTCATTGAATGATAGAGAATTGAATATTTTAGATTCTAATCAATTTTGCGAAAATTCTATTTGTTTAAATCAAAATATGCAAAACAACAATATAATAAATTATTAATACTAACAAATAATAAATTAGTTTACAATAAATCTAATAAGAAATATAAATATTAGGAATAACACATAATAAACTAATAAGTGAATTAGGCAAAAGTAATTACATTTGTACATTTCATTATATGTGTGAATATAATAATTTTTACAATAATAAAATATATGTATAGAAGATAAGGATTTCATCATTTTTTTAAATTTTATGTTTAATATAATACAATTTTTAAAATTTTAATTAATAAAATAATGAAAAATATTTTATGAATATGCTGACTTCATTGTGAAACAAACCATAAGAATTGCATATTATAGTTTGAGGTATGGCGTCGCCTCTGAGACATCACTCCCATGTTCGTCGTGTCACTTTTAATGTACTGTGGGTGTAATTAAAATGTATGTCGTATCCAGTGGCGGATTTCCGAACAGGGAGTCTTAAAATTCAAATATTTTTGAACGTTCGGTATAGTGCATACTAGAGTAAAAACCGTGCCCGTAGAATGCACTCTGTAGGGGTAGTGAAAATGTAAGAGAGTCATCAAATTGAATTGCGCTTCCCCAAACCTCGCAAGTGGTAAATCCGCCACTGGTTGCATACTTGTTTATTGTAATCTCTTCTTCTTCTAGTGCCATATCTTCTTTAGACGTAGGCGATCTTCCTGGCTAAGCTTAAGCCAGGAAGACTTTACTAGGGAAATGTTAATGGGGCGGTTTCTTTTTAGATCTTTTCTAAAAGATTTTTTTAGACTTTTTAGATCACAGCACATATCCGACTCAATCAGGATTAGAACCGCGGTTTCCCGCTCTGTAGTCTATCAGTGTTTAATTTACGCCAGACTGCTGGTCTCACTAATAATGTAATCAACCCACTATTATAATGTGGGCTTGAAGTGGTTAAATATCTTTGGTTTGCTTACTATTCAAATTAGATGGATTTCTACTAGAATCACGAATTAATTTTGACGGCTGTGGAAATAATTGTATCATAATTTATGTATATGTACCAACACTTTTACTTATCATAATAATAATAATTCATCTCTTAATTATCTTATTAGTACAATCTTTATGATAGTATAAACATACTTTTTTATAATCCTGATATGTAAAGGGTGATCCCTTATATTTTGAGAATGTCTTATCATCACTAGTTACAAAATAAATACAAACAGCTCCACCAATTCATGCACTTTTTACACCGATTCATACTAAACGCCATCTTAGAGAAAAGTTACCACTACGAGTTAATGATTGAATTTGTATTGTAAATCTTATTATATTATATCGGAAGAGATGGTTATGGTTATAGCAAGTTTGATGTGTATGTACAAAATTGTACATCTGAGATTTGGCAAAATTGCATTCGGCACACTGACAAGGTTTTTGTTTGGTATGAACGGGAAAAACTTTTAGATGTCACCGTAAAGTTACGCTTAGATCTGACACTTATGGCATGAACGTTATGAAGAACAGAAATTCTGTCTTTCTTACTGTCTCTTATTCTCCGAGTCTTAACTTTTACTGTCCGACATAAAATTCGTGCAATAAGTGTCAGATCTAACTGCACCATCATATCGGTCTCAAATGATTCAGATTCTGAAAATGGTAACATGGTAATATTGTAGGTACCTACCAAAATGTACTCTAAAATGTCCTTACTATGTTTTGGCAGTATACCGACCGTAACCGTAAGCATAAGCGTAAGAATTTAAGTTCAAATATTTTAACTTGCTGTTAGGCTTGATGTACTTTATGATTTCATGCACATACTTTTATGCACCTCAAAAGTATATACGAAATACATACCAGAAAGTTTAAATATTTAAATTTTAATTCTTACGTTTTACGCTCAGGGACGTGTCCAAGGGAGGAGCCTCCCCTCCAATATTTTACAAAGTTGGAAAAAAGTTGGCAAAATCATTCAAAATTTGGTCAATCACTCAAAATTTGGTCAAGTTGGCAAAAACTGCTAAAGCAACAATAGGCAAAACAGACAATTACAAATAGTTGGCAATTTTGAATTAATTAAGTTGAAAAATTAAGTAGAAAAAAAGTTAAGTAAAGTAGTTGACCAAAAAATCGATTTAAATAAAAAGTAGTATGTCATTTAGGTCCAATTTCCCTATGTTGTATTTCGAGTACCAAATAGCTTTACCGTTTACATTTTATATTATAATACATAAAGACACAATTAAGCAAAATTTTGTTTAATTAAAATAATTTTCCAAATTGCAATAAAGTACAAAATTTAAATGAGATTTCAAAGAATAGTTGGATGACTAACATTTTGGTTAAACAATAGATTTTAATGATTACGAGATAATGAATAAAAAAGCAAGTCGAAAGGTCAAAATATCTCACACTCGCGAAACACTAAGAATATTTAAAAAATAGTATATACCTACTCCAATAAAAATCGCACATTTGTAGTAGTGGTTGTTTAAAGGCTAAAAAGTAGTCAGCCAAGAGCTGACGAAGGGGTTTCCCCAGAAGGTCCAGTGGTACTCCCCCGGAGAATTTTTGAAAATTTGGTTCACAATGGTGAATTTTGAGACTTTTTCAGTTAAAATTAAATTTGCAAAATAAATTAATTTTCCTAAATTTTGTGTTGTAATTTAATGAAACAAATATTGGTTAATATCGCTACTACAGCAATTCCTTCAAAGGGTCCAGTTTTCTAAATAGTTTCGAGTAATTTATTTGCCATGCATCAAGACTAATATAAATAAATATTATGTGAAATAATTAATAATTATTTTTAAATTTTTAATAAAATTTAAAAATAATAAAATTACCCATGAAGTCGCACAAACCAATAATAATGTACTTAGAAGTGGTCATCACCGTTTTGCGCTATTATTATATTATGTATGGATCAAAATAATTAGGGTTATCAATTTTCTCGAAATTGCCTGAATCGTGTTATTTTAAATTTATGTTCAACAAATATAATAATAATGGTGCAAATCGATGATGACCCCCTGGTTGTTACTTGTTCGACTATTATAATAATATAAATTAAATAGGTGTAGGGGAGAGGCTGGGACAGTGGCCACCTTTTCATATAATCCTTGATAAAAAGTCTTACATTTGAAAAATCAGAATAACACTTTTGGTTTTGAGACAAGCTAGACGAGTGCTCTATATTACGTCGATTTTGATATAAAATATTAATCCAAAAAATTTTAGTGGCGTTATTTTATTTTCTTGATTTTGTGGCCACTGTACCTGACCAATAGGTACAGTGGCCAGTTAAGTTAGGAACACTGGCCACCGCTTTTATTTATTAGACAAAAAAAAGTAATACATGTAAGTCTTTGGTGAAACTGTTTTAATTGGTAAAATATTAAAAAAAATTTATAAAAAACAAAAACTACAACTTAACATACATTGTAAACAGACAAATCAAGCGAAAAAGTGAAAACACTTGCAGTTCTGTTGGTTCCACCAGCTTTCTTCGGCTGAGGCAAATGTAGAACTACATCTTCTTTAGATACAGCAGCACAATCTGGGACATGTGGATAGGAAAATTTGCTACCATGTCTGCGTAAAAAACTTACCATATATTCGTCGGTAAGAACTTCTGTAATTTTTCCAATATAAAACTTGGTTAATTTCTTTGCAGAAAATTTGACCAAAATAAAGGAATTTATATTTATATTGTCTCTAACCATTTCTTCTTCAGGCTCTGAAAAAATGCTGACGTTGTCAGAATCTGTGAGGTCACTCATTTCCTCTTCACTATTGCTGCTACTGCTGGAGGCAGATTTTCTCTTCTTCTCTATTGCTTCACATATCTTATCATTTCCATAAATTTTTCTCTTAACGGTTTTCTGTTTTTGTACTACAGCTTGTCTTTGTTTTTTTATTTTATATTCTTCTTCTATCCTTTTCAAAACTGGTGTGCTGGTCAAAATTTCTGTTGTTTTTTTATTTCGCTGCTTCCTATTTGTAGAAACTAACGTCGCCTTTGGAAATGGTTTGATTATATCTGGAGAAACGAATTGTTTCTCAGGAGTCGAATGGATAAGTTCAATAGATGTGCCGGGGTCTACGTGATCAGGTTCGGGTGTTTTCTCACGATACGATGATGTTGATGGGACATTATTAATGTCTTTGTTTTCATCTTGTCTTGCATCATTTCCGTGTGTTAGAGGCACATCAGTTACAGTGGCAGCCATGAAGTCATCATCGCTGAAAACTTGGTCATTGTATGGGTAAATACCAGTCGCTTTGAATGATGAAATACAGTTCTTGGGACTGAAAGCAAGTGGGTAGGCTTCGTGTAAGATATCTGCGATGTCATAGATAGTTATCCTTTTACCGGGGTTGTTTAGCAACCATTTTTGGCATTCGTTGCTATAAAACTTTTTTAGAGGCCCGTAAACACCTCTGTCTAGTGGTTGAAGCCGATGACTTGTATGAGGCGGTAGAGTTAGCAAAATTATGTTATTCTTTTTAGCTAAAGTGATAGTCGCGTAAGACACATGGCTTTCATGATTGTCCATGATGAGTAGGACGGGAGAGGTTTCTGATGGGTTTGCATGTCGAATGAAATGTTGTGGCATGTTTCTTATCTAAAAACAAAATTATTTGTCTTATTTAAAAGTTTATTGAAATTTAGATTAAATAATATGAGGAATCAACACTGGCCACTGCATTTTTACTCGAGCAATCAGACCCATAAGGAACAGTGGCCACTTATAAAAGCAGTGACCACTGTTCCTTTATTCTACATGGCCACTGTACCAAAAATCAGACATTTTCAAAACATAGCCTAATGTCAAAACCACACATGTTACTTCAAAAATCCTAACCATACACTTAAGCCCAAAAGAAAACTGCTGCCTATATTGCATAAAAGTAATAAACAATTCTTAGTGTTTGTGTTTAAAATACTATTCTAACTTACCACATTAATTACGTACGGACGCTTTAAACACAACGATTTCACAGCACACGCTACAAATTGGTTAGAAGCACTAAACTGATACACAATGTTCTATATAAGGATTGTCACCATTTTCACTAGGTGGCACCACCATTACTACCTAAATACAAATTTAATTTGAATGTGGCCACTGTACCTGACTGGCCACTGTCGCAGCCTCTCCCCTATCTGTATTTTAGCAAATCGTTGTTTTTGAAACTTGTCTCTATCGTGTCAAAGTAAGTATCTCAGCAAATAGGTAATCCAATCAATTATTATGAAAATATTATTTTATTTGTTTTCAGATCAATCAAATTGTCAGAATCACATTCACCAATATTCACCGTCCAACCATACGAGGAACAACGTTGTATGCTAACTTATGAATTATAAATATTTTTTAATGGAATTATAATATTATTAACACTCATTGATAGTATAACACTAATTATGGACAAAAACATAGTATATTAAAAATGATGCAAATCGGTGAGTGGAAGTGTTTGTCTTCCGTTATAAATAAAATTAACGTTAATAAATACCCAAAAATTGAGGTATTTGCATTTTTGGTAGTCAAAATTCTAATAGTTTTTCAGGAATTATTTTCAAAATTTTTACTACTTTACAGTAGGGTAACTCCTTAACAAAGTTCAAGGTGGGACAATTTACCCTTGATTAATAAATAACTTGTTAATATTAAGAAGAATACATTATTTCAATTTCAATTACAAACTGACATAATGTATAAGAATAATTGTTAAATTATTGATTATTTAATTGCGAACAGCTTAAACAATTTCATAACTAATTTATTTAATCGTTAATAATATTAATCATACTGAAAGTTGTCTTAATTGTATCTACTTTCACTAATTTATTGTAAATAATTTTAGTTATACCTAATTATAAATTGAACAATTCCATTCAAAGAAGTTGTAAAAACCATTAGGTATAATTTATAAATATTATATTATTGTGTTATTAAAAATGCCATTGAAAATTTTAATGTTAAACTAATACATTCGTAAGTTGTCGGTTACTCATAATTATATATCACTAGGTTATATAAATTTTTAGATCAAATACTGATTATATTTTAGAAAATCCACAGAAGTTGATCTGCTGCTAATTTTATCAAGTATATTAATTTTTTAAATTCACAAATAAAAATAAAATTGCTCTGTAGGTTACGCAACCAATGTAACATAGCAAGATTTCGCCATCTATTATTTGTTTCTAGATACTATTACTGGCTATTATTACAGTATTCTGTACCTAAAAGTACCTCCTTTGTTATAATTACGAATACTTCAAATAGATGGCCACATGTGTTTTAGATTTGTAGATTGTGATTTATAGGGTAAAAATTATGTATTTATTAACTACTTTACGTATTTATTTACGTAATTAATTACTTTAATTGCAAAAGTTTTTACTAAAAATCGCAGGGCAAAAATTAGAAGTTTACTTCATTACCTCAAAAGTAATGCATATTTACCCATCTACAGTATGCACCTGACTCGCAAGGGGACAACACAGTCAGGGTTGTCGCCAGAGGTATTTCCGCCCGTGTGCAAGTTTAATTTGGCCACCCTTAAAACCTCCATTATTCATTGAAAATATCTATTTAAATTTTTTTTCTAATGTGGAAAAATAAAAAAAAATGCGTGTGACTTACCGAAATAAAGAAAATTGATGTGTATGTACTATTTTCATATTGTACTTTACAGAAATAATAGCTCAGTTAAAAGAGTTCGTAAATTTTTATTTATGTTTTTACAAAAATAGTCATTACAAAGTTTATAATTTATACACTGTGCAATTCTCTACAAAAAAGGTCTCTATACTTTTTTTTCGAAAAGCCATCATTCATGAAATTCGCGATTTTAACCCTGGAACGTCGCTGATAATTTTTATTTACATTAACTTATTATGGCGTTTGGGGTCTCTGAGACCCCACGTGACATTTAAGGGTTAACAATTGGAAATTATATTCTGCATAAAATACACTCTTTTCCACATCACGAGATACAGACTTGGTACATTTTTTTTACGTGGTTTCCCGAGTAGGCATAATTAACAATCTGTTCTGATCAAACGAAGACAGATTCATGAAAGATTTATTACAAAAATGGTGCCATAGTTAATTTTAATTATCAAACCAGGACATGGTCCAGTCAAATAGGTATGATTCTCCATCGGCAAAATTCGCACCAAGATGAAAATTAGTAAACACCTTTAAAACATTTACAAGGAGCACAAAAAATGGCATGAATTTTTATTTACATTGAATTTATAAAATTTGTTACCAGTAACTTAATTTAACCAGTAATTTAATTAAACTGATTTTAGACGTCCCTAATTTTTGCCGCCCGTGTTTTTGCACATTGTGCACAATAGGACGCGACGGCCTTGATCACAGTGAATAAATCGCCAATCCAGATCCCAATTTTTTTGGTGATTCTAGAAGCAAACAAAATATTTCACTTTCTCTGCGTTTAGTCGATTGCACCTTAGTTCTTGATTCATTAATTTTTGAAAATACTATAACTGCTATAACTTATAGGCTATTACACGTAACCGTGGTGGTCCAGCGGTTAAGTATTTGGAATGATAATTTGTAGGTCGTTAATTTTTTAATTCCGATAATAAATTACATAATTTTCAAAAAAAAACTTGTCTATTTTCAAAAATTCATACCTCAAAAAATAAGGGGCAATCGACTAAACATCGAGAAAATGATAATTTGTTTAGCTCTTAGAATCACAAAAAAAATTGGGATCTCTATTTTGGCGATGTACTCACTGTGATGTTCCCTTGACAGATTAAAGGCTTCTGAGTTTGATACCAATATCGTATTTCAATCGAAGAAGTTCCATCAATTAGGGCCTTTCAGACAAGGTGCGAGGCCCCAAAGCAACCTATATTTTTCCCCTACAAAATTAGAAAGATATGAGAAGAAAATATATTATGTTTTTGTTAGTAATTGATTCTCAGAAAATTGTTAGAATTGATAGAACCTGTCACCAATTATATTGAATTGCATCTTTTAAGAGTAGTTCTAATCGCTTCTGTCATTAATGTCAAGTTAATTCAAGATCTAACCTTGGATTAACTCCATTAGGGTAATGGTGCGTTTTCACCCTCATGCAACTTGTGCAAACTGGGTTGTGCAAGCCTAAAGCAATAGTGATTGGATGCCGTTTCTATTTGAGTCAGGCTTGGCGTAGAAAAATTCAAGAGCTTGGTTTAATAATTGAATGCAAAAGCAAAGATCATGAAATTGGAATCAAGCGATGAACGAACGATAAAATTCTCAACTTATTTAATGCAAATGTACATTGATTCTTTATCAATTCTATAGTTCCCATCCCTATATTTTCAATTTTGTTGAAGTTTTGAAGAGAATAATTCAAGTTACAACATATAATCAGAGTACCTATATATAATTCTACTAGTAGAGACACTCTAAAATCCCATTCATAAATGTGTTCCAACAATTTTTACTCTAAGATTAGTTCATCTGAAGTACCCTAGAGGGCACACTACTTGTTTGTGAATTTTAATCCAGTGGCTTTCAACCTGTTTCAAGTATTTCGCGGAATATATTTAAATAATCGTAAAATTATTGAATAAAATTGATTATTTTAATGTAAAAATGTTTTTTTGTTTTGTAAATAATATGTTAATAATAAAAATTTTGACTAATAACATAATTGACAAAACGTCAAATACCAAATACCATGGTAACCAAATACAACTGACGTGAAATTGACTGCGACATCTGTGAACTCATATGTGAACTAATCTTAGACTTCAGAAATCTGGAACACTAAAAATGCTGGAGTTTCCCTACTAGTAGATTATATCGTCCCCTTAGTACTATAACTAGGTAACTTGAAATTACTCATATTGAGTAAATCAAGTTTAAAGTTTAGAATAGCAATTGGCAGGATGTTTGACGTATGAGGACGCCAAACATCCAAAACGACCAGATGGACGCTGATATGCTACGCAGGAGCAGCGAAAATTTTATGTATATAAAAACCGTCTTCTGTAGCAACTTGTTTGTTGCAGGAGACAATCTGTTTGTAAATATGTTAAAACAATAATAGAGTCTGTTGAATTGAATTGAATGGCAGGATAGACTTAGGTATGATTCTAGTTTACGGTTACAACACCGATCTTCTTCATATTTGGGGTTGACATGCTCCATGATGTTCTGAACACGAATCACTAAAAATTTTTGCGCGGAAACTATTTATTTGCCCGTAAAAAAATAATTTCTAAATTTGGATTAAAATGTATCTACATTTTGCAAGTGGATATTTAATATTTAGAAACATAATATAACTTTTTTAGTTGCAGCACTAAATGAAGCGGTTAATATTAGGTGATTACATGTAGCTAACTCAAAACAGCCAAAATTCAAGTTACCTAGTTATAGTACTACTACTAAGGGGACGATATATACTCTGATATAATATTAATATTTAAAATTGGTTAATTATTTTATTAAAATAAAACAATAATATAATATTAATATTACGATAAAATCAAAGCATTGACATTCCAAAAGTAAATAGACCAGTACAACAAGAAAGCAGAAACCTTTGGAATATTGGTTAGATTTGTACTCCACCAAACAAATTAATAAATAGTTTTTTGTGCAAAATATTTGCAATAATAATCTGTAGGGTCAAGTGGGGTAAAAATGAAACACCTAAAAATAAGGGAAAAAGTGAAACAGGCATGTAATTAATAAACAATATGACTTAATTACAAAATCGAAAGCGCTATCATATTCTGTAAACTTTATTTTCAATTATATAAAAATTTGAAATATTATATCTTCCTAGGAGTACTGTAGATAACGCCTTTTCGTAAACGATCTAAAAATATGTAAAATTAATTTCATTTCTTGTTGTATAACTTTCTCTATTACTGCGCAATATAAATTGAAATTTTGGATTTATATTAATTTTTACACACAGAAAATAGATGAAAGATGAGAATGCCTTACTTGTTTTATTTTTTTAATAAAGTGCTTTTTTATAATATTAAATTAAACTTTTGGGAAAATATGAAACAGCAATCAGGGAAAATATGAAACAGCTGCAGGGAAAATATAAACCACTTTCTGTACTTCAATGTAAAATTTGGTAGCATGGTAATCCTAACTTGCATGTTTTGATTCATATCGTGATATATTCTACGCCTACGTTTGCTTAGAAATTACTTAGAAATCCAATAAATACTAGAATACTACTAGGTAGGTAAGTACATTATCTTGCTTGCAATATCACATTCCAATTAGTTTGACTTGCATTTTATACATTGAATAGTCATAAGTTTATAGGCCAGTCATTGTAGCAAAATGGGTATGAAAAAATTCCGAAAGTTTTCCAATTTTGAGGCAACATTGGAGGAGGTAAAACAATATTAAATCCGATTTTGCACCCCTTTCCGGCCCCCGGGAACATTGTTAAATTAACAAAAAGCGTGAATTTGCAATATCTTTTTGAAAAAAATTCAGATATTTATGCAAACCTTTGAGAACATTTTAATAATAATTATTATTACACATATTCAATAAAGTTTTGCACCATATGCTACAATGACCGGAACATTGCAAATGGTAGCTTATCAATTTTATTTTGGTATATATCCTGTTGAAAAAAATTGTAAAAGTATATAAATAATTGCTTATGCAGTCATATAGGCAAATTAATAATCCCAACTATTTGCAGTGTTCCGGTCATCGTAGCAGGGTGGAAACTTTATAGAAAATGTGTAAAAATTATTAAAATGTTCTACAAGAATTGCATAAATTTCGGAATTTCTTTCATAATTATTACAAATTTACGTTCTTTTTTTAATAATTTGACAATATTCCGGGGGGGCGGAAAAATGTGCAAGAATCGGATTCATAATTTTTTGACCTTCTACAATTTACAAAAAAATTATAAATACTTTCGGAATTTTTGTTTAACTTGTCACTTTATAAGAGTGTACAATAATAAATTAGTGTTATATCATTAAAAGTAATTTTAGTTCATATTTAAAAATGGTACGAAATTATAAAAAAGTGAAAAATAAGGCAAAATAAGTTAATATAAAAAGTTTATTTTCAAAGTTAGTGCCAGTGATTGAGATGTAACTAACCATTAAATTGTTTCATTTTTTCCCTTTGTTTGTCATATTTCTAATTTTTATTTAAATAATATGTATCTATTTGTTTTTTTTTTTGTTTTTTTTTTGTAAATAATAATCTTATGTTGATTGGCTTTAAATTTTTTTCATAGTTTTTAAATGGTTGATTATTTTGACAAATGTAGAGTAAAGTATTTTTTTAAAATTGGTTTATTATTAATTCGTGAAAATACTCGTAAATATGTTTTATTATTAATAAATTACGAATTAAGGAACAATTATAATGTTATATTTGAGCTTTCGGTCTTGCATTAAGACCTAATTTCAGCTTTGTTATAATTTGCATTACCTTGTTTTGTGTTTTATATTATTTTGTGCGGAAATATAAAAAATGAGGGCTTGCAGCGTATACAGGGTGTCCCAGACCTGAACGTTATCCCTTGGAGGGATGATAGGCCAGCTCATGACTGACCAGAATATCGAAATATACCCATATTAAAATATCGTTAGTTTTCGATATATTGGCACTTTTATGAATTTTGTAAAAATCGACACATTCAATCAATTATTGTGTGCCACAAGTACGAAATTTCATATTATAAGAATATAATTTTGGTTAAGTAACCCTGAATAGCCCTGCTATTGATCACAGATTAAAACAGAACTAATATTGCCATACTTTTTGAAAAAAAAAATGGTTTTGCGAGCCTCAAAATTTTTTTTTATTTTATTTGCCAACTTCGACTATTCATACTGTAAAAAAATTATACTACACTAACCTGGCAAGTTATTTTAAAAAATTGCTCATTTAGTGTATTTTTCAAAATGGTATAAAATTTGCTATAATAATACTTTAGAAAAAAAGATATAGCTATTTTACTGAAAAATGAGCTCAATGTGAAATTATTATAATAATCAGGAATTCAAATAAAAATAATATTTTTAGATTAAAGTAACAGGTATTTACTTAAAACTAAACAAAACACTAACAAAACGATACATTAATAAAACAAACCATCAATAAAAATCAAAGAATGTGATTTTGTGTTTGCTATCTAAAAATAATCTAAAAATAAAAATTAATTTTTCTAAAAAATGTGACATAAATTTATTTTATTAAAATTTAATATTTTTTTTATACCTGTCTCTGTCTGTCTCTGTAACAGAGACAGACAGAGCCCTGCCAGAGTCTCTGTCACAGAGACTCTGGCAGAGTGCCTGACAGAGCTCTTGCAGAGTCTCTGGCAGGGTACCTAACAGATACCCTGTTAGGATTTGCGACAAATTTTCTGCAGAGGGTTTGCAGGGTCCATTTTCTCTGTCTCATGTTATGTGACAGAGCCCTGTTACAATCCGATTACAGAGACAGGGCCCTGCGAAATTTCTCTGCCAGAGCTCTAGCAGATATCTAGCAGGGGGAAAATGTTACTTGGGTCTTGAGGTCTCCAAACAGGAAATAGTCGCTGGGGGCCAAATCTGGAGAATACGCTGGGTGGGGAAGCAAATCATAGCCCAATTAATTAAGTTTGACCATCGTTTTTATCGACTTGTGACACGATGCATTGTCTTGGTGAAATAAAAATTTTTTTTTCTTCAAATGGGGCCGTTTTTTCCCAATTTCATCCTTCAAATGCACCAACAATGCTATATAATAATCGCTGTTGATTGTTTTCCCCTTTTCAAGATAATCGATGAACAATATACAATATAATAGACGCCATAACCTTGCCAGCCGACTGCTGTGTTTTTCCTCGCTTTGGATTGGGTTCGTCGCGTGCAGTCCACTCAGCTGACTGCCGATTGGACTCTGGAGTGTGGTGATGGAGCCATGTTTCATCCATTGTCACATATCGACGCAAAAATTCGATTTTATTGCGGTTAAACAGCTCCAAACACTGTTCCGAATCATCAACACGTTGTTGATTTTGATTGACATTGAGCTCACGCGGCACCCACTTTGCACAGAGCTTTCGCATGCCCAACTATTCATGCACGATATGTCCAACACGTTCCTTTGATATCTTTAGAGTCTCAGCTATCTTGATCAACTTCACTTTACGGTCATCTAAAATTATTTGGTGGATTTTTTTGATGTTTCCGTCTGTAACGGCCTCTTTTAGACGTCCACTGCGCTCATCATCTTCGATGCTCATATGGCCTGTACGGAATTTAGCAAACCACTTACGAATGGTTGCTTCCCTTGAAGCAGAGTCCGGATAACACTTATCAAGCCAAGTTTTTGTTCCAGCACTATTTTTTCCCATTAAAAAACAGTGTTTTATTAACACACGAAATTCCTTTTTATCCATTTTTTTCCAATAACCAAAGTTGCTTTACTCAAAATGCTATAACTCACGAACCAATTGACAGATCGCTGTCAAATTTTGAAACGTATCGTTTGAAGGTTAGTTCTCACTGAAACTCATATGAAAAAAATTCTAGTGGCGCCCTCTCTTAGAAACGATACGAACTTTTCAGCCGACCTAATATTACTATATTTTTACAGAGAGCAGTGCATTAGCACCACTCAACGGGACCTACAGTTTAAAGTGGAATCCGAACCACTATAGGACAGAAAGAAAATCGTTCCGAGTAGGATTCGAACTCAGAAATTCTACTAACTAGTCCGCCCACCCACCTTAGTAGACCAACTTCCTGCCTAAATGAAACATTTTTTAATTAAATTTGAAATACCAACCTAAATCCATGAGTCTAAATATTCTTCAAATTATATTATTGGACGCCTGTCTACAGAAAAAGTATTTGCTCAAAGAGGTTCAAAAAATGTTTATAACTTTAGTTAATTATTTTATAGGCAAAGATCCTTCCAAAGTATATAACTGCTATGTTTAATTTTTCGGCTAATGGGTAACTTTTATGTAGTAGTGGTAATCATCCCTATCAAATAATCCCTAAAAGAATTGAAAAAAAGGGTATTTACGAATACATGACTAAAGTATTTCATTCACCTTATTCAAATAACATAGTTTCGAATCATTCTTGCTTTAGGTGGCCACAAATCCCATCTTAATTATTAAGACTTCTGTGCAATGAGTGATTATTATTGTTGAACGGGTTGTGTTCTCTGCACCCACTTGCCCAATGAGTTACAAATAGCAGTGCTTGTTTGAAGGTTTTTTGTTATTATTGTTATCGCTACCTATCCCAATGCTACTAGGATCTTAATACCTTTATAATCCAAGATTGTGTTTCAAATAAATATTTTTTCATTAAAAGGAAATTTCTGGTTATTTTCAACACCTGTGAAATAACAATGTCGAACTTACATAAATTTAAATTTGATGAAAAAGTAACGTGTTGGGGTTGGGTTTTCCTTTTTTTTGGTGGAACACAATCCAGGTTTTTCATAACTCACGGTTATTGGATTGGAGCCAGTTACCGTTCAAGTGACAATACATTGTAAATGTTTCCTTGTTTACCTATTATTATGTCATTTCTGATGATTAATGCAACCGCATTTGAAAACTCAAATACAATATTAATTATTATTAATTACCTTAATTCGTAAATTATAAAATATAATAGGTACTAATTTATTTACCTAATTTAACAAAAAAAAAGTAAGAGAGATAAATTTTATAAAAACAATCTAATTAAGTGTCCAATAACTGTATGGTTTACCCTATAATAATTATTCTGCACGTAGCGTTTTCTCGCGAAAATAAAATATTAATATCAATTTATTTTAATATCAATTTTAAAATTTTGTTTTGATTCGACATAATTCGACAAAAATACTATAAAAATTTTAACACGTTATTTGGAAAACTACAATATGTTACACAATGGTAAATATAATTAACGTGAAATTGCGAGTATCATTTCATTCGAGATTTCTTTTATACATTACTTTATTTAAATTTATTACATATTTGTCAGCTAACGTATACACCTAAAGGTCCATTTTATATCTAAAATTGAATTTTCGTTCAAAGTGAGACAACAACCTAAAACGGCTATTACAAATTGCAAATTTCCCAATTGCCTGATATTTACTAATTTATTATTAATTATAATTTGGCAAGACATTTTATACAGCAGTATAGGTTGTCATAATTTGGTTACTATTTGACATTTAATACGCAAAAAAAGGTCTGCCTTTGGCTTAACTCATAATTTTTGAGACTACCGTAGGCTAGTGATTAGACTTTGAGCATTATTTTTAATTCACCCATCTCACCTCCATTCATAATTAAAATTATTTATAAATAATGCCTAGTGTCAGTATCAATTTTGAAATCTTTAATATCTTCCCACCCTATACAATGTGTCAAATGAAAGCTATAAAAAAATGCTATTGTCCTAATACATAAAATTATTGAAACGATCCGATTCGTTCCGTTATTAAAAAAAAAATATTTTTGAAAAGAAAATTATTAAACATTTTTTGCCAACATGTCAAACTATAGCTATTAAGGCAACTAGTGTTTTATAGACTGTTTAAAAATCGATGCCGTAGTTTAAATCCGAACGACCGTAGGGAGTGAGGATTTAATAGGCAAAGATTTTTAATCTATAAAACACGCGTTGTCTTCAATATTTTTTCTAACACTAACAGAAAAATTAGAATTTTAACTTATTTTATATCCTATAAAGTACGTTGTCATTGACAACGTTACATTATAATTCTATAAAGTACGTTGACATTGACAACATTAGAAAAAAACTGTAAAACAATATCGTTTGATGATAAAAATTGGAAACCGGTCGATTTGTTTTTGAATTATTGCAAAACTAATCGAAAAATTTAGTTATCTATTTTTCGGGTAGTGGACTATTAATTACTTGATTGTCAAGCTCAACGTTTCGCTAATTTAATTACAGTTTTGTCAGGAAATACAAATATTTATTATCTTTGTATTTATTATTTATTACCTTAATTTTTTATTATCGGTAGTCCACTACCCGAAAAATAGAAAAATAAAGTAATTAAATAATGGACGAAAACATCCTTAATATTTCAAAAATATTATAGAAATACCTTATAACGGTTGACAACTAGAAAATTGCACAAACTTTAAAGGTCCATATCTTTTAAAATACTGAGAAATCAAAGTCGACTATGTAACACAAATTATTACCCTGGATACGCTTTATTGACTTTGCATAGCAATTTTTTTGTTTTAATTTTTATTAGTAATAATAATGGCGTCGAAACAAGAAGTCCTGCGCGAACGCATTGTACGGTTCTATAAATCAAATATTAAATTCGGGAAAAAGTTTACTGTAAGTCATTTTAAAGCTGAATCAATTTCCCAAAGAACAATTTACTATATTTTACAAAACATGAAAGTGAAACGCGAAGGTTGCACCGGCCGTAAAGCTAAAATTATGACCAATAGGAACATTGTAAGCTTGAAAACGCTTTTTAACAACAAAGACAATATTAGTCAACGAGATGCCGCCCGAAAATATAATTGCACACAGCAATATATTTCAAAAGTATTGAAAAGGTGTGAAATCAAAGTAAGGCATAAGCAGAGATCGCCAAAATATACAGAGGAGCAAATTCTAACCGTGAAAAAACAATGCCGTTGGATGACCCGAAATTATCAAGGAAATCATTATGTTTTGGACGATGAAAGTTATTTTGGATTAAGCCGCAGTCAAGTACCTGGAAATGATATTTTTTATACAGACAATATCGCGAATACATCTACCGATGTTAGATATAAATTTAAGGCAAAATTTGAGCCGAAGGTAATGTTATATATTGCAATATCAGAGAAGGGTATTTCAAAGCCTTGGTTCAAGCCAAGTGGGATTGCAATCAATCAAGCAGTGTATCAAAACGAGTGCTTGAAGAAAATTTTAATTCCATTTTTAAAGGCACATCATGGGGATGATAATTATGTATTTTGGCCAGACAAAGCATCGTCCCACTATGCAAAAAAGACATTGGAGTTTCTCCAACTGAATTCGATAAAATTTGTACCCAAACTGCACAATCCCACAAACTTACCACAATGCCGTCCTATTGAGGATTTTTTTGGAGCTCTAAATGCCGAAGTATATAAAAACAACTGGAAAGCGAAAAATACCAATGAACTCATCAATAAAATCCGATTATGCATTAGAAATTACGACAAATCACGTGTACAGAGGGCATGTGAACGCATCTCGACTTCGTTACGCAGTGTGACTGATAAGGGTCCATTTGACCAAGTACATTAATATTTTCTAAAAAAGGATATTAGGTGGAATAATTTGAGCCATGATTGAATTGTTTTGAATAAAAACTAAATATTTTGTTAACCATCAAAGTTTGTGCAATTTTCTAGTTGTCACCCGTTATTAGTTATAATAAATTGGGAATGATTGACCGATTTTAATGTCTACCAGTAAATGATTGCGTAATTTATAGCTTTCGTTTGAGATATTCACATTGATGAGTGGTAAAGTATATAGACAGGTGGAAGGTTTGGAAGTGAAATTCGGCGAGCCCAGCAATAGCTAACTTGGTGACGGGGGAATTATTGTTGGAGTGTGCGTTACCAGATTTACCAATTATAACACCATTTTTCTTTTCGTACTTAGGATCAAAAAGTACCCGGAATTTCTCAATAAAACGAAAACGGTTCAATTATTCAAACTAATCCCCATTGGATGCAATACATATTGTCATATTAATTTTGATGAAAAAAGAAACGATGGCAAATTGATGAAAGATGACCGGGGAAAATGTAAAATTAATTGGATGTAAATAATTTGGAAGAGATGATTTTAATTAAATAGGTTTCAGTGTTGGTTAAATTTTTTTTGAGTTTTCTAATGCAAGAAGGCTCCGTCAAGTGACTGTTTAATTTTAATAAACGAAATTTGTCGTTTCTTGCGGTTGGAACGTTTCACCTTTCTAGGAAAGCTTCAGTAAGGTTTTCAATTTTTGTTTATGTTTGGTTTGTATAATTTAAAATAATTAGTGAGGTGCGATTGGTGAAATTTAAAATGTACCGCGTCAGCGATAAGTGGAAAATTTTGGTCTTGCAAGTTGGATACGAGGAACTGAGGTCTTCCGCTAGCGACCATTTTGAGAAACGGACTGGAGAATTTTCCGTCCGAATTTGAATTGTGAAATTTGAGTTTCTGGGGCCACGATCGGTTCAGGAAGTGTTATAGTTAGTTAGTCTGCGCTATTGCTGATTGATGGAAGTATACAATTTGGTTAAAAGTGGAAAAATTGAGAGGTTTAAAATTAACACATGGTCCAACTTGGTCATATTGTAACGGATAGAACGTTTTGGATATTGGATGTTAGTGGATGAATTTGGAACGAAGTAATTTAGAGAGGTCATTGTTTTGAGAAATGTTTGCATGAGCGTGCTGATTTCACTTGAGTTTTACCAATAGAAACAATTAAAAGGTACCGAATTAATAAACATTTTTTTGTAATTGAATTTTGTTCCTTCGTTTATGCAAGGGGTAGTGATTTTATGAACAGTAAATGTCCACTTGCACGGATGAGAGAATTGGTGGATCTAGTATTGTAAACTATAAGTTTCAACCATAAAAATAGTCTATTGATTGATAGCAATTCAAATCAAACTAAATAAATTTTATCTTTTCCAAATAAAATTTAACTTTTTATAACATTGAATTTGATTAAAAATTAGAAGGCGTTTTTCCACAGTTTTGCTATGATTTTTTTAATAGGGATAGGAATATTTGAGCTAGCTGGAGCACAGGGATGTATTTATCGGAGGAGCTTCTTTAATTTTTTTATAGTATTAATAAGGCTTCCGGTATATGACAATATATTTCAAATCTTCTTCCAATCTTAAATAGTAGTTTTCATCACAAGGACGTAAAACGCCATTTTACGACCGAGGAGCGAAATTTGTGACCCAAGGCGGAGCGTTAGCGGAGCCGCGGGGAACAACCGCTCCCGAGGTCGTAAAAGCGTTTTACGGCCGCGCCGGTGAAAACTGGTTTTCGTTATGACGGAACCACATCATCAAATTTTTTTATTTTGAAAAATTTGATAAAATTTTCTAAGTCCAAAATTCATTGCAGGACGTAAAATATGAAAAAGTACCTACTATGAACTTTTCCACTTTTTTAGAGGGGAGAAAAACAGACAAAAGTGCCTGCCGGTAACTTATTTTGTGTTTACGCAGGGTCAAAAAAAATCGTAACAATTTTTACGTAGGACGTAAAATCGCTCTTTTCGTACCTGAAAACAGGGATGAAAAGTCTACTTTCCCGACCTGAATAACGAAAAATATTTTTCATAGGCCGATTTTGTAATCGCTTTCAGCGCCTTCTGCGAATTTTGTTTATCGTCTCAATCGTCTCAAAACGCAAAAAAAAATTTATAAGCCCATGTCTCCTCACCGGTAATGATGCCCTCGATAACATTTTGATCCAAAGAAAGTATTTCTTCAGGGACAGCAATGTGATGCTCTTTCTGCAAGAAATTGTAAGAAAATATGCGCAAGTCGTGACCCCCCCAAACATCGTGAATAATGCTCTGTGCCAATCCGAACGACACCCCAAGATCGAATGCTATCTCCTTGATGCTCACTCGCACAATTTCCTTAGTTTTTTGGACATTTTTGTCAGTTGAACAAGTGGATGGACGACCGAACAAAACAAACTATCAACCATTATACCAACGGCATAATGAATCCATAATTATATTTCATGAGTACAAAGATTTAGGTGCTCGACCACTACATTTTCAATGTTAGTGATGTGTAATTCTTGTAAGTAATTGACTCCATTTGTGATGATGTCTAAACGTCTAGAAATAGGCCAACAATTCTACAGGATTTGATCCAGTGCTTAGTGGTCATATAAAAGGCATATTTCATATTATGCCGAATGAATCAATTTGCGTAGTACGGTTGGCCTATTTCTAGGAGTTTTGAAGTGACATTTATGGTGCAACTGGAATTTTTGTATGTGAATTTTTTCGTACTCGGGATTTTTATTTATTAAATTATATTTAAAAATGACGGACATCACTAATCTAAAAATAATACGAACATAAGAAAAATGTGGAACAAAAAATCAAGCAAATAAACACCAAAGAAGTAAAGCGATTGCAGTTTAAATAGTTCCTAAACTTTAATAAATGTGCAAAAGTTAATAAACGACGTAGGTGTATCTGGAAGTACCTAATTTCATTGATAGTCCAAATAATAATAATTTGTGTTAACCTTGATGTTGTTTCTATTAAGCAATAGATGTTTTTATTACATGTTTATTTTTGACTTGCAATAAAAGAAAAAATTTAGACTTGGGTATCAAACGATGCATAGGTACCTATTTTAAATAATAATAAGAAAAACTCAGTAATTTTAAGGAGAGAAAATAATGTGGCTAAACTGGAACCAGCAGAACTACATAAACTAAACTTGGAAAACGAATTATTTAGGACTTAGGTGGTGAAATCAATCTATGAAATAATCGATTCAGTAACCAAGCAAAATATTAATTTAAAATGAACTGTCGGTCCTTATGAATTTTGTAAGCATAATGATTGATAAGCTACTTTAGGCCGTCTCTACTACTACTCAAAAGAATCAATAATGACACAATAATTTAATACATTATACATTTAAGGTCTTTTAACAACATGCCCTGGGTCCTACATCTTTTCCTTGAAATTTTTGTTTACATTTTACGGTTCTTATTACCTTGACAGAATTACAGAAAAAATTGAGAGAATGCATAAAAAATAATTTTTGAGGTTAGGTTAATTTATTGCAAAATAATGTAAAAATTATAAAAAAATTATTAGCGTGTCTGCATGAAATTTGCTGAAATAAATTGATCCCTTTTAGCGATCATTTAAAGATATTTAAAAAAATCTCTCGATGGAATATATTTGTTGTCAAATTTACGATTTGATGCTGATTACTTCAATGGCGTAACTACCAGTGTGCGAATGAACACGGCCCGTAAAATCTTAGGGTCCAAAGGCAATGTGAAGTAAAAAAATTCATAAACAAGTGTAAAAAGTGCCTGTGTAAGTCGGAAACGGAAAATTCGGCAACGGGAATCCACCGGTCGAGCTTAGGTTAGTGTTAGGAAACGATTTTTTTAAATGAGGGAACTGTTAAAACAGAGATGCGCCGGTTCAGAGTTGTTGTGTACCCTTCCCTGTGCTGGGGGTGTATTCCCAACAAATTTTCTCCTGGACCTTCTGGTCTGCGTTTTGCGGAAGATAGAAAGTGCCTTAAGAACTGGAGGGTCTGTGAGTATTTCTGTAAGGAAGCAATAAATAGTCTTTTGAAAACCAAATAAATAGTTAGTTGGTTTTGATCAATTCTCATACCTAATTATTAAAAGTAAATTTCGTTGCCATGGTTACCGATATGATTCTCTTCAAACTTGACACCTGGAACCATTGTAGGGCCAAGTGGGTTTGGGGGTCTGGATTTATTGTAGAGTAAGATAAACTCTCACGCAATGAGGATTTTAATTCGGGTCCATTGTACTACTTCCGGTTTTCAGTTTCACCCCGATTCTGTCACTCGCCAAGCCACTCCAGCTGAGCTTTGGGGGTATAAAATATTCCATTTGGTATATAAGGAAACAAGAAGACAATTTAAGAATCAAACTTGCTTAGTTATCAATTTTAATAAGTCCGTTTGTTGCTTACGTATACCTGGGGGGTACTCCATACCCCCAGATCCCCCGGTTTCACACCCATTTCAGGAGAATAAATTTGTTTTGGTTTAACAATGTTTTAATTGATTCTTTAGTAAATTAATAATACTTAATTTTATCTCATGAATATGTGTGAATGAAGTGATATTCAATTTTCTAGGGTGGATAAGCCCACTAAACACCCTAAAATGTGAAGAAATTAGTGTGCAATCTAGGGTCTGGGGAGGTATGGACAATGGCGTAAATAATGGGCAGAGAGAGGAATGGTCCCCTTAAACTGTATTATTTTGGGGACCTTTTGTTTATAAATTGCACACCTCTCAATCTAGGGGCCCGTCAAAGCTTTTGCTCCCAGGTTTAAAATTTGAAGTTACGCCACTGGAATACTTTAATTTCCAATGTGAAATATGTATCGATATCGATGAATCTTCACTTTGACCCATTGAGAATCTGTGTAGTACTAGTCTGTTCGAATTTATGATTTTCTAATTTTTAATAGTATGTAACTACTATGTAATGAAATTATTACTGGTGTATTTTATATAATGTAGTTTGGAATATTTATGAGGTATGAAGGTATGAAGAAAACATCGTTACGTAAACTACAGTAAAAATAGAGTTTAACAATGCCATACTGCTATGACCTTCAAATCAAAATATTAATTTTTAAATGGTTTAATTTAATAAAAAAAAAACCTACGTATTTAAGATTTGAAAATATGGGTTTAACCCTCAAACGGCGAGTGGGATCTTTCTGGCCCTCTTGGGACTTCTGATAATTACATGCATGTTTCGCACGTATGCAAATAACTAATTTAGATGTAGTGATTTAAAATACATACGAGTATACAAAAATTATATTTAAATTTTATTTTATATTTTTATTTTTATATTTGACTTTTAAAACTAGAAAATAAAGACATTAAAGGCAAATAGTGCAAATATTTTTATAAGGGCCTCTGAGCCAACTCTTTATTTGTTGTGTTAGTTAAAGTAACTTGACAGTCTTACAGTTTTCGTAGTACTACAGAAAACAATTTATTATTATATTCAAAAACTTAATTCTGATTAAAAATTATCCTCCCTAAATATTTTCTGAACAGAAACTAGATACAAATAAGTATTAATATCAGAAAAACAGCATATTGATTTAGTTAAAAATTACGACACACGTAGTAGAGTATTATAACGTAAGTACGTTGTATTTCACTTTTTCCTCACCATTTTCATGCAAAAGTACCGTAAAAAATATGCATTTTTATTTCTTCACAACATCTTTTGTCTTGCGATAGCCCACACATTGTAATTAATGAAAAATTTGTTTTATTGTTTTCAAATTAACCAAATTGTTAAAATAACGTACACCGTTAAACCATACATGAGGAACAAAGTTGTACGCCAACTCCTACAATAATAATTATGTCGTAATAAAAGTATACATTGTATACTTGTTAAGATTGACATTAATAAATACCTAAAAGGTAAGGTATGCGCATGACCTGATGAAGTTTTAATTATTATTTACAATTCTTATTGATTACATTTATCAGGCCCGTAGCCAGGAGGGGGCACTTGAGGTCATGTGCCCCCCCCCTCCGAAATGTATTCAATTTAATTGCGAACCACCGAAAATTTTACATTTTACAAAAGGCTTTTTACAAGTGCCCCTCCCGCCGAAATGAAATCCTGGCTACGGACGGGACATTTATTATTATATAAAGGTGCAAATCGATGATGGTCTATATCAGACTCTCCCCTTGTTAGTAAAATTTTTATATTTTATAAGACTACATTGAAAGCAGTTCTCCAAGAAGAACGTACGGTAAATGTAAGTTTATATTCAATCCTGTTTAAGTATTGGAAGTGAGATTAATCCTCAGCACACAATAAGAACAATAAAGGTAATTGCTTCTATACGATTAAATATCTTAAATTCACTTAAATATCAAACCAATGAATCAGAAAATGTTAATATCTTTTTATTATTTATACTGTATAATACTGTAGTATTATATTATTTACTAAAGAGATTAAATTTGAAATTGATACTTATAGTATTATCATAATAATGATACTATGAGTATAATAGAATGAAAATAAGAAGTTGAAAAAAATATATTTCCAAATTGAACATTTTGGATAAGTATGGTTTCCCACTGGTATTGAAAATTTATACTTTATTATTTTAGAGCAAATTAACGGTGTGTTTTGTAGATGCACTATATAATATTCTATAATACATACTCTGATGAGATTCGAACCCGGAACTTAATTTTGTGACTCAACCAGCAACACTATACTGATTGTGAGGTTAAGTTACTAACTAAATATTTTATTTAAAATTCAATGTATTTCTGTTAAACTTACCAGTATCATTTAGTAGCTGTTGAATGGAGTCATCATCGTTGCCCCCATTTGTTGACACTGCTGTAAAATAATTAACTCAATATTAATAATTATTATTATATTATGTAATAAATATTAATGATTAACAGTCTTACTTATAAACACTGTATAGCAACAGCCGTATTTATAAACATTTACACGCGTATAGTAAAGCGTGTAAACAACGTGTAAAATTTCATGACAAAATCTGTAGTTTCTTATGATAGAGTTATCAACATTTGCAATGTTGCCATATAGTAATCATGTGTAAAGAATAATGTAACTACACGTTTTGAAAATGCGTGTAACAAAATTTATAAATATGAAATTTTAAACAAGCGTTACACGCGTGTAGTTGTACGCGTGTAATGGTAGGCTACACGCCTGACTATAAATACGGCTGTAGGTGTATAACTATGCATTCGCTATAACACATAAAAATGACAAACGTCATAACTAGAGCCCAGATAATCCGGGCTCTAGTTATGACGTTTATGATTTTTATGTGTTATAGCGAGTGTATAGTTTATACACTTGCTATACAGTATTTATAAGTAAGATTGTAAAAATATAATAATAATATTTATCTACATTAAAAATGTAATAGAAAATTCACGAAATTTTTTAAAAGCACAAAAAAATTGACACATGTTTAAATACCTTTTAAGATCATAAATAAATAAGATAAAAAATGGTGCAAATATTTTTAAAGCGTTGTATTCCTGACGAAGCTTCAAATAAATAACGAAACGTTGAGCATTTACAATTTACATATTTCGGAAAATGATCATTATTCGGAAAATGATCATTTTTCGAAATAATATTCAAGATTAATGAACGTTTGAAATTCTGTTCAAAGTAGCCACAGCGTTCAAAGTAGCCACGTTTACGGTAATCTAATTAATTAAGTCCACAAATACCCCGAAAATAATAAAAAATAACTTGTATTATTTAAGTTATTCCATATTAGTATGCATTGTAAAATTAAGTTTTAAGTTAAGTTTTGTAAAAATTTACAATTCAACTGAATGTAATTTACTCTTCCTACGTATTAATTTTTCCCCATAATTTTATTATGTTATTGTTATATTTTTTAATAGAAATACATATTATATTAAAAAGTTAAACGAAACTCAACCTTGAAATATGTTTTTGTTGTTATTTTAAAATTAGTTATTAATTGACCCGCGAGTTGAATAATTAAAATTTCGAACTTCATTTTGACTTACCCAAAGAACATTTTTCGTTACAGTTGATACGTACTAGGTATTAATATTATATGCTGCCTAAATTCCATAAACTGCAGGTAACATAATATACATTATACAATCTATAATTATACGTTAAAGTATAAGTTAGTATGGACCTGAATCAAAATGAATAGCCAAACATTTAGCTTCAGAAAATTATCAATTAGGAATTTAAAAAACATTAAAATGGTGGACAAAACATTTCTTTTAGGTTATGGAGTTCATTCAATTATTTTAAGTGCTTATGATGTAGGCAAAATATCTAAGAAAGTCACAAATTGTGACTTAGATATACAATTTTTTATTCAGCAGATGTTTAAAAATAACTATTTAATTCTAAAAATAATCTATTAATTTATTCGTGGTTGAAGTAGTGAAATTTGATGGTAATCATAAATATGTACCAAAAAAGTTCAATAAAAGTCCATTCACAACTTAGTTTATTCTGATAAGGTATAAAATATTTATTAACATTATAACAAATGAATAAAATAGGATCCATTATCTATTGAGATAACCTACCCTGGCGTTGCAGTGGTCTTTAGGCATGGGCCCGAGGGGCCCGGGCCCAGGGCCCCTGATTCTTAGGGGCCCCCACCGGGTCCCGTACTATACAATTTGTATACACATTGTATATTATACTTAAATAAATATTAAATAAGGACCTACCTATCTACTGAGTTACATACTTAGTTTCTTAAAGGGCCCCCTCATTACCTTGAGCCCGGCGCCCCGATCATATAAAAGACGGCGCTGTCAGTAACATTGTTTTGTTTAAAACTTAATTTAACGTTTTATTTAGGTACATACGAATATATTCGAAAAGATAAGAATGCTCAAATAATTTAGTTATTTTATGTTTCGCCACTTAAAGTAGAAAAATTTCTTGCTAAGATCAAAAGATCGCGAATAAATTAAGCAATATTCGGGTACTCATTATGAGGTTTTCCGATGCAAATTTATGAAATGCATAAATTGCACTTTAAATACTTGAGAATAATGAAGAATATAATAATAATAAAATTAAATTATTTATTTAGAAAGTTTGAAACAAAAAAAACCATTTAATTTCTTGTATTTTTGTTTATGTATATATTATAGTTCTAATAACTTTTCTTTATTAAAAATTATAGCGCAAGGAAAAACCAAAATAACATCGCAAGGGATATTATCAGTAAATTTACAAACCCTGAAGATATAATTTTCATTTAAACTTTGATCTAAAGTTGTTTTATAATAAGTTTGTTATAGTCATTTGTAATTGAAGTTTAAGTGTTTTCAATAAATATTTATAACAATTGGAAGTCATTAAGAAACAAATTTTTAAAGTAATAATTTTTACATTTTATATCGTAGTAATGAAATTTAGTGTAAGTAGGTACATGTGCAATTTATTATTTTCGTTTAATGTAGGTACAGTTTTTAATATGTTCTACGAAGCACAAGAATTTTTTAAATGGTTCTTATGAATATTGGTACAATAAATGTACACTCAAATTGGAGTATATTTATAAATAATAGAGGAAAAGGTAGTAATATGGAACCAGCATTTAATATGGACCACCCTAATTACAATGAACCTATTCAATCCCCCTGCCCAAAAATCACAAAATAAATGTTAAGCGATACTAAAATGGTGAAGTAAATAGAAATAGTGTACCCACACTTGTTTATAGGCCTCGTCTAACAAGTTTTAGTTTATCTACAGTTTCTTTGATTTGTGCGTGTATAAGTTATGATCGTTTTATTTGTGTTAAATAAACATTTTCAGTTAAAGAAAGAATTAAATCGAAGTATAAAAGATTGTTTTAGACTACAGTGATGGTAAGCTCAGTTGATTTTAAATAACTTTGAAGTAAATTAGAAAATAATTAAAAATGAAGTTGCTTTTATTATGGAACCACATTTACCCATAGCAATTGACTTTTGATAATAAATAAATAAGAAATTTTAAAATATATCGAATTATGAAATAAATAAATTGAATTCTTAATAAAAATATGTTGAATTTTATGTTAAAAAATTTATGAGCATTTTACGAGGGCAAGGCGTGAAGGTCAACTACTGTAGGTATTAAAACACATAAAATTGAAAGATTTAGAATATTTTTTCAGCTAGGGTTAGTCATTGTATCCAACCACACAGGTGGGATGCATTATATAAACTCATTTATTGTTATATTGTATTATATTTCCCTTGGTTCCATATTAAAGACACCTGTGTCCCATATTAAAGGCATACAGAAAATACCGTGTTAATTTTCATATTTTAAATAAAACGTTTTATTTAGAAAAATATCTGTTTTATTACTTTGCAATCTTCATAATGTGATAGGTTATTAGTGTAGGATTCAGTACATATCATTACTTTTTTTTTTTTTTTTTACTAAATTGTAGAGTTAATCGAAAAAAACAAATGGCGGTTCCATATTACTACCTTCTCCTCTACTATTAAAAATTGGTTTATTATTAATTCGTGAAATTATTTGACAAAAATAAATTTTTGTATGTACTATTATATGAAAGAATAATATCTTTGTTTTTGATAGTAAATTATTTGATTAAAAGTAAATACTTTTAAAATATATTTCAATTTCTTTATACAGGGCGTCCCCGCACTCACTTTTAATAACTTAGATGGTGATAGAGGACACTTTTATAAGAACAATATTTAACAAAAATTTTTTTCTAAATTCAAACCCTCGAGAGTTAGACCTCTTTAAAGCAATTTTTTTTAATTTCCACCTTCACGTGGCCATAGCCCCGAAAATATTGATTTTTCAGTAAAAATCGTTAAGTGATTTTTTAAAGAGCGTGAAATAATCTACAAACTAGATTCTAACATTTTATTGTCTAAACTCAACGGATTTCGAGTTATGAATTAAATTAAGTTAAAAAATGTCGAAAAATTTGAGCTTTCCTTTTTTTTTTTTTGTTTTTTTTTCAATAACCTGTATCTTTTAAACGAAACATTTTACAAAAAATCTGACGCCCCATTCCGGATAGGAAATTTAACGGACTACAACTTTTGTCTAGTAAACATTTTTGAGAAAGCAATCCATTTCACAGAAAATCAGAAAATAATAAACCAGGTATAGCTACAAAACAAAAAATTAAATTACAAATTTTTTATTTTTTTTGAAAAATTATTTTATTAATTAATTTTAAACTATTAGATTGTTTAATTAAATATTGAAAATGACCACCCTCATTTTCAATACACAGTCGTGATCGTTTTAAAAGATGTTTGTCGAAAAAAATGGAAAAAAGTCGATTTTTCGACCTCTTAATCGCAGAAATTCGATTTTTTGACACTTGTTCACACTCAGCGATCGACCAAAATTGGCCTCGTAATCGACCGGTCGACCCTTCGACCTTGTTAACCACCCCTGGTATAGTGGCTCTTAACAAAAAAGGAAGGATAAATAATACTATAAAACATCTTTTAAAACGATCGCACGATTGTGTATTGAAAATGAGGGTGGTCATTTTCAACATTTACTTAAATAATCTAATAGTTTAATAGTATATTATATAACAAGGGACTAAAGTGCGATATTAATCCTGAGCGTGAAGTTAATTTGCACGAGGCGTTAGCCGAGGGATTAATACACGTGATCACGTGAGGGATTAATACACTTTAGTCCTGTGGTTTATACATTATTTTATATACTCCCAGTAAAGCAGGGTTTCCCTATTATACTAAATTACAGGCAATTCATGAAAGAGATTTCATGAATTTCATGAATCAAAGCGGCTTAAATCAAACTAAATAATATTTAAAAAAACAATTGACTAATTTTGTAAATTGACAGGTTTATAGCGTAATCTGACGTTCGTAGCAAAATTTATGAACAATAGTATAAAAATATGAGTGCATGTGAAAAGTTCGACTTGAACAAAGCTGCTGAAGAAGCCACAAACGATTTGCTGCCAAAGAAATCAAGAAAAATTTACGAGCACAGGTATGAAATGTTCCTCAAGTGGTGCAGTGAAAGGAAGATAGAAAGTTACTCTGAAGATGTGCTATTAGTGTATTTTCACGAACAATCGAAAACATCCCGTGCTTCATCTCTTTGGGCATACTATTCTATGCTCAAAGTCATGCTTAATTTAAAAAACAATATAGATATAAGTAAATTTTATAAGGTAACATCTTTCCTTAAAAGACAAAATGATGAATATAAACCCAAAAAGTCAAAAGTGTTAACAGGGGAGCAAGTTGATAAATTTTTAATAGAAGCTCCAAATCATGACTATTTAATGGTGAAAGTGGACTTAATGACCAACAACATTACAGATTTGGGCTCATCTCTGCTAGTTAATATTACAGATACCAAGAACAAGATTGACAGAAATTTTTTCGTAAAAAATTCCAAAAATAATTCTGTCAATTTTGTTCAACTTTGCAAGAATTATATGGCTTTAAGAAATCCTGAAACACCCCACTCGCGATTTTTTGTATATTACAAAAATAACAAATGCAGCATCCAGCCTGTTGGCAAAAATACACTTGGAAAACTGCCGCAAAAAATTGCAAGTTATCTTAAACTACCATCGGTATCGTCCATCGTGGTATCGTCTTATACGGGGCACTGTTTCCGACGTACATCTGCGTCTTTGTTGGCAGATTCTGGAGCTTCTGTAGATGTTCTAAAAATACACGGGGGGTGGAAATCTTCAACGGTTGCTGAAGGATATGTTGAGAACTCAATCAATAATAAAAAAATTATCACTGAACAAATTTTCGGACATGAAGATCTTTCTTCATCATACCTTTCGGCAAGTAATGTGCCAAGCACTTGTACATCTCCACTTAAAGCAAATGATGGTATGGTGATGGCACCAAGCTCATCTACAGCATCACCCACAATTTTTAATCAAGTTACCCTTGCAAATAATCCAACAACTAACCCTTCTACGTCATCACGTACACTTGTAAATCAAGCATCACATGAAAATCCTATAACAAGTACTTCCACATCATCACTGACAAATCAAGATTTTAATGAAAATAATCGATTATTTACATTAATGAATTGTAGCAATGTTAATATTACAGTTAATATAAATAAATAATATTATAAACTATTTCTGTATTTTGTCAATGTCAATATTTGACGTTTATTATATTTGACGTTTATTGTTGCATAGCAACACTTAAGTCCGTTGGGATTCTACTTTATTACTTAACTCCCGCATTTTCATTTTAAATCCCTTGGGACTTAAGTAACACTTATGTCCATCATAACAGGGACTAAAGTTGCTATTTAAGTTCCGGGAGTATATAAAATTAATTAATAAAATAATTTTTCAAAAAAAAATAAAAATTTTGCGAATTTAATTTTTTGTTTTGTAGCTACCTTGTTTATTATTTTCTTATTTTCTGTAAAATGGGATGGTTTCTCAAAAACTTTTACTAAACAAAAGTTGTAGTCCGTTAAATTTCCTATCCGAAATGGGGCGTCAGATTTTTTGTAAAATCTTTCTTTTAAAAGTTACAGGGTTTTGAAAAAAAACAAAAAAAGAAAAATCTCAAATTTTTTGACATTTTTTAATTTACTTTAAGGCCGTCTTCTGGTTTAAAAGCATAAATTATGGGCGATTTGTCGAGCTCAATAAAAACAAAACAAACAATAATTTTACCATTCAGTTTTTTACAACATATTTGTTGATATTTCGAGAATATACAGAAAAAATTTTAACAAAAAAAAATTAAAATTAAACAAGCTATAAGCTGGTAAAGTTGGGGGTAAATAAAATTGATAGTGTGCTGGTTGACATGATTGCAACCCTTCTGGTCATCGAAAACAAGATTTCAAAAAAGATTCTTAATTAGTAAGAATGTCGTTATAGCCCCTACTAAAAAGAAAATGGAAAACATTTTTTTCGCAAAATGGCTGTCTGAAGAAAAAAATTCATTTTTTGACTATTTTTTTTCACAATTCTTAATTTTTTAAAATAGTAAACCAAATAATTTTTATACCAAAGTAGTTGGGGCGATAGACAGTTATATAGTGAAGGTTGATATAAAATTTGAAGCAAATCGGTTAAATAGAACTTGAGATATTATGTCAACCAGGTTGAAAAATGTTGTTTTGAGAAAAATACGTTTAAAGTTTTAAGGAAAAGTTTCAACCAGTAAAACAAATAATTTTGAAACAAAAGTGGTAGGGGCGATAGACAGTTATATATTGAAGGTTTGTACAAAATTTGAAGTAAATCGGTCAGATCGAACTTGATATATCATGTCAACCATGTTGAAAAATATAGTTTGGAGAAAAATTTGATTAAGTTTTGAGCAAAAGTGTCAGCCACTAAAACAAATAATTTTGATACAAAAGTAGTAGGCGCGATAGACAGCTATATAGTGAAGGTTGGTACAAAATTTGAAGCAAATCGGTTAAATAGAACTTGAGATATTATGTCAACCAGGTTGAAAAATGTTAAAATATAATAAAATACATAATTACTACGACCTTCGGTAAGTTGCTCAGTGCTAGGTTCAGTTGCTGCGTCACTAAAATAGCTAAAACGTGGTAAACTGTTGGAATTTGAAAATTTTCTTTTGAGAATATATTCTTAGGGCCGATCTATTCATCTCGTCGTAAAGCGCATCGTAATTACGAACCGAATTAGTTTATAAGCGCCCTGCAAAAAATTTGGGTATATTCATCTTGTCGTAGCGTGTTCGTAGGTATCAAGAACTTACTAAACTGGATCGATGTTTTCTTCTAGTTAGTATATGACAGAGTAGGATAGCGCTATAATATATTGTTATGAGAGAAAGAGATAAAATAGTTTTGGTCCAGGTCATTAGAAATGCAAGAAACCACGTCGAAAAACTACCTGAAACTACCCTCTCACAATCGTCTCGATTTCAACCCCGAGCATCCCTGATATGTGCAATTTGTACATTTTAACAGTTTATTTATCCAAAAAAAGTAAAGTGTATTTTAAATAAATCATAATTAAACAACAAAACTTTTGTTAAATCACTTTGTTAAAAAAGTGATTACATTTTTACAGTCCCGACAATTTAATTATCCTATTACTGAACTCTGTTTTTGTCTTGGATAAAATTAATTTCATCTAAAAGATTCGTTTTGATCAATTATTTATCAAAAATTAAATTTCTCATAAATATAACACTCACAATTCTAGAAATTTTAAGTTAAAATCTGATTTGTAAAACATATTTGCCGCTTCAAGGGGCTGTTGAATTTATGTTAGCCGTAACCCATATTTACAAGGCAATAGTGGCTATTGGGATGTGAATAAACGTTTACGGGAGGCAGCGTAGTATTTTGGTTAGTCATTTGATCAGACACAATTTTTGTGTTAAATGATAGTTTGAATATAGCTATTAATCAAACCCTGCGTCAGCTGTTTGCATCTTGTTGCAATTGGATACGCCGAAATTGCAAACATGTCGAAAAACAAAAAAAATAAACTTATTTGATCGGGCTTGAAAATTTGTAAATCTTTAGTTTAAATAATATTAAACATAAAAATAATCGTCAGCTGCACTGAACATGATGCCTTATACGTCAGCTACCCCTATATATGAACCCGAAATAAAAGTGGTGGTGAAAAATGATTCCTTACCAAATTTTTACAGCGTGTTTATTATGTTATTGAAATGATAAAAACAGTAATCAGCTGAGCTTCCAATAATGGAAAGACCGTCAGCTTAGTCCAGTCAAATAAGCATTTAACCTTGGAATGAAAGATAATAAGCTAAAAATTTGCACAAGTCTTTGTTTGTACATTATAAATGTTGGTCCAAAGATCTCATAAAATCTCGCGCCGGTGTCTTGAGATATTAAAGGTCAAAGGTCACAAAAATCAGTTTTTTACAGATGTCTTGTTTCCTTTGCTCTAAATGACATTTTGGGTTATTACAAAAGTTGTAGAACATAAAATTGTCTACAACTTTGGTCTTAAACAATATTTTATACAATAAACCGTTATTGAGATAGAGCGCAATAAGTGGGAAGCGCTTAGCTGTGTATTACGTATGTAACAGCGCGCTACTAGGTCAGCTGCGGAAACCAATACATAGTACGGTTTATGTGGTTAATTATTTACTAAAAATTAATATTATTATTATTTATTATTTAATTAATTTTATTTAATTATTAGTATTAATTTTTTAATTACTAATTAATAAATAATATTTATACTATAATATATTATTCATAAATATGTTTTATTATTACTAAATTACGAATTAAGGAATAATATTTAAAGTTATATTTGAGCTTTCGTTCTTGCATTAAGACCTTCGTCAGAAATTACAAATAATTTTACAAAAAATACAATACAATTTCTGACAAAGGTTTTAATGCAAGACCGAAAGCTCAAATATAATTTTATATATTATTCATTAATTCGTAATTATTAATAATAAAACATATTTAATTTCACGAATTAATAATAAACCAATTTTAAATATTCATAAATAAGGCATTCGTTTAATTATAATTTTATTTATAACTAAGGTTTTTCATAATTATAATATTTTTAGTAAATAATAATAACCACATAAACCGTACTATGTATTGGTTTCCACAGCTGACCTAGCGCGCTGTTACATACGTAATACACAGCTAAGCGCTTCCCACTTATTGCGCTCTATCTCAATAACGGTTTATTGTATAAAATATTGTTTAAGAACAAAGTTGTAGAGAATTTTATGCTCTACAACTTTTGTAATAACCCAAAATGTCATTTAGAGCAAAGGAAACAAGATATCTGTAAAAAACTGATTTTCGTGACCTTTGACCTTTGATTTTATGAGATCTCTGGGCCAACGTTTATAATATCCAAACAAAAACTTGTGCAAATTTTCAGCTTATTATCTTTTATTCCAAGGTTAAATGCTTATTTGACTGGACTAAGCTGACGGTCTTTCCATTATTGGAAGCTCAGCTGATTATTGTTTTTATCATTTCAATAACATAATAAACACGCTGTAAAAATTTGGTAAGGGATCAAATCATTTTTCACCACCACTTTTATTTCGGGTTCATATAATAGGGGTAGCTGACGTATAAGGCATCATGTTCAGTGCAGCTGACGATTATTTTTATGTTTAATATTATTTAAACTAAAGATTTACAAATTTTCAAGCCTGATCAAATAAGTTTATTTTTTTTGTTTTTCGACATGTTTGCAATTTCGGCGTAGCCAATTGCAACAAGATAGAAACAGCTGACGCAGGGTTTGATTAATAGCTATATTCAAACTATCATTTAACACAAAAATTGTGTCTGATCAAATTCTTTTTCATTTACTACGCTGCCTCCCGTACTATACTACCTTACCCGTAACGCTAATAGCTACTTTACGAAGAGATGAATAGATCGGCCCTTAAAGGTCTAAACTTTAAGAATATGCAAAAAAACAAAAACTTGATTTTTGTTAATTCCAAACCAGAACACGACCTTAATTCATAACTCGAGAGCCGTTGATTTTAGACAATAAAAGGTTTAAATCTAGTTTGTACATTATTTCACGCTCTTTAAAAAATCACACTAAACGATTTTTACTGAAAAATCAATATTTTCGAGGCTATGACCACGTGAAGGTGGAAATTAAAAAAAATGCTTTAAAGAGGCCTAACTCTCGAGGGTTTGAATTTAAAAAAAATTTTTGTTAAATATTGTTCTTATAAAAGTGTCCTCTATCACCACCTAAGTTATGTAAAGTGAGTGCGGGGACACCCTGTTTATCATTGCCTTTTCAAAATTAAGGATAGGATGTTGAAGCTTCTTACATTACCTTAAAATATTAGATATTATAACAAAAAATCTTAAAATGTTTAAGAAAATTAATATTAAAATAATACTTTTTTATTTAGGACTAATATTTTGGAACAAAACGAAAACGTGGTTGGAACTTGATGAACACAGTAGCAGTTCAATTATTTGAACTAATAGAAACCAGAGCAGAGGAGTTCATAATGTAATAGTGAGTGCTCATATTAAAAAGTGTTTTTATTTAGCCATCTTCAAATTTAAAGATTCTTAAAAGTAATTATAATCAATTAATTAAAATAACCTTTTTTGTAGTGTATCTACCAAAAGTATATCGTCGGCTAAGAGTGTTAACCTGTTAAGTCCACTTTTGGCAAAATATGTTTTTTGATACCATTAAATAATAGAATATTTGTTACATTATAGGATAAAACAACTTGCTTCAAATTTTATTTTAAATCGTAAATTTTTAATGATACGTAATACTGCAATTTCTAGAATGCTATGTTAACTGCAGTAAAATTGTCATATTCAGCAAAACAGTTGCACGGTGTTTCTTGTCTCCTGTAAAATTTCACTTTTGTGACTTAGCAGGTTAACACTCTTAGCCGACGATATACACTTTCCTGTAATGCATTTTCTCTGCGCTTTTATTTGCAAAGCCAATAAGTAATTGGCATTATAAATGTTCTTCTCACCTCAAGAAATACCTTCGTTGAATGCTTCTACGGCTTCTTAGTTACAATCTAAAATCTAAGTAACTACATATTAAAGTAATTTATTGAATATGTACTACTATTGTTTCCATTTTCGAAACTTTCCATTATACTACATAATATCACTTTACGTCTTATAAAGTTAATACTTTTGGCTAAATAGTTAAAATAGTATATTAAACAACGAGTTTCATAATCGATGTTTTTATCGCACGAACTCTGTTTAGAAAACGACCCGCAAAAAATGCGTTTCACAATAAGTCCATTTCGATACGCAAACGCGTATTTAATGACTTACAAAGTAATGACTTTGTTTTAGAGGAAAAATAGAAAATATGCTTTATATACCGCTTAACAACTGAAAGTTGGTCCGGACCATTAAGCGTGATCCAGACCTAACGTTTTATCTTCAGTTTTGCTGTCAGTTCAAGCAAGAAAAGACCTAATGCCGTACGTCCTACTCGTCAGATCTGATTGTTATAGGTAAGATGTTGGTATTTTCTTGCCGGAACTGACTGTAAAACTGACGACAAAACGTTAGGTCTGGATCACGATTTACAGACGTTATAAAAATACATAATGCGTTATAAAACTGCTTATTTTAGTATTATGTGAACTGTAGCCCATTTTTGCGCTGTTTGTTTAATCGAGCTTGACCTTATTCACTTTATGGTTTAATCTTTACAACCTGATATAATGAAAATTTTAATTGTTCACTCTTCCGGATATTTAAGCCAAGCCGCTAAAACTTTAAACTTAAGATTAAACTTTATTGTGTTCAAGTAACACGATAATTTTTAAATATTAATTTAACAAAAGTATGATTTTTATATCAAAAACATGCAGTGTTCTTTATTTGCCGCGGTAAACAGCAGACAATGTATTTTAGATAGTACTGCATATATTATTACGACATTAATCATAGATCACTAATCATTCGTCTCACAGACGAATGACACTTGAACGCTTTCGCTATTATATGCATGTTCCCAAACCTTCCCCGCCCCGCCCTGCTCAGTACCTTTCTATTCAGCAAATTAGTGACACACGCGTACTCGCTGTATGTGCAAGTCAATCCAATCCGGAGATTCAGCAAAAAATTCATCTCTCAAACGAATGTTTAGTGATTATGTGCGAAAAATAGACTATGTTATTCTTATGGGCCATTAAATTTCATATGAAATTGAAGATGTTACGGCAAGTAGGGTAGACCGGGGACAGTTGAAACACTTTCGACAAAATCACTGCCTGTAACAACAATTTGAACTGAACGTATTTGACAGTATGCCTTATTTGAACCTTAGTTATCTGACTACAAATGGATAAGGTTATAGTGCCATTATCTGCATCACAAAAAACACCAGCATTTATAAAGTGAGAGAAAGTGTTTCAACTGTCCCCATATAAGGGGCAGTTGTAACAGTGAATGGGGTGAGTTGTAACACTAGCAGAATAAAGAAAATAAATGTTGTTACATACTTATTTATTGAAAAAATGACAGAATATGATTATTTACTAAATTAAAAATCAACATTTGTTGATATTGGGAAGACAGAAGAGGTGTCTTCGCAATATCAAGAAATTTTGATTTTTAATTTATTATACTCTGAACAAAAGGGTTACAATCAATGTTATGGAAGATATTAAAGTCACAACACTAACGTTTAACTTTAATCCTAAACTTTATAAAATTTAATTAAAAACTAAAATTTACTTAGGGGTCTGGCTATTTTGTTTAAACATACCGTTCCAACAGGAGCTGAAACGTTTCAACTGATCCCGAAAAAATATTACAACTGACCCCACCACATCTTTTAGAAAATTTGTTTTTATAACATCCAAATAAACAATTTAAAAATTAATTACACCTATTTGTACTCCGACAACCAAGGTTCTTACATTAAAAACTATAATAACCGAAATTGAATAGTTTTGTATCAAATAACAAATTAACAACAAGAAAAATGCTTACTTTTGCACTCAAAATCACAATGTGCCCTCTTGTACGCGTAAGATGGACTCGAAGCGAAACCAAATATTGTCGGGCATGTTCCGACAAGAAATCCGCGTCTTTTTCTCCTTGTATGCCCTCCGCTATCTTTATTAGTTTTTGAAATATTAGCGAGACGGTCATGGCCTTGCAGCTAACGCAGTTGGATGCAAATGCGGGGCACCAGGTTCAAACCTGGGGAGAGTCAAACTTTCTTATGACTGGTCTCCGTGCTTCGGAAGGCACGTTAAGCCGGTGGTCCCCAGGGTTAGTGAATTTCCACCATTAACATAAAAACCAGGATACATGGCACATCTGACGGCAAGTCTAGCAAGCTACCTAATGGATGTAAAATTTGTATATGCTCACAGAACCAACACTGCCAAGGAAACGACGCAGATGTTGGTAATAACAAGCCTTGAGGCTTAAACTAAGAAGAAGAAGAAATATTAGCGTTGTTTCAACTGGCCCCCTTTTCAACTGACCCCGGTCTACCCTACTTCTCAAGCACAGTCAAATAAACGCAAAATTTGCACATTTTGTCCTTATCAGAAGCACAGGATGACGAAATTCAATCAAAGTTGAATATATTTGTTCATTTACGTAATAATTGTTACGTGTTTTTAAGTAATTTTTAGAGACGGTCATTGCCTTGCAGCTAACGCAGTTGGATGCGAATATGGGGCACCGGGTTCAAACCTGGGGAGAGTTAAACTTTCTTATGGCTAATCTCCGTGCCTCGGAAGGCACGTTAAGCCGGTGGTCCCCTGGGTTAGTGAATTGCTACCATTAACATAAAAAACCAGGATACAGGCACATCTGAAGGCAAGTCTAACAAGCTACCTGATGGATGTAAAATATTTATATGCTCAAAGTTTCTAACACGTGTTGGGAAATAACAGGCCTTGGCCTACTAGAAGAGAATTCTCTAGAGAATTACTTCTAGAAAGAAGTAGAAGTGTTTTTAAGTACTATTACTCAAACCATTCGTGATTCAAACTAAATAACTTGAACAAGAGTGTAAGGGATTTAAAGATCGAAGTAAAATCTAGATTAATTATTGAACAAACTTTGTTTATTTACACAATTATTGTTATAATATGTTGCTAAGGATTATTTAAAATTCGAGTCATGTAGATTAAAGTAGTGAACACACCGGCGCGATCACGGTGGCGATCGCGTGATATCGCGTGGCCGCACACACCGGGGCGGTGGCGATCGCGATCACACTAGACCACTTTAAAGCTCAAATTTCTGACATATTATAAGCAACGGTGCCTTTAAATTTCGAGTCTTTTTTTAAAAATTGCCAAGAAAATTTAAATTATTCAATGTAAAAAAAGTGAAGATGTTCAGTAGTACAAAATTTAAAAAACTTAAGGAAGGAAGGACCTAAAATTTTAAAAAATATGCCCTAAAATGTATTGAAATCACAAAATACCGATTTTGACAATATAGATAGATATGTGAATGATTGTTATTTTTAGATTTTAATTATAGATGTTCAATTATGAGGCGGTCGGAGCTTAGCGGTCACGCGAGTTGACTATGAACGCTAAATACCCGGTTCGAATCCGAGTAAAGTAAGAACTTGATTCTGGCCGTCTCTCCCTCGGCAGGCAATGGCAAACCACCAGGGTGTAATCTGCCATGAGAAACCTTTGTCTTAGGATAAAAGGACCTAGTACGAAATATATAAAGTACATAAAATCGTCCCCAAATTATAAGGTTCACCAAACCCTCTTTAGGGTAAAAGGACCGAAAAGGAAGGAAGATGTTCAATTAAGTAATATCCTGCATCCTCCCACCCATGAGGGAGAATGGTAGTGAATTCACTACGGTTCTTCTTTAGTAGTGTGAAGCATCTGCGGTAGACCCCACTCACACCCGCATCTGGCTTAAAACCTTAAAAGTTAGGTACGTATGAGAGCCTGTTGGAGAGACTTCATCATTACCAGGTGTATCCCTCGCAGAGGGTCCCTCGGCAGAGCCTTAGTTTCCTATTCTATTACAGAGTTGCAAGTTCATATAATGGCCTTAGGTGGAGGTACGAGTTAAAGCCGTTCTCCCTTAGGGGGTTCGTTTGTTTCTCTACAAGGCCAGCCTTGAGGAGCTTCCGAGTTCCCGCCAGGGCTTTTCACCTTCTGGGTTTAGTGTATATGAGCCATTTGGCTTCCAACGACCATCGCCATCCAGAAGCCGAATGGAAGTTTTCGCATGTTTTGCTCTCCAGGTTCCAAAAGGGGGGGAGTGGATTGCAGGTGAGATTCCTTTAGTGTTTCCACTTCTGGTTTCTAGTTTTTGGTTCCGTTCAAGGTGTACCTTTCATATTGACAGGTCAAGAGTCTGGGTACTTACCTTTTAGGATCCGGGTGGTTGTGAGGAGGTCGTAGAGTTGGATATCTATTGCCCACACTAGATTCCATCTTCTACGCCACTCATCCTTTCTGTTAATCGATCATCTATTGCACCAGATGTTTGTTGTTAGCAGACTTTTCACCACGACACTGTACCTTAGTAACGTTTGACGGGTACACATACCCACACCTTCTGCTGGCGCATACGTTCATCGTGTACAGGCCTAGTTTGGGTGGCTGGAAGAGTAGTGGTGTCTTACGGTATTATTATTACATTTAATCGCCACTCCTTTCCTCCTTCCTAGATGCACGATAGCATCTATTACACCAGATTGCCGTTCTTGAGAAGGTTTTTACTCGGCCTATACCTTAGTTTCGTTTTACGGGTACTTATATCCACACCCACTGGTGGTGCATACGCTCATCTGGTGTAGGGCCTTGTCGTTGCTCGCAGTTAGTACCAGTGCATAACACTGACTCCAGAGACACCACATGGAGGTTGCATGTCACTAGCCTGAGGCAAAACATACAAAGTTTTTTGATAACATCACTATAAAAGCATGGTGCTCTGAATTTCGTGCACCGACAGGCAACCTGCTTACCTACCCATAAATAAATAGCCCCATGCCTTTACCTTGATATTTTCAAGAGGCTTTGTTTGTTCTTATTAAAATTATTTTTTACTTTTTAGTACATCTTTTTAATTTTAAATACTTATTGGACAAGTTCTTAAGACCTTATAGTATAAAAAAATGCAATTTATAGAAAAGTGGTTTTTTAAAACTTGCAAAGTAGAAGGGTTCCCTTAATTTTTTACATTATTTTTTTATAATTTTTTTTTACATTTTGATAAGTCGAATAAAATTTTATGGTTTTTAAAATTTTCAATAAAAATTTCGATAACACAATTTTCCAATTTTATAAAATATCGCGCGGTCAAACGCTGCAAGCAGCGATCTACCGCTATCGCAAATATACAGTGGAAATAATGTCAATAAAAATTCTGACGTTTGTATTCAGATGCAAATATGCATACTTTTGTATATTGCATTGAGATAGACACTGCGACCGCTGAGATATCGCGCGGGCGAACGCAGGCAAAAATTCAAGTGACCGCGTGGTGACCGCGGTCGGTGTGCAATCGTTCATAAGTTTATATAGGTCGCGTTTGATCGCCACCGCGACTGCCACCGCCACCGCGATCGCGCCGGTGTGTTCACTACTTAATTCGATTAAAGTTTTGACAAATTTTCTTTCACGCGTAAAATAATGTAAACTACGTAAGCATTCGCGTTTATCCATCATCAATTATAGCGAAACGGTATAGTGTAACTTATGTATACTATACATACATTTTAGAACATAAGAATTTCTAAAATACAATATAATAGTAATTTATGGGACTAGTGAGTAAAGATAATTTTTATCCACAATATATAGATAAAAATATCTTTACTCAAGAGTGGCATACAACATTTTATCCAGTAAAATGAAAATTTTCAAAATCAAAAATTTTAAATGACATAATTATATTGCTTGCTTGTGACAGTAATCAATTTGAAACTAGACTTTTGGTTGAGTTTTAATAAAATACTGCGATTTTACTCATTTTATTCACTAGTGAGCGAAAACTTCACTTTCGCTCACTAATGAATAAAATTCCACTTTGGTTGCTTGAAAATGTCAATGTAAAAGTTATTTTACTTGCCAGGTATTGGATAAAACTTTGTTTTTACATTAAATTTTGAACGAGAGGATTATTTTACTTCAATATAAATAATGTTGTATATAAATGCACATTAGCATCACTGCAAGAAGGTCTAAATGTCCCTCACTCTGTGGAGTGGTCAAATCTGTGGATTTAATCCATTTCCTGTATGTGAAAATAAGACTTCGACTGGCATAAATTTATTCTAAAGCCAAATATTCAGCCAATTTCGAGAAAATCAATTTTGAAAACCTAAATGTTATGTTATATTAGGTCATTTATGCGGACAATGGAATGGAGTTTATGCATAGATTAGTGGACCAGTAGGAATCTGGTTAATCCAAATAAAGTATTTTGAAACCTGCTGAAGTTATCATGGATATTATTATTATTATTGGATCAAATCGGTAAAGTGATATTCGGATCTTCCCTTTTTTCATCATTACTAAACATTGTTAATTAATTAATTAATTCAAACTATCGTCCAAAATTGATAGCTGGGCAAATACTTTTATGGATAGGTAAAAATTAATAAAACAATGTTATCCACTTGTCGACATGTTTTGGCCTTTATAGAAGTGCCATCCTTGGGATTACAAAATAATATTGAAAAAGCTATCAAATGTGACACAGTTAAAATCATTACTCACCAAAGGAATCCAAAGATAATATTTTACATAATATAGTATCTCTAAAGTAAAAACCTCGTACTACAAAATCTAACGTTTTTCAGACCGTTTGTTAGGGGAAGGGGGTCTAAGTTAAAGCTTAACACGTTAATAGTTTATAATTTTATCTAAAAACACAGCACTCTTATCATTAGACCTTGCACAGGGTAGCAGTCAAATATTGAAGCTAGCACTATTACAATATTATATTAACATTACAAGGCGATTACAAAATTATTTACAATAAATATTGCAATGTTATAAACTACCCTTATAAATTTTAAATGTATTCAAAATAATTACGCTTCCTGAACTGTAATTTCCTAATTTCCTTCTATTCAAACAAATTTCTAATTTTGTTCCAAATTTTTCCAAAACAATGGTCTCTAAAATAAAACTAATGGTTTCTAAAACAAACGCACCGCTTTTCAAAATTAATCGTATTTATTATTCTCTGAATCAAAAATTTTCACTATTTTAATTTTCAAAAATAAATCAATTTTACAATTTAACTCTCATACAAAATCAAAAAGTCGACCGTCCACGACTTGGACGGCGTACGCAAGTCTACTTCTTCACCTCTGCGCTCCGGAACCTGCGCTCCGCAGCGACCTCAAACCGTCGCAAAATTCAAATTTAAATTTTTACAACAATTTTTCCCACTTTACAATTTTGGTTGTTCCTTATCCAAAATTAACACGACATCAATATAATTAACCTATTTGAAATATTTTTTTAAATTTTTAATTTAATTTTGTAAGATTTGCAAGTTGGTTCTTCATTCGAAAGATACGACGTCGTGCACCATTTTTCATAATCCTATATGGATTTTTCAAAAAGCTAGGAAGGATTTAGATGTCGTATTTTTTTTGAATGAAGAAGCAGAAAATTTAATTATGGAGATTGTATTGAATTTTTGTATCATAAAATTTTAAATTTTTGAATGTTTCGCGCGGCCACTAGGGGTCTCGGCGAAACCGGCAGGGGGCCGGAAGGAGGAAGGAGTTCGCGCGCAACCCACCGGGTGAGGTGGTTGCGGTTTTGCTATTTTTGCGATTTTGAGTATTAAAGAGATTGTTTTTTTTTTATAAATAAAGTTAATTGAATATTATAGTTAGTGTTTATTTCTTTTTAGAAATTAAATTTGGTTTAAAAATAAATATTTAGAAGGTCGTGCCGATAAAGCCGCGGACGATAACGTTTTTGGACTGAGCAGCTGGGGGCGAGATTGGTGGCCCGTATTGTTAAGTATTGTTTTGGAAAGTTTCCGTTTTTTTCGGAATTTATCGGTGGGCCCATATCACGTCAATATATTATAAACGAATTTATATCGATCGATAATATTTTTTTAACATAAAAATTCAAAATATTATAAAAATAAAAAACCCAAACCCCTAAAACTTTAGGCAAATTATTCCTTGATGATAACAATCATATGATAGGAATTGAAATTACTTACTTACTATGATTTTAGCTTTAAAACTTAAAAAGAGAATCGTAACCTTAAAACGTAAGGGAAAACGCTGCACATATGCAGTGAAATGGAATCGTTGGACTGGAATTTGTCGAAAAACTGTGATTATGCTAGCCTTATCTTTGGAAGCTAGCCTGTAATAGGTGATAGGCTAGGTTTTTGCATAAGAATATAGAGCACTAGGTCTATAAAAAAGGGCGCTAAGTTTTTATGTAAAAATAATAGTTGTTAACAGATCCGCAAACTAAAGTAAAAAAGCGATAAACCATATCAAGTCAAGCACTACAAAAAAATTTTTTTTGCAAAATTATGAAAATAAAGAAATGTAATTAATTTGGAATAGAATTCGGAATAATTTAAAATGCAAATAAATTTTGTTTTCTGTAATAAAATTAAAAAAAATTGCAAGGTTATAAAATCTGTTAAATAGGTCAATTAGTTTATTTACTGTTCACTAACTGATGAAAGGTAAACATTGTGGTATTTAAGAAAAATAATATTGTATTGTATTTTTTATCTGGTATATTAGTAAATAATTTAAAGAACAAATCAAGCAACATAATATAAAATTAATGCCATTTTCTCACCTGTATTAAACATCATGATTTTAATATTATTTAAAGCACGCCGCGCTATCACAGTTTCACAGCTTGCTGATTACTGCAAAAATGTAGGTACTAATTGTAAGTAGTATAAACTATACTTACGCATAGTCTCAAATTGATTATCAATTAAGTTAAGCGATTCGATGGTCTAAAAATTTTTATAATTCCTGAGATTATGAGTCAATACTATCTACATAGATACTATACTAATGAAAAAAATAAAAAAAAACTTTATTGAGAAAAGCATTACCAGTTTCTTTTATTTTACAAACTACGCAGGCCACGTTTATGTACTACATAGTATTTATTACATACGTCAAACATTGGTGGTACAGTAAACTGATTTAAAGTCATTATTATTATCAGCGCCCACTTGCAATAAAATGAAGCAGGTTAATAAAAAAATAATTAAAGAAATAAATAAGATTACTCATGTAAATGATTTCTTACACTCGAGCACAAAGAATTATATAATTATTTTAAAAATTATTAGGTACTACGAAATTTGAGAAAGAAAGCAAGACAATTTTATTTGCATTTTCACAAATTATTCTAAAACAAACCGTCACATTTATTTGATTTCATCAGTAGTATAAATATACTATTAAAAGTTTGCTAAGCGCTAGATATGCGCTCCATTTCATGATTGGCCTATTTTTTTTTGTTTGACAGATTTTAACTTGTCTACAGAAATTATGATTTTTTCGTTATTCCGGACGTAAAAGTAACCTTTTCGTCAACAATTTCAGGTACGATAAGTACCTACCTGTTTTCATATAATGGCAGAATAACGAAAAGCGCTTTACATTACGCAGCCGTAAAACTTCTTTTTCACCTCGGGGGCGTTCGGGTGCCTCGGCTCCGCTAACGCTACGCGCTCGGCACCCACCCGCGCCCCTCGAACGAAAAATCTCGTTTTACGTCCTTGTAATGAAAAGTACTATTACATACGAATTTTATAATAATTTGTAGACAACTGTTTTTCTTAGAACCAAAACTGTACGAATTTGTTTGACAAAAACAAACCATAATACTTTGTGTCCATGGGCGGCAGGAAAGTATTTTTCAAGCTCCCTAGCGGCAAGGAAATAAAACTTTAACCTTGCTTACATAGTCTTCTTCTTGGTCGTATTACCCGAATTCGGACGTCGTGACAGCATTCATGATGAGCAATTGCTTATCATTTTTGCGAATACTGCTTTCTTGGGACAAAGTACGTATACAGTAGGGGTCCCTCTCCTTTCTGTATAAGAGACGGCCAGAATAAAGTTTTTACCTTATCCGGAATCGAACCGGGCATTTCGTGTCAACAGTCAACGTACTTAACCGTTATGCTCCGACCGCTTACATAGTAATGAAACAAAATGTTTTATCGCCGTTTGAAGAATAAATCGTTTTATACATATTACCACAGATTATAATATATACAGATAGTCAACGCCAATGAGGAGATGAGAGCTATGTAGTACAGGACCTGTGTACTTCTTGTGGGACTTTGTGAAAGATCAAGTCTATCCAGATAGTCCCAACCCATTGAAGCTTTGGAAACCAACATCTGACGGGCAATTAGTGAAATAGGGCCGTAATTATGCCAAAATATACCAGAAGATTTTTATAATAGGATCGACGTCTGTATGCATGGTCTTGGTAAACATTTGTGCGATATTATTTTTCATTCATAAATGGTACACTTTCTACACATAAAGAAATACAGAACTTTCATCGAAAATGTGTGCTTTATTTAAAATTTAAAGACAAAGTCCTTGCTGGAAAGCCCTTATACATATCTAAAAATATTTTCAAAGTTACATTAAAGGTTTGTTCGTTTGTATGAACTAACTTGCTCGGTTTAAGTTAGTGCAAATGAATTGTGTTCGTTTGGCTGCTCAGTTCATGATCGAACATGAACTTCTTGCTCGACCTCCATATGAGGAGTAGGCAGTGCAAGTTAGAACACTATCTAACTTTTGTGGTGGGAGTATTTTGATCTCGAAAGATAACCCAGTTCAAGTTAGTTCATACAAACGAACAAACCTAATGTTATTGAACCTATAAGGTCTTTTAAGTTACATATGAGTTGACTTTTCTTTTTTCTTTAGACAGCTATGCAATCCATAGTCGGATTAAAGCCTCCACCATATTTCTATGGGGGGCTTGTTAGCCATCCTTAGTAGCACAGATGTGTGCTACTAGGGATAACTCGCCACGGTGGCCAACCGGGTTGGCGAGTGTAGTCCACATTTCGATTTTGGACTTTTTTTAGATCACAGCACATATCCGATGCAATCATCAGGATTAGAACCACGGTTTCCCGCTCTGTAGTCTATCCGTGTTTGATTTACGCCAGACTGCTGGTCTGTTGACTAAAGACAACTAATTATTTCAAGTTTTTAAATTTCTAGAAATTTAAATTCATTGAACTTTAATATAGATCAGATAAAATAAACTCCAGATTATTGACAAAAATTTTAAGTGTCGCCTACGTACACATAATAATAATATGAGATGAAATCTTTTTGTGTAGTAAGTGTTTTGTAATGATAACCGCAAATCAATTTATGAAAGAACAAAATATTATTGTTGCTATGCATTAACGTTTTTCGAACTGTGAATAAGTATTTGATTAATAAATTTTTCCGTGTGTTGGAGGTGTCCGTAATAATTATTATAATACGTAATTTTGTAAGTGTATCAAATTTATGAAAGAAAAATAAATGAAATATTTTATCAAAATTAATGTGGGCATGAAGTGGTTAATAAAATTGACTTTCACTATTCATCTGCATAGAAATTTATTTCAAAAATGTTAAAGTGTTAAATCCAAGTTCCATTAAAATTGTGTAGTAATTAATTTATAATAGACTGTTTTGTAAATTTTCAAGAATATTATTTTTCCACAACAATTTGAAATCAAGAGTTAGCATCTAGTCTTTATTTGGATAAAAATAGAAACGTTTTATTGATTGAGACAAATTTTGAAAGAACGAGGTGCGGTCATTATAGTAGTAGTTTATTACGTACACTATAATTAGTATTACATTTTCTTTTAAGTACTACAATGGAGATTTCAGACGGATTTCGAATCGAGAAACATTTTGACATAAAAATCTAATGCTTAGAACAAGCCAAAATTTCAATAAGTAAAATCTTTATAGGTTTTTTTCATTAGAAGCAGGCCACAAATTAATTTGGCTTATTAAAAGTATAATGGCTATCGTAAATATGTATATTAGTATGAAATTATACAAAAATTAATAATAAATTAGTATTTGGACCATTCCCGAAATTAATTTGGACCAATGCATTGATATGCATTATTAATATACCTATACATACATATTTATCTATGAAAATATTATAAAAAAATTTAATATATTAATTGATATATTTTAATAATTAAATTAATATTATTATAGTAAAAATATAGTAAAAAGAAATCACATCCAATGCAAATGTAATAAAGTATAATTCACGGGTTAATTATGGATCGCAATGAAACTAAATGTTTATTTGTCGACGGCTTCAGCTATTTTATATAATACCATCATCAGGACTGAAAAGGAAGCGAAGATATTAAATGAAAGAAAAGTAAAAATTACTATGATCTCACACTTACCAAACAAAACAAGATGGGAAAATGTTATTTAAAATATAAAAGTGAAGTGGAATCGAAAATTAAAGTAAACTAATAAATAAAATATGATTATGAATTATAAAACTGTAAGTAAAAAATTTAATAAATGTCAATTTTTGAAAATTAAATTTTGACTGAAAAAACAACAAAAATAATTGAAAACCTAATGTAAAATAATCGTTAAAAATGCAAAATAAAGTGAGTGTGAGACCAACTAACAAAGCTCTTAATATAATAATATATCAATTAATATATTATCACTAATTAACAACTAACCAATTAAAAAAAAAATTAATATAAGAGCGTAAATATCTTTGATATTTAATGATAGGGAGGTTAAATAAAAAAAAAACATTATGCTTAGTGCAAGTTTTGTGAACCTCTCTGTTCATCAATGCACCAAAATAATGGTTATATCATATCGAAGAAATTAAGGTTGTTAAGAAGAGGAGTGGGAGTAAGTTGTAGTGGTGTCTCTGTCCTTTGCTAAATAGATAGGATAAAGCAAGAAAAAATATTTTTTTGCAAAATTTGCCAACTTCAAATAAACAAAATTTTAATAGGTAAAATTAATAAAAAGAGGCTTTTCTTATTAAAAATACATAGTTTTTAATAATATAGTACTAAATTGTATTCTTCTAAAGAGTTTTGGTCGGTTAAAATATTTTTTTACGTATTTTAAATAGTACTTTTCATCACAAGGACGTAAAACGCGATTTTTCGTTCGAGGGGAGCGGGGGTTACGAGGCGGAGCGTAGCGCAGCCGAGGAACCCGACCGCTTCCGAGGTGAAAAAGTAGTTTTACGGCTCCGCGTGGTGAGAAGAACTTTTCGTTAGCCGTCAATGTGTGTAATATTTGCAGGAGGAACAATAAAGCGCGGCGCGACATTAAAAAAGCTGCCGTGTTAGTGTTTGCTAAGGAACACGTGCAGCAATTTGTCTCGACGCGACGGCGCAATATAAGTAACTATTATTATGCTAGCCAAATTAAGTTACACTATCGCGTTCTAAATATTGCATATAGAAAGTAGTATAGAGGGACGTGTCTCTATAATACTTTCCTTTTGTACATATTTTGTACTTATTTTGTACATAATACAGTAGAAACTTATGCTTTTATACCATTTTTATTGGTTTTTTCCTGCAAATATCGACGAAAACATACTCTTTTCGTACCTCAAAACGTACACGAAAAGTGCTCAAATACGTCCGCGGTAACGAAAACACTTTTAAGTTGATGTGGAAAGTGCGGCAACGCTGTATACTTTCTGCTGTTGGTATTTATATTATTTATGTGTCAAATTCTTTAAAAAGCACGAAATTTTGCCCTAAAAAGCATAAACTGCTTCAAAAAAACACAAACTTTTGAAAAATAAAATTTAAAACATTTACCTATTCATTATTTATTGGAATTTACATTTTTGTTTCATTACATTACAGTGCATTTAAAAGTGAGAAGCGGCGACGTTGCCAAACGTAATGACGATTTATTAAATTTGTATCATTTTTTAGCATAATAATTTAATTTTCGCAGAAACTAAAAGGTAGACTTTCTTAAAATTTAGTACACTTATTTATAAGACCTTCATAAATATTGTGGCGATTTTTGGTAATGGTGACACACCTGATTGCAGAGTTAATGACGTTTAAATCAATGTGAAACCCCTCGCGTCCATTAACGCAATGTAATAACGTGTCACGAAATAGTAACTTTGACATTTTTTATCTCGATAACTAAAAGGTAGATTAAGTTCAAACTTTGCCAGAATGTGCTTGATTATGCAAACAATATACTGTGAAAATTTCAGAAACTTTGCGCAGATTTCGATTTCCTTCTTAACAACCTTAAACTAGTTATCTATAAACATTGGTTGTAATTTCATTTTGATCGACCTTGATATATTTTTAGTGAATTTCACGCGGCTATTGCTCAGAAAATATTGTTGTTTTTTTTTAATAAAAACCTGTTTATTGAACCTTTTTTTATTAAAAATGTAATAATATATATATTTCGGTCTGTTTTTTGCATTGCAAGGTAAATAAACACCTCACAACACATCAAGCCTACAATTAATAATTGTTTATCCGTTCCCATTTCCCAAGTCTCTTGCGAGGCTTGGTCATGGTTTAAAGCTTTTTAGTTTTCTTTACAGGTGATGAGGAGCTAGCCCATCGCCCCGACCCCCAACCTGGAGGACCAGAGAGACGGCCAGAATAAAGTTCTTACTTCACCCGGATTCGAACCGGGCATTTAGCATTCATAGTCAACTCGCGTGACCACTACGCTCCGATAAAAAAAAAAATGTAATAATCATATCGCATATAATGAACATAAAACAAATTATCGCAAAATATTTTTAATTTTTGTGCCTAATTTTCAAAATTAAGGTAATTACCGACTTTTAGGTTAATCACATTTTGTATTTTGTAGTTCCTGACCTATAAATTAAATCTATTGAAACAGAAAAAATCTAATCGCTTCAATGTGATACACAAAATTCCGTATCACCTTAACCAAAAGTATAATATACGATTTTTATAGTCGGTTTCAGAAGTGACATAAGATAATAGTTAGTTAATCCCAAGATTAACGATGTATTCATTTATGGAGAAATGATGAAAACCGATGGGATGTATACTCGTAGTTATGTTACGTTAAAAAATATTATTAAATCGTAATGCAATGTAAAATTACCTGCAATTTTTGTTCTGTAAAATCGATTTTCTCCAAATAGGCTGAACTAAGGGAACTTAAATTTTCACTTTATGTTTAACTAATTATGACGAAAAGGTATATAAAAATAGTGCAAATCATTAGTAATGATTCATGGTAATAATGAAATGACCGGCCATAAGTGATTCTAAAATACAAATTTGGTTACAACCACTGATATGAACTACGAACATGAATCAATTAATTATTTTGAAAATTATTTTCGTAAATATGATCAATTTTAATTTGTTCAATCTGATAACAATTCATAAAAAACAATTCTTGCAATTACATTAAATAAGTTATGGGTAACCACTTATAAGTAGTTCTATTAATTCTTTATAATTAAATTACAATTATATTTTTAATTCAATTCGTTAATAACCATGATTATATGATGGAATGAAAATATCTACAGTTATTAGATACTCGTATCGACACTTGAACCATCATTTAAAATTTTGCTTTTTAGCCAGGAAAAATTAAATTAATTTTTCAAAGTACCTATGCTTTGTTATGGTTAAAAACTGCAATGTTGTTGGTCAATAAGTTTTGTTTTATCAATTGCCAATTATTCTGAAATAAAACTACCCCTAGTTTCATAGATAGATATTAACCAATATATAAAAAATATGTAAAATGAGGGTTATTACGCCTACATTTTTTACAAATTATTATTACAAAGACAACTTTTTTTTGGAAAACTCAATAATTAATTAAAGAAGAAAACAAGTATTGGGTATCTTTAGACGCGAATTTTCGTTGTACCCTTTTCTGGTACCCTTTTCATGCTTATCCATAATGGGAAGCAAGAATTGAAAACAAATTAATTTCCTATGCTACACCCTGGAATCTGGTATAAGGTACCCACACATACATAATTATTATCAATGAAGATTTTAGAAAGTAAGAAATAGTGTCATATTTTTAGTAATTGACTAGATAGAAATCGAAAACTTTTACTTTCTACCAATTGAAATACTGAACCAAAAACAATTATTGTAAAATTTTATATCAGTTTATTATTTACATATTTATACAGTTTTTATGTTGTAATACTGGGTTAATAGGTCAACTTTATTAACATCATTTTTATTAAATACACATACGTATATATATGTTGTCGTTGAAACAATTTATGCAGAGAATATACGTCAATAGATATATTTACATCACAAGCTTAAAATTATATAATTAAATCAGTAAAAATTGTATTAAAGCACAAAGACGTTTATAATATTTCTATTTGATTTAAATACTATAATTGAATTAACGTACAATTTATTATACTTTACAATTACAAATTTAAAAAATACTATATTTTCTAAGTAGTTCAGGCAAAGAACAAATCTAGCTTGCAAAAAATAGGGGCAAGGTGAAATTTGGTAAACATGTATAAATTAGAGTGCCCTGGTGACCCCCTATGTTCCCAAAAATCCCCTGTACCTATTTTCTCTCCTACAACTACCCTAATTTTAATTTTGCGGAAAATTATCATTATTATGATCACAACATCCTCTAAATTTTTGTTAAAACAATAAATTCTATTCACACTCGTTTTCGTTAATTTTCATGAAAAAATTTTTGTGAGCCTCTAATCTATTATAAAATAATAATATAAACATTTTTAGTTTAGGACACTGATGCCTGTTTTCGCCAACATTTTATTAAAGAATTCCAGGCTCGGTATTACATAAATTTCCTAGCTTCAATTCTCTACTAGGCAATTCTTAAATAAATGTTGGCGAAGACCGGCATTATTACATTATTAGTTATTAATTAAGAGTTCTTCAACAGTTTGGGTGATGGTTAAAGTTTTAAAATTTTCGGACTTATAAGTTTTGTGAACAATTTTGAAATTTTGATAACTTATGATAATTGAAAATCGGTAAATAAAAATATCCTTAAAAGTGACCGAAAACAAATGATTAAGGCACTACAACTAACTACAACTGCTATTTTACGAGAGAATAATAATGATAATTCCACGCGTGTATAAAACTGTCCATAAGAGCCGTGGAATATTCAAAGTTTGCTAGCGGATAAACCACGATTTAGTAGGCCGTGAAAGGAAGCTACTCAAAATGCATCTGGATATTTTTAACCTTTAATTAGAGACGTGGAAATGTTCCCATTTGAAGTGTATGTGTATGAAACATTCACGTCACTAATTAAAGGTTCATCGGATATTTTGTTGTTTACCTTTTTCGCATTGACAGTTCAAAAATTTTTTTAAGTTTTACATAGTTTTATTCGTGTTTAAGCGTAGTTGTGAATATTTTGATACATAAATATATCCGCTGTAATGGTTATAATACGAAAATCTTATTTACAAGGTGAAAATATGACATCCGTTTATTTACGTTATATTTAATTTAATTTCAAGTATTTACGTTCGTGCAACCGAACTTTGCCGAAGAAAATTAATAATTTCATCGTTTACTAGGTTTACTAGAGGAATTATCTTATCAAATACAACACTAGCTTTGATTTTAATCCTAATAATTTTTAATTTTCAATCACTCAGACGTTCTTTTAAAATTTAGCTCTAGAAAATTTGATCTGGCCATAATCACTCTAGCGATCTACGCTGCGCTAGATCGCTCTCGTGATTATGGATGATCAAATTTTCTCTCGATAAATTGTAGATCACGTCTTCGTTGAAATTAAAAATTATTCGGATAAATTCAAAGCTCTTGTTGTATTGCTTATGAATAATCATTGAAATCATTTAAAAGCGGATAATTAAACATTTGTTAGTAACAATAAAAAAGATACAATTAATTTTCACGAAAGATTTCTGAAATGATTTTCACAATATCATTACTCAAAATGCAATAAAAATAAGTTAGTAATAAATAATAAAAATATTCATATAAAATAAGTAAGTAGTAGATACTTACTAGATTTATAAAAATTCAAATAGTATCTACCTACATATGTATGTCAAGTGGATCAGTTGACTCCCATTAGTGATGATGTTAAAATGGATAAATATATTGTTGTGATATTTCATGGTTTAAGAGATCCAGATGGATTGGTAGAGAGATAATTTGAAAATTCTTTAGTTGAATTCAATAATCAGTTAATTTGGCTGATATGAGAGACATTTGCATCAAATTAACAAAAAACCACCACATGTAACAATTTACACATAAAACAAAACAATTTTGAAGTTATTTATGTAATACAAATATTTTGTAACATCCTGTGAATGATTTTTGATTTTTAAAACAACAACAGTTTCCTGTAAAATAAAAGTGTGAATAAAATTTAGTGCACAAGCAATTAACAGCTTTATGTTACCTGGGAGTAGGTGTGATTTTGGTAAACAGGAATAGCGATTCCCACCACAAAAATCAAAATTTTGAACTTTGAAAAACGCAAAACGGCGAGCGAGCAGAAAACACGCCAGTTCCTAAGTGGCCTTCAAGAGAAGAGCGTGTCCAGTCTCTTGGGAGAACTCAAACGAACTCGTGCCGAGGGTTTCTTGGATAAAAATCCAATTGGGAGACTCATGTCAAGTTTCTTGATTAAAAATCAGGAAGCAACAGTTGAAGTGATTTATTATGAGAGTCGTGTTTTCGCGTAATAAGTAATTACACTCCAGTATTAGGTGAAAATTAAGTGTTCATCGTGAATGAAGCGAGCACACGAAAATTCCGGTAGTGGACTGGAACATTTGCAACTCCAAGGATACTGGATTATTTGGATCAACACATGGTCACCAGCACGTTTCCTGGGACGCATTTCATCAAAGTGAAAGTTTTACCATTTGTAAGGTAAAGAATTTGATTTAAAGTTAATAAACCCAAATAAAACAACGATTTGTGTTGTCAGTGAGTTTATTAATGAAACTTGTATTTACTGTTTTTACAAAATTACACTCATTACATAAATGAACAAATCTACACGTCTAGATTCAAAATTTAAAACATTAAATGTTACGTGTATGTCTGAGTCATTGTACACTGATATCTTTGGTTTGAGACAAACTTATTGTCCACATGAAAATTTGATGCAAATGTTAGCGATAAATTATTTTCATTTAATAAATGACGTTGCCTTCAAATTTCTGCCTTATCATTACGTCTTTTCGAATTCTTTATTAGGCGCCGCAAGTGGGGCTAAATAGGGGTAGTAACAACTAAATTGGCATTCTATTTCGTCCGTCGAACCTATCAGCCCTGAGGAAGAGAAAAACCCAACTCCGGCGTAAAACTAGTCCAGCGGCTTTAGTAACAGTTCGTTTTGACCAAAACATCATAACAATATGTAGGCCAACCATACTACACTAATTTAGTTCAGTGCATGTGCATATGGTTGTAGCATTTCAAATGCTATTATTTATATTTTGGCGGAAATCTATGCATCACCCTGTGTGCGTTTCAAACACGCGCACGCGTTTTGAATTTCGAAAATTTATCAAATGTTGATTCTTCGCTTATCTTTATGAAAAGTGCAAGTTTCATTTTACGTTTGTGCAATTTTATGTTTTTAAAAGCCACAAATTGGTAGTTTATTGAAGTGATCTTTTATTTTACCTTCTGTGCTACATTTGTGGGTAAGATTGCATTATTTTCTATCATGAGCGGAAGTTTGACTTTGATAAATTTTAGTTTTTTTTTTCGTACTACCACGTCAATTTTTTTGTGACGTCAATTTTTGGTTTCCAATTTTAATTATGGTTTTTCTGAGCGGTTAATATGGTGTGCATCACTAGCTGATTGTCCATCTGGCTGTTTGTATCCACCAACCATATGGTTATTTGTATGGATATGGGCCAGCAGTTTGGTTATCTTGTTTCCACCTGTGATGACCTTGATTCCTGTGTCGAACCATCTGTGGCAGCCATTTTTAATGATGTTGGAATTTCGTTTTTGGGTTCACCATTCCTGTATGAGATCAATGGAGAGGGCAGGACTGATCAACATTCATTTATCCCCATCTTCACCGCAGTTTTGCGTCCTTGATTAAGAAGTGGTGTGATAAGTTTGTCACTTTGGCCGTCTCCTTTGACGATTTATCCATACTTTTTGGGAAGACGTGCGAGCTCCATTCCAACATTGTGGGATTTTTGTCGCAGCGGTAGCGTGAGCCTATACCACTATTCCATCTCTAGTGGTTAGGACAGCACCAACGACGTAGGATGGCTGGAAAACCATTAATTAGTTTTTTTTTGGAAGCGCATTTAGAAGATTTGCTTGCCTAAATTATTTACATCGACATTAAGATGCTATACCGTTCGCAGGTGAATTGATTCTTGTTTAATTGTGCAGTTTTTGTTATTTTTAGCTTTACACCTAAAACTCAGTTTAAACGATGAACCATTAATATTCCAGAGGTTCCAAAAGAATTGAGATGTTGAATCGGACGGATTGAGGTGGAAGGGTAAGTTAGAAAGCAATTGCTGTATTTAATTTTACTTGATGATATCTCTTGCGAATGTGTTATTTGCAGTCAATTTTACCAACGTTTTATGTCTGCGTTGGGCAATCTCCTGGATGCGCGGATTATTTTGTGAGTTGTTTTCAGATAGCAACTCATCTGTATTTTATTTTTTTGATTTGATTGTCCCAAGGTATCCCCTCAGGGTATCTTGGATTTCACTTGCTTTGTTATATGTTTTGTGTCTCCTATTGGAGTTTTGGAATCAGATATTGTCAACCCCATCTTTATCTCAACTTTGTTTTTTAAATAAAATCAACTCTTATTTACTTCCGTATTTTATTTAGAGGACTGGCGCCCGAAAGGTTTTTTTTCCTTAGTTAGTTGTACACTGATCGTCTGAGCCAACGGAAGAACCTACGAACCGCGTCCGCGCGACCCATGCTCTGGCACTGGACGGGGGTGTAATCCCTTAGCTGGCCTGTCTACCATTCCATTCGTAGATCAGCGGGGCAAGTGGCCCAAATTAGAGCAATTTGCGTTACATGGTCACTAAGCTCACTTAATCAAAACACTTATGAAGTTAATTGACACTGTTCCATTCAAACTGAGTTTAAGAAAAACGAACGTTTATTGGTGTTAGGATTCAAATTTACAAACAAAATCGTCAATTATTGGGATGTACAGAAGCTAAGGTCATATACAGGGACGTGCTCAACTAACTTTTTTGAGGGGGGAATTTGCCAACTTAATTAATTAAAAATTGCCAACTTTTTGTAATTGTCTATTTTTCCTATTGTGGGTTTAGCGGATCTTTCCAACTTGATTAAATTTTGAGTGATTTTGCCAACTTTTTCCAACTTTCTGAAATATTGGCTCACCCTTGGGCACGTCCCTGGTTCCTGGTCCTATGTCCAGTTTTTGGATTTGATTTTCATTTGAAGAAGAGTAAATATTGTTTATTAAGTTTAAGGTGATCCTGATGTTAATGATATGATAGATACCAATAATAATTTCGCTTGAACGTTGTGTCTTCCAAATTTCGTACCTTTTTATTCCGGAATAAAGAATTCCCGTACTTAACTAAAAATAGACACATTGCGGCAATGATTCGTGATTAGTTCTGGAGAGAAAGTAAAACCATCAAAATTTCTTATAATTTACTATCATCTAATTGCTTGAAAAGATTATTTTCTAAAAAATCCGTTAGGGTAAAGTGTAGTCGTGACTTCAAATTTTGAAGGTGTTGATTAAGAAACTTTGGATGCTATTACTTTCAATTTCATATTTTCGTAATCAAAATAATAATCAAAAATTAAATTTTTTACTGGTAGCTTATTTTAAAACTTATAAACCAGTTCAAAGTTTAAGCGTAATGTGGGCGAGTTCTGAAATTAATTTTTAAATAATTTAATTTGAAATAATTTTACGAATTTGCTTAAAATTAGTTGAATTTAAAAACTCAAATATAATTGGTGTATTATGAAATAGCAAATATCGTGGGAAGTGATCAAGGAAAAGTTCTGTAATTTGCCATTTAAAAAAGGGTTTTAATAGTTTTCGTAAGCCTTTCCAAATTAACTTAATAATAGAAAAGTAGGTAGCCATTTGTTGAAAATTATGAGAATATCAAACGCAACAAAATAATTATTTGATTAAATCTAATAGTCTGTAGGATTGGCATCATCTAGTGTCATTTTCATATTAACTAGTTCAGCGTGCAACACAGTAAGGTGAGGATTTTGTTTATATGAATTTATTTGAATGTTCACTATTTTTTTTTGCTAGTATAGATCACTCTATATCTGCTTATTGGGAGGTCTTCTTATTTATTTCAATAAATAATTAATCGGAATCCGCAACAGAATACCATCGCATCTTGTCTTCATCTGCCTGATGTAGAGTGTGGAATAGAACAGAACAGAACTCTATTAGCCGTGTTTTTTTAATAATAATGTACAAAGTACAAATAATTTACAATAAAACCGCGTAGAAAAATAATTTAAATTGCAAAATTTTAAGTCAATAAATTTGTATGTTCAAATCGTAAAATAACACATCGTTAAAATTAAGATTTAACTTAATTAATAAACTATAACATATAATTTTATTTGTACCATTTTGAGAATACAAAAAAAATAAAATATTGTATTAAATTTGTGCTGGCAGGTAAACCACATAAGTGTGCTTCCACAGTGAAGGCAAGTATTATAACCAACACTATCTTCCTGTCTGTAATCTCTTGCTCATTCAGATAAAACTGTATGTATGCAGTGTAAGATAAACACTTTTACATGAGTCTGCTAATAAAAAAGTTGGTGATTTAAAAAAACACAAAATTAATTATGTCACCGATATACCTTAACCATAATTAAAATTTATTACAATAATAATACGGTTTGTGTTATGGGTGCACTTTTTCGATGCGGATCTGAAGAATTGCCATGTTGAGGATAAGAATTTAAAAATTAATTCAATTATTACCAATATTCGCAACTGTACGCCACTGATGAGATCTAATAAGATCGAACCATGTCTGTCGTTGTTGGGTTCTTTTGGTAATAATTGATTTAATTTGGAATTTTTACAATACTAATTGAATATGTTAGGTTTTAATTAATATAATTTTTTTTAACAACATTGTACAGGGTGACTCAAATTCGCTTCTTCTTATAGGGAAATCGGTAACTATAGGAGATATCGAAAAATGGATGGCGCATCCTCGATCTCTTTTTTTGAGAAAAGCTCAATGGCGAAAACCGGAATTCGCTATCTTTTTTTGTTTTCGAGTTATAGCCAAAAGTTCGATTATTGGACTTTTCGATAAAAATGTCGATATCTAGGTTGTTTTTGAAGTTGCAAAAAAAGTGTTGACACTTTCTTCAGACACTTTTTTAAGGGCAACAAAATAGGCTGATTAGATTTTAAATATTTAAGTGAGTTTCCGAGTTATCATACAAAGTTGTGTTTTTTTAAATAGAAACCATAGTTGAATATGACATTTTTAAATAGCATTTTTTATCCTCTTTTCAATGATGTTATAACATGTGGGGTCCAACTTTTCAAATAATTCCCATTTTATTAAAAAATGCAATAAAAATAAGAAAAAAAACAAAAAATTAATAACATTTTTAGTAAATAACAATAACAATTTTCAAATAAAACAATAAATACAAAATTTAAAGTAAGTATTCAAACTGAAGTTCCTTATTTTCAATATTATAATTTTGTCAAAACGAAACACTACCAAATCTTTATTGACACCTAAAACATCGTCACCAATTGTTTTTCAGTAGGAAACTTTTGTTTAGTTGCTGTTGTGTTTAAAATTGTTATTGTTATTTACTAAAAATTTAATTTTTTGTTTTTTTCTTATTTTTATTGCATTTTTTAATAAAATGGGAATTATTTGAAATGATGGACCACACATGTTATACATCATTGAAAAGAGGATCAAAAATGCTATTTAAAAATGTAATATTTCAACTATGGTTTCCATTTAAAAAAACACAACTTTGTATTATAACTCGGAAACTCACTAAGATATTTAAAATCTCTTTAGCCTATTTTGGCAACTTCAAAAACAACCGAGATATCGACATTTATCGAAAAGTCCAATAATCGAACTTTTGACTATAACTCGAAAACAAAAAAAGATAGCGGATTCCGGTTTTCGCCATTGTGATTTTCTCAAAAAAAGAGATCGAGGATGCGCCATCCATTTTTCGATATCTCCTATAGTTACCGATTTCCCCATAAGAAGAAGCGAATTTGAGCCACCCTGTACAGTTCCACCATAACATAATGTGCAATATCACGTGAAGGAAATTGTCAAATTTCTAAAAAAAAAAAAAGAGTATACTTGCCGAACTAATGTCAGTTGTGTAATGACGCCATTACTGCACTTGTTACATAATGAATTCATTACAACACTGCTTTCTTAAACAAAATATTAAAACTATAACATAAAAAAAATGAATTAACTTAATTAAAATAATAAACTTAGTTTCGATTATAAATTAGCTCCATTCGCTTTTCACTTTGCCGAAAAATAAGTATTACTCGATAAAAAAATTCATTGTTTCTTTATTGCATGATCTCATTGTAACATAAAACTTTTAATTGTTTCTTAATTTTTCAAGCATTTTGAAAAAAGGTTTTTTGATTTAATATTATCAAACTTATACAAATTACCGTTTTTGATTGTTTTCAAAGATTTGCTTAAAAATTTTATATGACCTTCAGTGACGAAAATTTCATACAAAGTAGTATCAAACTGCTTGAGGATACCTATATCTAACTCAAGTACTACATAATTAAAAAATCACATATTATACTAAATTGGAGGATATATTAGAGTATGATTTTGCACTAGATTTTAATTATCGAGGTTAAAATATTTTGATTAGTTTTGATAATTTAAGATTAGATAATAAATACAATATAAATTACAATACAAAAAAATTGATCATAATTTTTAATTGATAGTGTTAATTGCATTATCGTAATACATTATCACATGCAATTTTTACAATTAAAATAAAGTAGAAAAATTAAAAATAAATTTAATTTTACATAACCTTAGTATCTAAAGCATGACATTATAATATTAATATTATACCTACTAATATTTTGTAATTAAGCTTTATATTGATGGATTGATATTGATAAGCAACTGCAAATCATTAATTTATTTTTCTAATTCTAAATTGGTCACTTAAAACCTAAAAAATAAAATTATACAAAATATTATAAAATCACATAATATAATCTACTCTATATATATAAAAAGATAAGAAAAATATGCAACGTTTTTATGCAACGTTTTTGTGCAACGTTTTTATGCAACGCTGAGAACAGCTATTGGACGACACCAAATCAACATTATAATCACATCAACGGACGAATCAAAGCAAAGCAAAGCAAAGCAAAGCAAAGCAAAGCAAAGCAAAGCAAAGCAAAGCAAAGCAAAGCAAAGCAAAGCAAAGCAAAGCAAAGCAAAGCAAAGCAAAGCAAAGCAAAGCAAAGCAAAGCAAAGCAAAGCAAAGCAAAGCAAAGCAAAGCAAAGCAAAGCAAAGCAAAGCAAAGCAAAGCAAAGCAAAGCAAAGCAAAGCAAAGCAAAGCAAAGCAAAGCAAAGCAAAGCAAAGCAAAGCAAAGCAAAGCAAAGCAAAGCAAAGCAAAGCAAAGCAAAGCAAAGCAAAGCAAAGCAAAGCAAAGCAAAGCAAAGCAAAGCAAAGCAAAGCAAAGCAAAGCCAAGCAAAGCAAAGCAAAGCAAAGCAAAGCAAAGCAAAGCAAAGCAAAGCAAAGCAAAGCAAAGCAAAGCAAAGCAAAGCAAAGCAAAGCAAAGCAAAGCAAAGCAAAGCAAAGCAAAAGCAAAAGCAAAAGCAAGGCAACAAAACCATGCGACGCAAAAACACAAAGATTGAAAGATTTATGTAAATGCAAAAATCCGTTTGGTGGCAAATTTGTTATTTTCGGTGGTGACTTTCGTCAAGTTTTACCTGTTATAAAATACGCTTCACCTGTGGAGATAGTCAATTATACTTTAAAGTCAACATCAATTTGGCCAAGCAGCATTATTTTATTGAAAGTACCGAATAGCTGGAAATCTACAAATATAATTCAGGGACACGGACAACTCGGCACCGGGGAAACTCAGTTCCGGGCTAACTTGGCACCAGTTGAAAAACTTAAAAAAAATATATGAGGATCATTATTAAAAGGTAGATCCCGGTCGAGGCTAGGTTAGTGTTAGGAAACGACTTGTTTTTTAAAAGAGAAAGTCATTAAAAGGTAGATTAATTACTAATAAAGAATATTTGAATGTGTGACATAATATGGTCCGGTACCGAAAAAAAATGCGAGATTCACCCCATTCCCAGTAGCACAATTTGCCGAGTTGGAAGGCCCTAAGGGGATGTTTTTAAGGAGTTTAGTGCTGCAAAAATGGCTCTGGAGCGGACTCGGCACCAGTTGAAAAACTTAAAAAAAATTAAAATATAAAAAATTTATTATATTAAAGAAATTATATAATCTTTTTATAATTCACTTTCCGGAACAAACGCTACCGAAGTTATCATACGTGACTTTGCGACGGAAATGGTTTTAAAAATCCGAGGCGACCTTCTCTTTTAAAAAAAAGTCGTTTCCTAACACTAACACTAACCTAGCCTCGACCGGGATCTACCTTTTAATAATGATCCTCATACATTTTTTAAAAGTTTTTAACTGGTGCCAAGTTATCATGGAGCTGAGTTTCCCCGGTGCCGAGTTGTCCTGTACCGTATAATTCAGGACATTTACAGCAATTCAATTGCTTCTAATGCCGATCTCTCCGACAGAATTATATTAGCCTGCTACAATGATGATGTTCGGGCGAGATTCATACCTACTTAAGTCAAGATATAGCTAAACATCGAGGGGTCGATCAAACAGAAGAGGACATTTGGTTGGAATATGAAGTCGAATAATTAAATTCATTGAATTTCCCTGGTTTTCCGGTACACAAATCAAAACTTAAAATAGGATCTGTTGTTATGCTAGCAGAGCTTTAACAAAGTTGGTATAATATACATACATCTATAGGCCTTTGTTTAGTCATGGACAGTTATATGTAGCAGTATCAAGATGTCGAGCGAAGGATGGAATACAAATTCAAAGTGAAAGCAACATAAAAAATGTTGTATGGAAATAAGTTTTATAACTTGAAGTTATTAGGGCCGCAAAGCGGCCCTGGGGGGTTGGGCCGCGTCAGCGGCCAGGGGGGCGAAGCCCCCCTAGTAAATATATAATTTCCTATTCCCCTGATTATTATTTTAGAGCAAAAATAAATCGAGATAAAAAATTTCAGGATCAAATAGTCGAAAAAATCTATTTAAGGTTTGCAAATTTGTTTGTTTTATTTGAAAATAATATTGTATTTTACAGCCGTGAAAGGAAATACGCAAATTCCTAGTAATCAAGTAGTCTAAGAATTAGCGACGGATTGCATTACGGATTTCAGGAGTCCTGAAAATTTTATAGATAGATACCCCTTAAATACAAAACCATACATGGCAGAGGTTTTCCCGGTTGGATAAAGGGTTGCCAAGGGATACAAGTGGATTCGTAAAAATTGGCAGATAAAAATTCGAGAACATAGTTAATTTTTAAAAACCGTAAAATAGAAAAAATTTGAATATTTTTATATTGGCCTGAATTACAAATTGTACATGGAAAACCATGTCGAGGTTCTGTTGAAAGAGCAACCAGGATATAGAAAAAATGTTGGCTTCGTGCATGAAAGACTACAATATTGGTCAAACGGTGTTCATTTTGTACAATTTATGAGAATATAGAGCATTTCATGCAGGTATCAAGTAATCTCCCTACAAGGCCATGTTTCGAATTGAACAAACAGTAGAACTGACAGCAACATTGTCATCTGATATTCTTACAAATATCCATAAATAGATTACGTTCTTGAAATAAATGAGCAAATAAATACAGAGCAGGACAAAGCTCTTTCAGCTTCTTCTTCAGAGCTTTCCTCTTCAGTCCTTCTATTTAGAAGGAGGTAGAAGAGGTAAAAGAAGGTAGAGGAAGCACTGACAGTTGATACATTGTCATACATTTCTTTAACCATATTGCAAGAAAAGTTAAAGAAACAGGTCGAAAGAATGAAAATTATTGCAGATCCAAGCTATCCTACGGTTGATATAGGTAATGTAATAATTCCTATTCTCAAAAAAATGCGAACGCTTGTACAAAATAATAATATTGCAGGTAGCTTTACAGAATCTTTAGTTTGGCTGAGGACTGCAACGAAATAATCTGCTGTTGGAACTGGACAAGTATTTTCCCGCTGTTCTTGCAAAACATTGTACTTCAAAGTAGTTCTATGTCGGTAAAGAAGAGAATTCTATACAATTGAAAATGTCACAGCATTATGCTATGTAGCAATAAATCGATTGTAATAATAATGTAAAAACAACAACATTTGCTTAATAAAACAATGTTTATCTAATTATGTCTGCTTTTACTTTAAATCTAGTTTTAACGGGGATAGATTTCAGCTATAATGCGAATTTACTAACAGCAGTTAGTTAATATTGTAGTTCTAACTAAACTGATCCTAATTAAGACTAGAATTAACTAAAAAATGTTGTTGGAACTAGAATTTTTTTTCCTCCTTTTTTCTCAAAAAATTAAAAATGCTTAATACATTTTAAGTGCACAATATAGTCTTTTTAGATTATATACAGTATAAGTATGGAAAGCAAGTAACACATGTATAATTGTGCGTTACTCGTTACTCGTCATATAAAAAACCTCGAACTTGTCGATTTTTCAGTTGGACGCACATATCAGTTACTTTCTAAATAGAGTAAATATTGTTTCTTGTAGTTGTCATTGAGAAACTAATTGTTTTCTCTTTACAGTCATCATAAAAAGTATGCTATATAAGAAAATTACAGAGAAAAATTGCAAAAATTTGCAATTACATAGTAAAGTAGTTGTTTATTTTTTTATTTTTTGAATTTTGAATTTAATCCTTTCAAGTCCACATTAATTCTGGGTGGTAAACGTTAAACAAGGATGCGACATACGCATTAATTACACCTAGAATACATTGAACAAGGTTAGCGTGGAAGTAGACGTATGTACCTATTATATATGCGCCGCTGTACCTCAAGTGGTTAATAAAATACTTAAAATTGAGCAAGTGACTATAAATTTGGTTTTATTCAGAAGATAATTTTTTATGATTTAGACTCAGTGTTCCATCGTCAGTTAAATACTTTTATGTTATTCTTTTCGAAATGCTTGGGTTTAAGGCGCCTCTCTACCTCCTTGAAATGCAGAGCATTGAATAAGTTCATTTTGTACATTTTTAATAAGAAATTTATATTTGGAATAAGACTAATGTCGCTCACAATACTCGTCTAGTCCAGATCTGTAGGTAAACCGTGAACTGACAAACAGAAGTCGGCTGGGAATTTTGATTTAAAATTTTAGCGTTACACAACACAATAGAAGTTACTAATAATAATAATAATATTTCAAATTAATTATTAACTCCTGAGGATGATAATAAAATTAATAAATAATTACATTTAAAAATTTCATATATTGAATTCTTATTTTTCACAATGTTAGATATGGCAATAAATTTCAATAGAATTGCCGAGAATTGTTAAAAGATGACTCTTAAGCTAATTTTATTAAATTTAACACATTTTAATTCAATTTTTAAACCAGTTTGAAGGTTTTGCCTTCAGACTAAACTTTGAGATGCACCACTGACACACATTGTTCATCCTGCTGTGACTACTACTATTCTGGCGTGCTAGATAAGGAAGAGTTCTATCTGCAAAAAACCGATTCTGAGATATATCTACTTTTGCATAATTTTTAATAGCATACTCAGTTTTTTATTGCTCTTCATTCCATGTACAGTACACATCTAATTTTTATTAAAATTTGTTATAATATAGCAAACGCCTGGAATCCATCTGGTAGATGGACAAACTATTACAAGTGAAATATCATAATATCTATTTATTGTGGATACGACTTTCTTGTTTTGTGGATAGTTAAAATACTTTGCATAGTGGCAAATTTCGAAAAAAATAATAGCGAAAAATTTCGAAAATTTTTCTTTTGCAGATGATATTGTATATGTGTTGAAAATCATCAGCCTGCATGTAGTAGACAATAGCCATGAACATTGTTCTGATACGAAGAACTGATAACTCGATATTTGTATTTCACTTATTATGTGAGAGGGTGAGACATAAATATAATTTTTAGATCCTACACGAGTAGGATTACGTCCTGTAAGTGAGAAACTACTATAACTTCTCCATTGTTATTACGGTACGCAGCAGTGGTACTTAGGTGGAAATTAAGTAATGTAACCTTCCTAAAAAATATTCTTATGCAATTTAATATATTATTTTTTGTAAGAGTGTAAAAGGAAAATAGTTTGCTTCACCGATACCTATCGTGACCTATGTTGTGATTTAAAATAAACACTGTAGTTACGTCATTAACTTAAATATCAAAAGTGCAAGGAAATATTTATAATAATTCGTCATAAATATTGAACTTTTTTCCGCATTTAATTTATAAAGATAACAATAAATAAATTTATGTAGATATGGTGCATCCTCACCAAGGGCGTTGTGCCGATCGGCAAAAGTTTTGATGAACTCTCCGCTACTGGCGTTGGTGGGGACAAGCGTAATGAATTTTATATATTTGGTAAATTTAGGTAGGTATTTGACCGACTACTGTAGGTAAATATACAAAATACAGCGTATTTCTCCAATTGGAAATGGTTCTAATAATAATTATGAAACCCCGAAGGAACGAGATAATGATTTTCCTTATTACGCAAGGTCTTGCCTGTTCCTCTACTTTGTTTACTTTATTCCAAATATATGCAGTTACATCTAATTGGTTGACTTTAGAAGATTGTTTATTATTAGTATTCTGATTTATTATAATTATTGCATAATGAGGTAAATGTAAACGGTTAGATCAGGTAAAGTAAGCATTATAATTTCCGGGTTTTTTAATGAAGAAAAACACGTTATATTAAAAGAAAAACTAAAAATGCTTTATTCTTGGCATTTTCCATCGCTAGTTACGCATTTTTCCCAACTATCCGGAAATTTGTGGATGCCACGTTAAACTGTTCGTCCTTTGAAAAATATCATTCAGGTCAGATACCCAATTTTCCACTTCTTCGGCTGTTTTGAAGTGCTGCTCTTTAACATTTTCATGGTCCGCGGAAAGACGTATTCCCAGTACCGAAGTTGTAAGAAATGGGTCCGTGGAAATACGTTTTCCCACCTGATATCATCTATCGGTACTGTATTACAAGACATTTACGAAGTAAATTTTTAAATGTACCTGTATAAACGCTTACCTAGAAATCACCATTTATTCAATAAATTATAAAATGATTACCTGGATTATTTCTGATTAATTAATTGAAGTTGGCAAGGAAATTTAAGTTTTTAGTGAAAATTCTTGTGTTATTGTTATTTAATAAGATTTTTTTTGTCATTTTTCTGTTTTTTGGACATTCCACTGTCGACTTATGAGAATAAAAAGTTATTTTATTCTTATAAGTAACATTTTTATGGTAATTTATAAGGTAAATTGTAAATGTTTAGAAAATATAAAAAATTACGAAAAATTTTTAATTTTTATAACATTGGAAACATCTGATAAACTTAGGAAAAACCATTGCTTAAATAAATTTAAAGAAAAGTAAAATTTTCAGCAAAAATTTTCATTTATGTTCATTTATATTACTGGAGAGCATCCGTGTGGGAAAAAGGTTTCTCACCTCTGTATTTATAGCTTGCGGTACAAAAAATCATTAGTTAATCATTAATACTAAGTATTCAGGGCAGTAGCGTAAATAGGATTTGAATTTGGGGGGTGATGAATCTGGTAGGAGACACCACCGGGGGTCTGAGATTTTGGAAATTTTTACTTTTAAATGTACTTTTTTGGATTATTATTAGCCTTTGGGGGGTGATTCATCACCTGATCACCCCCCTTATTTACGCCACTGATTCAGGGAGTCGAACATGTTATATTATATTCAATGAAAAAACTTTAAAAAGAGGCCCAAAAGATTTTTCCAAAAAGTGTTTCGATCACAACATGGTTCAAATTGATCATTTGCATTAGCATTAACGGTTGCACCAGGTTTTAGGTGTCTTCAAACTTTTTCGGTTGTCCTGGTCGCTCGTTGTCTCTCACATCAAAATCATTATTTTGAAAGCGTCTTCACAAGTTTTTTTCACAGGAGCATATTCACGCTCCTTCAAACAATCGATGTTCTCCAGCGGCAATTTTGTTAAAATGAAAATAAAAAAGTAATGATATCCGCAAATGCTCCTTATTTGGCACGAAATTCGACATTTTCAATGTGATAAAAAATATATTGTTGTTTGAGACGCGTTCTTCTGACAACTAATATTTTTATCAATAATAGCAACGGTTCCATACATTATAACTATATAAAAGCCATTCCCTCCAACTAATCCTATGTACCTATGTATTTTTAATATTGTTGAACATTTACTATCAAGAGAGTTCTAAACAATCAATATTAAATGAAAATCGTATAGACAATTCGCGAATTAGAGAAGTTACATCTAGATAGAATCTACCTAGTCATCATCGTTGCCCCGAAGAAAACCACGTACTGCAAAACATTCGGTTTTCAGACAACTATAAAAAAACTAATTGTATGTCTGAAACTTTATTAATATTTTTTTTTGTAATCTATTATTATATTTATAATAATTAATTGTCCATTTGTTTTTGTAAAGTTCTGTTTAGCTACGTTTTGGGTACTTCTGTAGATACATTTTGAAATTTATCAAGTGAACTTGAGTAGTTTCCTGCAAAAGCCAACCACCGGTAATTATTTTGTTTTCTTAAGTATTTTTCATTAATTAGCCATGTACGTACGTATGTCATTTATTTTTATAGGTAATCTTTGAAGATTACCTACCACTTTTTGTTGGAACGTTCGTACAATTTATTAATACCAACTAATGATTTATAAATTTATCGTGCAATTTTGTAGAAGGTGAAAAATATATATAGTAATAATTTGAAACACGGTAGTAATAATACAATATAACTTTTTCATGCTCCCCTCCTTCCTATCAATTTTCAATTTTTCATTTCTATTACATTTTTTAAATATATCTAATCCTACCCTGTCACAAAGATATAAATAAAATGTTTAACACTTAACTTAAGTTAAGATTCTAATGTTTTACCGCTTCAAGGCTTACCAATATTCCACCCATTCTTGAAAATTATTTTTTAAGATTTATTTTAATTAGTAATTTTCTGATTTGGTCGTTCAAGTTAAATTTGTTAAATAAAAGTTGTGATTAGAATTATATGACAAATTATTAGTACAAAATTATAATGGGATTTTCCCGTATAAATTACATAAATAAACAACCTAAATACATTACATTACTGCGTGATTATTGAGTGACAAATTTATATTAATTAAAATTTTTTTGAGAGTTTCTTTCATAACAATGTAAAATGTATTAATGTTATTATTGTTATGTGCATGTACTATATAGTATATATGACATTATGATAATCTGGATTATCTGATTATCATACAATACAAAATATTATATAACCACTGTAAGTAAGTCTCAAAAAACAGCCAAAGATTAATTGATAAATAAAAATAAAAAAGTACTTCAAGGAGTTAAACACAAAACATAAAGTTATTATCATATTTTATAAATAGTCGCTTCGAAGTCAAAACCTCGTAATGCAAAACCAAATGTTTTTCAGACAACTACAAAAAAAATTGAAAAAAGTTTCCATAGTATGAAAAACAACTTTGTTTTGGGTTTAAACGCGTCACCGCGGAAGTGGTTGTTTATTTAATAAGCCAAACTGTTTTAATATACCTACATATTTCAAATTCATGTTGTTCGCCGTTTATAACTTTTATTAGAAACCCTTTTGCTTTTAAAATAAAATTACACCTTAAATCTAATTCTAAGAGCAATATCCAGTGCTTACGTCGAAACATCCCTTTATACCGGGTGACCGGCCGCCAATCTGAACATAGGAAAATAAATTAGGAAATTGATGTTTGTTAAATTCTTGTTTCCTACTATAACGGATAAGAATGAAAAGGTATCAATTTAAATAGTTTTATTTTCCGCGTCTAAAGACACCCAATTTTAGTTAAAACTAAAATATTAATCTGTCAAAGTAATTTTTGTTAGTAATTAATTTTCAAATAAAAACAATTGCAATGAATATGAATATCTATTTCAAGTGCAATTTTCTCATTTTATTTTGAGTTTTAACAATAATTAAAGAACAAAACATCGAGTGCTGGGGGTGTCTTTAGACGCGGAAAAAAAAATTTTTAAATTTATACCTTTTTCATACTTATCCGTTATAATGGGAAGCAGGAATTCAAAAAACATCAATTTCCCATGTTATATTCTTATGTTCAGATTATAAATAATTATATGATGATTATAATAATGATTATAAAAATATCGATTTTTCCATTGAACTTGACTTTTTTGAAAATTTGAATTTGGGACTCCCCGAATCTTAGTTTTGGAATTACACGATATTTAAACGAGTAAATCAATTTCCTTTTGACTGTTTGTTTAAAAAGATATTAAATGATTGTGAGAGTAGCAAGTTCCTAAATATTTGTAATTTTCCGGAAATAATTTACAAAAATAATATTTATGCAATGTAGTATAATGTCATTTTAACCCGTAACTACTACTACTGGGTCCTCAGGACCCAAATTATTATGCTATTCAGCTGAACTAGTAGTAGTTAAGGGATAAATCAAATTAGAATTCTCCAAATCTGTGTTAAACATTTTAATTAGTTATAAATTAGAGGTAATAATACGAAAATTACTATGACCGCTTCCGTCTTTGTAAATTAATAACCCCTCTTTTAAGTTGCTTACATTACATAGCTCTATTTATTATTGACATGTAATTAAAAAATCCCACACCCTGCAGGTATAATTTTGTTTATTTAAAAACTTTTTTATAAATATAAATTCTTGACACAAACTTGAAAGTTTTCAAATTTCATAATTGTTCCAAATGTCAAATATGTTACCAATCGACAAGAGAATATAACGAAATTTCAAATAGTATTATACTCAAAATTTTGAAATATTACTTATTTATGAGAAAATTTAAAAAATTAGTAGGTACGCGAGTACTCTTATAATAGGAATACCTACTCACGTTCATAAATTATATTCGTATAATCTGAGGTATTTAATTCAAAATTTTGAGTAGAAGGGTTAAGTACAAAAAAGGAAGTATTACAAAATTGACATTTCGAGATAATCGATTTTATAGTGTCTGCTTTGTTTAATTGATCTCCAAATTGTATTTTTTTTCACAATCCTTGAGAAATATATTTTCTTTATATGAAATGGCAAAACATATATCTCTCTTCTTCTTAGTGCCATATCTTCTTTAGATGTAGGCGATTATTCTTACTAGGGAAATGTTAATGGGGTGGTTTCCCTTTGCCTTCCCCATAGTCCACAGATCGATTTTGGACTTTTTAGATCACAGCACATAATATCCGACTTAATCAGGATTAGAACCGCGGTTTCCCGCTCTGTAGTCTATCCGTGTTTGATTTACGCCAGACTGCTGATCTGGTTATAATATCTATTTTTATATTATGAAGTACATCCCTTTTTGCACCAAAATCATAATTTGTTGTTAAAAAAGATATACAGCCTTATTCATAAAAAACTTAAAACAGCCTTGTAAGCCTGTTTTAGTTAATGAACTCAAATGAGTTCTTTAACCCATAACCTAACTTTTTTTGCTTGCATTTCGAATTTTTTTAGGTTAAAATACCAACTTAACGCAGTAAACGCGTTAAACTCCCTATAAATTTTATGGGTATGTTTTATTTTTAATAAATAACGAATTAAGGAAATAGTATTAAAAGTTATATTTAAAAAAAATATATAACTTTTAGGGCCGATCTTTTCACCTTTTATAAACGTCAAGTAGCTACTTGACGATTTTTTTAATTGAGCTTTTTACCTACTAAATCAGCTTATTAGCTACTAAATTTATTAGCATAATATTAAGTTGGCATATTAGTTGCATACAATGCGACAAAAAGACCTAACTTTCTTACTCAACCATTAAAAAGCTCAAGTAAAATAATCGTCAAGTAACTACTTGACGTTTATAAAATGTGAAAAGACCGGCCCTTAATAGTATTTCCTTAATTCGTTATTAAATTTATTAAAAATAAAACATATTTAATTTCACGAATTAATAATAAACCAATTTTAAATTTTATAGGGACTAAATATTTAGTAAACTATTTTATAGGGAGTTTAGCGCGTTTACTGTAATAATTTGGTATTTTAACCTAAAAAAAATTCGAAATGCAACAAAAAAAAAAGTTAGGTTATGGGTTAAAGAGCTCATTTGAGTTCATTAACTAAAACAGGCTTACAAGACTGTTTTAAGTTTTTTATGAATACGGCTGCTTGTGTTTAAGATGAAATGTATGTATGCTTTACCAAGCCATTGTTATGTTTTGGACAACCCTGTATTAGTCTGATTTAAACCAATCGGGTTAAGTCGTATTGTAATAGCATTGTATTGAAGTGGCAATTCCTGGTTTTGAAGAATCATATTCAAATTGCATGAAGCTTGGTATAGCAAAATCTTATCTTGTTCATCTGTTTGTAGTACTCCTGGTCCAGAAGATTTGATACTGTTAACCTTTTTTTTATATTATATGTCCATCACCAGTTGGTGAAATTGTCTATATCACTAATCTCGGCATCCTTCATTTCAAATTTTTGCGTTTTTGATGAAGTGTAAAATATTCCTCAGGAACGTAGAAGCAATTATATTTTTTTACCTATAAAATTTATAATAACCTTTATTTATAATAAAATTTATAATAACCGAAAATAAAGTTATGAGGGTGGCTTAGTTAGCACTCATTGGAATAATTTGCTGCTTTGGATGCAGAAAGGAAAGTACTACAGAGTACATCTTTCCTTTATGCACTAAATGGATATTTGCTATTGTCAAGAACTTGAAGGCACAATTTTTATTTTGGCATTTTAATGATTGGGCTATGTCAAAAGTATAAGAAAACATTGTAAGTATATCTAAAATTTGGTAAAAATGTCAGTACTACCCTTTTCACACTTAACCATAGATTTATAGAATACTTCTATATACTCTGATCTCATTTATTTTTTAGAAAACTCCCCGCCTCGCGAGTCGTTTTTTAAACAAATTTAAACCAAACCTAGCGTTTTGGAACAATGCTATTTTTGAGGTCCCACGGGTTAACACGACGTTAAGGTTGTTAAGAAGAAAATTGAAGTACATAAGAAGTATTTGAAATTTTTACAGTATTTTTTCAATAATGATGAAAATTCTGGCGAAGTTTAAACTTAATCCTGTTTTAAGTTATCCATATGAAAAATGTCAAAGTTACTGTTTCGTGACATGTTACATTGCGTTAAATGCAAGCGACTTTTAAACGTCATGATCTCCACAATCAGAAATGTCAGCATTACCAAAAATCGCCAAAATGTTAATTTATAAAAGAAAATAAGTATACCAAACTTCACAAAAAGTTCTGTTTTTATTTTTGAGAAAATTTAATTATTATTCTAAAAATAGTACAAAATTATTACGCTGGACAACGTCGCCTCATGAGATGAAGTGAGAAAAGCGCGCGCGATATATTTTTTTATGTAGTTTTATCACTTTCCATTATCAATATTAATTATTAAATATAAATAATTTTATTTACCACAACAAATTTTAAATGCAGTTTCTGTGGTTATGACACCGGTACACAATACGCATAGTATAATATAAATACTACCGAAAGTCTACAGCGTTACCCAACTTTAAATTTAAGTTTTTAAAATAAGTAAACAAATATTTTAACTGACCAAAACTCTTTAAAATAATAAAATTGAGAAGTAAATTATTAAATAAAATTAAAATATATTTTATAGGATATTAAATTATTGTAAAACAAAGTATAAATAGATTTCAATATTCCTAATAATAATTTGATACATAAAAATAATGTTTACTAATTGTTCTAAATTATTATATATTTTACAAAAAAAGAATATTTTAATTAATTTTAATTATTAAAATTTTGTGTACAGCAGTCCGTCAATGGATCCTTTATCCTATTATTAGGTAAAGGGCAGAGTCCCCACCACAGCTTCCCCACCTCTCTTCTTACACCTTAGATACGGCATAAGCATAAGGTATAACGTGTGTAAACCAATAAGAACTTTATAACCAAATTTCATATTGAGTACTTTTATAAGTTAAGACTTTTCGAACTAATTAGATTTTGGTGAAATCGGTTCACTGAAACTTAAGAGTGGGAGTGACGCGCATGGCGCACGAGTTGATTAACAAAATACCGCTGTTTTGAAAAATTGTTTTGTTGAAGTTCATGGGCTCATGAGTACGACCCATATTGGCGTCATGGAGGTGGCCAAAAACCTAAACTTTTTCATGGGCATGTAGTTTATGGGTCATATGCACCAAATAATAGAGGCGGCTATATCCGAACACAAATATAATTATAAAATGAGAATTCATTATCACTTTTCTGTAATCTGTATAGAATAAATTAGAATTCAAAAATTAGTTATAATACCATAAGTTTAATGTAAGGGAAAGTTTAAATAACGTCATACGATATTTTTTACAATGGAGAGAAAATCAACAGAAATATCCCAATCACGCTCATTATGAGCATCTTATTACATATAATTTTATCTCATACGAAACTTTTATCCAATTTAATTTGGTCATAACTCCGCACTGTAACTTAAATTGGTATATTTACAAATTTTTGTCTTATCTTATATATTATAACATAACCTATTATGCTATATTTATAACGTGGAAACATTTAATAATTGTACAATTTTAAATTCAATTTTACAATTTAGAAATTAAAAATGATTAGCATTCTTATACTAAACAGCCAAATTATTATTTTATTATTCAAACCTAAACCACCATGTGTGATATTATATAAACAAAAATTTAAATAACTACGTTTTCATTGTTAGTTTTACTTGAAAGCCACTAAAATTCTTTAGATATTATAGGGCCGACTAGACGTCATTGACTTAATTATCTTATCAGCTAATGGTAACTATAATAACTAAATAACCATAAAAAACTGCTAAAAATAGGTTTTCATGTGATAATGTTTTAGTAGGTGGTAGATACTTTTTGCTTGATACATAGACATAATAAAACTGGAAAATATATTATACTAATAGAGAATATTTGTTTCATATTTATACCGTATCCTATCTGCAAATAGGACGTTGCAGCAAAACAATTCTGTTATAATCTATACATTTAATTAATAGATATTTCTTAAATTAAAATGTCAACAATATTACTCAACTTATCAAAGATACAGTAGTAAAAATTAAAAAGAGGAGCATACGTCACTTTACATTATTATGCATTATGTTTATGTACTCGTATGTATGTATAATATTATAATAGTTTAATTTTAGCATTAATTTAATTTCACCAAAAAGAGGGTATTGTTTTGTCAGTATAGAAAAACAAATTTTTCAGAAGGTTTTCAAGAAAATTATGATCTAAAGAAAAACGCACAAAACACCTACCCATATTAAATGTTATAGAAAATGAATGGCCTCAGTCTTGAGTTCACAGGATAATTTATTGCCACTTTAAGATCAATTTTAAAATATAATGTTTAATTATAAATTCAAAATTAATTTAAATTATTTTCTGCAATGATTTTGCATATTATGTTCAAATATGTTACCGATAAGGTCTACAGCGAAAATTCAAAATTTTGCGTTTTATTTTTATTATCACAACACACTAAGGAAACAACTCTATCTGGCTATTGTATTGTAATGTGAAATACCATTTTCATAATATTAAAAACAATGGAGTTCCCAGCATACTATTTCAATTATATAAAATACAAAAGCTTTTAACTCTTGAAATTAAAATAATAATCAAAATTTCAAAATTATCGACTTGATTGAACACAATAAAATTTATTGAAATGTTTTAAGCTCTCATCTGGGGTTGTAACTTTCATCAGAAAATGTAATAATAAAAAATAATAATTTAAATGAAATCAGATATTACAACGTATTGTCCATTGGTTAGTTTGGCTATGTATATTTTAAGGTGGCCGAGAAATTCACTTAAAAACACTAAATCCGCTAGGTGCCGCGACTGTAGCGCGAATTCCCCATAGCAGCTGAGGGGTTGAAATTACCCATACTTTGAAACAATCCTTTTCTTTAGGGATCCATCAGGTCATTTTAAAGAAACCATAATACATTCATGTGTTTCTAGAAGGATTTCAAAAGACATTTTCCATTCGACACAAAACTCAAAAAATAGAAAATTTTAGCATACCGACTTTGTGAAATAATGTTTTTCACAGTTGACGCTACAACTAGAATCCAAATTTGGGCTTTCAAAATTTAGGATGAAAGAAATATAGGTAAAAATTCTCAAAAAAAAATTTTTTTCGCGATATTTTTTTTTTAAAGACACTCACCTCGTAGTTTCAAACTTAAGGTTTTTGAATCTGTTTTCAGAATTTTTTTAAATTTATTCGTTTTTAAGATTTGTGTCGAACAAAAAAAACCAATTTCTCGGCCACCTTAAATTTAAATTATTAATATTTCAATTATGGTACTTCCCTTAAACAAAAATATGAGATTTTCCAGTATTATATAATTTAATAAATGTTCTATTACTTGTTACGTCAGGTTTACTAACTCATTTTAAAATTCAACTCGAACTATAACCAAAAATGTATTTCAACAAAAAATTCATATTTGTATTTATATAGGCTATTCATGTAGGTAATTCATATTTTTATGAATTACCAAAACAGACTGTTTGTTATTGTCACTAATCAAAGGTTAATCTAGATTTGTGGTAATTTCGTCTAGTATGTACCTATGTACAAAGTTAAAAACTCATTATATAGGTATATTATGACCAGGGCTCGGAAGTTCTAGCAAATGCATATTTTTTCTGGAGAGTCCTAGAATATTCGAAGTAAGACACAAATTTGTTTCACACTTCCCTGATGCCGTATACGAAATTTTATAATGCTAATTTTTGCATATTTAAGGTTTTTAATGCTATTTTGCTATTTTTGCGTTTTACGTGCTATTTACAGGCATATTTTTACATATTAATTGAAGAAATAAGCAGAATGATAATGAAAAAATTTTTTTTTACCCCATAGGAATAGGCCAACGAAAACAAATATGTAATACTATTTTAACACGTATTATGATTTTCAAATAATAGATATGTACATATTCCAAGAATTTGCTTATTTTTAAAATTATATCAGACGTATCGTATAATCGGATTCGAATCGGTAGAATCGGAAATGTTCCAAAGCCGGACCAAGTACCTACGTGTAGTAGTTCATAAAATCCTTACCATCATATTATTTTATATAATACAATGTATTCTATAAAATTTATTAAATTGAGAAAAATCTAAAATTCATTTAACCCTACAGAACATACGTGAGGCTTGACAGGCATAAGCTGTTTCATTTTTGTGCACTTAGTACATGCGCATGTTATGTAATAATGCCATTTGTATTAATTTGTAGTTACTTTATCACAAATATTAATAAATATTTTATGTTTATAAATGTCAATTATCGATTTCTATATAAAAAATTTTTGAAAAATTCTCAAACTATGAAAAGAAGGCCTGTTAAAGTATGGGCCTGACAAGCCTCACGTATTCACTGGTGGGACTTTTTCACGTGTGCTCTGTAGTGTTAAAAATAAACAAAATTTTGATTAATTTTTATTAAAATTTTTTGAAATTTTGTTGGTTGACAATTTTATTTTGCATATTTTTTTAGTGCTATTTATAGCGCTAATTTTGGTGTTTTTAAGTGCATATTAAAGCGCTAAAAGTACACTTTTTTAGTGCTATAACTTCCGAGCCCTGATTATGACATTGAATATTACTACCAAGGTTTTTATGTACATAATACAAATTACTGATCACTAACCTCTTGGGTTCGTCCCTTTAATTGTTTTTTAGTTCTACTTTCTTTGTGCTATATTAACGCAATATTACTAATATTACTATCAAGGCCTTTTATGTACATAATGTAAATAACTGATTACTAACCTCTTGCGTTCGTCCCTTTAATTGCTTTTTGATTTAATATTATCTACTTTCTTTGATATTATTGTTCAGTCAAGTTTCTAAAATTATACTAATTTAATAGTATTAGAGAATATTATAGAAAAATAATACCAATAATAATGAAAATTTATATTTATTCATGACTAGGTAATTAGAAAATCTTTCAATTGCGTTAATTATGCAAATAACAAAGGTTATTAGTTGATATTATATTATATAATACGAAGATTTAGTGATATATCATGTTCAACTAGAAATACAAGGGCATATTATATTTTATTAGCAGTTGAACATACAGAAATATAATATAATTGAGGCAACTACATAAAATACATTAAAAATTAAATGGAAAATTTTCTAAGTAGGATTAAAGTTGATCTTGAAAATAATTTTCGCATTAAACTATATTTTTTAAAATAGTTAAAATTACTTTGAAGACGCATACAAACGATTATAAAATTATTTTCGATTTTATTTCGAATAAATTGTTTTTGTAACTCGATAGGTTAAGTTATAACCATTAAAGTTAATGAGCATTACCTGCATACAAATATTTTTAATTGTTTCGTGGTAAGTAATTAAGAATTAAATTTTTGTGTGATAACTCACCATTTTGAGTTGAATATTCCACTATAGATATTTGATATTCTTCTAAATGTTCAATATATTCCACAACAGGACAATTTGTGCACATTTTTTATACGGTTTATTTGTTCAAATTACTATTAACTATGTGTCACAGTTTTAATATTATAATACTCCATATTTTATGCATGATTTTCATTTTCCACTGGGTAAAGCTTTAGCTAAATATTTATAATAGATTAAACTAGAACACTCCATCCTTGAACAAAGTTAGCAGACCAGCACATACAAAAATTGCCACCTTTAATTAATTATAACAGTAAAATATAATTTTAAATTCATTTGTCAAATTTTTAAATACTTTTCAATTACAGTTCAATAATTTTTTCACCGTCCTTTTAATAATATAAACCAGCTACTCTTATTAAAAGTAAATAAACCAAACTACGGTGTTTCGTATCAAATGTTGAAAAATAAATATTGCAAGGTGCCGATATTGACACTGAATCAAAAATAAGGAGATTCAAATAATGTGATAAATCATGTCAACACGCAAATTTTCGTACCGAGCGTTCGCCGCATGTGGATTCACACGATCGAGACATACAGATAATGAACATTATCAATTAATGCATTTTACTTTAAGCACTTGAAAAAAATTGTTGATAAATTTCGTGTTTGTATATGTATGGAATTTTTATTAAACTACGAGAGTATACTACAATAACTATAAAAAGTAGGTGGACCACCTCCGCGACATAAAATACGAATGCTGGGCAGTTAAGTACCTGTACAGGTGAGCAGCGCAGTCGCGTATCATCACCGCGAGGTCACTGTTTACATATCAGCTTGTTACTGATATTTTCCTAAAAATAAATTTTTTATAGTAATTAAGATAGTGGGTGTATATCAACTCAAACCTTACTTTCTTTACATATTTATTACTTTTCAACAAAAACGACAATTAATAACCAATGTCAAGTTATCTGCAATATTGCAATCACTTACGTGACAGATTACAGGTCATCGAAATTCTATTCCTAAATTGGAAAAGCTATTATAAAATTCCATCAGCAACGAAAATTTTCTGCTTTTCTAATATGTAAATAATTGAAAGCAATTTTCTTAATTGGTGTATTTTTTATTAACTGCTCGTAATAATTATCGTTAATTAATAATTAGATATTAAAATTTATTTTCACATTTTCTAAGACGATTTAAATATTGTAAATACGTTATGATGTTGTAGTAACAACTACCTATATTATTTCTAGAGTGTAAAAAATTCTAAAAATGTATTATAGTTTATGATTGTTGGCTATTTTATAGCAAAGGAACTAATGAACTATGCTGTACTACCTGACAATACAATAATAAATTATACATTGTTAAATTTATTAAATTATATATAAGGTAAAACACCCAGCACTTGAACACCGCAAGAAATGGAACTAGTACTTGAACAGATTTTTGAAATTGTATTAATGCAAAAACGGAATATTCATAATAAGTAATATCCGTATTTTATAATTACTTGATGATTTAGCAATTGATTTCTATAAGTTTTTTTAAATTATAAATCGAAATAATTATATTTTTGTTAACTTAAAAGTTGGCATGTGGAATAGCCGATAAGCATGCTACTTTTGCCATGGAAAGTTACTAACCGTAAACCGCACAATCACAGTTTTTAGGTTATGAACTTAAACTCGAAAAAACTAACATAAAATGATCACGTTTGTCCATTACGTTTGTGATACATAAATAAATCAATGTTGCCAAATGTATCTTTAGAATATCGATTGGATTTTTGTTTGATTTTGACTGATTTTTACTATTTTCACACGTGTTCAAGTACAACCACCACCACTGTGTTCAATTACGGCTGCGATTCAAAATAGATTGTTCAATTACAGCTGCATTTGAAGTATATTTTAAAAACCTTGTAAAAATATGATAATTTTATTAATTATTCCTTTTTTCTTTGCTATTATATGCAAAACTATCTATATTTTTATAAATAACATATTTTAATCAAATTAATCGAATTTTATTTGCTTAAATTAGAGTGAAATAGGTTTTACTTTCAAAACTGTTCAACTAGTGGGTGTTTTACCTTATAGCTAATTATAACTTTTGTAGCCCTATTGAGAATTTAAAGATAGGTAGGAGCAATTTTTCAAAGCGTAACAAATCTATAAAGCTACAAAAAATGCAGAATAAAACGCATAATTTATGTGGCCATGTCGAATAATAATTACCTTTTTCCAAAGCCCATCATTTTTTCAAAGGCCATAAGTGTGTTTTAGAATTTAGCTAACAGAAAACAGAATTTAGTTGTTATATTACTTTTTTTTTAATATTACAAAAAATTACAAAATTTTGTAAAAATAACAAATTAACCCTACAAAATACCAATGTGGGTACATGTATGGATAACAAACAGTAAAAGTATAGAAAATTGTATTCAATTATTATTGCAATTTGTATTATAATTAATTAAGGAAACTGATAAAATATATTACTTATTTTATGTACATATTTTGAAATAAGTAAAAGTGTGTAATTGATATTTGGGGACTTTATGGGACTAAATATTGCAATTTTGAATCAAGTTTTATATTATACCATTTATTAGTCGGACTAATAAACTAGATAATGAAAGTTATTCTCTGAACCCATAATTGCTTCGCAACCAGCTGTATGTAATTTATACTGTATATATACTCATCCTCTTAAATATATCAGAAAATTACACCCAAACAATCTAAAATAATTTTAAATTTGTAAGTAATTTTTAATTTCAATTATTAATCAATGGTTATAGGTACTAATATAAACTCACTCTGATGAGTATTCCTATTTATAAATATAAATACATCGGCCTTAACGACAATTCTTTTTGAATCTATGCATAGATGAACCGGAAATCAACTTTCGCAAAATATATTTTAGATACTATTAAACATAAACTACAAGGAAATGAAATTTCACATTATACTATACGGAAGCTTTAGATAAAAATGAAATGTTTGGATTCTTAAGAAATTAGCAGATTAAAACGGTCAATCATCTTTCTTAATAACTAGTCGATATTAATAACGATTTATTGTTGCTAAATATATTAAGCCAACAAAGAATAGCCTTTATTTACTTAAACTTCGTATAATATCTTGAATCAAAAGATTTCTCAAACTTTAATAACTCCCTCATGCAAACTATTCAATTTGACCCTAATGATCATTGTTATAAAGCAGGACCTAGTACTTTTGAAATCCTGAATTAGTCGATGTTTGTAAATCTGATGGAACTGGAATTTAATAATTATTGAAAAGATTGATACATAATTAGCACTCTTCAATCACAACATTACCTCTAACATAATTATGTTTTTTATACTCGTATATTAATTTATGTTGCTATATTTGCATATTTGAATAAACAATTAAGACAACCCAGTTATTAGCTATTATAACTTATAATAATTGTTAAAGATCTTGAACACTCTTAATTGTTTGATTACCAAATTAATTATTATTTTAGTTCCCCATATTTTTGTTGTTTGATGATGTCGGAAATATGTAATTTTGATTAATATTAATTTGATAATTTTATAACGTAGAGTCAGTCCAAGAACTAATCAAATTAGCTATTCCATTTAGGCTAATAGTCTGACATGGAGCTTCTTATATTCAACTATGTGTTGTTGAATTAATATAAAAAGTAATACTTCGTCAGAGGCAATTAAACTATAAGCTACATTTTGCAAATGCGTTAATTGCAAACGCATAAGTTATAAAATCACGTACTACAAAATTAAAGTATTTAGCATCATTTTAGTTAAAATATGATAATTAAATTACCTTCAGTGTATGCCAAAACTTAACTGTAACTTGTTAATAATATATGTCAACAATACTTTATTTTTAGTGAGATGCCTTTATTTATACTGTTGAAAGTCAAACAGAAGTTATGAGGAAACCATTTTATTATTTATTCAAACATTTCAACTAAACATAACAGTTCAATTCTGTTACTTTTCTTTTAAACACTCAAATGTTCAATTTACAATATGGGCGTTCTTAGCACACTACCCATAAGTATTTGCTTACCCAATAAATTAAATATTTTTGAGATTAGAAAATAAACTACTACTAAAAAGTACCTACTATTTATTTGTACCTAGTATATTTATAAATATTTTTATTTATAGTAAAAAAATCTCATCCAATGCAAATTTTAATTAAGTAAAAAATCTCGGGTTATTGGAAATTGCAATAAAACTAAACGTTTGTTAGTCAACTGTTTCGGTCATTTAATATGAAACCATCATCGGGACTGAAAAAAGGAATTTCCAATAACCCGAGATTTTTTACTTAATTTTTATTTATTTTGAATTTCTTATTATTATTGTCGCCTCTGTTTTTAATTACTTATTAAATTATTTGATGTCTCCGATGAAATTTTGCGCTATTCTGCTTGTTTTTCATAAAAGTTTAGCTGAAGCCAAACTTTTCTAACACTACTGTCCAGCTCATCCCACAATAATTCAATTGGGTTCATGTCAGGTTCATCTGTTAATATCCACAAATTTTCTTTGTACAGCTTCAAAGAATGTCCAGGGTCATTAACATCTTGAAAGGTAAACATTTCATTTTACTTTCACGGATTTTACGGATTTCAGGATGTCACGGTAATCCTTTTTCCTCATTATTCCTTGAATTTTGTGAATAATGATTATTATACCAATTTTATTTCCACCAATACCCTTATCACCACAAAACTCCCCCTCCCATGTTTGACAGAAAGCACTAAACATTATTCGGAAGTCTGTTTCCTGCTTACCTGCAGCCACAAACTCTTTCTTTTTAACCTAAACCTTCAATCTGACTGTATCCAGTGTTTGTAATCTTTAGCCCACTGTATTCGCCTCTTCTTATTAATCGAGCGTAATAATGATTTTTTTTTTTCTAAAAGAACTTATGAGCGGAATAAAGAAATGGGGTCTACCAGGACAGTTATGGTTTGGAAAATAAATGAAAATTAGTAAGTCACTAGTAAAATTGTAACGAAGATTGAAACAAACTATTTTTCAATTGAGATATTTTAATTAATTTCTTGCTAATTTTCAAATTTTAGAATTTATGGATTACTGACTGTTATATTTTGTGAAGGTATTCTGTAGAAAATTATATTTACAATGTAGATACGCAATTATCATATTCTCAGTGATCTATTTTTAAACATTTTAATTGCAAATCGGTCATTAATATTAGATTTTCGTTTGAATATTTCGATTCAATCTAAACAATATTTTCTATTATTATTACATTTTCTTATGAATGCTGCAAACGTAGCGGATGTATCCTAGTTGAAAATAAAATGATCTTTTTCAGTTATGGATGTTTAAAAATTTTTTTTACTCTTTTTCTAAATGTTATTTTAAATATGGCGCGCTTATTGTAATTCTTTAGTATCTCATTCAAGAGAGTCTGAAATTCTGATAAGTTTTTTTTAGAAGTTTACTCATCAATGGGTTTGCATATAATATAAGTGGTCTTTTAGTGATTTGTACACCATAACTCATAAGTCTGCAATCCGTTCTCAGTACCGACCTTCTATTCATTAGTGCATATGTTACCGTGAAAGTGGACAATGCAGTGAAAGTCTACAATCACTAGGGACTGTAGACATTCACTAGACTGTTTAGGAATAGTAGACAATTTACTTTTGATTCGCCAGAAAAATCTACTTTTACTAGTGAGAGTCTACAATACCTAGTGAATGTATACTTTTCCTAAAGCGGGTCAGGAAAAGTAGATTGACAATAAATATTTATTCTCGTTTTCACACAAAAATATTTTTAATGTACCTATTTATGTAAATCTATAAAACTAAAGAAAGTTTCTGCTTATGGGTTTAATAATTACTTTATTTGTTTAAAACATTAACCTTAAAAACTTAAAAATTAAATTAAAAAATATAACAATAATATATATTTTTTGATTTATTGCAGCACAACAGAGCATTGATGCATTTAGAATTGCACAAAACTGCCCTTTTAACCTAATAACTTAACCTATAAACTTAAAAATTAAGTTTAAAAATATATTTTTTATTTATTGCAGCACGACAGAGCACTGTGGCAGTTAGAATTGCACAAAACTGCCTTTTTCTTACAAATGCACTTCAAATGTCAGACATAAATTTCAAATTTTAAAATAAAATAAACAAAATATTACATTATGGAGGTTAGGTTAAATTTTATTCCACATTTCCTGGACGGTATCAGTGACTGTAGACATTCACTAGTGAAAGTATATTTTTTATCTTATTGTAAACTTTCACTGCCCATATCAGTGAAAGTATACAATCACTAGGAACTGTATACCTTTCCTTATAATCCACTTTCACGGTAACACATATAGTAAAAAATAGAAAATCCACGATGCTAGAAGAAAATACCGGAGAATACCGCAATACTTGCAATAAAAGATCACATTAAAGTATTGACATCTGTCCTTGTCAAAAGGTCAATGAAGTATAAATAAAAATTAAATAAAAAGCCAAACATAATGCATAAAGCAACATGAAAATGTTGCATTAGGTACCGAATTTATGAACATGTCTAATGAAAATGGGAAAGTTATGTGTTAGCATATCAGATTACTTTATCGAATTCAGACTTTTATAGAACATAACTATGGAAGTTTCAAGGTAGATACTAAATGAGGATTTAAGTTTGAAACTACAACATTCTCGAGTTCAATTATTGCTGACGGAAGAAATCAAAAGAGTCCTGTGGAATATCGTCAGTATTGTTACATTGTTACAATAATGGATTACCCATTAAATAAATAAATATTGGCACGGAATTAAATGCCTTTCAGCGACGAATATTTTAGAAAAACTTTGTCAAACTTACACATTAAGTCGTTTATTTAATAATTCCCAAAAATTACCTTATCAAAATTGAAAGTGTTTGTACATAATTTCCTAGTTTAAATGTTATCAAAATTTCGTGACATATTGAGTTTCTCAACGCAGGTGACTAACGTGGACTGAGGTGATTTACTTTAGACAATGGTGAACTTTTTGTACTTTATAAAGACATAAAAGATACAATAATAGTATATATATGTAGTAAAATTGTTAAATAAATTCATTAATACTTCTTTTTTGTGTAAATTACAACGACAATTGCATCCACGAAAGGTAAATCAAACACATACCTTAATGCCTCTTCCTACGAAAGGAGTGCCTCATCTTTTTATATCATAGACATGTCCCCTTTGTTTATATTATTTTGAAGTCTAAAAATAAAATTTAACGTATTTAAATTTATGTTTAAGTAACTCTTAGCGAAATTGATCTAGAAATATAACGCAACGCGATAAGTTACATTGCTGATATTATTAATCGGGCATTGTTAGTAATAATGCAATTTATCGATCTAATAATGAGGTCTTCTGTTAAATTATTATAAAAACTATTGATTAAGTTTCTTTTTATATTTGGTATCTAAAATGAAAAAGTAAATAATAAATAAGTTACTTCCACTAACAATAAATTAGTTACACTAGAAATTGACAAAGAGAATAAAACAATAATGGGGAAAATGCAACAATTTATATTAGGTAAATTCCATTTGAATGATAAATATTAAAAAAAGGAGTTCAAAGTCACATAGTAGAACTGCTTACCTATATCGAACAAGTATTTGCAAGGCCATATTTTGACATAACCAATATTTAAAACATAAAAATATTTTAAATAATCTTAAATGAGTAAATAATCACTATAGCTAATGACAGAAATTTATTAGTATGAATAACTTGCATTATTTTAATTAATTCAAAAATATTTAATTTTCTAATAATAATAAATTAATAGTAATATCTACTTCTTGTTTCAATAAAATTTTTGGAAGCCTTCCGGTTTCTATTCAAGAAAAATGTCTTCCTTAGTTCCTGCCAGATTAAAAAATATTTTTATTACTTAAACATTCCAAATAAAAATCACATATACATTTTTTTAAATATCTTAAATTTTCATAATATTCATACTACAAAATATAATAAATTATTATTATCTGTATGTCAGTTATAGTCCATTATTATTCTCGATATAATATATTAATTAATTTTTGAGATTTGGACAAATTCAATTACTATTATAATATTATATTACTTTTGAAGTCGACTTTCGCACATCTGTATTGTGTGCGAAAAAGTGTGCGTAAAATGGTAATATTTAAATTGGTTAGTTGTTAATTCGTGATAATAAATTAATTGATATATTTTAATAATTTTACGAATTAAATTAATATTAACACATTAAATACATTATGTATTTTACTGATGAAGGGTGCGAAAGCACTTGAAAGCTCACAAATATAATATTAATTTAATTACATTAATTCGTAAAATTATTAAAATATATCAGTTAATTTAAAAAGATAATAATATGAGCATAATATGGCAAAATAAGATACTTGAATATTAAAGTGAAAAGTGTCATAATGCTCGTATCACTTTTTTAATGCAATTAGTTAACAACAACAACTAATTCAAAACGCATGTACGTAAATATTATGTCCGTAATCTAATACGTACAATAAAGCTGTTCTTTAACTGAACATATCACTTCAGATTTATTGGTTGATAAATTGTATCAGATTGATCTGTAACCGTGTTGTCGAATCCAGTTCGATAGATCATCGTTCCGTTTCAACTCATCTGATACATGAATCATAACGATAAATTACATAATTAACACTTTAAAGAAAATATCTAAAAAATTAATAGAGCAAACTGACATACATAATATAATATTATGATTACTTGTCAAATATTATTAATTTGCTTCTGCATTTGTAACTACTACAGCATTTACGTAGGTACTAGGACGAGTAAGTGATACTGGTTCTCTTAAAATCATGACAACGATAAATAATAAACGGTAAATTCAACTTACATAATATCGTGGGCTTACAAGAAAAAGGCACTAAGTCAAAAATGATAGTTTTCAGAAATTTGAAGTTTGCTTTAACTTTTAATTGCTTTAGTGCCTTCTGGAGTTTCTAAATCGACGCCCCAATGAACAAATTTGTAGTTCTGAGCACTTGAATATTAATTTCTTCACTATAAATCAGTTTTTAAAGTTACGAAAACTATTTTATGCTTATTTACATATAAGAATTTTTAATAACAGATAGAAACAACTAATGTGACACATTCGCTGTTTTGGCGTGGAATAGAAAACATTTGCACATACGTAACACTGATATAATCTCTCCTGCAGAATTCAATTAGTTGATCACATTTCTTACTTTTGAAATGGATGGTCTGTTAAAATTTCAAATTATTGGTTTATTATTAATAATTTATAGTGCATTATATCACAAATTACATCAGATATGACTTACAAGGGGAGTGCCAACATTAGCTCTGTTTGGTATCACAGTCCTAGTGCAACCTGAACTGCACTTTTTCCTAAATCGCGTTTGGCATGAATTGGTGTAAGCGGTGCAGGTAGTGGACAACCGTTTGTTACGAAAATTGTTGTAGTTCCGAACAGCTCGGAACTACACATTTTACTCCACCTAAATAGCTAGAGTAGCGAGTGCAGGTAGCTGACAAGCAGTAGAATTTGTGGGTGGGTAATAAAACTTGCGATTAAAAACGACATATTTACTTGATTTGTTCTTAATTAAAAAAATTTTATTATAAATTATTATAATAAAAATAAATTATAATAATAATAAAAATAAATTTTTTGAAATTCTAAAATTTGTTTTGAATTCCTTTTCGCTGTAATTGGGTACAACGTCCTTAAAATAATTTTTTATGCAAATTTGCATAAAAATTGCATTTTTATCATTTTTAATCACTTAATAATTCAAACGTATTATGTACCAAAAATCTTCTTATAGGTTGAATATAATTTTATTATATTCAATTTTAGACAATTTTAGGATTAGGAAACTTGATAAAAAAATATCTAATAATTAAGGGTGAAGAACGATATTTATGATACTAACTTGTCGTAGGCCATAAAAATGTAAACTGCCTTCTTGAAATGAACTCATAAATTTGTCCTCATTTATGATGTTATTGTTGAACTAAGTATTCTCAGAAATAACTGTGCTCGATTTGTTCTGATTTTTTAGAGACTACCCTTTCGCACACTAATATATTTTGATTTTTTTATAAAAAAAAAACTTCAACTTTTATGAGTGACGTTTCAATCCTGCACCGCCTGCACTAAAGTCGTTTGTTACAGTCATGTGCACTAGCGAGTTCTCGTGCAGTTCCGGCTGCCCTGGACTGCCTTAGGCTATCCTGCCTGCACTACACTTTTATGTGTACCAAACAGAGCTATTATTGTCACTCCCCAATTTGCACCATTTTTAATAATACTTTTTGGTCATAATTGGTCATCAGGTGAAAATTTAAAATACCATAATTCAGCCAATTTTGAGGAAATGGATTTCGAAGAACGAAAATACATTACATACATCACGAATAATATTTACATTGTTTGATACTTTGCTATAATTAAAAAAACTGAAAAGGAAAAAATATACCCTTTTAGTCTTAATAACTCCAAAACTAATATAAGTACTGTGCTGTTTTTAAGTAGTGTGCAATTTGGAATGTTATTGTTTATCGGTGGTGATATCACGTTGTATTTTTATGTTGTTTTGTTTTGATTATTATTTCTGTAAAGTAATTTAGGCGGTCTAGAGGCGATCAGAGCATAGTGATCACGCGAGTTAACTATGAACGCTAAATACCCGGTTCGAATCCGAGTGAGGTAAGAACTTTATTCTGACTGTTCTCTACCACGCATAACTATTTACAGAGTAGTCTGATTTTGATGATTCTGTTTTTATTTAACAGGGTATACTTCGAAGTTACTCCTTTTCAAATTTGAAAAAAAAATTTCACCCTAAGGGTAGAAAAATAGGGTTTAAGTTGTAAGACCACACATACCTTTTTACAGAATTGTCCGATTTTGATGATTATTTTTTTATTAGATAGGGTATACCTCGAAGTTTGTTCCATTTAAATTTGAAAACAAATTTCCACCCCTAAGGGTAGAAAACTATTTTAAAAAGTAATAAAAAATGAGGTAAGTAGTTATTAAAATAAAATAAACAAAAGTATAGGTAAAAAAGGTGTAAAAGTAAGGTAGGTATGTAAGTAAGTATTTTAAAAAGTAATCAAAAAAGAAGTAGGTAGTAATTAAAATAAAATAAACAAACCTATACATTTTTATGACAAAACATAGTTTTGCTATTAAAGCACCAAAACGTTAAAATACCGATTTTAATATCATGTTGCGTATGTGTATGTGACTATATCCCTCATTAATGTACAAAGGTACATTATAGATTTTTTTATTGATTTAATTTCATATTCATAGTTACGTAACTAGGTACTATAAAAAATCGTAGGTATGTTTATTAGGAAAAGTGAAGGCTTCAAAAATATAATCATGATTACTACATTATTTCTAAAATGGTTTTTCATATTCAGAACCTTTTAGATTCGTAATATCGATCTTCCAATTTTAGTATTTCAATTTAGTAATCCAATTTTAGTATCTCACGGAGGAGATAATTACACCATATCCACCAAACAGGCCAAATACAGGTTTTAAAGGAGCAGCCGCAAGCCCATAGCGTTCACTTGAGTTGACTATGAATGCTAATCACCCGGTTCGAATCCGGGTGAAGTAAGAACTTTATTCTGACCGTCTGTCTCTCCCCTCGGAAGGCAATGGCAAACCACCATTGTGTAATCTGTCATGAAAGCCTTTAATAAACATTGTTAAAGGTCACTGATGGTGTAGTTTGGACAAAAGAAAAGATTGGACAAAGAAATATCGCCTGGAAAAATTTTAGAATCGATTTCACTGGAAAGAAAAACATGGAGAAATGATATAGATGAGGAGAAACGGTATTAACCGTAAATAAATTCTTACCATACACGGTGACCACCCGTATCAGGCTTTTTCTTAAAAAATGGATAGTCGTTGAGAGTACAAAAGCCGTAATAAAGAATGGGGGTGATATTGTTATTCCGCAGTGAGATCGGCATGCCGTAGAGTTTGCTTCAGAATGTAAAAAATTTCAGAGATTTAAATGGTATGATAGGTAAAAAGTGGTGGTCATAAGCAAGTTTTGTAGAGAAAATAATTTTATCATTGCCATCACTCCCTTTTGAGTAATATTTGATTGAAGATAATAAATTAAAATTAAATTCAATTAATTCCGACTTTTAAAATAAGTTGGCCAAGTGAAATTGGAATGAAGATTTTTATTTCAACTAACGATGACGTTTGTTGAGATAGAAGTACCTTCTATTGTACCATTAGAGAAAAGTGAATTTAATTGAAATCATCGATTTCTAAATGGTTCGGTGCGGTTGTAGAAAATATATTTTATGCAACACATAGAAAAGTACAATGTACAATGTATATAATGCGTTGTTATTACACTATATCGTAGAATTAATACTCGTATAATTATTGGGCTGGCGCCTCGTTACCCAAATATCACACACGTGCGATAATGATGCATTTATTAGGACTAATTTCATTAATAACTATTATCTAATTGAAATTAGTGTTATATTATAAATATTTATTATTATTATTTAAAATATACAACATAGAAATTTTTAACTTGTGAACAAAATAATAATAATAATAAATATATACCGGGTGACCGGCCGCCGAGCGAACATAGGAAATTAACATAGGAAATTGATTTTTCTTTAATTCCTGCTTCCCATCATAACGGATAATAATGAAAATGGTATCAATTTAAAGATATTTATATTCCGCTTCTGAAGATACCTAACACTTGATATTTTGTTCTTTAATTACTGTTAGAAACTCAATAATAAAATGCAAAATAACCCAAATTTAAAAAATTTTAGTTGCCTTGTTTGGATTTTATTGCCATTGTTTTTGCGTGAAAACCAATAGTTTGCAATAAGCTACTTTGACAGATTAAAAAAATTTAAGTTAAATATAAAGTTTAAATTTAATACAAAATTTGTATGTAATAACTGCAAATTACTACGATAGATACCATTATACCAAAACTTTTTCTTCAACAGGATAAGTTGTGATTGCTTGTGTTGATTGTTAACCTTTATTTTAATCTGTCAAAGTAGCTTATGGCAAACTATTGGTTTTCACGCAAAAACAATGGCAATAAAATCCAAATAAGGCAACTAAAATTTTTTAAATTTGGGTTATTTTGCATTTTATTATTGAGTTTCTAACAGTAATTAAAGAACAAAATATCAAGTGTTAGGTGTCTTCAGAAGCGGAATAAAAATATGTTTAAATTGATACCATTTTCATTATTATCCGTTATGATGAGAAGCAGGAATTAAAGAAAAATCAATTTCCTATGTTAATTTCCTATGTTCACTCGGAGGCCGGTCACCCGGTATAATAATAGGTTTGTTTGTGCAGTCAACTTGATGAGTTTCAAACCGTCAACGCATGCGTAAATCAATTTCATTCTACGCATATTATGCATCTGACAGTTTGCAACGGTTTCAAACTGCTGCACAAACAAACCTAATAGGTACTTAAGTTTAAATCTTCTTCAGGTGCCTATCCGATTTCGGATGTTAGCGATCCTCCTGGCTAAGTCAATAAGACTTTACTAGGGAAATATTAATGGGGTGGTTTGCCGTTGCCTTGCCCAATGCCTATAGCCCACAGATCGATTTTTGGACACTTTTTAGATCACAGCACATATCCGACGCAATCAGGATTAGAACCGCGGTTTCCCGCTTTACGATAAAATCCGTATTTTATTTATTTTATAAAAATAATATAATTCATTTAGTATGAAACACGTGTTATTAATTATTGCTAATTATTATGTATCTCTTGTTGATATACTTCCTTTATAATGGTATTAGGTACTTTACGATTTAACGTATTTAATTTTAATTTATTTAAATTTACGAACTTGACATTATGTGATTTAAGATCGGCAATTAGGCTTCTGAATTTGTGTTAAATTAACAAGTGGGTAAAAAGATTCATTTTACTTTTCCATTACGTACTAAAGTAAAGTATTATAATCAAGAAGTCAAAATCAACTTCGCGTAGGTACATTAGAATTTTGATTCAAAGGTATCATTTTGATGGTGAATGATTTTTAGAACGATGCGATGTTGGTATGGATAGCATTCTTTGGAAATAATTAAACAATCGTGTGCACCAAAAAGGGCCGGTCATTGCCTTGCAGCTAACGCAGTTGGATGCGAATGCAGGGTACCGGGTTCAAACCCGGGGAGAGTAAAACTTTCTTATGACCAAGTCTCCGTGCTTCGGAGGGCACGTTAAGCCGGCGGTCCCCCTGAGTTGACGAATTGCTACCGTTAACAAAAAACAGGGCTACATGCACATCTGAGTCCTAGCCTAGCAAGCTGCTACGGATATAAAACAACTATAGTCCAAAAATCGATCTGCGGACTACTCACCAACCCGTCTGGCCAGCGTGGTGAGTTATGGCCAAAAAAACCTCCATAATATGGAGAGGCTAATGTCCAGCAGTGGGCGAAAAAAGGCTGATAAAGAAGAAAAGGAAGTGCACCAATTGACTTGAAATTTAGCATACTAGTTTGAAAAGCAGTATAACTGAATATATTTTGGTTGGAATCCTACCGTTGAAACTTCTTTTAATTTAATGATGCACATGAATTGACTAACGAGATTCCATTTGTTTCAAAAAATTCCAGTATAAAAATGACAAATTTATTGTATGGTCATTTGTAATACATAAATAATATGTACTCGTATAAAATGATTCAATGTGATTTGAAAGTGTTTAAAAATTGTTTATCTTTTCGACTATGTCAGAGGTCTTTCTAAGAAAGAACGTAACGCGCATGAGATCTTTACTAACCTCAACCATCCGTTAAATAAAAGCGTAACTTAGTAAACGAAAAAGAAATGTCAGCTCATACTAAAATTGTCAACTTCTTTTGATAACACAATGGAAATATTTTCCTTCAAAAAACTGTTATATTGAAATGTAGGATGTTAGGTTATTTGGACTCGCTCATCAGATGAATGCCAACTTGCGTATAGCCGTATACGCCAAAATTGTTTAGCATCACCTGGAAAGAAATGAATGAACTAATCACAGTTGCGTCTATAAATGACAAGAGGAGAAGCTTTATAGCTAATAATCATGATATTTAAAAAACGTTTAAAAAACGTCTGCAAAATAGTGATGTATGTGATATTTTCAGTTGGTCATTGTTCCTAATGGTAAAGGGTTTAATTAACTGTAAGGGGCTTTTTACGGTATTATCCGGATAGCATTTTAACAGCAATAAGCACTGTAATTTATAATAATAATTTATTATAGCTAGATCTATTCAAATATCACTAGCAGTATACTTTTGAACCTAACTGGTAAAACCCAGGAGTTAACGGGTCACTTTACATTTTCTCTACGTAAAAGCTATTGGATTTTTAAAATTATTTACATCACGACACACAACTTGAATAACATCGTACATAATATTATGTAAATTTTTTCATTTTAATAGAAATAGAATTTTGTAACATGAAAATTAAAAGTGAAATTTTCTATAGTAGTACCTACTCTAAGGTTTAAGAAATTTTAAGAAAAAAAAAATTGCAATCAACTTATTCAGTATAGACGCAGTACAGTGAATAGACCAAAATTAGGGTCAAGTCAGAAAAAATCAAACAAAAGGTTTTTTGCAGATTCATGTTCATTAAAATATTATGGAAGATGGACTAAAGAATTTTTTAATCTTACCAATATGCACGTTGTACAGTATAGTGTCAATAAGAGTAGCACGCCTTGTAATAAATTGGTTTTAGCTGCGTAAATACATTGTTACTTTTCGGCAATGGCCTTTCGACGAAAGGATATGCTCTAAATTGCCACAGATCTACTATAAGTAGAATAGTAAAATATTATTCTATCGAGGTACGTTATTGGCATTATCAAGATCGAGAAGGCCTAAAAAGACGACGACGGCATTAAAATTGTTTAATGATTCGAATACAACCATCTGGTCCATTTAAAACTGCCTTTTCTGTTTCCACGAAACTACAATCGATAAGAGGAGTTAAATTATTTCGACAACAAATTGTACAGGGATTAAATGAATATCATATTGGGTCAAAATTGTTTCACTTTAATTTTCTCGAGCAATTAGCAATGACACACTTATTTGCTCCGGCTAGCCCTATTGACTCTAGAATTTTATTAATTTGGAAGAAAAATACGCTGAGTAATTCCTTTTTAAACTCAAAGGAAATTCTTAATAAAACTTTAATCAATTTTATATTAGCAAAGATCATTTTCTTGTGGTTATTAAACTGAACATAATATGTATACTTACTACCAACTCTCTTATTGTATTTTTGAAATTTTGAAAAACTGTTTTACACCGATAGCCTCGATTGCTATACAAAAGGACATTTACTAATTAAATATCCTTATACCTTTTATATCGACAACAGAGAGAAATTAAAAATAAAATTTTTTATAAAGAATGGTATCTTATTTCCACTTGCGTAGGCACGACTATGGAAAACCGTAATGGTGTTTTTTTTCTGGTGACTTGGTTGTTTAGATCTTAATAGCTACCTGAAACTGCCGTTGTATTTGGTGATAAAAGTTTTCGGCTCTCCTACAATCGTTGTGAAATCTATCAGAGTTGATACATTATGATGTTATAAGTAAACGCAGAATTCGCAGGAATTCTATTGTGTTTAATATTATAATAGATAAGCCGTTCAAAAGTCCTAACCTCAAATTCAAAAATGTGCTCCGTACTGGAATACAAATAATGTTTCATCTAGTCGTCCAGCTTTCTTGGCCTCAAAAATGAAACAAACTCGTACACAAGAACTAAATGCCCATCCGGAACTCGAATTGGCGTGGTATTGTTATGATGCTCGAAAATTCAACATGTGGTCGCGCGTCACACCAAAATTCACAATAAATGCATTAAAATTACACTCAATAGTTTCCAGTATCCAGGACGCAGTACCGCAATAATCACAAATTCACCTTTGAGAACTAAGGGGCCATCCATAAATTACGTCACACAAATTTTACGATTTTTTAACCCACCCTCCCCCCTTGTCACACGTTGTCACATTTTTGAACACTCCCCCCCTGGTGTGACGTCACATATTTTTCAATTTTATAATATAATTAGAAATAATAATTAAAAAAAAACAGTTTTTTGTTCACATATAAATTTCGCGTCTTAGGGCCGATCTATTCATCTCTTCGTAAAGTAGCTATTAGCGTTACGGGTAAGGTAGTAGTTCGTAAACGTTTATTCACATCCCAATAGCCACTATTTTTTAATTGATCAAAACGAATCTTTTAGATGATATTAAATTTATCCAAGACAAAAACAGAGTTCAGTAATAGGATAATTAAATTGTCGGGACTGTAAAAATGTAATCACTTTTTTAACAAAGTGATTTAACAAAAGTTTTGTTGTTTAATTATGATTTATTTAAAATACACTTTACTCCTTTTGGATAAATAAACTGTTAAAATGTACAAATTGCACATATCAGGGATGCTCGGGGTTGAAATCGAGACGATTGTGAGAGGGTAGTTTCAGGTAGTTTTTCGACGTGGTTTCTTGCATTTCTAATGACCTGGACCAAAACTATTTTATCTCTTTCTCTCATAACAATATATTATAGCGCTATCCTACTCTGTCATATACTAACTAGCAGAAAACATCGATCCAGTTTAGTAAGTTCTTGATACCTACGAACACGCTACGACAAGATGAATATACCCAAATTTTTTGCAGGGCGCTTATAAACTAATTCGGTTCGTAATTACGATGTGCTTTACGACGAGATGAATAGATCGGCCCTTAATATTTTAAATTTTAACGTGTGATGTCACAAAATTTTTGACCTCCCTCCCACCATGTCACACGATGTCACATTTCGTTGACCTCCCCCCCCCCCTTAAGAGTGTGACGTAATTTATGGATGGCCCCTAACTCGTCCCTTAATTAATACTCAAAATATGAAAATCACAACTCGTAAAAATGAAAAACGCGTCTGCTTCCCAAGATGTCTTCTGCAGGAAGTTCATGATGCTTGGTGTCACACTTGGAAAACAAAAAATTCCTTTCTACTTCACCGCATTTCCGGGTACAGTTTTTAAAATTTACCAACTTCGAATTTTCACTTATATTACGTTCTGAGGTATGCAAAGAAACAAACCTTACTTTTTACAATTTATGATTGAAGATTCACCCTCTCACATAGGGTCATTCAAATTCATAATTGAGGACTATATCCTCTTCTATAATTCAAGTGAGCTGTTTGCGAAGTTTCTACCTTCACGAAATTCAATTTTAAAAGAAACGAGCACCAATGAACTGTAAAATTATCTCTTCCATTTTTAAAAACTTTAAAATTAAATAACCAAATTAGAAAAATCATTCAGGGCATTTTTAACGATTCCAGAAGACGACAATGTATATGAAAGAATAGAAAAATAAGTATAGTATTTAAAACTCGATGAATAACTCGCTCAGTATTATATTGATGTAAACAGGATACGTACTAAATATTTGTTATTTATATTAGAATAACCTTATATTTGTATTTTATAATAATATATCTGATAATCAAATTCTAAACATTAATTGAGTGCCTTGAAAAGGTTTACTGACCTCTAAAAAATTACATCATAAGTTTTAAGACTCAAACGACAAAAGTGAATGCAGTTAATTATGCAAAAAATATTTTAAATGTTATAAGTACATCTAGGTAAATTATTCTTTTTTATATTGTAATCTGTTTCACAACGAGTGGTAACTTCAAGTTTTAAAAAATTATATTCAATTATTCCACTTTAATTGTTTCAAGAAAATAAAGAATGATGTAAGAGTAATGCTTTCAAGAAGGTAGGCTATAACAGAATTCATTTTTATAACAGAAGTGTCACGAACTCACATATTTGGTATTATGAATCCAAAATTACGTAATAAAAGCAAAGTTCGTTTTATAATAATTAATTATTTAATGTTATTCTTTTCAACTACTAACTATTATAATATTAGTAGGTATTAAATAAATTTTGATAGGTATACTATATTGAAAAAATATACAGAAATAATTTAAATTTTTGTTTTTCTAAAGAAATATGAAATTTTTAGCTAATATAAATTAATAGTTATTAGTATTTTTAGTAAGTTACTAAAATGTATCCCTTATTTTTTATCAAATTATAAGGAATAAAATCTATTACATTTTAGTAGCTTAACATATTAATAATTATTACAAGTTAATAACCCAAAATACATATATTTATATATTTTAATTTAAATGTAAATTCATTCAATCAAGATACTTATTCCGTTTATTGGAGGTAAGGATATCAAAAAGTATTATTTAAATAAAACATCGATAGAACTATTATATTTTATTTTAATCGACTTAAAATACCAATTAAAAAGTTTTTGCACAAATAATTGTATAATTTCCACAAGTTAATATCCCAAAATTTACATCAAAATTAAGTTTTAGTGTTGCGATAAGTTAAAGTGATTTTGATTGACAAATGTTAATTGCAGTGTGTTAGCTAGACTTTAGATCAGTTATTTAAGATCGATTCTAGACGCAAGTATGTTCGCTTTGGCACTACTTTCACTACCAAAGCTTCACGCTAGAGGCTAGAAGCGTGAAAAATTAGCGACCACTTAGGAAAAATGATCGTTTTCATGCTTTCCAAAGCAAACGGTGCTTCAGCGCTGTGGTGTTTACAATTTAAACACGATTGTCTCGCGACAGTAATAACCTGGCTGTGACTGTGGCGCCATCTGTGGTGCGGTGATGTAACTCTTAGAAAATTTGACTTCACAGTGAGGTTATGCGAAGTTGTGTTATGTATCCAAGCATGCGCATTTGGTGCTGTTTTGTACTTAGGAATACCAAATTTAATTTTGACAGATATAAAATTTCGTTGAAGTAGGTACATTTTTTATTATTTAAATTTTTTCCTTGTACAATAATAGATCATAAACAGTAATACTATCTACTATTTGTTTATTTTATTTCAGTGTGAAATTTGTGATTACAAATGTGCACATAATAATAATTTAAAAAAAAATCATTTTAAAACTCATACAGGCGAAAAACCGTTGAAATATATAATTTGCACATATTTAAAAATAAATGTGCACATAAGAGAATTTAAAAACTCATACATTATAATACTCATATACAACAGTTTTACCATTGCCTCCTATGGTTTTAGGCAATGATTTTACTTATTTTACCTTAATATTAATAGTAATTAAACATTGAATAATTTCATTTTAAGGTTATATATTGAATTTAAGATAATTATTAATATTGAATGTGTTTTTTAACACATTTTAATTATTAATGATCATTATTTTTTTAAATAATTTATTCAATAACTTAAATAGTACTAGTAGAAGTAGAGTAAATAATATACTAGAATATTGTTAACGTAAAGTAATGTAATTTCATGTAGTAAGTTCATTACAGAAAATTGACATCTGTCATAATTAAATTTGGTATTCCTATTTCCAAGTACAAAACAGAAACAAATGCGCATGCTTTCAAATAAAATTCCTTTCCACAGGATCGTCCCATCCACAGATGGCGCCACAGTCACAGCCAGGTTATTACTGTCGCGAGACAATCGTATTTAAACAAGCTATTAACGTTTAAGGGTTGGTAGGTTGGTAGGTTGGTACCTAACTTCATTTTTTTTATTGTTATTTTTCGATTAAACTTTACGAAACTTATGGCCGTTTTCACCAACATTTATTTAAGAATTTCCTAGTAGAGATTCCTTAGCTAGGTATTCCATAAATTTGATTGGTCAAATTTGATATAGTATTGACATAAACTCTTATGTGACCAATCAAATTTATGGAATACCTTAGCTAAGGTAGTTAGGAAATTCGTAAATAAAATGTTGGTGAAAACGAGCTTGAAATACTGGTTTTTGATAAACTGAACAAACTTTTTATTTGTTAATATTAATTGTGTTACGTTTATGATCATTAAATATTAATTTAATTTTTTAAGGGAATTGGTCAACAATTACTATTATTATACTACTTTTTATTGTCGACGTTTCGCACAACTTTATTGTGCGCTTTCTCAAGACAAAAAGCCATTAATTATGTAGATTTAATTAAATTCAAATTAATCAACCGATAATGTAGTTACAATATTTCTTTGACCGGGAAAATAAGCAAAAAAATTAGTTTTGCAGTAGAAGGTTTCTTGTTATTGTTTACGTTGATTTTTCGTCGAATATGACCAAATGTGTTGAATATATTGAAAGTAGTAACATTATTCAAATTTATACTTAATTATTTAAATTTAAAAAATTTTAAACTTAAAGAATACCTGTAAAAAAAACCCTATACTGCAAAACTTGGTTTTTTGGCTTATGTTCTTATTCTCCTCGGTCAAAGATTTATTAAACACAAGACACCACAATACATCGTTTAACACATAAAAATGATAAAAACTTAAAACCCTCATTGATTAATCGAATTAATGTAACATAAGCACCGTTATATTAGATTAATTATTCGTTAAAGTTGCGGTGTCAGCATACATCGGTCAACCTATTCCACCCATTACATCGTCACGCGTCTCTCAAAATTACCCTTCTAGAAAAGACAATAAGTCGAATAAAAGTGGCAACAAGTGCAGTCTTACACTCACATAACAATTCGTGATGGAAATTGTTTAAGGTTAAACGTATTAGAATGTAAGAACTAACAGACAATGAAGATGGTCCTGAAGATGGCAATTAGTAAATAAGCATAAATGTCGCCCGATAATAATTCAGTTGCTTTATTTAGCGATGCAATATCCCATCATTCATGTTCTGTACACACTGCACTGGATGATAATTTGATTCCAAATCTACTTCTTATGTATTCGGTGGTCTTCCTTCGGTTCAAGAAAACAATCCCCTCCAGAAAGAAAAATGTGATGAAATTAGAATTTTTCAAATTAATTTCTTGAATTGGTACTGTGCATTACTACTTTATTTTTTACACTGCCTGCGGCTGTTAGTTTTAGAAATCTTCATTTTAACCTCCTTATAATTCATTTTGAACTCAATGTATGCAAGATATGTAGCTAAATTTATTCTTTTATTGATAAATGATAAGCATTTCACTTTATCTTTTTTCAATTATATTTTTTTTCCATTTTCTAGTTACGTTTTCACATCTAATAACAATTATAGTTTACTTTGATTAATACCATTTTAAACTATGACTCATTGCTATGACGCAGTCGCCAATTTATTTGAGCACAATTATTGTAACACGAAAGATTTATTAGCAACCGATGAAAGCAAAGCGTTTTGAGTTGATAATAATTAAATCGATCGTTCGCACAATTCGATTAGTTGGCTACTTACAAAAAATGAAATTTTAATTAAAATTAAAACACTCAAATGAATTTCAATATTATATTTACGGAGAACAATATAATTTTATTTAATTAAAACAATTTGCTAGTTGTAAAAAATTAAAAGGACAAAATCAAAAATTATTAAATATAATTTTTTATAATTTATTTGAGCACAATAAATTGTAACATGAAAGATTTATACCGATGAAATCAAAGCGTTTTGAGTTGATAATAATTAAATCGATCGTTCGCACAATTCGATTAGTTGGCTACTTACAAAAAATGAAATTTTAATTAAAATTAAAACACTCAAATGAATTTCAATATTATATATTTACGGAGAACAATATAATTTTATTTAATTAAAACAATTTGCTAGTTGTAAAAAATTAAAAGGACAAAATCAAAAATTATTAAATATAATTTTGAAGTATTAAAATTAAAAATTTATTATTAGATAATCAAAAGCTAAAATTAATAGTAACCCTTAATAATTGTAAGTACACATATTACAATAGATAATATTCAAAACACATAAATAATATGAACTATAATAGAATATAATTATTGTTAATCTTGAAACAAAGCGAATTCATAAGGTTCATTAGACTCTGAGTGCAATGATAGATTATTTCACTGTATTTAGGACTAGACATGTCCACAACAGACATTAAAAATCGTATTTGCAATAGTTATTAATTATAATAAGAAGAAAAATTTATCTTTATCTGATTTTATGCGCGATTGACTATTGCAAATAAGCATGAATTTTTCCATGTTTCTAATAATTACTAAACTATATTTTGCATGTTCTTATAAATAAATTCCATGGTTTTCCTGCCTCCCCCATTTTTTAATTTCTATCATATTTTTCAAATATTTATAGGCCGCTACTAATGCATTTCAGGGTCTATTTATTAGTTGTTTCGAGTTAAGGCTGTTCTCTCGCCTTTACGAAAATTCGATTGTAGATCGAAAATGGAATATTTGGCGTACAATAGCGGTAGCTGACCGACGCGACGATGCGATGTAACAAATCGCGAGTTCAACAGATAGTACGCGCATTTTAGCGTTAATTTTATTTACCATTTGTAACTTTAGTTTTTAAAATAACGTGTTAAAATTTTTACAATATATAAAACATTATTTTAATAAGAAAAGCCAAATTTTTTTAAAATTTCTATTAATATTGTTTTTCTTCGCGATTTTGTTTTTTTCGCGAAAAGCCGTCTCGACATAATATTTTAATAACATTTTTTAGAAAAAAATAACACGTTATTTTCAAAATTATAAAGTCAGAAAATTGTAAATAAAAAAGTGGTAGCGAGAAAACAGCCAAACAGAATCCAACAGAAAATTACAATATTTTCCAAGAAACGCTTCCTTTTACAACTTATTTGTACCTCTGCTATGTGGTACCATGTGATATCTCAATATGTCCGCATACATGTACCGATCCATAACACCATCAATTAAGTGTAGGGGTCCAACGTCATCATGAGAAAAGCAACCCTATAACATAACATTTCCGCCACCATCTTTTTTTAGCATAATTTTTGTTTACTGTACGTCGAAACAAATTAAACTTACTCTCGTCACTCCAAATAATGAACTGAATGAAAATAATGAATAAATGAACTTTTTATATAAAAGCAGGGCCGCCGCTAGGGGTACTTCCGCCCGTGTGCAAAGTTTAATTTGGCCGCCCTTATAGCCGATTTTTTGCAGTTTTTTAATACAATTTCATAAAATTTCTACTACTTATTCCCTGCCGTAAAGTAAATGACCTTTTCTAAACCCCTATTTTTGGGATTTTGGCCGCCTCTAATTTTGGCTGCCCGTGTGTTTTGCACACTGTGAACAATAGGGCGCGCGCCCCTGTATAAAAGCCACTTTTTTATTCCCCAGTTTAAATCGTTTCTTGCAAATTTTAATCAGGCTATTCAATTCTTCCTTGATATCAGTGTCTTTTTCAAGGGCCGTCTTCCAAATAGTTGAGCCGATTCCAGCCTACGTTTTACAGTCGTAATAGCTACATTGTCTTCGTGATTTTCGTTGAAATCACGAATGATTTGAAGAACTGTTAGACGAGGATTTCCTTTTGCTTAACAAACGATTATATTATCTTCTCTTTAGGTAGATTTTCGTGGTCGTCCTGTTCTTGGACGTGAGTCCACTGCTCCATGTTCCGTTCTTTTACGATACCAGAGGCTTATTATGCGATGTGGTGCCCCAAAATGTCTCTCTGCTTTCCTCATTGTATTTCCATCATTCAACCAGTTTATAACTTTGTGTTTCAAATTTTCCGAACTTATTGGCATGATACTTGATGTGTTTAGGAAACTATTTTATATACTCCCGGGATTTAAATAGCAATTTTAGTCCCCGTTATGAAAGACTTAAGTGTTACTAAGTCGCAAGGGATTATTTAATTTCGGGGGGGGGGGCACTAATCTTTTTGTAAAATGTAAAATTTTCGGTTGTTCACCTTCCATTTTCTTTGTCTTTTCAACATTTCGGGGGTGCACGTGCCCCCAAGTGCCCCCCCTGGCTATGGGCCTGTTAACAACGTCAGTTTACGATACAAACCTGTCAATTTACAAAATTAGTCAATTGTGTCAATTATTTTTTCAAATATTATTTAGTTTTGCGTAAATATTTGCTTATTTGAATTGACTTCTTTAAATCGTGTTTTAATGAAGTTCCACATATAATCGACTAGAGGGTTATAATTAGTACACAGATTCCACTTGTATTTTTTTTTTTAATTTTGCGCCGGCTTTGTTTCGATTTTAAATCTCTTTCGTGAATTGCCTGTAATTCAGTATAATATGGAACCCTGCTTTACTGGGAGTATTAAAATAATGTATAAACCACAGAACTAAAGTGTATTAATCCCTCACGTGATAATTTTCCCTCGGCTAACGCCTCGTGCAAATTAACTTCACGCTCAGGATTAATGTTGCACTTTAGTCCCTTGTTATATAATATACTATTATTTTTGTTTTGCAGATTGGGAGCTGGATAATGAACGTTATGATAAAGTGGAAATTTACTTTTGGACTCCAAATATAATATAATTCCTATATATACCTACGCTTCCCATTACTACTTACTTTCAGAAAAGTTAAAACAACTTAACTAAAGGATTTTTATTCCTATCAATTTTTGCAAAAAAAAACTGAGTGGAAATTTATTTATGGCCGGGACGGACGGGACGTTACTGTATATTCTTCACCTTACAGTTAAAATTCTAATATTATTTTTAGCGCTTAGTAAGTTTTATCATGCCACTATGATGCCACTATGTCCTTCCGCAGGACGATGGATACTAAGAGAGAAGTTTTGTCAAAGTTTATATTATATCACAATCATTTTAAATAAATCTATATTAAATAATTTATTTCTACTTTTGTTTAGCATAGCAGGCTTTAAAATATAATCAGCCCAAAAGAGGAAAACCTTCAGATAGGGCATTTACTTTATCATATTCCAAGACAGGAGAAAAACAAAATATTTAGAAAATATCAATTTCAAAATTTGTATACTGTATGGAAAACAACACAAAATTTCAATTTTTAAAATCACTACAAAAAAGTGTAAAATAAGCTATTAGAAAAAAAAAATGTTATTCATAAACCAATGTGAAATATTACTAATCTGTTTACATAATCACACTCATAGTATCTTTTTATGCACCTGTACAATCATTGGAAATTCAACTTTTTCAATGCAACTTTTTCATTTCAAACAAACATACGTACATTTTTCAAATTTGAAAACCTTTTAATCGAAGTTTTGGAACAGGACAATTTTTGAATTGCTCAGATTTCAGAAACTTAAAAATTTAAAGAACTTTCGGTTCATAACCGTAACAAATAATGTTATTCTACAATCCCTTACCAAAACAAATTGTTGAAATGGGATTGATTATTATCACAAATAATTTGAAAGAATTGCAATTCACTCAAAACCACAAAAAGCCATAACAATTGCCATGACTTACAAAGTAAATAATCGAATACAAGTGATCGGTTCTGGCGCTTCTCTAATTTCTGTCACTGTTCAGTAGGGTCGGCATTAGTAAATAAAAGCTCAAAAATGATTACAAATTTATCTGTGTATCATGGAAAATGATAAAAAAATCATTATTTTATTTATTTTTTTAAATTTATAGTAATAAAAAAATCAAATAAAAAAGAAAATACTTTCTATGTATTAGTGATTTTCAAAATTTTCCCAGGCTACTTCTTGATTGAATTTGAATTAAAAAGCTTTAATTTCAATACGTTTCGGTCTGCCTTCAATCAGCTTCAGATAATGAAGATGAAATAAAGATGAAATATTATGAAATAATATTCATAGTAATTTATAATTATTAAAAAAATTTAACAAAAGTATTGATAAACAATACGTAAGTCAATATCTTCAGTTTCAATTCAATTGACAAGCCTTCTATACCCAAACAACAAATATGTACTTGTCATCGCATAATACCTAATTATTTTATAATCTTGGTAACAAACATGTTTAATTTAACTTTCCCTTTTTATATTGCAATGTTGAACGTCTGTTTATAAACCATTAGTAGGTGAGTAAAGAGTTTAGTTTTACAATGTACATACTAACTTAGTTTGTCATGGATCAATTATGCATAAGATACTTAGTTTAGCACACAGCGCAAAGTTCAGGATATGATAATGAATTGCCTAATAGTTAAGCTAAATACCATTATTTAGATTTTTGGTAAGCGGTTACTGGAAGCATTTGTCACCGATAAATTTTCCTACATGGAATGCATAAATTCTCTATAGTATATTGTTATAAAAATAATAATTGAACAAGAAGAAACTTTAGTAGGTACAAGGTACATGGAACAAATCTTTAAATTTAATTCAATAAAATCTATGACTGTTGAAGGTTACATTTAACATTGTTTTAACGTCATTAATAATAATTTCCAAGTAAATCCTAAAAGAAGTATGATGATGATAGATATACCATATGAAATTATAATTCAAATGTACATGGGTGTTTATTCAATCATAAATATGTTTTTACACTTAAAATAAACGTTAAAATAACTAACTTTATATTTGCACAATTATAAATAATATAGGTATATATTATTAACGATTATTAACTATAGGTAATCAATTTTTTTTCCTGTAACTAATATGTATTATATTAAATTAGCATTAATATCTTGACATTATTTTTTATGTATTAAATATTATGTAAAATTTAAACTCTATACCAAATCATGGCTATTAGAGTAATAATTGTTATTTCTTTCAATTGTACTAAAAGTATTTAATTTAGACATTTCGCACTAATCCTGACTGTGAGTGGTATTCAGTGGCGGCTGGTGAGGGAGGACTCTGGGGCGTCGCCCCCCCTGGCGATATCAAAAGAAATAAGAATTATAAGATTTCAAATTAAATTTTTGTTTGTTAAGTTTTTGTATAATAAAAATGGATTAGACAATTTAGAAATTAAGCGTTTTTAAATTTTTTATGTATTTTTATAATTTTTTATTTGGATTATGGACTCAGGTAGTCAGGTTGGACTCATAATCCTGGAGTCCCGAGATTCTCTCGCTCGGTCATCGTCGTCATGCGATCATGACGGGTCGTACATAGTAGCATATGTGTAATGGTTAGGCGGTTGGACTCATAATCCTGGAGTCCCAAAATTCTCTCGCTCGTTCATCGTCGTCATGCGATCGTGACGGATCGTACATAGTAGCATAATGGGTAATGGTTAGGCGGTTGGACTCATAATCATAGAGTCCAAAAATTCTCTCGTTCGTTCATCGTCGTCATGCGATCGTGGGTATTTTAATTAATTAATTAATTTGAATTAACCACACTTTTGCCGAAAAATTGAAATAAATAAAAGATCAAAATTTGAATTTTTTTAATTTCTCTCGAAAAATATAAAATATTTGTTTAAACATTTGTTTACATTAAATTTAATATGAGTTAATATTAAAAAAAAAAAGTTAAAAATCATGACTGATCGATTAAAAAGCATATCCAAGAGGTTTAGTAACACCAGGCGTTTGGACTCAATGCATTTACGCCCACACCTACCTGCCTGCCCTACCTGTCACCCCTACTTGTTACCTGAACCTTTTTTTAATATTTTCCATTTAGTCCGTTGTTATCATTACATTTAATTAATTTACATTTATTACAAATTAAACTTATTTTTTTATTTAAATTTAATATTTTTATATAAATTTTTTTATTTTGAATAGGTAAATAAATTTAGTATACTAATTTGTACTACTAATTTTTTTTTTAAATTTGGTAACAAACCATTTTTTTTTACTTTTTTAAAAAATTAGTACATGTGTAAAACGGCCTTTAGACTTGAGTGCCCCCATAAAAAAAATCACCAGCCGCCACTGGTGGTATTATAGCTAGCATTAAATAAGGTCCTGCATCAAATATTTTGTTCACATTTCATAATGATCTCTCTGGAGTGCCTGACTTCCCCGTGGTGAGAAGGCTTGCCTGTTTTTGGAAAGCGGTAAGAATGTACCTGATACGATGTGAACCAGAAAATTAAAACTTTCCCGTGTACGGTCTGTTTTGGCTGAATGGGTTCGGGTCGGTGCTTAAAAATCTTTGCACTGACAAGTGTACAGAAGTTAGACGTCGCGTCGTCCAGGTGGATAATATGCCCAAGATGAATATACTTCGGATCCTCGGGGAACTAAAATCCACCGAAGCTGTCGATGAGATGGCCTGGCTGCCCAGAACACCTGGGCAAAAATTAATGAATAGTGTAACTGCTTATCATATCGCAAGTAAAAACACATTATAATATGTACTCCCTATAGGGGAGAAATATCTTTTATTCATTGCTCAAATTGTAGCTGATTTATTTGTTCAAATGGTTTTACTATACTTATTCATGACCAGCAGTCTGGCGTAAATCAAACACGAATAGACTACAGAGCGGGAAACCGCGGTTCTAATCCTGATTGCGTCGGATATGTGCTGTGATCTAAAAAGTCCAAAATCGATCTGTGGACTATGTTTTATGATGATATGATAAATTTATGAAATAATTTTAATAACTATGTATCTTTTCTAATTCTACTCTTCCCTATTTTTTGTTTAAAATATAATCATTGAAAATATAATAAATTAATAAAATACGCGGAAATGCGTAACTAATAACGTGTTTTGAAATAAATTAAAAAAGCAGAATAAAATTTTAAAGTATAATAAATTAATCAGATAATAAATTACATAATTTTTAAAGGTTATATCAAAACCAAGTTGCACGGTACGGGAATCAAAACCAAGACCTACGGTAAACTATCCTAAACTTCTAACCACAGGTATTGCTTGTAGGAAATACAAATAATAAGGTACTTAAAGCACTGGTCTACATATTTTCAAAAATTCATAACTGAAGAACTAAAGGGCATCGGACGGGACGCCGAGAAAGTGATAATTGTTTTGGTTCCATCATCAAGAAAATTGGAATGGAACATGCCAACCACTGAGTATCCAGCAGGTTTGTGATCCTTGAATAGATAGTTTACTCTAAGCATAGTTTTGACAGTTATATTGTAATTTGACAATTTTGAAGTGGTTTTAAATTTATATAAACACTATTACGTTTGTAGTACCTACACGTTAGCAAGTGTGATCCTGTGATCTAAATAAACTGTAACTTACAGGTTACAGGTTATAGCAAACTTATCTGTGTTTGGAATACATAATATTTGAGGTTGCGTTACACCGCTGAAACACTTAGCCAAAAATTTTAATGAAAACAATTTTGCTCAGTCGCCGACTATAGCTGGACTCAGCTTTGCCCATTAAGGGGGGGGGTAATACTCTTTACTACAGATTACCAGTAATCTGTGCTATTACTGAGCTTCTCAGTCGCTGACGGTTCCAATTGCTATAATACCTATTATACAGCGGTAGCTATGGCCATACTGTTATTTTTGTCATTACACTAAAGTTAGAAGTAAATTAACAAACGCTTGTAATTAAAATTTTTTGAATAAACATTATTAATTTAGAAATTGTGAAATCACTTCATCAAGGTTATCATAAAATTTTTGTTGCCGGTCGGTGTTTTACTTGTGTACGTGTTATTACTTATTAGATACTAACATTTAATGTTATCAAGTCATCATATCAAGAAAAACCTTAAAAAAAACTACAACATTATGTAGTACTACTATTATGTTAATTTAATAATTTAATATTTAAAAATTTAGTAAAAATGCAAGAATTCAAGTGATATTTTAAATTAGTATATTTTTTATCAAATTTAGTTGATACTTTGCGTCATGCAATTTATAGATACTACATACACACATATTATTATTATTGTTGTTGTGAAGAAAAACTATAAGATAGTAAAGCTATAAATAAAATTCTAATTTAATCGGATATCAACACCACCAAAAGAATTTTTTTTTAATAATGCTTATGGTACAGTTATATTTCATTAAAACTAGATTAACAAGAAATTAATCATAATTCAGGTTGTTTAACCTTAGGAAAATCTAGACAGTGACAGTATTATTTAAAATAACATTGTAATCCATAACAAGGTGGTTCGTAGTCCTTGCGGAAATTATACAATGAATATTAATATGTATCACAACAGGGAAGTACCTGGTTACTATATAATGGATGTCAAATAATATGACATTGTAATTTTGTTTTAGGTAGGTACTGAAAATAAATGGAAAATACTTGTTTTACATATTTTTTTATGTTTGACATAATATATTTAATTAACAAATAGAACAATTAAATATAACTCACTGTTTAAAGTTATACTATCAGACATTAAATACGGAAGTAACCTTCTAAATTTCCTGTTTTTAATAATCAAATATTCAACGAGAATATGGCTTTCTCTAATTGAAAAGTTAAGCAACGCTAAAGAAACCTGATAGGTAAATAATAAATAAAATTGTAATGCAAATACAGAATTTTCTTTAATTTTCATACAATTATTGTCTATTATTTAGCCTATCTCAATTTTATTATAATATATCGGACCCAGTTTTAAGATTTATCAAAAAAATTTAACTTGATACTTTCTAATATATGCATCGAATATGATAAAGAAAATTTATAAAAGTACAAAATTTAAAATAAAAACCCAGGAAATTACAGCTATCCGCAATGGCGTAAATTTGATTGTGATAAATTGATAATTTATTCAATAAGATTAATTAGTTCTTTATTAGTAGTTTAGCATAAATTATTAATAAAATTGCCTTTTAGAATTAATAGAAATTGATGCTAGTTAAAATTGATTCTACGTATTTAAGTTATTCTGAATACCATATTATTTATTTAATCAAAAAATCTAAAATAGCAGGATTTTAGGTAATATGTTTACATCATTTCAAAGATTAAAGTTTAAAAGTTATTTATATTATTATATATTTGTTTTTTATTACGCTGTAATGTTAAAAAAATTAAATAATTTTATAGGTTGATTGATCAAAAGGATAACTAACTCAGTCGGATGGTATGAAGTGAAACTTAAGCCATACTACCAATAACTAACAGTAGGTTTGTATTCCCCAGTCGTCTGTTGGGTCAATAAAATGTACAAAATATCCAACCCAACACAATAAAATACTAACTCAATAAAGTGTAAAATAATAAATAAATAAAATGTAAACATAGAAAAAGTAGGGGTAACTTAAAATATTACTTTACAACGGTGAAAATATAATAAAGAAATACTCAAAATAAATTTTCATATTATAACGTAACAATTTTAAAAAGAAAGAAAAAATCACGAAAACTACATGATAGTATACTTAATTTCACGCAGAGCTTTGTAACTGCATTTTTTAACAAGTTAATTTGTCAGGAGATATCTGATTTAGCTTGAATAAATTACTCGATAAAGTTCAAAATAAAGATAAATACTATGCTTTAACACGTTGAGCTCCACTATTATACAATATTTTTTTGGTTCACCAAACCGGTATTAAAATTTGTTTTAAATAAGTTATTCTCGTCTGAGAAGTAATTCAATATTCAATAAAGCTATACCAAAAATCAAACACTGTTGTGTTCTTCATACCGTGATTTGTTAATGTGCATAACATTTGTGTGAAATGTAACCACACTCGCGCTCCCAAATAATGTCCAAGTGTGTGGTATCCCGGTAATACATCTCGGTCCCAACGCACCTTTTAGTATAAGATATTGATATCACCAGGGGCTAAGTGTGTTAAGTTTAAGGGAAAGGTATTGTCATCGTTTTCTGCATGTTCACTTAAAGAAAATCTGAGAATCAATAGAGTATAATTATGACTACGTTAAAGATCCTACATAAAATTACTATGGAATGTCTTCTCTTTATCCAATGAGTAATTTGGAGGAAACCACTATTTATATGCACGTGGGCATTTATTAATCACATAAATATTCCTTTAAAGTTGAATACTTGAGGGGTTGATCAAATTATAGAGAATTCTGTCAACTTTCCTTGTTGACATACAACTCTTTGGGAAGTCAAGAAATCTTATTTATTCTACACAAGACAACAATTAAAATAATTTCCTAAGCTTAATCTAGCAGTTAGATCATAATTCACATATTACATAATCTTACATACTACTACGTACCAAGGTGGAAACAATCATTACATGTAAGGGTAGATTGACTACCGATGTGTTAAGTTTATGTCTAGGGTAACTATAATCTGTACCTAATATAGCATTTTTTACCTCTGTACATAACGTTGAATTAAAATATTGTATAAAATACTTTGAGTTTTTAAAATAATTCAAAATACTCTGAACTTAATATACTCTAGGTATTAAATACTGCTATTCAGGATGTACTTAAGTAAAATAATAATACGCAAATTCCATACAATCTCAGGTATTCTAAATTATGCGAATTATTACCGTGATTGTATTGAGAATTGTCGATTAAAACGTATTTATGGCGATGGTGTACTTAGGAGGTACTATTTGATGAATTTAAAATGTAAAATTATATCAGAAAAATTCTATTTCAGTAACACAGGATACATTATTATATTTTATTACTACTATAAGTCTGTACTTTTGAATATAAAATAATGCAAAAGAAAAATCACTGAAAAGCATAAAAATTTTATTAAATAAATTTTCGCAAACACTAAAATTAAGATATATTTGCTATCGAGTTACACTACATCAACCACGAACTGTATACTGTATGCATTCATATCAAGTAGTTTAGTCGCAATCAGCAAAATTATATATGATACTGCGAGAATTTTAAAAAATGTCTAATATCGAATTAGGTACGGTGTTAAATTCCCCACAAAGCAAAACAAAAACTGTTGAAACTACTGAAAATGGAAAATCCGGAAAAATCTCTCTATGATGACACTTACCCTGGTAAAACTATGATTTATAAGTGGCATCAATTATATTTGCAAGCAAGAGAGTCACTTGAAGTGATTTTACATATAACCTTATAATATAACACAAGAAATGGTAATAAAAGTTAATGATGCCATGAGAGAAAATGATCATTTTAAAGTAAAGCAAGTTTCGAAAATGTTAAGGATATCGGAATCAACCACTTTGAAGATTATAAAAGATCATCTGGGTATGTGAAAGGTCAGCGCGTAATGGGTGCCTAGAACGCTCACACCCCATCAAAAACGATGTTGGTAGTTGTAACGAGTTTTTAATGCTATTTTATGTAGATTTTACAGCTATTATCAATTAACCTAATAATTGTCGTAGGAGATGAAACTTGGATTAATTTTTATGATCCTGAAACGAAGTGAGAGTCTATTCAGGGGTATTTAAGAGTGGTCTAGTCTCAAAATATTAAAAAGAATAGGGAAATTGACAAAAAACGTATTTTTACAGCAAGACAATGCACCTGTTAATAAGGAAAATTTTAATATGGGAAAGGCATCATCATTAATCGATTTTAATTTAGACTCTAATGATTAGTGAAGAAAAAAGTATGACCAATATCTACAGTAAGAAAACATAATTTTTAATTATTATGATAAACTACGAGTATTATAAATTATAAACAAAACGATAAGTAGTATAATACCAAACAGTTTTAAGTGATTTACTCAAAACTGCTGAAATGAACATTGTATTCAGTTTATATTGTACATTGACTGATTTAGTTTACTATCTTAGAAAAACTCTTTTTACAGAGGGCCCCAAACAAATAACAACAAGCGAAATTTTTTAAGTCAAACGATTTCAAATGAAATTAAACTGAATACCTGCCTCCACAATTCTGAAATAAACATTTAATTTACTACTAGTGTAGAGATAAATTTACAAATGAGTTCAGCCACTGCTAATATTATTATCAAAATTAGATAATCTGATATCGCTAAGGGCATAGCAAAAGTGGATTGAAACAGTTTGCGTAATTTTGCTATAATAAATTTAATAATAATTGTTTTATTTTGTCCACAAGAAAACCGAGATTTCATATCCTAATATAATAAATATATTCTTGACGTTCTTGGCAATGCAATGCCGGTAGAACTTTTGACGATGGGTACAGCGAGTTTTGTTGGAAGGTGTAATATCAAAAGAAAGTATTTTCTTGGCAGGTATAGAAAATGTATTATAATAAAATATTAATCCGAAAATAAAATCATATTTCAATAAAAAAATGTATTATGCAGAGTATAACCGGAAATAAATTATTAATTTAAAGGTATGTCAACAAACGCGAATTGAATGTTGAAGGTTAATGTTTTAAACAATTTATGTTGGCAATGAGGATACGTTAAATTAAAACAAATTAACGAAGTAATCATTCAATAAGCAACCACGTTTTAGTTAAGACTTAAGTAACCATATTAATATTTTTAACTTAGAGTAGGTATAAAATTATTATTTATAATATTGAAGCCTTGCTATATTGTAGCTATTAAAAAAATATTATGATGGTTAGTGGTGGTATTATTTAAATAGTATAAAATTGAATAGATGTTATATTATGAGCATGCATAAGACATGGGAATAATGTATTATATTTTGAGAAACTGCAATTTAAAGAGTTATAAACTCATAAAGTATCATCAAATGGATAATTTATATTAATATAATAAATTAATTTTCACCAAAATATGGCTTCCATTGCCATCAATCAGTTTTCATTTCCACAAAGCCATTTTACAATCGATATTGGAGAAATTTGCAGTCTTTTGGAACAACTTCTAAGTAATTTTGTGTTTTAATTTAGCCAGTACCGATCTGATGAGATCAGTTGCACGGGTAGAATCGTAAATGAGATCGAAATTGTGTTATCCGTTAAGGTGTCTGGATTTTGTAATATTTCTTTTTAATTTTTCTAAAAAAAGAATAAGGATTATTTTACCTACGGAGAAACAAGGAAACGAACCGCCAAAGAGGGATCATTTTCAGCTATAACAATGCAGAGCTCTCACACATCGACTAGAATAAGTGACTTTTTGAGCACTCAAAATGTCGATTTGATGGGCCATCCGCCGTATAAGTCCTGATTTAGCACCAAATAACTTCCTTTTATTTCCGCACATCAAAAATAAGTAGCGAGGTCAACATTTTTCGACACCTTAAAGTAGTTGATGAGTTCAAAATGCATGTTTTGGAAGTACCTCAATCGGAGTGGAAAAAGTGCTACGAAAATTAGTTCAAATACATGCAAAAGTGTATTGATAAATTAATATTTGTTGTTGTTCTCTAATCCTGAAGTATAAAGGGCAACCTACATAGAAAAATCTTTTATAACATTTTTTATAATTAAAGTACATCGCTCCAATTTCTATTAACCAAACGGCCGTTATTGCGCGGCTTTGCACTTTCAATTCTATCTAACTCGCAAACTAAATTTCAAACTTTGTAAAATCTTCGCATATTCGATAAAGTTTATCGTAACACTTTTTGGGCAGAGCATGGTAAATTAAAATAAACAATTGTGATATTCTATATCGGCATAAATTGCTCAAGCTATGTAATTAATTTGAATAAATTTACATAGCTTGAGCAATTTATGCCTATTATAGAATATCACAATATTGTTGATTTTAAAATCTTCGCAATTTTTAATTAACTAAAAGAATATGATGCTTCCTTTCAGTTAAGTCATAAGAAAACTAATAAAAATATTTTCATCCGTTTGATGATTACTTCGTTTTTCTTTAAACTTCTCTCAAAAAAACGTTTACAAAAATGTTATAGCATATCAAAAATTAAACGACCTCGCCACTCCATACGTCGCTCGCGAGTCCCTTCTCTTTTTCATACAGGGGCATAACATAAAATGTTTACAATTTAACAAAATTTTTATAAAATAATTCAAGTCACCCCCTTATATCGAAAATATACTATGTAGAATATGCCTTCCAAAATAGCATGGATGTTGGAAAGAAAAAGCGGCTATTATTCACGTGCGTGAAGTTAGCCCCCCCTTTTTTTGAAATTGTAATTTTTTGTTGTTGTTCTGGATTGTTCTCAATTTGTTCTTAATGTTCTTAAAAAAAATTTTTGATTTTGCAAAAAAATAACCAAAGAAATCGAGAAAAACACTTTTTGACGCCAGCCCCCCTTTTTTTGAAATTGCAATTTTTTTTAATTGCTCTCGATTGTTCTCAATTTGTTCTTAATGTTCTTAAAAAAAAATTTTGATTTTACCAAAAAACAACCGCGAGAAACGCGAAATAAGATTTCGCGCTGGCCCCCCTTTTTTTGAAAATGCAACTTTTTTTAATTGTTCTCAATTGTTCTCAATTTGTTCTTAATGTTCTTAAAAATTTTTTTTGATTTTGCGAAAAAATTGACCGCGAAAAACGCGAAACAATATTTCGCGCTGGCCCCCCTTTTTTGGAAATTGCAACTTTTTTTAATTGTTCTCGATTGTTCTCAATTTGTTCTTAATGTTCTTGAAAAAATTTTTTAATTTTGCAAAAAAATAACCGCGGAAAGTGTGAAATAAGATTTTGCACTAGCTTCGCTTGTTATATTTCCACGTGTACAATATGAAATAGCTCATAAGCGCAGCTAGCGGGGGGATGGGGGGGGCTATGCCTCCCCAAAATTCAAATTAGCCCCCCCCCCCCAAATCCCAAAAATTATTCGTTTTTAATGGCGATATGCGATATCGATTACAAACACTGAATTTCCACAGAAACTTTATTTTTGGGTTATTGGCAATCTGTCACCCACTTACGAAGTTCATTTCTATAACTGCCCCCTTATTTTTCTGTACTTAGAACTGATTTTTTAATTAATTGTATGGTAATTTTCAAAATAAATAAAATTTTAGTTACCAAATATGGTATATTTGCAATTTGCAAAAATTATTTTTGTTACATGCGATATTTCAGTTTAGTAGGGATGAAAATTTGAATGGATTAGCAAATGATGAGGTTAACGTCGAGTTTGAATAATGATCTTATTTTTTATACCATTTGCAATTTTCATTGAAGATTTCAATTACAAATTTGTAGGTCATACAATTGGATTAGGCTAGGCAAGACTTTCGAGTAACTAATTATTTTTCAAAAAATAGTTTTCCTACCCTCAAATCACAAAAATTAGTTACAAGAACATATCTTTATAATTTCTAACTTCAAATCTAAGCGATATTGAACTAGAAAATCTAAATTTTTTGCCTGCGGCACAATTTTTCGCTATTCTTGCCCACCCTTTTAAAAGAGTTTTTTGAAGACTTTTTTACCCCCCCCCCCAAACTTTTGACCCATGCCAGTTATGGGGCGAGAAAATGGCTCCACCTTGCAAAATGTATAGGAAAGTTTATAATAAATTGGCATGATTACTCAGTTAGGCATGTTATATAAAATTCCTTGTTTCAACTTTGAGGGGGTGCCGCCATCTTGGTTCACTGGCCACTAATACTTTGAATTTGACGAAAATGCTCATTTTCTACGCGTTATCTCTAAATCTATTTATCTTAGAAAAATATGTTGTATATGAGACAAAAAAAATGCAGAATCGTACGCTCTACAATTTTTATAATCACTATAGCCTACGTATTTCACACCGATAACGCGATAATAGCGAAAAAGCGATTTTCCACCCCTTCAAACCAAGATGACGCCACGAGCGGCATCCCCTCAAAATCGAATCAAGGAACTTTATATAACTTACCTAACTGAACAAAAATGCCAATTATAAACTTTCCTATACCTTTTGCAAGATGGAGCCATTTTTTCTCCCTATAACAAACAATATTTCATATTGTATAAATGGAAATATAACATGCAAAGATAGTGCAAAATCTTATTTCACGCTTTCCGCGGTTATTTTTTTTGCAAAATTAAAAATTTGTTTCAAGAACATTAGGAACAAATTGAGAACAATCGAGAACAATTAAAAAAAGTTGCAATTTCCAAAAAAGGGGGGCCAGCGCGAAATCTTGTTTCGCGTTTTTCGCGGTCAATTTTTTCGCAAAATCAAAAAATTTTTTAAAGAACATTAAGAACAAATTGAGAACAATTGAGAACAATTAAAAAATGTTGCATTTTCAAAAAAAGGGGGGCCAGCGTGAAATCTTATTTCGCGTTTTTCGCGGTTGTTTTTTGGTAAAATCAAAATTTTTTTTTAAGAACATTAAGAACAAATTGAGAACAATCGAGAACAATTAAAAAAAATTGCAATTTCAAAAAAAGGGGGGCTGGCGTCAAAAAGTGTTTTTCTCGATTTTTTTGGTTATTTTTTTGCAAAATCAAAAAATTTTTTTAAGAACATTAAGAACAAATTGAGAACAATCCAGAACAACAACAAAAAATCACAATTTCAAAAAAAGGGGGGCTAACTTCACGCACGTCTATTATTCATAATAACAATAAGTAATATTTTAACCTATCTTTGCTGTATATTTTTTCTTAAGTAATTTAATTTTGGAGACGGTCGGAGCATAGTGGTCACGCAAGTTGACTATGGACGCTAAATACCGGGTTCGAATCCGAGTAAAGTAAGAACTTTATTCTGACCGTTCTCTCCTCGGAAAGCAACGCCAACCTACCGAGAGTAATATGCCAAGAGCATCCTTAAATGTTAATGATCTAAAGGGTCCAAAAGTTGATCTGTGGACTATGGGGAAGCGTAATAACCACCCCACCAACATTTAAGGATCACGACGCTTCTGTTAAGAAGCATAACGACTGTATGATGAATTTAATTTTATTACTTTTTTTATGTTAAAATAAAACTAAATATAGAAAGATAAACAAAGCAATAATGATTAATAAAATGTTGAAATCATTAAAAAAAATTGTCAAAAAAATGGAAATTTACATTAAAAAGTTAAAAAAGAGTAAAACCTACTTTTGCGATATTTGATCAAAATCATCAAAAATATTATATCAGCTTATAGAGAAAACTAAAAGTAAATAAAATATTGCGTGTTTTTACTAGATTATAATCATAATTATTAATTTCATAACGGTAAGTGCACGTATCTATTATAACCAATGACGTTATAATATCAAAATTGTATCTTTCCATTAATTAAGTAGGTACTAAATAATATTTCGTAAATATTGTTAAAATATGGTTATTGATAAATTAAAAGAATTTTTCAGGAAACAAACAACTCTATTTCTTTTGGGAAGCATATTAATGTAACACATTTTTTTAAGTTTACTTTCTCTGTTAAAATAATCAAAACTACAAAATTTCTTTCAAATTTATTGTAACTAGTTTTAACTAGTAGTGCCTATAATAATTATATTTCACAAGATAAATTAAATCAATTTAAAGCTTAAATGGATGTTGTTTGTAGATAATGTAGCTACTGCACAATTACTTTAAATAAGACTAAAAATTTCTCTTCCTGAGGTAAAGTAGCGCTTCCGGTCGGTCAATTAGCACGCCTCTTTGTTTACACCGATAACCAGCCGCCTCATCGTCATAATTATGTAAAAAATACTTATTCACACAGTTCTTAAACTGATAATTTACCTAATAATAAATTAATTAATTAATTCAATATTTGACGTACGAAAATAACAAAATAAAAATTAAATATTTAAATTTAAAACCAAAATAGATTAATTAATTTTAGTTTTACCCCTTCACAATATTTGAAATTTCAAATAGCATCCCGTACCTTGTAACATGTAATTTATTTACGGAAACTTCCTCTAATAATAATTTACAAATGCGTTACACTTTACAATAATGATAATAGTAATAGTAACATTAAGGTTGAAGCCCACTTGGACCACGCAACGCGACACGACAGACGCGCTTAGAATGATTTACATAGAATCAAATGCAAGTCCGCACACTAAGACCACGCGACAGCTCGCGACACCAGGCCATAATACCAGGCTACAACAAAATTGTAGCTCGGTGTGGTGTCGCGTCGCGTGGTCTAAGTGGGCTTGAACCTTTAAGGTTCACGTTCACGAGAGACATTGAACTGTCTCGAGAGAGAGAGAGAGAGATAGCTTGAGACACCTCAATGTAGCTCTCTCTCTCTCTCTCGAGACACTTCAATCGAGACGCTAGATGTAGTGTCACGTCGCGTGGTACAAGTGGGCGTTAAGCTTTAATGTTGAAAAAATCCTCATCTACCCACCCTACAAAAATGGGATCTTGATGATCCGTCATAATTTTAAAATGAATTCACAAATAATTTAATTTGTGGCTTTAAAATTATCTTTTATTTATTAGTTCTTTGATATAATCGCATAGACTGCTAATACAGAGAACCCGGTTCGATTCCGGCCGAAGTAAGAATCATATTATGGCCGTTTCCCCTCGGCAGGCAATGGCAAACCACCGGGGTGTAATCTACTATGAGAAGCCTTTGTTAAAAGGCTCACCAAACCCTCTTTAGGGTAAAAAGACATTTATTTGAAATGGGCTTCCATTTAAAAAAATTTTTAACGATCTATTACAGTTTTCAATTATTGATTTAGAGTGCCATCTTTGATTAATGTTCAAGATTCCTGTTGTTTTTAATAATCGAAAGCTTAAAAAATACACTATTAATATAATTTCCATAATTCGTAATTTATTAAAAACAAAACTTATTATATATTTTTTAAACAATAATTACTCTCATAAATTAATTGGGTGTCCAGAAAGGTATTTGAACTTTGTTCTGCTTTCTTAGTCGGTAAACTATAAGAGAGGATGGAACCATTGGAGTATTGAATAATAAAATCTTTGTGATTTTCTAAATAGCAGTAATTATAATATCGACAACACATTATCGTTTGTAGAAAGATAATGGAAATAGTAACAATGAACACACAGCGTTCTATAACCAATTAGAAATCATTGCTCTCTCGCCAGTATATTTAGTTTACTTAAAAAATTATTTTTTATGTTTATGTCAGTTTTACTTTCATAAAAACTGCACGATTGTAACTCGGCATGTTTTACAACATTAATTATTATAGAAACGAATTAATGTTTACAAACAAAACCAACCTGCCGTTACATTTTACAGTCACCTACATTAACACAAAGAACTGAACAATTATATTTTATTTTAAATTTTCATACAATGATCTGTCATTTTTTATAGAAGAATTTTTGAGACGAATGGAATCTCGTTAATCCGTTCATGTGCGTAATTTAAAATCAAGAAAAAGAAAATAATTATTTACTACGTAAATGGGAAAATAACTATACATAATATGGTGGGCCACGATAATTTCGTTAACTCATACATGCGGGGTCCTTTAAATCAAAAATAATTTTGAAATTGCAATTGTTTTAATTGTAATTTTGCTACAAAAAGAAGTTAAGACATCGGTTTTGTTGATTTCATCGTTCCCTTGACAACGTTGGTTTGTTTCTTGATGTCCGTAGAAAAATGAACATCGCAAAAACAAAATTTATTTTAAAAACGAATATAGTGGAAATGTAAAATTTTAACATAATTATAATCTAATTGAATTTTTATAGAGCTCTGCTTCAAACTAGGGTGTGAAATTTCAAGTCCACCCTGGAAAGCGCATGTCGGGAATTGCTTTGTTTCGGTTCAAAATGCTATACGCAACCATTCAAATTTTTTTTCATATATCGTAGTGAAAATCGTTTAAGTACAACTATAAAACAGTAAGAACAAAGAAAATATTGAACTTTATTAGGCAATACTAAAATTCATTAGCCTAAAAGATAAAAAAAATTGTTATCTGAAAGCAATTACCGTAGTTATTTGTAGGATGGGTATATGAAAATTTATTAAGTATCTGATGATTTAAAATAAAATGTCAATGTCGTGAATGTAATAGAAATAATTATAGTCATTATATAGAATTTCCTATTATGACGGTTATTGTTATATTTCGCTCTTACGAATTAGTTCTTCATATGGAAATTAAAAGTAAGAACTTCATTTAATTAGTAATTTTTTATTTTAATCTCCAAGGGTAAATTGGAAAAGACTATGATATGGAGGGTTCTGAAGCCAATCAGTGTAAGTCATTAACTAAGTTAAATGAGATAGTTGGATATTTTCAAATTGTTGCACATGAAAAAAACTACTTCTTATATCGGTTTAATATACAAACTTTTTATTGGAAACAAATACTTAAACACAGTCAGCCTTATGCATAGTCGTACTTTTAAAATGTTACTTAGTAGCTACTAGTTAGTAGCTACTAGTTAGTAGCTACTAAAGTGTTGCTATGCATAATTCTTTTAAAATTATTATTTTAGTTAGTATCATACTAATGTATAATTTTATAAATATTTATTTGGCAACACCGCAAAATATCAGATTATAACCTAAAAATATTAATATGATGACGTAAGTCAATTTTTCAACCAATAATATCAGCGACATTTGAAAATTTGTCATTGCTATAATCAGGGACGTGCCCAAGGGGGGCTGGGGGAGCCTCCCCCTCTGACTGAGAGATACAAATTTTAAAAAACAAAAAAAAACAATTTCTTTTTAACTTTAAGGGCCGATTTCATAATCAAAACATTAATGGAGACTTAACTAAAAGATCATTGCTAAGCAATAGAAAACGTCCGTTCACTCTAACAAGCCAATAGCAATCCACTTTTATTTTTAACGACTCGTTAAAAGTATTATGAAATCGGCCCTTAGTAACATAAATGGGAAAAATGATTGGTTAGGCTGTTTAGGCATTAAAAATCTGTTTTAGGTCAGTAACATCGAAAATAGGCATTTAGGCAAATTAAAGTAGGGTTCAAAATTTTCAAAATCGTTTGAACGGCATTTCTGTATTTATAATTTTGAATTGCCTAAATAAGGTACAAAAAGGCAAATTGCCTAGAATCCGTGCTTTAATAATAAGTTTAGTTGAATCATTGAACATGCGAATCAGGTACGAGCCAAGATTCGTTAAATTTAGGTAAAATATTAGATATTAATAAAATATTTTTTTAAATAAATTATTATAATGTCTAGCCTCTAGCTTATTGATTATTGCAATCTTGCTAATTTTGTTTACAGATTATAACAACAGCTGAAAAAGTAATACAAATAGTGAACATCGCCAATTTACCCTAGTTCTCCTATTATGCAAGATGAATACCATTTTATCTTTACAGATTTTCCACATACAAAAATACAAAATTTTAAATTAAACATTTTTATAGCAACAACTGGACAATTTAACATTTCAAGATGGTGCAACTTCCCACATTAATATGAATTAGGTTAAGGATGAATATCCAAATTGGTTCATTTTAAGAAAAGGTGACTTTCTTAAATTTACATCCCCCGCTTTATAATTGCTTTGAAAAGACCGTAAACTACAAATAAAAACTTACAAATAAAAAAAAAATAAAAATTGTAGCTTCAAGACTTTTATTTTTTGATAGGGCAGGACTAGAAATATTTTTGAAATAGATACAAAATAAGGAAAGTAGTCATAAAGGAGTGTCTTAAAAAGTGCATTCTGAATTAAAATTCCAATTATGTATCTTATTTCCCCTTGGAAAGATTTTACATTTAATTAAGTTTTTGATAAAATTTATAATTTTACAGGAGGTGCATATTAAATATGTTTGTACCTAGTACAATTCCCACTTCATTATTCGAAAAAAATTTATGTCCTTGCAGATTTGTTTAACTACATGGTGGTTACTCAGAACATGTTTTTATTATTTTTTATGGGCGATTACAATTTGTGGCCTGCTTATTATTTATTTATTGAATTAAAATATTTATATAAAATATTTTGTGTTTTTAATTTGTGAAAATTGTATTAAATTTATATTAATAATAAGACTAAAATTTAATTAATTTTTCGTGTAATTTAATATATTGCTGACAGTTTACTGTTAAAAAACAGTTATACAGGGTGTTAATAAAGAAACTTGCCAGACTTTGGGAGGTAATAATAAAGATCAAAAAAAGAATAAGATTTTAATACGCCAAGGGCCAATACTCAATGGTTTTATTTTTAATTTTTATTTATATGTTATGTTATAACTTTAAAGTGTGCTAAATATTTTGTTTATTCAAAATAGATTTTTAAAGTGCTCTAAATGTGCTGTTATTTTTATATTTTAATTGTTAAGTTTTTAACTCGTAATAATTAATTATTAAAATATTTTATTATATAAAAACCGTATCTCGAAAACCATTAAGTATTGAACCTTGGTGAATTAGAATTTTTTTCCTGTTTTGATCTCATTATCACCTCCCTGAGTTTAACGCTCTGTATATTACTAGTCAGGTATAAAAATATAGATTTAGGTTTAAATAAAATTGTTTTCTTTTCTTTCACTATTACCTTGATAATATTTTATAAATATAATTTTTTTTCAATTATTAATAATACATTTCTCGACAACAAATATTAAAATCAGCTTTTATAAACTTGAAATAAACTGATAGTAATAAACTGTTTCATATTAAATAGTTTTTTTAATATTGTTGTGTTACATAGAATAAATTAATAAAATAGAGAACTTTTAAAATATACGTTCCAATGGTATTGCAATATTGTTATTATTAATGCACCAATAATACCGTTATGGTAATGCACGTTTCACTTAACTTCGTGCATGATATAAACACTATGGGTTACATACATTATAGTATATGTATGTATAATCAGCAACCTTCTGTAAACATATTGGAGGTCGTTTTTATTGTTTGATAGGTACCTACTTGTTTTATTCATAATATCTATACTTTAAATATTAACTAATCTGCACTTAACCGCATGAGCGAAACAATATTGATCTTAATCTAATATTTTTATCGCAATTAATTAAAACAAATACGATTTTCTACGATAATACGAAATAATTTTTAAAATTCCAAAATATACAAAAGAATAATTATTATTAATGAGAGTTGCAAAGAATTTAATTTTCTATATTATGAAAAAGCAATATAAGCAGCATAGAAACTTAATCCACTGCAGCCTTGTTAATCAAAAATACTAAACGTAAAGATATGATCGAATTCTTGATTCCTCGTACCTAATAAAGAAATTAAAGTATCTCATTTTTAAAAGGGTAGGTACTATTGAGTTTTACATGCTGTATTTGAGAAACAGTTTGTATTACTGGCAATTCGAGTAATCGAGGTTGCATTGTATTTTAAAGCAGGTATATTGCTGGAGAAACGAAAACTTGATGTCCTTAGTATCAACATTTAACCAGTTTGTGATATATACGTAATTTATTAAATTCTAACACATATTTTTTTATAGTTGGTAGGTATATTATTATTATTATTATGATTAACAAAACTAATAAATTTTCTTTGAACTTTTCTATTCGGTGTATTAATTTATAAAACAACGTTAAAATTAAGATAAAAATCTTTCAGAAAAGAAAGGGAATCTTTTTATAGGTTCCTTAAATCTTTATAGCATTAATTTTGTATTAATAGTTTTTATAAAAATGTGCAAATTTTTAGTTGGCCTTTTAAAATAATATTGAGCGGTTAAAATAATAATCTAGTTTCTAATTTGAGTAAAGCGGTCATATCGAATGGGTACGTCACATTTATTATTCTTGATGAATTTTTTGTATTCATATGCATATTCCCCATAACTAAACATGGTACATGTAACTTCCTCTACCGGTAAATTATAATTCAATGCTTTATGATTAATAAGGTGAAGACATCAGCACTGTAAATATTTTCGATTCCATGTAATTTTTTAAATCAAAACTATGACGTAGAAACCACAAGAGCTCCAGATGACTTATAGTTAACGTCGTGTATAGTATTTTTCCTTAGTGGTTGGGAGTGGCTAATGTGCACAAATGAATATTCGTTATTTCGGTTCTATGTTTGTGTCAATTGGTGGAATTGGGTGTCACGGGTGTCTTCCTCCACATTTGCCACGCAAGCCCAAGTCACGTGCCAACTACTAACGAAAAAATTACCTCTACAATACGCCTACCCCAATCATAATAATAATAATAATATCAAATTTATTTATAAAAAAATATAGTAATTACATCAATATTACAATATTACAGAGAATACAGATGTATCATATTATCATAAATGGAAATCATATCCATCAAAATTTCCATCAATTCATCTTGATATTATTCATCTTGATATTATTAACAATATAAAACAATGTACGAGTACCATCAACTTTCTATTTAATATAAATACCTATGTATGTTTGTATATTATCGTATTGAGTAAATTTTATTTTTATTTTCATAACTTACATAACTCATAATTCAATAAGCAAAACTAGAGTAGGTAGATTATTACCTTTAGTTTAATTCACTAAATTGGCGTTTAAAGTTGTTATTTTTCTATTACAACATTATTGTTAGTAAATACTTTGCCATTATTTAATTGCAATTTAAAAATATATGTAAAGTAAGTACTATTAGATTAGTTAAAAAAATAAAGCAAATCTTCTGTATTGTTATAGAAAATAAACTTACGAAATATTACGTAGGTACTTACATATCTCAAAATTAGTCGGATATTATAAGATAAAGGTGTGACAATAGTATGAGTTAAAAAAATTATAATTTAGGTCAAATTTAAGTGATTTAACGTAGTATTTTTATTAAAATTAAAACTATGACGAAAATACTAAAGCTTAGAATCCAATTAAGTATTTTGAAAAGAGATTTGAAAAGTAGTTGAGAAAGGATACCTAACTGTATATGAACTGCAGTTTTTAGTACCTTACATACAATCGATATTAAAATTTGTAATAATTACAATCAGTAATGAGAGATTTCTAATTGCGCTTTTTGTCAGGAAGCTATTACGAGGACCCATCAACGCTCGACATCGATCAAGGCGAAAGCCTAAATATTCTACTGCTTCTTACTCCGGAAGGATGTTGCGATATAATATTATATTGGGGCAGATTTCTCTCTTGAAGGTCAAGTGATATCCACCGATTTAAGGAATTCATCCCAAGTGACCCGCTCTGTTTTTTTCGCTTTCTTTGGGAATTTCTTTTCGCGAACTAAATAAACATACAACTGCAAACTTTTCACCACATATTTATTCATACTTTGAGCACACTTTACAATTTTTTCAGTCCGAAATCATCGCACATTGCTGAAGTACAAAATAACTGGACACGATATGTCGAATTCTATCGAACGAATTCCTTTAAAATTTGATTGACATATTCAGTACTCATGTAGGCTTTGTGCAGACTAGGATAATTCTGATTCATCAAGCTGTTTGTTTTTCATGTTGAAGAAGTCGTGTAAAAGCACCAAAATTCACGAAAGAAGTTTCAATAAGATGCCAGAATAACCTTACCTTTCAATATTGTTTAATAATCATAGTCCACACGATAGTTCATACGAGTACTTCACTAATTAAAATTTCGTTTAAGTTTTTGGTTTTGGAGAAGTAGAATTTCCACAATCATGTCCACCATAAAAAAAACCTATACACGACTAATTTGCCGTGTAGTTCAGAATTTATACAATAATAATTTAATACGAATTTGTTTTTAAAAAACGATTTGCTTCAATTGGCTGATTATGGGATTTTAAATTTTCACCGGATGAAGTTCTATTTGTGAAAATAATGTATTGTAATGATATTTGTCTCCAAAATATTCACTTCAAAAAGGCCGCTGTACCAGTTTTACGCCAGTAGATGAGTTTTTCTCTTTGTCAGGGTCGGTGGATTCAACAGACGAAATAATAAGATAATAATTTGAAATCAACATAATTTATTAAATTAAAATAATCAATTACGTAAATTTGCATCAATTTTTACCCGGCAACAAATGTGCCTCGAACCAAATGTGTGATGGTGTAATAATTTAGATATCCAGGCAACATTTAATTCTTTGAATAAAGAAGCTATACTTGGATATCTAATTATTCGTGTAGCAAGTGTAAATCTCAAATCAATTTTACAAAGTTTTTAATTAATCCATTAACAACACAAATCGTCGTTTTAATTTGGATTCATTAAAATAAAAACAAATTTTCTACCTTTTGATTTTTCACTTGGTTTAGTGCGTCACTAGATATCCGTTGGTAACCATATTTTTCACTCTGCTCGGAAGCCATAAGTATCCAGACCGCTACTCGTAAAATTGCGCCAATTCTTGTGTTCAAAGTGCCGATTAAGCTTGTTTTTCTTCGTTAATCAACTTTTTAACTTGTTGATTAAACAATCCTTGTGTTAGACAACACCCAGGTAAGTAATTACTCAATTTATCAATCTTAATTTCTTCACCACATGTGAAGCTAACCTCCAATATTCGCAGCAGGTGCATAAACTTGATACTTAATTTTCTTTCAGATATTCGATTAACAAATATCTCACTTCGTTCGTAATACACAATTCTCACTAACTACCGTACGTAATTAAATATTACGTAATTTCACGATTCTCGCTACTTATTCACTTCCGTGAACAATCAAATTTTTATTCTTTGATTTTCGAATCAAAGAAGCTCATACGAGTTCCTTAATTGGGATTCAATCAAGAACTCTACGTGTTTCTCAATCAGAATCTACCCAAGAACTGCCTGCTCTCCTCGTTTTTCTTCCTGGCTTCGTCTCCCCCTATCCAAATTTGGTTTTTGAAGTGGGAACTTTTATTCTTGTTAGCTAAAATGGCTCTACTCGCAGGTAACATAACGTTTTTATTCGCGTATATAAACCGAAATATTATTAACACTTTGTTTTTCAGAAACTTGGCGTCACTAATTCATTACCAAATGATGTACAGGATGCAACATAAATTTTGTATTTTACAAATAATTCAAAATGTGTCAGTTTTATGTGTAAATTCTGTTACAAATGATGGTTTTCGTAAAATTGATGCAAATATCGCTTTCTATGTCAGTCAAATTAACTGACCACTGACTTCAACTCAAATGTCCTCAAATTACTACCCTATTCGTCTGCTTGCACCCTTAAAATTAAGAAATATCACCACAGTATAATAATAAGGTGTAAATCGTTGATATGCAATGTTGACCTTACCCTTGTAAGCTGGTTTTGCAAAATTGCAACCAAATTGGTAATTTATGGGATTTAGGTTCTTTAACCAATTCAATTTGGGATTGGGAGTTAAAAGTGTGTTTTTCAAGTAAGTGAATAACGTCGAAATATGTCAAATAAAAATTTCCTAAGTTCATATTTCTAAAATATGTTAGTATTCTAAGCTTTTTATATAAAAAATAAATTTCAGTTTTGTTGTTCAGAACAATAAGCAAGTCTATAAATAAAAACCTTTTCAAATTAACACAATATATTAGAGACCTTTGATTTGGATACTCAACACAAGAGCAAATTATTTGCTAATGATTCTGATGACATCTGTTAACAAATAAAATGTGAAAGTAGGAAAGTAAAGTAGATCTGGAAACTTAAACAAATTAGAATGAAACACACTAATTCGAAAAAAAATTACACTTCTTCCAATTGAAATAAAATGCAAATTTAATAATCATTAAATTTCTTAAGGTGTCAATAATTTCCTATTTACAGAGGAGTTACATTATTATGTATAATATACTTAAAACTCTTAAGATTTTTATCCACTCGCCAAACATAACATAAAATTAAGCTTGTGAATATATTCGGGGTAATCAATTTAGATTATAATAATTTAGTCTCTAATTTTATCAGTTCCATTTTTTTTGTAAAGTAAAACATTATCTAATTATATAATAAGTATTAAAGCGACAAGTTTTAATTTGAATAAATTAATTAAATACGTGATTTTAATCATATTCTTGTAATTACCAGTTTTTTAAAGTTTCAAACAATTTTCCCTTCCTGAAGTTTTAATTTTCCAGACTTGCTTAAAAATTCCCAGAAAATTGAACATTATAAAATTTCCTGATTTTTGCAGATATCAATTTCCTGAAATGTAGAAACAGGGTAATACCTACATACGTACATAATATTATATCTATATGTACATATTAAGTTTTGATATTTCTTCTAAATTGTAAACTTCCTACGGGGTTTCCTATGATTTCCATTAAAAATTTATTCATTTGTGTATTTCTTTCAGTCTATTGATATAGGTTGGGGAAAAAGTAATCCATTATTTCGCTTTTATAAATCAAACTAATAATTTCGATTAAATTTAGTAAAAATTGGTCTTCTGAATTGTTTAAGTGCTGCATCGATCATTAACCTCCGAGATTACCAACAATTTAAATCACATTTAAGTTTTAAAATCGGCTTTATAAATCACTTTTCTCTCTCTATCACAATTAACAGTGATTAAGCTATCTCTTTTATTTAAGTGTCCTTTAACTAAACCCATATTAAAGAGTTTGGTAATCTTGGCCATAAGTCTTTTACTGTTTAATAATAATCATATCAAAAAATGGGCAAATCAGATTACTTACGACGATAAACAAATTTTACATTAACTCTTAAACTATTGGGGAAATTATAGCCATCAGGTAGGCAAGGTGAAGAGGAAAACCTGGTGCCGAAAGACATAAACACAAAGAAAGCAGGTTGTTGGTTTCAGGTTGCAAGTATTGTTAATCTCCAATGATAATTAATATAACCAAACACAAACAAAGAAGACAATCGGAGAGATATTAGGTGTAAATATCGACGCTGGTTGGCCGGCGCATAAAACCTGCTCTCTTTGTGTTTGCACTTGCAGGCACCGAAAAACTATGCCATATCGCGCGGGCAGAGCTGCTGTGATTGAAAATCTATGGAAATTTTTCAATAGAAGAGTAATTCACCTCGATAAACATATTGTGAAAACTTTAATTTGAATATAATATAGACCATCAAGCATGGCACCGCCCTATGGATTGAAAAATTGAAATAGGCCAAGGCGGTATTCAGTAAATTTCCTAACTTATGTATACATACGTATGTGTAGATAATGTAATCATGCGTACCTTCTTATCTGACGTCAATTTATTGTACTTACTGCTATGTTTTAATTAAAAAAATGTAATCTTTTAATTTTATGAGAGATAATTATTTCATAATATACTATAATGTAGTATTCCTATAAATGTTTTAACGAACGAAGATATCTGTTATACCAAAAGATATTAATTGCAAAACTAATACCTTGCTTGTCATGCTAACACGTGAAGGTCCTGTTTTGATGTGAATAACATTTGACATGTGAATTCAATCATCAAAGAGCAGTAGTACTACGTATTATAATATTATAATTATATAGTCAGAGATGCATCGCAATTTGAATACCATCTTATCAAGTGATCTTTATAGTATTTTCGTAATATTATATTAATATTATTAACAGAATACGGAAAAGTACCAACATTGGAATTCTCGAGCTCATATTGTTATCCAATAGTTTGAAAAATATGTTATTGATTTCTGATTTAATAACAAAAATTACCTATAATTTTTTTTATAAAAATAATTTGTTGTAAATAAAATTATTTATTTATTAGAAAAAATAATCATGATAATAATTAAACTAAAACAACTTAAAAAAGTGAAATAACTTTGCATTTCAAAACGAACACGGTATTTTAACTTAAAATTATGCTTTATCTGAATCAATCTGTCATATCTGTGTGTACTCATGAACCTTGCTTATAATATCATAAATAGGCTATTAAAAGTACTTTTTGTTTTATTTTTAAACATTTTAAAATCCTATTCAAAGCAATATTAAATATTAGTTATTTTAACATAAAGGGTGGTAATATAGAATTTGTAATAAATTTGAAAGGTTGAGTTATAGCATTTTGAAATTTAAAACATAATTGATTACCTAATCGTACCTTCACGAATTGATAAAAAAATTAAGATTAATAATGGGATTTACCATTATTGTAGGTGTATCTAATGAAACTGTTGCGATTAATATTCATTGTCTATCAGAAATTGATGTTGATTTATTCATTACCCATCATACTTTTTTAAGTCCACATGAAATAATATCATTAAGTAATTTTTTTCATCAAATGACATTTAATGTAAATAACTTTATTGATTCCTGATTTTATTTTTAATTTTGTTTAAATTGGCTGCTAAAATAAGCAGTATTATTTCCTTAATAATAAATTATTGTTGCGCGCTACCAACATCTTAATTATCTAAAGTTGATAAAAACAGTTCCTTGTTAATTTAATTCAAAAGTTGACCAACTCTATTTACAATTAAATCCCTACAAATTACCTTCCGATCAAGGTAATACTTTTGTATTATATCAAGGATATATACAAGAAAACTTACCGCTTTCATCTTCTACGTGAGTGCCGTGTTTCAAGTGATGCAGATGAGCATAATAGTGGTGATGATGCAGAATACATTCCAAATCGGTGCAGTTCAACATTTCCAAAAATATTTTAAACCGTTACTTAAAATTTAAGCACTTTTTAAAACAATTTTTACCACAAAAATTAACATTCACAACATTATTTGATAAATTAATGCTACTTAAGTCACGCTTGTTATCGGTGAACACTGACACAGAAGCTAGATAAACACATTCATTAACAATCAGATGAATACTATTTCAAAATAATTACAGTTGTTTTGCGATACATCTGCAAATATTTAAAAAATAAAATATCAGTAGGTAATTTTTATTTGACATTCCAAAAAGGGGTTTCGTTTATTAAAGTTTATTGTAAATCGTAGTAAAATTTGTTATTATTTAATCTGGATATGCATAAACACATAGTCGCACATAACACCGTTCACTATTTTTCACCTGTTATTTCTTAAGACACTACCACACTGTCACTTACAACGCGAAGAATCGAGTGCCGCAAAATTGCTGTTTGCACTGCTTACTTTTGTGGTGTGACTACAGACAAGGTAGTTGTGGGTCAATAGTAGGTTAGGCCATAAGAGTCCATTAATGTGGTCAACTTTTTCACCAACTTGTAAGTTATGTATACTTTGTCTGAACGACTGTGTTATAGCTCAATTCAAGAGATATAGAAGGTTAATTCGACTATTAAAATATCTACTAGTTAAATTATACATACACATAGAATGGAAAGACTTAAGAGGGGAGCAACTTTCTAAGACACTTGATCCAATCCTTTCTTAATGCACTTGCATATCTTCAAGAAGTACAAGTAATAGCAATCGCATACCCACCTATTGCTAACCGTTATCAATAAATTACTTTCTACTACAATTTTTAATAATTATTGCTTGCAATTAGATACTTACACACTAAATTTTGTCTTGGGGAATAATCGCTTTACACAAAATTCTCATTTAGCTGCGAATGAAAACCGCTAGGGGTCTATTTGAGCCATTTAAAATATTCTGCTTAATAATTCATTTTTATACCCACTTTTTGAGTCAATTGGGATCAAACATATTAGTAGGTGGTGCCATGATATAAATAATATTAAAGATATTATGTAATTAATAATTTTCCTTTTTGCCTGTATCTCATAGAGCTGTTTATCCTCTCCCTGCCAAACTCTCATCTTTCTATTATTTAGTAGTAGTCATAAGGATTCTCGGTCATTTCTAAAGTCATAACTAAAGTTAGTAAGCTACAAACATTTTTACTGTACTACTCTTCAGTTGCATCACGTCATAGCAAATTAACCTAAAACTTTAAAATTTAATACAGTTAGTAATACAAAAGTGTGGTTTTGCTTTATTTGTTAAGACAACAATCTTATATGGTTAAAGAATTACAAATCATAGTACATTTATGTATGTAAATAAATTAAATTGTTGCTGATGTTTATTACCAATTTACTACCAATAGTCACATAACCGATGAGAGTTTTCTCATATAATTGAGCTCTTTTCATACCATGGACTAAGAGACATTTAAACTTTGAAACATTTACAGAACAATAATCTATAACAGAATTTTTTTTCTCAAGAATTCTGCACATTTTTATTGCAAATTCTTGGGAAGTCCCCGTAAATTCTTGAGATACTTGGTTTTACCGTTCTTTCAAAGTTATATCTTTATAAGTTTCCTTTGTATACTTTCATATTCTTTGCCAATTGTAAGGCCATTGATTGCCGATTTCATTATTAAATATCTATTTTTTTAATATACTGCAAAATGCGGGTTACGTAAAACTACGTAGCTGGTATAGAAAGGTAGCATGAATAAGACAATCTTTTAAATTTAATATATTTCTTATTGTACTAACAAGAGGGCACCACAGTCAGTATATCGGCAATCGAGATCCCACCTCTTTCTGTTGATGATCCTAGGAGCCAAAATAATTATCACTTTCTCGGCGTTTGCCACGGAGAAAATTAACAGAAAGTTAAATTTTCCCCCGAATTGCTGTTCACCGGGTGATGGCGACGCCTCCTTGGCTAGATCCAGTACAGAGACCCAAAATTGGCTGTCGAGGTTCTTCCAGGTGTGAAATTCCCTAAGGAATAGATTCAAAATTGCCTTTAGCGCTACGTAATCTTGGCTACTCATCGGTATCGACTGTTCTACCCAGATTACGAAACGGTAAAAGGTTTGTGGGCAAAACTCGATAGCTAGACTCAAAAATTCGCTTGGATTTGTAATAAATTTAGTTTACCAATAACAAAAGACATCTTAGTAGAACATTGGGAGGTAAAATGCAAAAAAAAAAAAAAAATTGACTCGGCTCTATCAAATTAAGCCACAAAATTAGTCCACTACCCAAAAATACCAAAGTTTTATCTTAAAAGAAAAACAATCTGCGGTGTAGGAAATGCATTATAGCGATGATATAAATTATTATATCAAAAGATTTTAATCATGTCAACCTGTTCCCTTAAGAGATGTTAAGTCGCACACAAAATATTCTTTTACTTGTTATCTCGCAGTAAGGATTGTGCGATGTTTTTAAATTGGTCAATTAACTAATAAGGTAAAAAATGTGAGATGATTGCTAAACGGTTTTTCACCACCACACTGTAACTTGGTCATTTTATGGTTCGTCACTCAAGCGAATTAATTGAATGATTTTGCATTGAGGTTTCATGGTGATTCTGTTCAGCAGAGTTTACAATCTTATATATTTACTTGTTCATTTATTTAATTTTTTATTGCCAGTTTTATTTCCGGAATAACCATTCTTCTTAGTAAGTACGGCGCTGCCTTTTTGGAAATTTATATGTTAATGGAAACCTGGATTTGATTGTTCGCTGATTGTATTGAAATTTGACTTTGATTACGTCATTCCGAATTACAATGCGATTATTTAATACAAGCAGCTTCTATAATTCTTCCTAATTCTGTTTTCTGATTTTAAACAGTTTTAGGTGAATTTAACTGCCGAATCTCACTATAAGTTCCGTCTGTGCACCATACCGGTTCAAATATTCTTGACTGTAATTGGCTTCCAACGGCAGGTGTACGTACGTGGTTCAATAATATTTTAATATCTCCGGTATGGAACAAATACGGAACGTATATACAGGGTGTCCCCGCACTCACTTTACATAACTTAGGTGGTGATAGAGGACACTTTTCTAAGAACAATATATAACAAAAATTTTTTTCTAAATTTAAACCCTCGAAGGTTAGGCCTCCTTAAAGCATTTTTTTTAATTTCCACCTTCACGTGGCCATAGCCCCGAAAATATTGATTTTTCAGTAAAAATGGTATAGAGCTTTTTTCAAGAGCGTGAAATAATCTACAAACTAGATTTAAACCTTTTATTGTCTAAAATCAACGGCTCTCGAGTTATGAATTAAAGTAAATTAAAAAATGTCGAAAAATTTGAGCTTTTTCTTTTTTTAGTTTTTTTCAAAACCCTGTAACTTTTAAACGAAAGATTTTACAAAAAATCTGACGGCCTATTCCAGATAGGAAATTTAACGGACTACAACTTTTGTTTAGTAAAAATTTTTGAGAAACCAAACCATTTTACAGAAAATAAGAAAATAATAAACAAGGTAGCTACAAAACAAAAAATTAAATTCGCAAAATGTTTATTTTTTTTGAAAAATTATTTAATTAATTAATTTTAAACTAAGGTAAAACACCCAGCACTTAACACCGCAAGAAATGGAACTAGTACTTGAACAGATTTTTGAAATTGTATTAATGCAAAAACCGAATATTCATAATAAGTAATATCCGTATTTTATAATTACTTGATGATTTAGCAATTGATTTCTATAAGTTTTTTTAAATTATAAATCGAAATAATTATATTTTTGTTAACTTGAAAGTTGGCATGTGGAATAGCCGATAAGCATGCTACTTTTGCCATGGAAAGTTAGTAAACCGTAAACCGCGCAATCACAGTTTTTAGGTTATGAACTTGAACTCGAAAAAACTAACATAAAATGATCACGTTTGTCCATTACGTTTGTCATACATAAATAAATCAATGTTGCCAAATGTATCTTTAGAATATCGATTGGATTTTTGTTTGATTTTGACTGATTTTGACTATTTTCACACGTGTTCAAGTACTACCACCACCGGAGTGTTCAATTACGGCTGCGATTCAAAATAGATTGTTCAATTACTGCTGCATTTGAAGTATATTTTAAAAACCTTGCAAAAATATGATAATTTTATTAATTATTCCTTTTTTCTTTGCTATTATATGCAAAACTATCTATATTTTTATAAATAACATATTTTAATCAAATAAATCGAATTTTATTTGCTTAAATTAGAGTGAAATAGGTTTTACTTTCAAAACTGTTCAACTAGTGGGTGTTTTACCTTATTAGATTATTTAAGTAAATGTTGAAAATTACCACCCTCATTTTCAATACACAATCGTGATCGTTTTAAAAGATGTTTTATAGTATTATTTATAACACTTCCTTTTTTGTTAAGAGCCACAATACCAGGGGTGGTCAACAAGATCGAAGGGTCGACCGGTCGATTACGAGGCCAATTTTGGTCGATCGCTGAGTGTGAAAAGTGTCAAAAAATCGAATTTCTGCGATTAAAAGTGTCGAAAAATCGACTTTTTTCGATTTTTTTCGACAAACATCTTTTAAAACGATCACGACTGTGTATTGAAAATGAGGGTGGTCATTTTCAACATTTACTTAAATAATCTAATAGTTTAAAATTAATTAATAAAATAATTTTTCAAAAAAAATAAAAATTTTTTAATTTAATTTTTTGTTTTGTAGCTACCTTGTTTATTATTTTCTGATTTTCTGTGAAATGGATTGGTTTCTCAAAAATTTTTACTAGACAAAAGTTGTAGTCCGTTAAATTTCCTATCCGGAATGGGGCGTCAGATTTTTTGTAAAATGTTTCGTTTAAAAGATACAGGTTATTGAAAAAAACCAAAAAAAGGAAAGCTCAAATTTTTCGACATTTTTTAACTTAATTTAATTCATAACTCGAAAGCCGTTGAGTTTAGACAATAAAATGTTAGAATCTAGTTTGTAGATTATTTCACGCTCTTAAAAAAATCACTAAACCATTTTTACTGAAAAATCAATATTTTCGGTGCTATGGCCACGTGAAGGTGGAAATTTAAAAAAATGCTTTAAAGAGGCCTAACTCTCGAGGGTTTGAATTTAGAAAAAAATTTTTGTTAAATATTGTTCTTAGAAAAGTGTCCTCTATCACCACCTAAGTTATGTAAAGTGAGTGCGGGGACACTCTGTAGAGGGAATCAACCTTTAATCGTGCAATTTTTTCTGACATCAGATTGCTCATTAATCTTTATCTATCGTTTAATCACATATTTGGAAGAGCGCTGTATTGCAAAAATTACAACCTTCATAATATTTCAGAGGGTTTTTGTTTTACTTTCCCAGGTGCAATTAGACATTTATTTTAAAGCTCGTCATTCGTTTTGATTCCTGCATTATTGTGGGACCTTGATTTGCTTATGTATACTGGCTGTGCAGCTATATCTTTCTGACTAATTGTTTAATTTGGTGTATCATACGAGTTTTGCACGAAAATAGGCCACCTATTTATCTCCGGATGATGAACAGTTATAGCTGTATCAGTGGCTGCTCGTGACTTTATGAAGCAGGTGTGCTGCAATAGGGAACTTCAAAAAGGGGGGGGGGGGGGCAATTGTTTTTAGTAATTATTTAAATGATTTTATCGGAAAACATGCGGAAAACTGTACTTTCCGAACCTCTTCCTAAGGTCGGAAACGTATTCTTATATATTAGAAACTATAGTAGACATTTACCAACCACAAAATAATTGGCAGTTCTGCAGCTCTGCAGCACATAGGGAATAACCGCCACTGAGCTGTAATTTATCACACCATTTTTATCATCTATCCGTCATGTAAGCAAGATACATTTATCATTTGTCATATTTTATTACTGTACTTACCTACGTGTGGCATTATTATATAGGTAAATTTCTATTCGATATGGTGGTATCACCGTAAAATAATCAACTAAATAGTTTTCAGGCCTAACAGAAGATCAGAAGATAGGCAGACCGCTTGACTCGCTAGTAATGTAAAAAGTATTAGTTTTATAAAGCAATTTTTATCAAACTACGTCTACTTTTACTTTCAATCTAGTTTTAACTGATTAACTTTAAAGTTAATACTAGTTTTAACTAAACTTATACTAGTTAAAACTAAAATTAACTAAAGACGTTTGGTAAAAATAGAATTTCCTAGTTAGATCGGCTTTTAACTGTAACATAATATAAATAAACACTGTAACTTTTTTGATTATTATGAGATATTATTATATTATGTATAAATAATATTAATGTAAAGAACTACAATTTGAAAAATTTTAATATTAAAAAAAAAGTTATAGATAATTACGAGGTAGATTAATTAAATAAATTATTATTGTTTAATTTATATTTTATTCCTGTAGCTTGTGTGCTAATGACTGTTTGGGGGCCAAAACTGGTAACAATGATAAAAATAATATACAAGAAGAGTGAAATAGTTTATTTATTAAATATAATTAACATATATTTTTGATTACTAATATTAAATAAATTGTATAATAATAATTTTATTAATAGGTACTATTCTATTTATTGTTTTAGGATAGATTGTAATACATATAAAATCAATAAAAAAAAAGTAAACATGTTTATCTAAAATTTTTTGTTCGTTAAAATAATTAAAAATTATTATTGTAAACTATTGCCTAATAATTTTCTACGTATCGATGAAGGAAATTGCCTAAGGAAATATTACACATAATTTTTGTTTTAAGTAAACACATTTTTTCCAAAATTTATTATCCTTAAAATAATTAAAAATTATTATTGTAAACTGCTTGAGGCAATATTATGCAAAAATTCTTATTTTAAGGGGATTGCCACTGCAGATCCTGAAAATGAACCAATTTTTGGACAATTTTTTTGGATTGTAAAAGAATATTTAGTTACAAAACAAAATTTACTACATATTTACATAATATGTATTAAGGCACTGGCTTCTATACTTACAAGCGGTGAACATGAAAATTTGGCAACTGATCCTAATTTTCAAATTCTTGTATTGATGTTTATGTGGTTTATGAACACTTACACTCTGTGTAAGAACACTTTGTTAGTAATAATTGAAGACCCTGATGCAAGAAGGGGATAAGTACAAAATATTTAAAAATGATGTTATTGCTGGTTTAGGTTCTAAAATGAGCTTTATTCACTTGGTATAAAACTGGAATTTTTATTGTTAATAGAAACGGAGTTACCAGTGAAAATCACATGTCTTCCCCTCCCATAAGATGCTGCAACAATGAGATATTTATTTTTGAAGTTCTGAAGAATTTACAAATTGGTATTACACATATCCCCTTCTTGCATCAGAGTCTTCAATTATAACAACTAAAACAAACGACAATCAAAGGTAAGTGGACAAGTACTGTATTAAATAAATCTGTAGCCTAAAATAGATTCAATGGAATTAAATCATGAACATATTCTTGTGATTATTTTTTACAACTTTCGACATAGATTGACTCAACAGCAGTGCATCGATGAACTTAATTCGACTATTGGCGATGAAGCACCATCAAGGACCAGTGTTTATCGCTGGTTAACCGAATTCAATCGTGGTCGTAGTTTGCTCAACGACGAATTTCGCGAAGGTCGGCCAAAATCGGTTGTTGTTCCAGAAGACATTGATGCTGTGGGTGAACTGATACTGCACGATCCTCGTATGACTTATCGTGAGATTGAGGATTCCTTAGGCATTAATAGAACCAACTCACATTCAATATTGAATAAACATTTTGTTGTCAAAAAGATTTCTTTGCGTTAGATCCCGCATAATTTGGCAATCGCATAAAAAAGTCTCTTGTCAATTGGTCGAAAGAACTGCTCAAAATATACGATTGCGGGCTTCAAAATGAGTCTATGACATCGCGACAGGTGATGAATCACGGATCTACGCGTATGAGCCCAAAAATAAAAAGCAGTCGACTATGTGCGTTTTTCAAAATGAGCCATCCAACAAAAACTGCTCGCGCACGAAACACTTCGAAGCAAGTGGTCGCCTATTTTTTTCGGAAAAACTGGACATAGTGCATCCGTACCATTGGAACAACGTAGAACGGTAAATTTTGAATAGTATAGTCTTCATGCGGAAGACAGATAAACTCATTTTTTAAGTAACGAAACTTCATTACGGTTGAGGCTCAAACGAAAAAATGGAAGCTCAGTTAGACTCTAACGATGCTTTAACGTTTGACACCAATTTCACCCCAAAATTCAAATAAAGAGGGAAAATAGAAAAACAAGACTACGACCCCCCCCCCAAATAGATTACCAGCAAGAAGTTAATCGTTTGTGGAAGGATGAGGCAAAGTTTTTGCTGCATATAGAGCATTCTTATCGGTGAACTTCAAGCTTTGCCTCCTTCCACAAACGATTAACTTCTTGCTGGTAATCTTTTTTTTTGGGGGGGGGGTCTTAGTCTTGTTTTTCTATTTTCCCTCTTTATTTGAATTTTGGGGTGAAATTGGAGTCAAACGTTAAAACATCGTTAGAGTCTAACTGAGCTTCCATTTTTTCGTTTGAGCCTCAACCGTAGTGGAGTTTTCGTTTGTGGAGTTTCGTTATATTTTTGAAGTTTTTGGTGAAATTAGGGTCAGACGTTAGAGTGTAAAATTTTTGTTTCGATTACAAAAAGTAATCCTAAACCAATAATGAAAGCTCATTTGGGTTCTAACGTTTGATACCAATTTCACCCCAAAATTCGACTTAGAGAGGGGGAAACGTGTCTACGTCCTGTAAGTAATGAAAAAGATATAATATAATGTAAAAATACAATTATACCGTATTCGGCCCTTTTAGTTTTTCAGAAATGTGTGCAGTTTTTACAAATTCTTACAATTTAACTTACATTATTATACGAGAAATGGGCGTGGCTAGAGAGCCAGTAGACGGCCGACTTACGGTATTTTAACAAAGCTGAAATTTTCTCTATTTACGCTCTTATATGTGCCATTCATGAAATGGATACGCATTAGTCCGACCGGTGGTTCCTATAGCGTCAATCAGCCAATAATTGGACTTTACTGTACGTTATATTAACAATCTTACCTTTCGGTTAGTAAGTAGCTCAGTAGCATAGTGTGAAGAGCGTAAGTTTTTAAATTAAAAATAATATTTGAGCAGGTTTTTTCAATTTTTCCTGCAAAATTTTTCCAAAATTTACCACAATGATAATATTTAATGGCGAAAGTCATAATCTTTATAAATACTTAAAGTCAACAATATTTGGCAATAAAATATCATCGATAACTGAGAGATACGCGTAGCAGGAGCTCTTACCAATTCGTTTAGTGTTAAATTTTAATTGATTTTAATATTATGTATGATAAATATGAAATAAATTTTATTGATTGGATTGATTGTGTGCCTACGGATATGGGGACCCCGGTTCTAATCCGGCGTCCGGCAATTTTTTTTTCAAATATTTTTTTTTAACAATTAATTTATTATCTAAATTATGTAATTGTATTTTAAAATTTTTCAAGAAAAGATATTATATTACATCTCTTTGTTTTAATCAATGATTATATGTACATAGCTAGAGAGCCAGTAGCTTTGTTAAAATACCGTAAGTCTGCCGTCCACTGCCTCTTAAACCGCAAATTAGTAGACTGCGAATTTCCCGATTTACACTGTATAATCATTGATTAAAACAAAGAGATGTAATATAATATCTTTTCTTGAAAAATTTTAAAATACAATTACATAATTTAGATAATAAATTAATTGTTAAAAAAAAATATTTGAAAAAAAAATTGCCGGACGCCGGATTAGAACCGGGGTCCCCATATCCGTATCCGCTCTTCACACTATGCTGCTGAGCTAATTACTAACCGAACGGTAAGATTGTTAATATAACGTACAATAAAGTCCAATTTTTGGCTGATTGACGCTATAGGAACCACCGGTCGGACTAATGCGTATCCATTTCATGAATGGCACATATAAGAGCGTAAATAGAGAAAATTTCAGCTTTGTTAAAATACCGTAAGTCGGCCGTCTACTGGCTCTCTAGCTTGAAACATAAAAGTATGAAAACTTTTGTAAGATTAATTTTTCCATTTTTATTTATTATGAAGATTATAATGGCAAGGAGGATTAATTTTTTTAATCTAAACAAAAGTTTTAATCTGGTAAAATAAAATTAAATGTGAGGATTATCGGACGCAACTTGCTCGGAGGAATCGAAAATTTGAAATGCCCGTAACTTTTTAGAAAATGAAATTAGGATGTTGGAAATGGAAGCTCATTTAAGCTCTAACGAAGCTCTAACGTTTGACACCAATTACATCCAAAAATTCTTAAAAATAACGAAAATAGAAAATTATGTCTGTGCCCCCCCCCAACTATTTCGCGAATAACTCCGCGACGGTTGAGGCTCAAACGAAAAAAAATGGAAGCTCATTTAGGCTCTAACGAAGCTCTAACGATTGACACCATTTTCACCCCAAAATTCGACTTGGAGGGGGCCAACGTGTCTACAGCCCCCCCAAACTTTTTCGCGAATATCTTTGCGACGGTTGAGGCTCCAACGAAAAAAATGGAAGCTCATTTAGGCTCTAATAAAGCTCTAACGATTGACACCCAATTCACCCCAAAATTCGATTTGGGGGGGGGGGGCAGCGACATGCACCTTAGATAAACTCATTTTTTAAGTAACGAAGGTAGCAGGTAAGTAGGCTCAGCTCGAGAATATTAAATTTATTAAAAAAATCTCGACGGATTTAGATAGAAAAAATATAGACGAAGCGATTAAGGTGAGGGTGAAAGTCGTATATCGATTAGTTTGGCCAATAATCGATTTTAAAGTTGCCAATTTTAGCTCGATTTTCAAACGTCACAGTCATTCTGTCGTCAGTCCGTGTGGTGTGAGTTACTCTAACACTTTGAAAAACCGGAGCTCGCTTACGCACCCAGTAGTACCTAGTCCGTCGCGCAGTTAACATCGACATAATTTCACTTTTTTGGGGTATTTTTGACTAAAAAACACGGGAAAATTCATCGTACAGTTAATGTCGAGGTAAATTCATATTTTCAACGTATTTTTGGCTTAAATTTGCAGCAAAAAAAAGCGAGATTCACTCCTTGCTAATAGCACAATTTGCCGAGTTGGATCACCCTCGGGGGATGTTTTTAATGAGTTTAGTGTTGCCGAAAAATGGGTCTGTAGCGTGCGGAGCGCAGCGTAGCGCGCGAAAGGCCCATTTCGGCAACACAAACACACCCGCCAGAGATGCATAACAAAAGCGAGATTTACCCCTTGCTAATAGCACAATGTGCCGAGTTGGATCACCCTAGAGGGATGTTTTTAATGAGTTTAGTGTTGCCGAAAAATGGGTCTGTAGCGTGCGGAGCGCAGCGTAGAGCGCGAAAGGCCCATTTCGGCAACACAACCACCCCCGCCAGAGTTTCAAAAAAAAAGCAAGATTCAACGTCGTTAAAACCGTAACCCTTTCTAAGTATTTTTGGCCCTAAAAAGAACTGTTTTTAACGCTCAACACACGACACATTGTTGTGATCGCCAGTATGTACTGAGAGCATTTTATGAAGTACACACCTGATAAAGCTTTTGGTGGGATATGTTAGAGGCGGGGTTTCGGCAGCCAATGGAATGTTCTAAACCGTTTCTAACTCGTAAGACTGCATCGGACAATACAAATTTTGAAAATTTGACTTTTTAGAGCCCTATTTACAATGGTTCGCAAATATTTTGTTTTATAATAGCTTTTTGTACCGTTTTTAATGATTCTTGACAGTGGAAATTTTAAAAAACCGAGCTGAGGTTACTTACCTACCACCAAAATATTAACTGGGGGGGGCCAACTTAATGTTAAGTTGGCCCCCCCCCGGTTTCAGTTGCGGTTTGTGGAAAAACTATAACGGTGCTAGCTTTTATACTTGGGTGCTAGCTGGTGCTAGCTATAAGGATTCGGGAGCTAGCTTTTGGAGAAAAAATATTAACTGGGGGGGGGGGCTAGCGTTAAGTTGCCCCCCCCGGTTTCAATATCGATTTGTGGAAAAACTATAATGGTGCTAGCTTTCATACTTGGGTGCTAGCTATAAGGATTCGGGAGCTAGCTTTTGGAGAAAAAATATTAACTGGGGGGGGCCAACTTAACGGACCCTTAGGAATGGATGTTTTTAATGGGGGAACCGTTAAAAGAGAGATCCACCGGTCGAGTTTGGATTAATGTTAGGAAAAGCTTTTTAATGACAGGACCGTTAAGAGTTAAATAAAGTTTTAGATTTGGGCCCCATACTCTAATCCGGTCCTGTTGATAAAACTAAAATTTTAATTTTTACACACATTCGACTTGAGTATGGCGCATGCGCGCACTTTACATTTAAATACGCTTCACATTTGCCGGGAATTTTTGCGCGTGCGCACATTCGACGTGAGTAACTGCGCACGCGCGCACGTAGCGACTTTTACTGTTTGCTTATAAAAACACCCAGAAGAATTTTTGCCCCCAGGCAGAGTTTTTAGTTATTTAGTCAAGCAGTTAGTTATACCTTTCATTATTATCCAAAAAAGTATCTTACTGATTAGTTTTCTTCAAAATTTTTTAAGTGAGGTATAATATGCCGCGAGTGTTACATTTTAAGTAATTATTAAACAATTTAATTAAACACTCAACTTATACGAACATCCCTACAATTAATATTGTGAAATATCAACAGAAGTTATTTTACGAGACAAACAAAGAAACTAATTTCAAGAATGAATGCAAAAATAGATGTGCTTTAGTGCAGAAAATATATGAGGAAAGAAATTTTTTGAAGTTCAATAAATTATTGTTTTTGATAGAACACATCGAAGTAATTCTTACTTTTATAGTTCACATTAGAATTATTTGGTGTTGTAATTAGAAGTATTAATTATATATGTTTATACATATTAAAATATATAAATCAATTATTAACGATCCATAAAATTGATTGTAGCTGTTTTTATTTAACATTGAACTAAATGTTTATATTACTATGTACATTTTTGCGGTTTGCTTTGGTATCGTAGATTCGACACGTCAATAACTTCGGTTAATAATAATTATACAAGCTAAAATGTAAAGACTTAATTTTATAAATAATAATCTACAAATGGATTTGATATTAATTTTTACTTCTTACAAATCATTGTAACAAAGGCAGCCACAATCAGAACTATCTACAAGATTCGACGTTTATGGAAACAATTAGCAAGAAAAATTAAAAAATTATAAAATCAGAGAATAATTTACCGGATTACATGTTTCAATCTCATTCACGATTTTTCACGTAAAACTGTTATCTTCAGATTCGTACTGGTTTTATGAAAATACAACTTTACTTACTTAGAGGTAATTTTATTCATAGTGGTTGGTTTGCACGTGACTTGGGCTTGCGCGGCAAATGTGGAGGGAAAACGTGTTGACACCCAATTCCACCAATTGAAACAAACTTAGAACCGAAATGACGAATATTCGTTTCTGCACATTAGCCACTTCCAACCACTATGATTAAAATTACCTCTACCAATTTTACAAGAAAAAACTAGATCTCTTTGATCATGACTAGAGTCCGGATTTGTAGCTATTATGCTTTTTCTGAAAATTCGAAGCAGCTGAAAATTTTTAGAAAAATTTTGTGTTTTAACTTAAAAGAAGTCATTTGGTATCAAGTTTTATATGCTTTTTTTGCTTTTTTTTGACTTTTTATGCTTTTCGTGCTTTTTTTTGACTTTTTATGCTTTTTCGTGCTTTTTTTTGACTTTTTGTGCTTTTCGTGCTTTTTTATACTTCATTAATGCTTATTTTACAAAATATTTTAAAGTTTGATCTTTTAAAATTTTTTGCAACACCTGCAAGGTTTCTTACCAGATTATTACTTCCTGGTATTTTAGAAAATTAGAAAATTCGGATAGCAAATCTATAAAAGATTGCCAAAATGTATTAAAGAATCCAGAACTTAAAGGAAATTTAGCGTTTATTAAATGACACTGTAACTATGTTACTGATATTATAAAATCTGTGGAAAAGCAGCAAATGCCTTTGGCTGAATCCTGGGATTTAGTAGAAAAATTTAAAAACGCTACCACTAGCATCATAGGACATGTTGGAGACAATATAAAAAAGAAATTGAATGATGTGTTAGAGAAAAATGAAGGATTAAAAATCTTAAATAATATAGCTAAAACAATAGCTGGAGAAACTATTGAAAATTTTGAAATGGAACCTTCACTTGTAGCAAAATTCAAATTTGCACCTATTACTAGTGTAGATGTCGAAAGAAGTTTTTCTGGGATGAATTTTACTACAGAAAATTTGGAAAAATTCTTAACTGTTAATTGTTTCAAAAATTAAATTAATACTTTTGTTTATGCTTTTTTTAGTATTATTTGGTGCTTTTTTAAGCACTTTTTTCCCCATTTTTTATGCTTTTTTATCCGGACTCTAATCATGACTGTGTGAATACTTGTGTGAAAATGAAATGTAAGAAGTTTGCAAGCGCCCTCTTAGTTAAGGGTATCAAACTTGCAATTTTGCAAAGCTCAATAAAATGTAAAATAAAAATATAAATTTTATAAATTATAAAATAAAAATAACGAAATTATTTTATTTTTAGTAAGGTCGACAAAACAGCTTTAAAAATTTTGTATTTTTAAATTCAAAATAACATAAATTTTATTACTTCTTCTTCAGGTGCCTATCCGATTTCGGATATTAGCGATCCTCCTGGCTAAAAGCCAAGAAGACTTTACTAGGGAAATGTTAATGGGGTGGTTTCCCGTTGCATTCCCCATTTTATTACTTACTTTTATTTATTTATAAAACAATAGATACATTTTTGATTACATATTTTTTGTATTATTAATTGAATTAAAGTAAAATACATAACAAAATGGAAAGCAATGGCAACCTACCGAGAGTAATATGCCAAGAGCATCCTTAAATGTTAATGAGCTAAAGGGTCCAAAAGTTGATCTGTGGACTATGGGGAAGCGTAATAACCACCCCACCAACACTTAAGGATCACGACGCTTCTGTTAAGAAGCATAACGACTGTATGATGAATAGTTTATAATGCTCTGCACCAAAAGTGTTACGATTGATTTTATCGAATATGACAACAAAAATAAAGAAGCGTTTTTTTAAAACAATTTATATAATAATTATTATGAATAATGATCAGCAGTTTTTTTTTTTATTTATTTATTTTTTTTTTTTTTTTATTTAAGGTACTTTGTATTTTCAATTTTCTATAACAGATTTTCTTTTCTAACGAGCGCAAAAATAACCCACGGATTAGTTAAACTAGAATCAATCGTTAGCGTGAAGAACAATCTTCTAGGCGCAATAAAGTCCTAGCTGCAAACTTTCAAAGTTTATCATATTTATTTTTTTTTGCTGAGCATTTCTGTTGTTCAATACTTACCCGTTTTGATACACAGAATGGCAAAAATGTTTAGTTAAGATTTATAGCAAATAAACTTTTCCCAAAAGGAAAACGCGATCTGCGTTAAATCGAAGTTAACAGATCCGAAAATACACCAATTTTTCTATTTTTAACGCAGGACCAATGATCCAGTCAGCTTGTTGTAATAGCGGTATGCAAAGGGTCGTGAGTTGATGACTATTAGAAATCAAACACACAATTTAGCGCAATTAATTCCACTCCAGATTACATGCCGCAAAAAGGTTACATAAAATTCTATCACAACTCTTAGAAAATTTTTATACATACTTGTGATACATACTACCCACCCAGTTTGAGAAAGCTTGCGTTACTGTAGGTGTAGGGTTTACAAAAAAATTGTGATGGTAAAAAAATACAAATGCATTTAAAACTCTTCAAGTTGTGACAAAAATATTAAACTTCTTTTGATCTTCAAAAAAGTATGATATTAAAATAATTCGTCCATATGGGAACCAATCAGCTAAGATGCTAGACTTTCAAAAAAAGTACGACCATGTAGGGCATCCTTTGTTTGCGACATGCCCATTTTAACTATAAAAACATTTCGCAAGGTTAACCAATCCACCTGTATCGCTTGATTAATAAACCAAAAAAGTATAGCCGTGGTTTCCGAAATTGATGGTTTAATAAACTTGGCATACATAAAATTATCCCATTGGAGAATTTGCATGATGTTAAAAAAATTCTACCTTGGAGAATTTGCCTCTAAAAAACGAATTCGAACCACCCATAATCGGGCCCGGACTGATTCCTTTGCGGGCCCTCGCCTAGAGACTGAGGAGGAGCTCCCTTACTAAGAGGGGGGATTTCTGAAAATCAGATTTTCCGCTGTTTTGACACTTGGAAGAAATATAAAAATACAAACCACTTTTACCCAAAGTATAAACAACTTAATTGGATGCCCCTTCGGGGCCATCGCCGACCTAGCCAGTCCATAATCAAACATTCAATGCATAAACCATAATCAGAAATGAGCTTGAATGACACCCACTCACTCTTTCTGCCATCGAAATTTTACTTTTCTATTGCAATACAAAATTTTATTGTTTTCACTTCTATCTATATGAAATATTTTTTAAAGTTCTTTCACTAATTTAAAAGTGGGTTGGGTACATTTCGCCGATAACACTTCGCCGGGAACGATTCGCCGAGAGAGTCTTTCGCCGAGGGTTGAAAGACTGAATTTTGTGATGAAATTTCAATTCTCAATTGGAGCTAATGCGCAGTAACGAAAACTCGTACATGAGGGTTTATGTTGGTGAGATTGGGTGTCAAGCGTTCTCCCTCTACATGTATCTACGACCTATCTAATCTGAATACACACCATTTTGCCGCCTTATATTTCGCCGCAGTCAAAACCTACTACTAACCTAAGCTCGACCTTGGATTTTTAACGGTCCCCTCATTAAAAAGAAATCGATTCCTACCACTAACCTAAGTTCGGCCGGTGGATATCTCTTTTCACGGTCCCCTCATTAACAAAAAATGAATATTTGGACTTTATGGATATTTGAATTAACCCTCCAGTAGGAGCGTGATTTACGCTTGTAAACAAGCCCTGTTTCAGAACTAATAAAACCAATAATTTATCACTTTAAAAGTTCAAAAACTACTGAATCCGAAAGATTGACTAATTTTTGTCAGCTACTCAAAGATGCAACCGATATAATTCGAACTGTTACGAGCTATGGCGGTTTAAAGAAGGCTTAAAAAGGTTAGTCTACGGTGGTAGACCACACGACCACTGGAGGGTTAATAACTGTAACTAAACTGTAAATTTATTTTTATTATTTTAAATAATCTACATGTAGGTAACTAATCTATCTACCTTGAAGTTAATTATAAAACTACTATTTGATTTTAAGAGCGCGCTGCAAATTTTGATGCAAAAATATGTTTCGACAGATGGCGTGCCCTAAAATATTAATCTTTTATAGTTATCTTTTCACCAAAACAGAATTCTAATAATTTATAAAAGTCATATGAATAAACGATAACTAAGCTAGGCAATAAGGAAGTTTGAGCTTTCAAAGATAAATATTTTTTAATATATTCAATATTTTCACACGTGCATATCTTTTTGGAATATACTTGTAAATATTCAACATTGGAAGCTCAAACTTCCTTATTGCCTAGCTTAGTTATCGCTTATTCATATGACTTTTATAAATTATTAGAATTCTGTTTTGTTGAAAAGATAACTATAAAAGATTAATATTTTAGGGTACGCCATCTGTTGAAACATGTTTTTGCATCAAAATTTGCAGCGCGCTCTTAAAAGAAAAAAAACTTTGAGTTTCCTTTTATTAAATCTTTTTTTTTTTTGCTTCTTAAACCTTATATTTTACCATAATATTAAAAATTTAAATATATAAAATTACTCTCGGCGAATCGTTCCCGGCGAAGTGTATCTCGGCGAAATGTACCTTTCCCTTCCTAGACCGTGTTTTTCCGCCTTAGATAGTGCAAGTTGGTAAATCCGAAACCTACTTAAAATAAAATATTTTATATTTATTGATATGTTGATATCAATTTTTGCTGGAATAAAAAGTACCTTTCTTACATCCTGCAGGAGGGGAGGTCCAAAGTTGACAGTCAAAGATGACTGGGCGGGAGCCAATTTCTTGCGCAATAGATGTAGAGGGAGAACGTTCAAGTGCCGTCGTGCATTTAATTTTTGTTTCTGCACAGCTCCGCCCAGTCATCTAACTTTGGATGAACTTTACCTTAGAATATACCTCACACTTCTTTGCATAAATCAATATAATTGCTTGTTTTGCAAAAGTTATTGATAAAAATTTCTTAAGTGTCTCAACCCTTTATTTCAGTACGTTCACCTAATGAGCATGAATTGTTCATTTGCTGCTAAGTCTGTTAAAGTTGAGCCCATGCAAAAAACATTAATATAGAAACTGCAATTTAATAAGTTTAATTATATCCATGTACAAATGAGGTAGGTAGATCTACTACAACCACAGAATGTACAGCTCTAAATAATTACAAGCAGTTTATAATATTAATTACATTATGGAAACTAAATTATATAAACATAAATATGTGAAACATAAACAAATAATAATAATCAAAATAATTCATCTAAATTCTATTTCTCTTACGTGTAGTTATAAGCCTTCTAGGTTTATCCAGTTTTACACTGTAAGCATTTTCCATGTTGGAAGTATTATAATCCAAATCTGTATCTTTATTTGAAGTGTTTTCGATTGATTTGAGACTAGACCTTGTTTTTCTAGGTGAAAAGGTTGAACTGTCAGTTTCTTCAAACATTTGCCAAGGTACCTCATTATCTATGGACGGTATTGAAAAATTTGACGACGGGGACTTCCTAGTTTCCAATTTCGTCTTCTTTGATAATTCATACTCATCATCACAGTTATCACTTTCGTGTTGTAAGTTTGTGGTAGCTGCATTTTCTGTATCATTATTTGCAGTATTAACCTTTTCGGTATCGAGGCCGTTTACATCACTTTTAGCTCCTTCAGAATTACACCAGTTAGATAATACTTGTCTATTTTCTTGCCTTGTATTAGCAAATATAAAGTTATTTCTATTATCTTGATTCAACAAATTGGATGATTGAGATCCGCAGTCCTTTGTAAGTTGTTTTAAAGGTGATTCTATCTGTGTTTCACTATCATCGCTAATATCCTTTTCTCTCTCCGAAACTAAATTGTTTAAATATCGGTTGACGTCGCAATTATCAAATATTGTACTACTATTATCATCTAAATTAAAGTTTTCCTTAGCTTTATTAAGTGCGTTAATAAATGGATCAGTATCGTCAACTTTACTACAAGTCGAAGTTGAATCATCACTAATTACTTTTTCCATAGAGGTGGAAGATGACGAACTGCTAAGAGCAATGGAATCTTGTGCCGAAATAGCACCATTACGAGTTGAATTGTAATTGTTATCAATAGTGCTGCTGTCGCTTACGGATTTCTCTAATTGAATAAAATTCTCTTTGACATCTTGAGGTTGATAGTTTACCGATTGGTTAATTTCCATTATTTCCGGCATATGTTGAACATTATTTATGTTTAGTTCATTCCTATTATTAAAACACGCTTCAGGTCTATCACCGGGGAGGGGCAATAAAGGATCGATGGACGAAGAAACATCATAATTATGATCTTGCACTTGCAATTCACGAACTTCACCTACTTGACCATTCTCATCAACTATTTGATATTGCAACGTGCCTCCCGATATATTTTGTAGCACATCTTCGGTAACGCTAACAAAACTACCATCACTCGTTCTAAACATTATTTCAACATTACCTGGAATATCGGTACCAAGTATTTGCTTCAATTTATCTTTTGTAGCATTTGTAGGAATTTCAAATTGTAGCATATTATTGGAGCATTGTGACTTTTCCATATTTATCATTTCGTTAGAAGTCAAAATGGAATTATTTAAGTCAGCATAGTTAACAACTTGCAAAGGTACATTTTCAATATGATTTAAATTATTAATAAAAGTTTCGTCGGTATGCGGAATAAAGTTTTCAACTGTTGTTTCTGTACAAGATTCTTCGATTACAAACGAACTAATTTGTGTTGTAGCCAATTCTTTCTGTAAAGCTTCTAAAGCTAAACGACTTGCAGCTGCCTCTTTTGCACAAGCTTTTTCCGCTTCAGATCTAACAAATTTACGTTTAACTTTTCTATGAAAGTATGAATCATTGGGTACAGGATTTTTAAATGAAGTGAAGGAAGTAGGATGAGGAGCAGTATTATTCATCGATCTGTTATAGGTATTTGGATATTTCGGTCTTTTTGGGAGAAATATGGGTGGAACAATGTGAATGGAATCTAAAAACAAAGCAAAACTTTGTTAATATTTTAATATCTCACTCAAAGACATCAATCAACTGTCTAATTATAATTTTTAATCGCAATTTACAAACGCTTAGCGCTATTATGAGCCTCGAGTTCTATCAACCGGGTTTATTTCTATAGTAGTGATCAGCATTCATTTGGAACTTTCAAAAGCACAACTAACCTGCTTCGAATCTAATATCTTGATGATCAGAAACTAAAGTTTGTAAGCCACGCATTTGGAAAAATTTTGCAGCAGCAATCATATATTTCAAATTTTCATCTAAAATATTCGTCTCTCCGCAGTACATAAATTCAATAATTGACTTAACGATTGCAAAATCTAAACCGGTAATGACAATTTGTTCGGTTCCAGTATTCTTTTCCAATTGTTCCTAAAAACATAAAAAATTAATCATTTTTAACATTGAATAATTGCTCTACTTACACGAAAATAAGGACTATTAGAAGCCAGAACACTTTTATGTGCATGAATAGTGTTGGTTCCACAACAAATGGCTAAATCGACAAGACTTTGATGTTCCATTAAGGAACAAAGAACTGTGCACATATGCCTTGCATGGGTGTCCCACTGCACATAATATCTAGTTTTAGATTCTTCTTTTGTATTCATTTTCAAACGAGTATTTTAAATAAGTATTAGCAAGTTAAAACTTTGTATAACCTAAAAATTATTTTAAAATTACATTAAACAAACATTACAAATATAATAATTTGGGAATACAACTACTAAAGGTCTTTTTATTATTTACCTGCCAAAAATATTTATCGCCTTATTTAAATTCGGAAAAATTAATTACAAGATCGCAATAGTAACAACTTGAAATCTTTTGTATTTTACAAATGAATCGTAATGTTAACAAAACAGTTGATCTAATATTTGTTATAAGCCTACCACAAAATATTTTTAATAAAAAACAGAACGAATATGTACAGGATGATAAATAATTATCCGATGTGTAATGAAATGATTCACTGGTCAACAGTGTTTTTGGTGCCGGGGCATTTGGATCTGATTTCATATGAATTTGATGCCCTGAATTCAAATATGGCATTAGTTTTTGCCTAGCAGCTCAAATTTCTAAGATATAACGTTATTGTCACAAACGTTATTGTTAAATATTTGTTAAGTCTTCTTTGTCGGCCATCTTTAATTTTTTTCACTAATTTTATAACAAGTTACAAGACTGTCTTCTTGAGAGAAGGCAAATATACAAGAATCAATTATTGTATTATATGATTTACAACCGTACAGAATGTTATTGGAGGTACACATTTCGCCATATCACGTGATTTTAAAGAAAAAAAATAACTAAAAAAGTAGAGCTGATAGAAAAAATCTGATTTTATATTTAGATTCCGACGGCAAATATATAGGAAAAAATCCTTGCATTATTGATTTAAAACTGCACAAAATGGTGTTAGAAGTTAGAACTGGTTAAAAATGCACATTTCGTGCAGATCTTCAAGTTAAAAAAATCATTATCTACAAAAGTAGAGCTGATAGAGAAAAACTAATTTGATATTTAGATTCAGCGCCCCAAATATAGCTAAAATCAGTTTTAAAATCTTAGGCACCATCGCCAAAAGTTTTTTTTGTTGACCTGTGTTATAATTTAAATTAGGGGAGAGGCAGGCAAGTTGACATACTTAGTGTTTTAACATTTTTATTTTTGAAAATACAAAATATTTTGGAAGCTGCGCATATTTTTTAAATAGCTCATATCATGTACCATTGAATAAAAAAATATCAAGTGAACATTCTTATAACTGTTTCTATAATTAAACAATAAACCTAAAAGGTCACAAAAGCCATCTTGCCCGACCCTATTGGGCAAGATGACATATAGCATAAACAATCTAAAATTAATTGCACAATTCACAAATAAAAGTCTTGGACTGCTTTGAAAGTCCAGCACACGCGGCGTGAGACCAATTTTTGCAAGACTGGCATCTTAGCCAGTACTCACTAGATTTGGAACGGCTGTATAAATCATTGCTGTATATACAGCCGCAGTCACTTTACCCATCCGAATTTAAAACTACATCAGCAACAGCTTCTTCATCTGAGGATGAATCTTGTAGAATTACAAGATTTTTTGTAAGAAATACAAGCAACCGAGTAAGTGAGGCAAACATCCGGGCAAGATCATGGATGGGCAAGATGACATATAGCACTATGTCATCTTGCCTGGTTGGGTGTGAACTTAAAATTTCGTCAATAAGAAATATTTAACCTATAATAATACATATTTTTTTTACGGCATATAACGCAAAAAGCCGTGTAAGAATGTGTGTGTGGAAACCATATCAATTAATAAATAAATAGTGAAACTGGAGGCTAAGAAAGGAAAGGCTACATTGAATTGGGATGGTTAAAATTCACAAAATATCAATTTAAACTCACACAGTACACATTTCTTGAAATAGATTAAGTTCACCACTGATTTACCGACAATTACAATAGTAGTATAGTATTATCAATGAAAATAGCGCCGTAGGTTTTCCAATACACCTGATGTGTCATCTTGCCTGGATATGCCAACTCGCCTGCCTCTCCCCTATTATAAATATTTCGCGCCTTTAGGTACGAACACAAAGAAAGCAGGTTGCTGGTTTCAGGTTCTGGTAATCTGCAATGTTAATAAATGTAACTGAATCAATGCGGAGTATGTGCTTGTGCTTCATTTAATGTTTAATTTTTTGATATTCGATACCACAAGCCGTCGCCGTACTTGCCCGTTAATTTTATGTTAGATGTTACCCTTCGAATCGTGGATTGTAGAGCATAAATCATTTGTCGTCTGTTGCTGTTGGAGTTTGTGAGAAAAAGACTTTATTTAAAAAAAATATATAAAAAAGTTCAAAGAAGTTCTCCAAAAATAAAAACATTATAACATTACATTACAACTTCATCAGATTACGTAAACAACAACATACCGTACGATGGGGCAACATTGGCCCTTTAAGGACAACATTGGCCCACCTGACAAAAAATGTTTGTTTGTAGTATAGAGATCGTAAATGCAACGATAATTTTTTAAGTTTTGCGTCAGCAGATAGGATAAGACCGCAAAAATTCGGTGAACCACAAATTGGAACAGTACTTGCTGTCTGCTTTCTCGTTTAGGTCGTGAAATCGTCAATCCAGTTATTCATCGGTAATCGACACGTGGCAACTTCTTCCTCAAACGCAATTATTAAAATTAGGAACAACACAGTAAGCATTAATATCTTATTTTAAGTTAGTAATTAGGTGATTTATCAAGATTTTTCAAATTAATTATAATCCGGTGGTCTGTGACGAACGAATAACCAAGATAAGGTAACATTGGCCCAGATATTGGGGCAACATTGGCCCAAGCTAAAATCAATTTAAAATCTGATGAAAAAAGTGAGACATATTCTGATTTGGAAGAAGTGATAGAAGTGGTCCAAGAAACCCCGAAATTGAGGATAAATCCCAATGGATTAAGCATCGGCGACTTTGTTGTGGATTTGTTTAAAGGCCCCCACAAACGAGAGACATGGTGTGCAACCATGTTGTGAAGCGTGCTAATGGCTTTTGCCACAGACGAAGAGAGATGTTTGCAACCAAATTATAATAAATCACTTTCGAGGATTGTATCATTTGTTTTATATCGGAAAATTTGAAAACTAGGGGTGGCTGGTTTTGAATTTTGTGATGCAACAAGGAAATTTTAATAATAATTGAAAAACTATTGGTTTTCAGTAGTGAAACTAGTGAACCGATATCAAAATCCAACATTCAAAATTAATCAAAATCCAACAATCAAAATTAGCTTAAACTGAATACAATTTTTTTATTTAAATCTTTTTATTATAATATAGATACACAGAAATTAAAAATGAAATGCTTTATTTGGATTACTCCTTCCACCGATATCTCGTAAGTTTAGGTAGCTAAAGATAAAGTTTCATGTTACGGTGACCCAAATGAATATTTTATAAAACCAAAACTGTCGAAAAAACAAATTTATGATATTTTCGTTAATTTTTTACTTTCTGCAAACAAGAAATTTACAAACGGTAACATGCGTGAATGTGTTTTCTCTTTGTCGGTACGACGTTCCGCCTACATATGTTGCACAAATTATCAAAATTTTTTGATCTTGCAAAATCCATAGTAAAACTAGAAAAATGCAATAGCTACCTGCTCACAGCTTGGGGTCTTCGAGGGCTTCGAGCGCTTTTAACATGGGAAGTTAAAAAGCATGTTGGTGACATGGAATAAAACATGAAAAGTAAACCACCAACATGCCCACAGACGGACAACATGGACTTCAACATGGCATGTTGCAGTCGATGTTGTATACCATGTTTGTCGTCTGTAGGCCCCTTAACGGAAATAAATACCCTGGTAAAGTTATTGCTATTTCAGAACAATGGCCAACAGTTGACTGTCTAGAGAAGAGCCTGAAATTTTGAAGGTGGCCCCAAAATAAGATGCTATCAATTACATCTGGGATGATGTTATTGACCTATAATTATTACCAAAACCCATAATGGTTTCCAAAAGAAATCAATATAAAGTCCCGGAGCTCGATAATTATGTTTGAGCTGCAGTTATTTTTTGGGAAAGAAATAGAAAAATTATATAGGAAGAAGAGTTTGCGTTTAAATGAAAAATATTTTCTTTTTACTATTTTTTAAAAAACTAGGTACCTATTTAGAATATTAGTTTTAAATAAATATTACAATTTCTAAAGTTTTCTTTAAAATGCAATTTGCTTGACCGTTTTCTCTATATTTTTCTTACTAATCACATAAAACTGTTTTTTTTTAATTACCTACAGGGTCTAGTTGTTTACAAAATCAATTTTTAGCTTTTATTTTAGACTATCTTTAACACAAGCCCCGAAAAACATGTTTGGGCTAAAGTTACCCCATGTCAAGGTAACTTTGGCCCACTTCAAAAACAATTTTTTTTTCGCAATTGTGATATGAAAAAAATAAATTGAACTTTAAAACATATAGATATACCCCTACCAATAAATTAAAAAATATTAGATGCCTTGTACAGTTGTTGCTGTATAATTTATTACTAAATATTTCAAATAATTTGTATAAAATTGGGCCAATGTTACCCCATTCGACGGTACAAGAATTTATTTTAACCTAGATAGTTCATTTTGAACTCCTCGTGTGTAAGGTATCCAACTAAATTTATTTTTCTATTTGTAAGCATTCACTTTATTTATTTATTTCAAACATATCATCAGTGGGGTAACAAGTTTTCTTGGCGTCGGTGTACCAGAGCCAGAAGCATCGTATACAAAAATCTTTATATAAGAAACAGGTCATGTGACACATTAAATTTTATTAATAATTTAATTTATCTTTTACGAGCCTTCGCCAAAGCAAATATATTAATCAGTGCATTAAAATCAAGATGAATATCTATTGGCTCTTACTTTTTCGATGCTCAGTAATGTTAGACCTTTTAGGTAGACTTGGGTCATCTTACCTCGCAAATAGTTTTTAATGATCTTCAATTTAGAAAAAGATCTCTCAGCGGAGGCTGTAGTGACGGGCAATGAAAAAAATAATATAAATGCAAAGCGAGAATGATATTTAGAAGCTTATTTAAAACGTGTCGCCAAACATTTGTGGACCCTCCCAATTCCTCAGCTAAATTGTCGTCGATGCAATCACACATTTTTGCTTATCATAAGGGGTCGTCCATTAAATGGTTGAGGTGTTTTTTAAATTTGGACCCTCTCCCCTCCGTGAGATGTAGCGTATAAATAATTATAAACTAAATATTTAAATAATTAAATTTATTTGATTATGTTTATGTACCTATTTTACCTTCATATGGAGCTTCTTATCGATGAACTTCAGCTTTGCCTCCTTCCACAAACGATTAACTTCTTAATGACACGTTTGTTTTGCCTTATTGGCATGCCGCTTAACATACAAATTGTAAAAGTTTTAATTCATGTTGAATACAATAACATCGGTTTATGCGTTGCAGATATCACGACTGACTGACAGACACGCAGTGATTCCAATCGGCCCGGCAGAGAATTCCTAACTTTTGTGCGGCGCTAGCTTTAAATCGGGGAATCCCGGACATATTTAATATTAGACAATATTTTATATTGTAATACAAAATGTTATGTTATAATAATGTTATATTGTCTAAATTAAAAGTTGCCGTGAAATTTTCATTGTTCCTCCCTTTTCTGATTAATTACTTCATTATTTTATCTGGTTAGATGCGACTGACGATAGCCAATAAGCTTGAAATAACGTTATATCGCATTATTACGATCGATTCTGTAATAAGTTTGCTATACTTTTCAACTTTTTTGCAACCCTCCCCCCTTTTGCAGATCTTCTTTGGCCTCTTGTGAAGAGGAAAATCTACAATATCAGATGAAGAGATTTTCAGCTTCACTGCAGCTGAGATAGAACTTGGTGGTTATATTGCAGATAAAGTCTTTTATTGAAGCGACTTGTCGGGTGGAGGAGAACCATTTGGCTTGCAGGATTCTGCGTATGCAGACGTTTTGAGTAGTTTGTAATCACATTATTTCTCGATCAAATACTAAACAAACCAAATAATTGGACATTTAATGACAGAAAACTAATTAACTAAAAAAAGATAACTGCGTTGGTTGGCCGGCGCCTAAAACCTGCTTTCTATGTGTTTGCATCTAAAGATATCATTTCTACCGGATGCCTTCAAAAATATGATCAATTAACTTATTCAGCGTTTAAAAATTTCACCAATGTGAATAATAATAATAATAAAACCAATAATTCAATCGTTGTGGGTTTAGGATAATTCTGCCAGGTCATCTTCTTTCTTTTCTATCCTTCATGCATCAATATTCTATATTCTATATTTTGATGCATTTATCTTGTTCAAATTATTAAGGATACATTTTTTTATATAGTATGCAGCCTACTGATTAACCTGCACTTCAAAAATATATTAGAATCACGATGTAAAATCACTACATAGAATAACTATGTAGTTATTAAAATCATAGAAAGTCTTCTGCCCCACCTGGGCAAAATGGGGTATGCAAAATAACATAACAAACTATGGAAAAATAACATAACAAAAAAAAATAACAAATAAAAAACAAGTAATTTATTTTAGGTTTATTTATTAAAATCAGCGACGTAGCAAGTCAAGACCGGGCCCTGGTGCAAGATCCACAGCGGGCCCCATTCATTATTTTATTATAAAAAAGAAATTTAAATAACAATGTTATTGCACAAAAAATATGTAAGTGACAAAAAGGCATCGTAGATTTCCCTAGAAAGATTTTCTGGTAGTGCGAGATCTCAATTTCCCCCCCCCCCCCGGAAGAGACTAATGAAAATTTAGCACTTATGAAGCTTCAGGCGCAAATCAATTTTGAGGCCCTCCTCTAAATAATTCAACCTCCGGCATATGGGGGCAGCGACTTTTTTGGAAAATACTACCTATTTTATATGCAACTGCGTCACTCATTGCCTCGTAAATATAGCTATAATATTTACTGAATGAATTACATTATTCAATTTTTTCCAATATTTCTTTATTTTGGTGTTCCTTCAGGGCGCCGGCCCGCTGGTGCAGACGCACCGCCCTGGGGCCCTCGCTGTGTTCAATGTGCAAACTTTCATAGATAATTTTTACAAAAATGTCTGTAATTTTGTCGGTGTGCCGGGCCCCCATGGGGCCCGGGCCCTGGTGCCCGGCACCACTCGCACCACCTGTTGCTACGTCACTGATTAAAATGTAGTTTTATTTGTCCCACAAAGCGCAAATATGCACGGAATCTGCATCATCACCAGGACCATAGGTAAGTATTAGTCATGGAGGGGGGTTATGCCAGTGAAATTTTTTTTAATGACCTTTTTTTACTCTATTTTAGAGTTGAGTAAATCTGTCCCCTACATTTTCGAGCATTGGCCATAGGTGAAATTAATTATGTGAGGAAATTTTCTTGAATTGTCTTTTTTTTAACCCGATTTCATAATTGACTGAATCCTACATTCTTAAGCATTGATCATGGGGTGGGATTTTATATAAGGAAAATTTTTTTGAATGACCCTTTTTTAACCCTATTTTTCATAATTAACTGAATCCCTTGCCTACATTTGTTTCGAGCAACTTGCATTGACCGTGCGATGTACCATGACCGTAATTTTCAAATTAGTATTACTTGCAGAATAAGTTAATCGATCATATTTTCAAATGCGTTTGTTCCACCGATTCACCACACGGAACCATTAAATTCCGTTTGACTATTATACTGATGATGATGAATAAAGCCAATTCTAATGATTTTCTTGCGAATTTCATTTAGTGGTCTAGTGCCCACATTTTTTTTTATTATTTTTCGTTAGTTCATCCAAATATCTACTAATAGGAGTGTCCAATAGTGATAATTGAGTAAATTATAGGAAAAGATAAGCAAATACTGTAGATGAGATAAGTCATTATTGGAACTAAAAAACACTAATAGTAAAAATTAAAATTAATAAAATTAGAACTCTAAAAATAGGGGTCCAGATATAACCACTTTCCCCGAAGACATGGTTTTCTTAAATATATTTTTCTAAATCCTACCAGCAGCGCCTTAATTAGGGCGTGCGAAAGTGGTGCAGGCCAAGAGCGCACAGATTTGAGGCGCAAAATAAATCATATTTATTTTCCTATCCAATTTTTTCTTTCGAGAAACGCGTCCATGGTGTTAAAAAAGTCATTCCTTGTTGGGCAAAGAGAAAACATTAGTTTTATTTTGGTGTAATGTTTTTAATTGTAGGTATATAAATAAATATTATAAGCAACAGGTTTTGTAAAACAATAAAATCGCACCCTTAGTTAAAATTGTTTATTATTGCAAAACATTATTAATTAAGTAAATTAAAATATTTTATATCACTTTAACAAAATTAGTAAACGTGTAAACTTATATAAATTATAAATACTAAATCAATTTTAAGTATGGTAATGTAATACTAGGTATTTAAGTTTTTAATTTAAAAATGTAGACAGAATAATTTAATTAAAAGTTAATTAAATTGACAAGACATTATTTGGCACTACTATATTCGCAAGTTGATTTGACACAGATTGGAGGTTTTTTCTAATACATAATCTTATACAGCTCATTAATGGTTTTAAGTTGGCATTTGAAATGTGCAGAAGGGGAAAGGACGCACAAAAAATTATATGGCAAGGAAACACAAGAAGCTTTTCTACTGTGCAGATCGATCATTGATTGTGCAGCAATGCCTCAACTGCCACAAAAAATCCCATAAGCTGTACATGCAAGTAGCTCATGTTGTCAACCTCAAAAAGTTTAATTCTATATTTTGAAAAAGGCCTTTAAAAATGTTGGAAAAGCTGGCACAGAATAACAATAATTTATCTTCATCAAATTTGTTAAGAAGATTTTAAATAGAGGCTTAGAAATTAGAAAAACAATAAGTTAAAATTAAAACACGTATAACAGATTTAAGTATTAGATACCCATGATGCAAAACCCGTATAAAAAATTTGGCCATATCACAATTTTAGCTGAAAGGTCGACAACATTTCAAGTAAGTAATGTTTAGGTATACCTATTTAGAAAAACAAAAAGTAAAATTTGTATTCAAAAAATCTTAGCGCTTTAACATTTAAGATATTATGTACAGTAAAAAATGGCACTGTAAAAATATCGTTAAATAAGCAATTAATATTTACAATCCAGTTAATGTTTATGTCAAAATATTTAAAGTTAATATGAAGTACTTTGATATAAATATAATTTAACAACAGTTGAGGAATATGCGGAATGTTTGTCCACAGCCTTGAAAATTTTTAATAAAAAAAATACTATATGGAATGTGTCAGTCATCTGAAAAGAGGAACTCGCTTTCGGAAAGTAAAACTTCTAAATCAGATTGGACGGTATGTACATTAGAATCAATATTATTTGGCAGTTTAGTTGGAAAGGTAGTTTGCACTTGTCCGGGAACAACAACATCAGTCGTTTCCGGTTTAATCACATTTTGTTGAGTAATTGGTTTAATAATTATAGGTTTATGTAATTTGTGTTCGTGTTCTTTAACAGTTCGCACAATTACACCTGTTCTAGCGTTATTTTTAATGTTATTATTTTTTTTGCTAGGACGTTCACTTTGCTTTTCAATAACTACACTTGTTTTTTCAGGTTTTCTTAACTTTACACTAAATTTAAACGGAGGTTTATATACAACTTGTAAACGTACTTTTTCTTTATCACCAGGCAAATTTCCTAAACTACGAGTTTTGTTCGTTTCTTGCCTTATTCTATTATTCGTTGATCGCTTATGAGCCGCTTTATTAGATTTATCTGTTAGACCTGCAGGGGTGGATTTGGATTTCGGTAAAGCTAATTGTGACTTCAATAACCAATTTTGTACTTTTCCAACAGCATCGGTTTCTGGCGTTAACGGAGTTTTCTTCATGTCTCCGTTTGCTAAATCCTTCTTAGCATTAAGGTCACCTTGCACAGAACTGTAATCAATAACCTCTTTCTTTTTACTTTTCTTTTTGTTTGATACTGCATGTTGAGGAGATTTCTTTACTTTACTCGATGGCACTTCTATAACCGCTTCACCATCTTTGGTTCTACTTTCTTCTGCAACTACTGGAGCAGACACTCTCTTTTTCTTTTTAGATGCTTTTTTATGAGGACTTTTAGTTTTACTATTATCTTTACTTCTATGTTTCTTTCTAAGCTTTCCATCTCTAACTTTTCGCTTTAGAGGAACTTTAGAGCGAATTGCAGGATGAACTGTAACACCACCTTCTCCATCGGGTGGAAGACGCACGCCTTCTTTTGCACTGTGCATAATAGTTACTGATTTTAGCTTCAAGTTAGGTTTCTTTCCTAATACTTTGGTGCTCAAAATCTAAAAATAAATAACAAATTAGAATTGCTTAGAAACAATTTTATGATAATTTATTTAAAAGTTAAATTACAAATTATTATCAAACTATCATATCACTGGCGGATCTACAGGGGCTAAAATTCCTTTCGTAAAGATAAAAATGCATAAATATTTGCATAGCAATAATTGTAAAATATCTATTGACTTGGTTTTTACAGAAGATATCTACAGAGTTGAGAAAGTTACTTTTAAAAAGTAGCTAAAGCTATAGCTACAATCTACTTCTTTTGATTTAATTTAGCCTAACGAAATTAAAATCTTACCAACATTTAAAAATTTCTTGAAACGGTGTTTTTGAATAATCTCGCTTGAAAACGACTACACCAACAGACTTAAAATTTTAGAGAATTATTGAAGGAATTATTTTCATTGGAAACATGTACAGCCGTATGCATAGTCAACTTAGTAGCTACTAACGCGCTACTAGTGTCATATTTAGTATCCAACTAAGAAAACCGTATGCATAGTCGTTTTCCTTAGTAGGATACTAAAATAATCGGTTGCCTAGTAAAAATTTTATTTCTGATAAAGTAAACAATTTTTTTGTAATATATTTTGTCGATATATTAATTTATTGGTTTGAAGTTGGTAAATTAATTCAGTTGGTAAAAATTAAAATACTCGATTAGTACGCCATGTATTGAAAATAATTCTTCTTCTTCTGCACGTAATAGGTAAGTATACCCGTTACGACACCATCAATCACGGGTCCTTCCATCTTTTCCATAGTCCTCCGACATTACACCGTCATATAGGTTTGTACAGGATAACTACTTTGGAAGTCGTGTATCGTTCAGCCACATCAGGTGTTTTCTCCACGTTTCACAGTATTCTTCTATTTTATCGCTTAGATTGAAGCATTTCGGATATCCGTGTTTCTCCCTGGTCTCTTCGAGTGTAGCCCATGATAGATCTTAAAAACCTCATTTCCTCATTTCAAAACATACTTTCCAGTTTCTTTGTCATCACTAGAGAGCGGATTTATATGCACAACAGACCGGTCTTGAGGTAACACCCCATAAACATTTAAGAAAAATTTGTTACTAATAGAAAACGTTTATTAGCGCTAATAAATTTTTCTTAACCAATTGTTTATGGGGTGTTACCTCAAGATCGGTCTGTTGTGCATATAATTAGAGTGGTGTCAAATAAAGAAGAAAAGGTGGAGGTAATGCGCAGAAACCAAATCTCGTACAATATTGTTTATGTTGGTGTTAATTGGTGGAATTGGGGGTCACGCAATCTCTATTGCACCGGATTTTGACTACGCCTTTTCTTCTTTATTTGACACCACTCTACGCTCTCTAGTCATCACCCTTGTCTCGCTGCCATAAGTAACTGTATTAGGTACGGACATTCGACATTACCTTATAGAATTTTAGAGGAGTGGGTTTATTTTTGCATTTACTCAATTAAACCTCTCGATTTTTTCTTATATATCTCTCTCCTAATGCAGGTCTAGCGTGCAGCCCAAAATTTTTAAGTTGCTTACTTGTTTGATAGGTGAATCTTCGAATACTATTTTAGATCGTATAATATATTCTTGTCTCAGAAACGCCATTAATTTAAAAATTAATTAATAATAAGGCTGTTTGTAAATAATAAAATAATTAAAGATATCACAAGCGTTAATAAAAGAATCGAAGAAGTTCAAATGATTCAAGATGTTCTTAATGTAAAACAGCATTAATGGCTTTAAAATGATACTAGTAGCTACTAGTTAGTGGCAACTTAGTAGGTACTAAAATTTTGGCATGCATAAAGAAACTTTAGTATCATGTTAGTTAGTATCATACCATTGCCTCCTATACTTACAAGCCGTGAAGTTACATTTGGCAACGCCGTATTTGCAGCACTTGGTGGTCCTACTTGCAAAGTGTCTCATATACAAATTATTTGTTATTTTATGTTAATAAATAGATTTAATAAATTATACAATTTTATTATCAAAAAGTTTAACTAATTATTATAAAAAAGTACTTACTTTACAATATAAACACAAATATAGCTAATAAAAGCAATTTCTAGGTTTGTGAAAGTGGATGTAATTTTCTCTATTTTGTTAAATTTTCAACAGTTTGCAATTGATCATTTGTAAGTTTTCTGTTATTATTTAAGAGAATATAACAAAACGATTTGTACATTTGAATAATTAAATTTTTAGATCACTTTCCACATGAATAGCATAGTAAAGTAATTGCACCCCTCCCCCTCTGCAAATAAATCGACATTGTTAATAATTATCATATATCATTTATCTTTCGCATTTTTGCGAAATTTGAAAATTGCAGAATTTTGACGGTCATATTTTAAGAAACTGAAACACTTATCACTATATTGTCTCATCTTCGACATGACAAGAAGTGTTGGAAATTTCACAATCGATATTCATTCTATAAAATAACGTGAACTTTTCTTCATAAATTTTATAATTCCAGTTTTCAAACTTTAGCTTGTTTGTAAAACTTGTAACGAATTATAATTTTCTATTTTGTCGTTTTTAAAAATTCTTAAATTTTTGTAGTTCTTTTTAACTCTTCATGGTCTTCCTAGTTCCAGATCCTTTCTAGGTAATTTTTTGATGTGCAATCTGGCACACTGCATCTAGGATTTATTAACAATGTCATTAATAAAATGTACTAATAAATAATTATTCAATATGCAACGAATTACAAAAAGTAAAGTATTACCTTTCAACTATTTAATAAGGAATTGAATCAATTTTTAGGCTACAGACTTATTTAACACCGTTCTTGTACACTTACCTATGATTGTGGTTAGTTTTAGTTGTTAATTATTACTAACAAAGTGTTCTTACACAAATTTAATATGCATAAATCACATAAACATCAATACAAGAATTTGAAAATTAGGACCACCGGCGACGTTGCCAAATTTGCGACTTCACGGCTTGTAAGTATAGGAGGCAATGATCATACTAATGTATGATTTTATAAATATTTATTTGGCAACACCGCAAAATATCAGTTTATAACCTAAAAATATTAATGTGATGACGTAAGTAATTTTTTTAACCTATAATATTAGCGAAATTTGTCATTGCTATAATCAGGGACGTGCCCAAGGGGGGATGGCATGGCCTCTCCCTCCCAATATTTTAGGAAGTTGGAAGAAAGTTGGCAAAATTACTCAAAATTTAGTAAAGTTGGTAAAAGCCGCTAAACCCACATTAGGAAAAATAGACAATTTATTACAGAAAGTTGATAATTTTCAATTAATTAAGTTGGACAATTTCCCATCGAAAATTTGGGATTTTGGTTGGGTACCTCCCTGGCTATAATAAATCAAAGGATTTATATGATCCACATACACTTTTTATAGCTTTACAAGACACGGTATATAATATAATACTTGCAATAAAAATAAAAGAAAAAACAAACGATTTTGCCGAAGAAATTATCAGTGACTACCAGTGAGGCTTTAGAAGCAATCGATGTGTAATGGACCAAATATTCACCCTGAAACAAATACAGCTGAGTTACTATGAACATAAACATAGGCGCAACTAGGGTCAAAAGTTTGTTGGTCAAAAGTATGTTACATAAAGTAACATTACTTTACTTTATACGCGATTTTCATAGACTTCAAACAAGCATATGATATGGTAAATAGAGACAAGTTGTATGCCGCAATGAGAGCTTTGGGGATACCGGATAAAATTATAAGGTTAGCAAGGATGACTCTCAACAAGACCGAAAGCTATGTAAAGTCGAACAACAAGATAACTGAGAGTTTTGAGGTAAAGACCGGGTTGAGACAAGGAAAGCCTTTGTCGGCGATATTATTCAACTTGGTATTGGAAAAAATAATCCGAGATAGTGGAATAAACACAAACGGAACGATATACAATACAAACCACCAGTGCCTGGCATATGCGGACGATCTTGTGATAGTTGCAAAAAGCCGACATGAACTGCAGAAAATCGTAAGAAATCTCATTAAGGCAGTGGAAAAAATGGGAATGCTGATAAATGAAACAAAAACAAAATACATGGTTATGGGCGCAAAAGGCAGCGGAACTATTATAATTGAGAGAAGACTTACGGTTAAAGTAGGAGTGAAGGAATATATACGAGTAGTTTTGAGAACATGGAAAGCTTCATCTATTTGGGAACTTTAATTACAGGTAACCTCAACAACAGCACAGAAATTGACGCAAGAATAACCAGAGGAAATAACAGTGCTGCAAGCTTAGAAACAATATTACGTAACAGCAGATATCGTGAAGAACAAAGATACAAATGTACAAAACAGTGATAAGGCCGGCGGTACAATATGGTAGTGAAACGTTGACATTGAATAAAAACGACAGCGCAAAGGTAGCACGATGGGAATGAAATATTCTTAGAAGAATTTATGGTGGATGACAAATAGATGACGTATGGCGCAGGCTGGAAAATGATGAGGTTATGGGTCTTTACGGAGAGCCGAGTATAATTGCAGTAATTAAGGCCCAAAGGATCAGGTGGTTGAGGCTTGTGGAAAGACAACCGAGAGAGAGAACGACCCGAAAAGTCCTAATAAGGCAGGGTACGATAGGTACCAGAAGAAGACCAAAAAGAAGATGGCTAGATGCAGTGGTGGAGGACCTGAGGACAATGGGAGTAGAAAACTGGACAGTTATAGTCAGAGACCGAAAGAGATGGAGACAGATTGTTCAAGCCATGGGTCTACAAGGCCCGTAGAGCTCTATTATTATTATTATTATTATTATTATTATGGGCTACACTCGAAGAGATAGAGAGAGAAACACGGATATCCGATCGGATGAGAAGATGTCCAAAGCTTTTCGAAATGCTTTGGGCATCTTCAATCTAAGCGATAAAGTAGAAGAATACCGTGAAACGTGGAGAAAACACCTGATGAGGATGAACGATACACGACTTCCAAAGTAGTTATCTTGCACAAACCTATAGGAAGGCGTAATGTCGGAGGACCAAGGAAAAGATGGAAGGACCCGTGATTGATATTGTCGTAACGGATACTTACCTAATACGTGCAGAAGAAGAAAATTTTATTTTCAATACACGGCGTACTAATCGAGTATTTTAATTTTTACCAACTGAATTAATTTACCAACTTAGAACCAATAAATTAATCTTCGACAAAATATAATACAAAAAAATTGTTTACTTTGTATTAAAAGTAAGCTTAAAATGGTCTAAAACATGCCCAAGATCGCCACTAAAATTTTTACTAGGTAACCAAGGATTTTAGTATCCTACTAAGGATAGTATCATTTTAACTCGACTATGCATACGGTTTTCTTAGTTGGATACTAAATATAACAGTAGTAGCGCTATGCTAGCAACGCCCTAAAATATTGGGAGGGGGAGGCTCCCCCAGCCCCCCTTGGGCACGTCCCTGATTATAGCAATGACAAATTTTCAAATTTCGCTAATATTATTGGTTGAAAAATTGACTTACGTCATCATATTAATATTTTTAGGTTATAATCTGATATTTTGCGGTGTTGCCAAATAAATATTTATAAAATTATACATTAGTATGATACTAACTAAAATGATACTTTTAAAAGAATTATGCATAGCAACACTTTAGTAGCTACTAACTAGTAGCTACTAAGTAACATTTTAAAAGTACGACTATGCATAAGGCTGGTAGGATTTTTATTTATCTCCATTAGTATTAGTATTCGTTTAAGGGTGATTTGCGAGGAGACAGCTATAACTATAAGCGCTAAAATATTGAAATTTTAACTGCAATATAACGTTATTTAACCGGATAAAAATGTCTTTAAATTGTTTTTAAATAAAATTTCTTGTATTTCTTGTTATTCTTCACTTACAGTTAGAATTCTAATATTTTAGCGCTTAACATTTTTGTTAAATTTATAATTTTACAATGTATACTAATATCACACCTATTCTTAATTTATTTTTTAAGATTTTATTAGCTATAATATCTCAATTTTTATAACATCTTCAATTTCTAATATCATGGAAAGTGGTAAACTTGAAAATTTTATAGCAGTAAAACAAGAGTAAAACACTAGCAATAATGTGCATTATTTTGTTTGGACGGATAATGGGTTGCAGCTACACTTCTTTTGAATTTTAAAATATTTTAATTTAAAATTAGCTCATCCAATAAAAATAGGCTTAGCTTCGCTTATGAGGCGTAGTTAATTTTTTGAAAAAAGTAGCTAAGGTAAACTCCGAGTATTCAAAAGACTCAAAATATAAAATTATGATGTTAAATTTATAAAGCACAAAAATGATCTACATTGTATAGATTTAAGCATTTATTAATTGTAGCTACTTTGTAACTTACTTAAGTGAATGTATAGTTATAATAATTTTGAGCTATAAATGAACAAATTATTAAAAAAACATTATTTGAATTTGTCAGTTTCAGGGTCAGTTTTATAATCGTAGTACAGGTTGCCCAATGAGAAGTTTCACAAGAACAGTGCAGAAGGGGAACACCGAGATTTCCTACTGCGCCGACCCCATTTTGTAAAACTTTTCGTTCGTCGACCTGTAGTATAAATTTTGTACTACATAAAAATACTTAAATATTCTAATATTATGGAATGATTTCTTTCCCTTATACTTTGATTGTAAAACTGTCCTTATTGAAAATTTTAGTAGGTACTTACCAAAAGAGAAATTGCTGCAGCGATGATTAAGGCAACAACATACCAATAATCTAAAACCCATTTTTTAAAGCTTGCAATGCTCTCTTCAGAGAGCAATAATTTTCTAAGTGTTGCTAAAGGTCCAGACGGATCCACTTCTCTACATTTTTGAAATACATCACAGTATCCATTATAATCATTACAAGGTGTACCCGGTTTAGAATACATGTCTGGTACATCATAAGGCATTTCATTTAATTCAAATGATGATAAGCACGGTTGATTTTCACCTGGTAATTTGCAACAAAGCTCACAAGCTTTTGTTTTTGGATCATTTGCAGTTGGAATACATTGACAAGATTCTAATCCATAAGCAAGACAAATGGAACCAGTACACTCCTAAAAATTAATAATAAATATTAGTTGATCCAACCACAAAAACTTTATTAAGTTTAAAAAAGCAATGATTATTTTTAAATAATTGCCACGGAAATTTAGTGTTACAGATAAGATTTTTTTTTTAAATAATGCGACTTGCATCTTACAAATTAACTATCATTATTTTTCACCTTTGAAAACCTTATTACGACTTTTATTTCCTATAAATGATTAAGTTTGGTTATCTGTCAATGCATACCGATCCGAAAACCTCACTACATCATTCAAATGGCAGTAGCGACGGGCGATGTGTACAAAGGGCAGCGACATAATCAATGCGAACTTATGATCCGCGCTTACTAGGAATGGGATGGGGCAATTGCAAGCCCCAAATGCTAACATGAAAGAGTTTCAGCCGGTTACTCGGACCTCACGGTCAAGGAAGACGTATTGATTCCTTCAGGTAGCGCGTGTGCGGCCCAGGACATCCAAGGGCATCACAGACCTGTTGTTACTCAATCTTGTGCGACTAAAAGTCGCCTGTCCCTCTATGAACTTATATAGCGTCGGCGTTCAAGATGTCAAAATCGCCTATTTAGTAGGCTAGAGCCCCGTTCGTTATCGGAATTAACCAGATAAATCGCTCCATCAAAGCGAATTTCAAAATAAAACAGTGCTTTTGAAAAAGTCACAATAATTACAAACGTTAAAGAAATAAAATCCTATTGTTTCATATTACCCCGCATATTTTTATCATCCCCATTCTACGGTATGTACTTATTAGTGGTCGTTTGAATAAAGTTGTATCTCGTTCATGTATACAAAAATAAGCCTCTACTCAAATTTTAAATATTTTTATAGTATCCTACTTACCCCCATAAAACAAACAAATTCTTGATTGCAAATGGTTTTATTAGGTTTATTGACAGAAGGAGGGCATTGTGGACCACGACCGTTACAAAAACTGGAATCTCTGCAACCATTGTCATCTCTACATTTATCTCCAAATTTAACTTGGCACTGTGCAGTACAACATGGACCCTAAATTAAAGAAACACTTAACTTGAATATTCTTATTCTACTCAAAATATTACTTACTTGTGAAGGACTACAAACGCTTTTTGGTGTTAAATGGCAAGGAGGTTCGTCTGCAGATGGATATCTTTTTTGGGGAAAACAACACTCATCACGACAATCTTCTTCCCATCCACAATCACATTCTTCACCTTCTTCCACTACACCATTTCCACATAACGAAAGTTGTGGCTCTGAAAAATTAAGTAGATACATAGTATGAATTGCTTTATAATTGAAGTAAAAATAATCTCTCAAATAAAACATCAAATTCAATTACCAGTGAAACATCCTTTAGATGAGCGCGCCTTAAAATTTAGTACTGGGTTTATACTCTTAAGACTGCACGGAGAAAATTGATTATTGTTTTTCTTATCTCCAGATGTTGCTCTTGCAAACATAATAAAATTTCCGTCTTCACCTCCCGGAGTACATATTTCAGGATCATGCTGTAGAATATTTAGAAGATAATTTTATAATTCATGATATTATGTTCTTATTTATTATGTTATACTAATTAGGCCCGCTTTTACAATGCCCGGTTATGGTCAAGTTCAACTGAGGGTACCTATAGTTAGGGGTAACTTGTGCCGTGATTGGTTCGGACCTAAGGCTATCGCGATCGCGTACCATAATATTATATTATAAAGTCATAATATGTAACAAAACAATAGTTTTGAATATTTGACCTTATGCCGTCCGACATTAGGTCGCATGTTCAATACAATAGTTTTATACATATCGCGACGTTGTATGGTGTGATTATTCTGGTAGCGAATAACGATATCTACATCAGAATCCCGTTTGCTTCCCATATGAGAAGTTGGTTCATTTGTGGCAATCATAAAATTATTCCAGGTTAATAAAAAATTTACTATTGCTCATTTTTAGTGCACTAGGGTAGAGGCACCAGTTATAGCCACTGTACCAGTTTTAGCCACTGGCAGCATTATTTGAATCGATTAAGCGTTTTATATGTAAAACTTGGTGGCGTAGTGCATCGAGGAGAAAGAAGAAGTGGCCGAGAATAATAATATTTTGGTGGAAAGTGGCCCATATATCGACCACGATAGAAATACCAATTTCAAAAGGACGTTCCCCATTGGCGGGATTTTAAAAACACGATGGATGACAAGGTTAATAACGACACCAATGAGAGCGAAGAAAATTTAAATAAAGAATACACTGGTCACGCGGGAAATTTGAATTTGAATGATACTAAAAATACGCAAAACAATGGAAGAGGAAACAAAATAACGGAAGAGGACATCATGTGGAGGGTGTTCTCTCAACGTCAAGGAAAGATAAATAGGATGAAGGAGATGTTAAAAAGGAAAGCCGATGTAGCCGAAAGCCAAAATAATGAAAGAAAGCGCCCGGCGTCCCACACCACAGGTCAGGAAAAGAATAACGAACGTGTAACGAAGAAACCCAAGAGAGGAAGAACGCAATCAAAGGTATCGGTTGGAACAACGGAGACCTTGAACAGATTTCAAGTACTGGCCGGGCTTGAGGAGGGCCAACAGGATAATCCCCCAGAAAACCCAATAAGAAATCAAGAAGATAATGACGTGTCTATGGATGAAGACGAAGACGATAATGAGAAGGAAGAAGATGATGAAGTCCAGATTATAGGGGCTAAGAAACAGCAGAAAAATACAACGAAGGTGAAACCCCCACCAATAATTATTGCAATGCAGGTAGAAGGCAAACAGGAAGATTTCCGCAAGTTAATACGAAAATATGCGACGAAAGGTTTCCAGCTATCCTATAGGCAGGACTCAGTGGCGGTGCATGTAACCAATAAGGATGAATACGAATTGTTGTTGGCCCAATTAGACAAACAAATGATGTTACATCATACTTACACCCCAAAGGATGAAAGGACACACGCCTTTGTCCTAAGGGGTCTTACGAACGATGCAAACATGGCAGAAATACAAGACGAACTACGGTCGCAGAATATCTCGGTCAAGAAAGTGTATAGAATGAACGGCATGCGTTCGGCAGCGTTCCTGGTGATTACTGAAAACGATGTGACACTGAAGACTCTGAACGCGAATGTACGTAAACTACTGGATGCAAGAATAAATTGGGACCGGCACAGGAATAATAAAAAAATAATCCAATGCCACCGCTGCCAGATGTGGGGCCATGCCACTGCGAACTGCAGAAGGGCATTCAATTGCCTGAAATGTGCGCAAGAGCATCCCACATCGGAGTGCACGCGAGTGGCAACGGAAAAACCAACCTGTGCCAATTGTCGCGGGGATCACACTGCCAATAACATAAACTGTGAGGTATACCTCAGAAAATTAAGACAACTCGAAGAAACTGAAAAGAAAAGGGGCCCTCCTCAACCCGGCCCTCGATTCATTGACGCTCCTATACCCACCAAGCCGGCATGGCAAAGGAATACCATGCCCACATTCTCGAGCTCGCAGCCACCCAAGGCATCGGCGCGCATGGAGTTCCCACCGTTGCGCACTCCATGGGCTACCCAAACTCAAGTGCGACCCCAGACACAGCAGCAACCACCCCAACAAAAACAACTACATGAACCATCTCAACAACGAACACACATGCAAAAATCACAACCACCTAATCAACAACAAGCACACCAGCAACAGCAAGGATCAATGCCGCAATCACCTCTGAACTTTGGGAACTTGTTTGCAGATTGCGCCCAGGCGTGCAATGTAATTAACCAACAGACGAACGTAGGAGAACTTCTAAGGGCCCTAAGGGATTATGGCAACCTTCTGACGAGATGCAATTCGCAAACTGATCGCTTCGCAGCTTCGCTAAACTTTTTCTCAAACTTAAGCTCTTATGGCTTCTAAGCTGAAGATAAACTTATGGAACGCTAACGGGATAAATAATAAGCTTTATGAGCTCAAAAATCATCTAGTCACCAATAATATAGATATTTGTCTTGTTACAGAAACCAAACTCACAACCAACAGATGCCTCAAGATTCAGGGATACTCCGTTCACCGGCAGGACAGGGGAGGTCACGGAGCTGGAGGAGTGGCAGCAATAGTACGGAACGATATCCCTCACAAAAGAATACAAAACATACCAGGTAATAGTATGGAAGTCTTGGGGATAAAACTCCAACAAAACATAACACTAGTGGTCGCATACAACCGGCCACTAAACACATTCAGTCAAACAGATTTCAGGGACCTGTTTGGATTGGACGGAAAGGTCATCGTGGCTGGCGACTTCAATGCCAAACATCCACTTTGGAACTGCCATACGTCCAATCCAAACGGGAACACACTCTTAAACTTTTCCACATACAATCACATACAAATTTTACACCCAGACAAACACACACATATTCCAATGAATGGTATGACTCCAACCACGATCGATCTCGTTCTAACCAAAAACATTCCTCACATATCTAAACCCACAGTCAAACATTCCCTAAACTCAGATCACAATATAGTTCAATTCTTTCTTCATAATATCACTCGCAATAGGTCCCTCAGACAAATAACCAGCTTCAAACACACCGATTGGTCCAAATTCCGTCGTAGGCTAGACGATCTTATCTGCATTAACAATAACATCATTGACACGGACACGGTAGATCGAGAAATCGAACTCCTTACCCAAAACATCAACAAAGCCAAAGCCGAAAATTCCAAAACGATAACGCCTAAAAACGACAGGAACGTCTTTCCGGACGATATCCAGTTGTTGATAGGCGAACGTAAACGGAAAAGAAAGCAATGGCAACAGACGGGAGATATCTCCCACAAAACCGCTATGATTGACTTGAACAGGCAAATACAACAAAAAATTACACTTCACAAAAACAATTCCTGGGAAAAACTTCTTTCCTCATTAAGTCCTTCAGACAATACCCTCTTCAAGGTTTCCAAATTACTGCGGAAACCTTACCAGCCAATCCCGGCCCTATCCGACACTAGTTCTCCCGCCATGAGCGATGCCCAAAAAGCTGAGCTCTTGGCCTCCACCTTCCAAAAAATTCATACATTAGATAATACCGATACACCGGAGCAAACCGAGATAAAACAAACCGTTCTTGCCTTTTCAAGTCAAACATATGCAATCCCAGCCAATCAGCTTGCATCTTATCAAACCAGTCCCTTTGAAATTTCACAAATTCTTAAATTTTTACACAATAACAAAGCTCCAGGCCCGGACAAAATTGAGAACAAAGTTCTCAAAAATTTGTCCCGGAAGGCTACTGTTCAGTTGAATTACATCATTAACGCTATTCTTAAACTGCAGTACTTTCCGAAAGCCTGGAAGCACGGCCTCACCATTCCGATTCATAAACCCAATAAAGACCCTTCCCTGCCTCTCAGTTACAGGCCAATAACGTTACTTAACACGATGGCCAAAGTAACTGAGAGAATTATTCACAAGCGGCTGATTGGCGAACAAACGAAACTGAAAATCACGAACCTGTCGCAATTCGGATTCACAGCGGGCCTTAACACGTCCCTGCAAGTGACCCGAATCGTGAAAGACGTGATCGAAGGTTTCAATAAGGGTAATGTCACGGTCATGACGTTGCTGGATATAGAGAAAGCCTTCGACAGAACTTGGACCGACGGTCTCATATATAAATTAATTCACTACGGCTTCACCAATCACCTCATTAAACTCATTTACTCATACCTCACAGACAGATCGATCGCGGTTAGAGTCAACGCCACCATCTCAAATACGAAACACATACAAGTTGGAGTTCCCCAAGGGTCCGTACTAGCACCGACTTTATTCAATCTTTACATAAACGACACTCCGTCGTTTATGAGAACACAGATGGCTATGTACGCTGACGATACGGCGATTTATGCGCAATCGTTCAGCGCACAAGTGGCCACAAAGCAAACTCAAATTCATCTTGATATGATCAAACGTCATTGTGATAAATGGAAGATTCGATTGAATGCCGGTAAGACGGAGACGATAGTTTTCGCCAGAAAGCGGACAAATCATAGGGTCTTCCAAAAACTCAAATTAGACGGACATCCCATAGAACCTAAGACGAGTGTCAAGTACCTAGGTGTGACTCTTGACTCTAGGCTAAACTTCGACACTCATCTTAAGGTCAGACGTCAGCTGGCGTACGCAGCAAATCGCAAGATTTACCCCTTGATGAAAGGGAATCAGATGAGCTCCGAAAACAAGCGTACGTTATACAAAACCGTACTAAGACCGATCCTAACGTATGCTTGCCCTGCTTGGGCGAACGTGTCTAAGACGCGCTTCCGTCCCTTGCAGGTGTTTCAGAACCGCTGTCTCCGTCTAGTCACGGGGGCTGATAGATACGCCAGACTGACGTCAATCCACGATGACGCAAAGGTAGAATTTTTGAGAGACCACGTAACTCGGTTATCGACAAAATTCTACCAAACGCAGATTCAAAAAAGCCCTTTAACGGCAAACATGACACAGGACAATGCACCCCGCAAATATGGGCTTCCGTTCCAAACACTCCCCTCATACACTACACCCTGAACACACGGAATTCCGTACTAAAGCTGCCACTATGGGCGAAGTATCCTTGAAAATATGAGTGCACAGGTGAGACCCGTTAGCGTTCCAGCGGCTGCAAAACATCCAGCACTACGACAACTTCTCATATGATTGTATGAATTATATGAATTATACCATTACCCGTCACTCCACTGTTATTTATAACATACCATTCTGTTACTGTTACTGTTATCCTATTCTATTTTGTTATTTGTTATTATTGTTATTATTATTCTTCTTGTTATTGTTATCATTATTCTTTTTGTTACTGTTATTCATTGTCTATCATCTGTTATCGTCATGGCGAATCTGTAAATAGTTCCTAATTTTCAGAAGTTGGTTTTTCAGTTGTTTTCCAACAAACAAATACGAAAACGCATCAAGGTACCACAACATCCTTCAAGATAGAAGGAAGAAAATATATCTAATTATTGTAAAACCTCTTGGAAGGTTATTTAGAAGAAACCCGGGGATATGTTTCGACGAGGGGCCCCAAACCTTGTATTAAAATTAAAATGTAAGACCCAACGGCGCTTTGCGTCGAAAGGTCAAACAAATTTGTATATATTATTAATTAATAAAAGATTTTTAAAAGTAAAAGTAAAGTAAAGGCAGCATTATTATGGTAAAATAAGGCCGTGTGGCAAAATAATTTACCAATACAAATAAAATTTACTGATTAAAACACATACAAACATAAATACTATATGTAAACTTTTGTATCTATGTTATAAGCAGGGCTCGGAAGTTATAGCACTAAAAAAGTGTACTTTTAGCGCTTTAATATGCACTTAAAAACACCAAAATTAGCGCTATAAATAGCACAAAAAAATAAAAAATATGCAAAATAAAATTGTCAACCAACAAAATTTCAAAAAATGTTAATAAAAATTAATAAAAATTTTGTTTATTTTTAGCCCTACAGAGCACACGTGAAAAAATCCCACCAATGAATACGTGAGGCTTGTCAGGCCCATACTTTAACAGGCCTTCTTTTCATAGTTTGAGAATTTTTCAAAAATTTTGTATATAGAAATCGATAATTGACATTTATAAACATAAAATATTTATTAATATTTGTGATAAAGTAACTACAAATTAATACAAATGGCATTATTACGTAACATGCGCATGTAAGTGCACAAAAATGAAACAGCGTATGCCTGTCAAGTCTCACGTATGTTCTGTAGGGTTAAATGAATTTTAGATTTTTCTCAATTTAATAAATTTTATAGAATACATTGTATTATATAAAATAATATGATGGTAAGGATTTTATGAACTACTACACGTAGGTACTTGGTCCGGCTTTGGAACATTTCCGATTCTACCGATTCGAATCCGATTATACGATACGTCTGATATAATTTTAAAAATAAGCAAATTCTTGGAATATGTACATATCTATTATTTGAAAATCATAATACGTGTTAAAATAGTATTACATATTTGTTTTCGTTGGCCTATTCGTATGGGGTAAAAAAAAATTTTTTCATTATCATTCTGCTTATTTCTTCAATTAATATGTAAAAATATGCCTGTAAATAGCACGTAAAACGCAAAAATAGCAAAATAGCATTAAAAACCTTAAATATGCAAAAATTAGCATTATAAAATTTCGTATACGGCATCAGGGAAGTGTGAAACAAATTTGTGTCTTACTTCGAATATTCTAGGACTCTCCAGAAAAAATATGCATTTGCTAGAACTTCCGAGCCCTGGTTATAAGTTTCAAAATTTGGGACAAAGTATAATAGGTTGTGAAACCGTACGTTTTGTTAACAATTTTCTTTAGCAGGAGATATAAGTACTTTTATAAAGAAAATTGATAGTAAACTGTTCTAAGTTGGTTTATTAAGTCAGATAAAGTATTAGTTTTTCTTTATTTATAAAATTTTTTAAATTTCTAACCGAAAACTTTTAAATTTTGAGGTGGCTATAAGTGGAACATCTTTAACATGATAAGTTCCATTTATAGCCATACCTATAAAGATGATTGAAAGTAATTCTCTTATGCTCTAGCTTTAGCCACACATGTTTATATTGATTGATATTATTTTATAGTTCTAATTTTATATAATTAATAATGCCTATATCACTATATAATAGATATAATAGCATCATTTACTGCTAAAAGGATATCCAAAACTACAGTAAAATGAAATAGGGGTCCTATTCACCAATATATCCAGGAACAGCTTTCCAAAGCTTTGACCGAAATAAAGGAAAATTGCATTCAAGTAGCAACAAGAGTGGGTTGCAACAAGGTGGAGATTTGAAAAGTAAGTTAGAACTTTCAACTCGCCATTCCAAGATGTAGGTGCAAATAATGTAGGTACACATGTAGACTCAAACAGCCACCAAAAGGTTTAATATACCCAGAACAACTTTAAAGGATAAAAGTTCTGGAAAGACAACAGAAAACATAGAAAAATGAAGCCAAAATTGTTTCCTGGGAAACAAAATTGAAAAAAAAAGTTAGAGGATTGGATTATGAATAGCGCAAACCTGGTAATACTGGTAATTCGGTCAAAAATATCAATTTATATGAAGTGACATGTAGGTGGCCATATCTGGTACCGACACCTGGCTATATCTGGTGCAAGGATGGCTATAACTGGCACAATTGGAATATTTTATTTCATTTACATTTATAAAAATATAAATCATTTCTATCACTTTCAAATGTTAATTTTCTGTAAATAGACCCTTGTACTATTTTATCTAACTAGGAGACGTAAAACATAAACTGCAGGGAATCTTAAAAAACTTGAACAAATTTTAAGTTTGTCTTAAGGTGGCTATAACCGGTGCCTCTACCCTATGAAGTTGTACAGACAAGACTCCCAGATAAGCGTAGAACAACGATCTCTTTCTAGTACAATAAACTGTAAAATGTAATTTGTATGGCTACTAGAAGACTTATGAAAGAAGGAAAAACCTCTTATCATATATTCTCAAGATTATAAATTTCTGGACCATAAAAAATAAATAGTTTATTTGTTGTTTATTTAACTATTTCACCATTTTAACTAAACAGCTATGGCGAACATCTAAGTGTTGATGAAGAAAATTGTAATAAAAAAAGTTATAAATAAACTTTCCTGCAGAAAGTCGTAAAACCTTCAAGAGCTGTACTTCTGGGTGAAAAAGTATTAAAAGTGATTATTTATATTATACATTTAACTCGAAATTTTTTTAGTAGTAGGTACCTATTGTTTAAAATTGTATGAATAAAAAAGTATGCTTTAATCACAATTAACTATTACAACATTTCCAAGTTTGTTAATAAATATTTTAACTTAAATACATATGAACTTACTGGAGATCCAAAATTATGCCCTATTTCGTGAGCCAAAGTAACATGTGAAACTGCAGGTGGTACGTGCTTTCCATAGTTTAATAAAGTTACTATTCCTGTATTCAACGACTTCATACTTCCTCTATAATGCTGAAATACAATTATTTTAATTAGCAATGTTGAAATAATAATGTATTATTATTTGTAGAAATTAAAATATTAGGTATAGATATATACGAGTAACTAGCACACACCTTATATTATGGTAAGTTTGTTGTACATAATATTGTAAATGCTATTTTTTATTACATATTCAGGTTTATTCTGTAACTTTAGCAACTTGCTAAAAATGAGCAATATTGCTAATTATTGCTAATAACCATGGTTATGCAATTTTGCTCTAATAGGTATTAAGCAAAATTATTATTTAGCAATATTGGTCATTTTTAGCAAGTTGCTAAAGTTACAGAATAGACCCGAATATTTTCAAATAAAAATTTATTGTACTTATAAAAGAAGTGTACAATTCACATAAATATAATTTTATATAATTTAACCTATTAAGGGAATATTTTAATTAGTTACTAAAATGTAACTTTTATTATTTATATTTAAGTTAAAGTAAATAAAATCTATAAATGAGAGTATTATATACCATGACAAAATTTTATTTCGCTCTTATTTGAGCTTGTCAAATGGCAATAATATAAAGACATAAATATCATTATTTAGATTAGAGTAATAGTTGGAATAAAAAAAATTGAAAACTTAATAAAAACTTACAGTTGAATGAAATTTCCTAATTTCTCTCATTTATAGATTTTATTTACTTTAACTTGAATATAAATAATAAAAGTTACATTTTAGTAACTATAATAATTAAAATATTACTACAAGTTAATAAAACAAAATATATTTATATATTTTCGTTTTATATTAAGGGAATAATGAAAAATGCAGAGATGCTTGTTTAAAAGACGAGGGCAGATTGTGAATTCGAAAATGGAAAGAGAGTGCAACAAAAATTTGTTGGATTGCAGTAGTGGTTTATATCTAATGTTACTATGCGTGTAAAGTGGTCGCAAAAGAAGATGAGAGGGTGGAGCTAATTCGTAGAAACCAAAACTCGTACAATCGTGTTTCTGTTGGTGTCAATTGGTGGAATTGGGTGTCACGCGATGTCTACTGCGCCGGATTTTGTCTACGCCCTCTCATCTTCCTTTGTGATCATTTTTGATGCCACTGTTCAGGACTGAAAATATTTAATTTCTCTAGCGCAAAAGTGGCTTAATGGTTAAAACATCAGAAATTCAGTCTTTATGTTTGTTGCTTAGGGGTCATTCCATGTGAAATCAACACACTTTTCTTGGTCACCATCTCAGATTTCGATAAAATTTGGTATATCGATAGAGTGTACTGAGACTAGCAAAAATACAAATTTTTATTTAAATATCTCAAACGGTTTCCAAAATATCGCTATGTAAAATTTTCAAAAATTGACTGCCGGAATATTTTCTAATCATTATAGCAGCTCTCCTGATTAAGCTACAGAGGTGGGCGTGGTGTCATTTTACTCAGTTTTTAATGCCCTTTCCGATGATATACAGCACAATATGCCTTTTTGTAAAAATACTTTTCAAAACTCAAAATCAAAATTTTGAATTTGAATTTCTCAAAAAGTAAATCTTCAAAAATTTTTAAAAAATTCCTGAGAATAGTCTGTACTTATGGTAAGTGACTGCCAAAATTTAAAAGTGGGACGGTTATGGCTTCATAGCTAAAATAATTTTTAAGTACAAAATGGTGTTGAAAGAACGATAGACTTTATATTATAGTAAGCGACGAACACAGAAATTGTTTGTCAAAAATGAAATTTACAATATTTTATAAAAAATATATGTTAATTTTACGGAAATGAGTCTTGCCAAATAATTTGGTGCATTAAATGAGGGGGGGGGGGACACCTTGCTGGTAAAAATAAAAAGTTCAAAGTTACGAATTGTTTCTGAGAAAATGAATCCATTTAGATCAATTTGAGTTTTGACACATTATTATATAAGTCTTGAAAAACATTTAAAAAATTTTTCAAATCAAAATATTACAAAATGGCGGCGTGGCAACTGAACTCCAAAATTACCTCTTAAAATGCTGTGGAAAATCTCCCAATGGTGTCGTTAGACCTACAACATAAGAAATAAAAAAATTTAGTTTAATATTATGTTTTACCAGTCCGCATCGACCCAGAATTTTTATATTTTAATTTTTTTTTGAGTTGTAAAGGTTCAAAGTCGAGAAAAACTTTTTCGACCAAAAATCGTCACAGGCAGATTGGAAAAACATATTATATTAAACTAAATTTTTTCATTTCTTATATTGTAGGTCTAACGACACCATTGCGAGATTTTCAACCGCATTTTAAAAGGTGTTCAGCTGCCATTTTGTAATATTTTGATTTGAAAAATTTTTTAAATGTTTTTCAAGACTATAATAATGTGTCAAAACCAAAATTGATCTAAATAATTTCATTTTCTCAGAAAAAATTACCAAAGTAGGACTTTTCAATTTTTCCGGCAAGATGTGCACCTCCCCCCACCCATTAATGCACCAAATTATTTGGCAAGACTCATTTCCGTAACACTAACTTATATTTGTTATAATATATTGTAAATTTCATTTTTGACAAACAATTTCTGCTGTTCGTCGCTTACTATAATATAAAGTCTATCGTTCTTCAAACACCATTTTGTACTTAAAAATTATTTTAGCTATGAAGCCATAACCGTCCCACTTTTAAATTTTGGCAGTCACTTACCATAAGTACAGACTATTCTCAGGAATTTTTTAAAAATGTTTGAAGATTTACTTTTTGAGAAATTCAAATTCAAAATTTTGATTTTGAGTTTTGAAAAGTATTTTTACAAAAAGGCATATTGTGTTATATATCATCGGAAAGGGCATTAAAAACTGAGTAAAATGACATCACGCCCACCTCTGTAGCTTAATCAGGAGAGCTGCTATAATGATTAGAAAATATTCCGGCAGTCAATTTTTGAAAATTTTACATAGCGATATTTTGGAAACCGTTTGAGATATTTAAATAAAAATTTGTATTTTTGCTAGTCTCAGTACACTCTATCGATATACCAAATTTTATCGAAATCTGAGATGGTGACCAAGAAAAGTGTTTGATTTCACATGGAATGACCCTTAGGCCACTATTGAAGTTATACGTCTCATATTATATAAATATGGTTTAACTATAGTTTGATAATCTTGGCCATATTTTAAATAAACGAAACAAGAGCGTGAGAAACAAACTATGCGCTATACTAAATTACAGCAAACCGAATCATGCCACTTTTGTTCCCAATATCAACTTGAACTGGTATATAAAAAAATTTTAGATGATGTAGGGTAAGGTGCTCTAAGACTGCGCGGTCTCTAAGACTGCGCACCCCTTATATTTCGGCATGTGTGTTTGTTTTTTTGCTAATTTTAATTCCTGCACATCACTGCCCGTGCCGTGGTTATCCTTAACGATTTTTGTCGTAAAAAAAATGGATAATAAACATTTTAGATAAGTTTTACCATTTTACGCTGTTTTGATCTAATAATTCGACATTCTGGAAATTGTGTACGGTCGTTGTTTTTGTGATTATCGCCTGCATATTGCAATATCATGTTAACAAAACTCTTAACCAAGCGTGGATGATGGTATTATTTTCCAATTTAATTGGAGATGGCTATATTCGTGTCCTTTTTAAATTTATGGAGCGGCGTGTAAGACTGCGCGGTGTGGTGGTTTGTAAGACTGCGCGCGTACTCTTACAAATCTCACATTTTAATATTGGTTAATTTTATTTTTTTTACCTAAAGTGAGGTTGATTTTATGGCCAGTCGTGTGACGGAGAGGGAAATCTCTGAAACTGCAATTCACGGCAAAGGGTATGACCGTGTAAGCATGCAAAAACTGCCACCAGCGATTTTTAAAAATCAAAATGACCGATCGATTTATAATCGGAAAAAAACATTTTCCTGAAAATTTCAGCTTTCCAACCCCTAGATTTACGAAATAATAGGGAAAAACGTGTTTTTTTGTTTTTATTTTATTGTGCCTATTCTACTGAGTATTTTTTAATGAAATTTTTTTTGGTAAGAAATATTGATAAGAGACTTTAAAAAGTAATTTTTTTGAAAAGTTACAACCATCCCCCTTTTCAAAAAAAATTCCAAAAGTTTTGGCCGCTTTATTTAAACATGTTCCTTAAAAGTGTCAATCACGAATTTTTTTTAAAAAACTTCCCTATGACCTTTCTGTACACGGTAAAATTTTCAACTTGATCCATTTGGTGCAACACAGTGAAAAAAAATAAAATAGATACGAATTTGATTACAAGGGTATTTTATACATAGTATAGGGTGTTTTTTTAGCTGCATGAGACCTTCAAAATGAAATAAAACATTAAAAACCTGACGGAATGTTTTGGTTATAATTTTTTTTATGAAAGTACAGTTAAAGGCATTTATGATTTGAACATAACTTCCGGCATGTGACCACCACGACTAATGGTTACGAAGCGCATCCGTTCAGTCCAATTTTTGACCACTTTTTCCAATATTTCTGGCTTTATTTCATAAATGGCTTGCTGAATATTAGCCTCCAATGCTTCTAGAGTTGTTGGTTTGTTAGCATAAACCATGGATTTAACATACCCCCACAGAAAATAATCTGGAGGTGTCAAATCACACGATCTTGGAGGCCAATTAATAGGACCACGTTTTGAAATAATGTTGTCACCAAATTGTCCTTTCAATAAATTGATGGTTTCGTTGGCTGTGTGGCACGTAGCACCATCCTGTTGGAACCATAAGTTGTCAATGTTTAGCTCTTGAAGTTTTGGAAACAAAAATGTATTGAGCATGTGTCGATATCTCACACCATTCACCGTAACGGTAGCTCCTTCCTCATTTCGAAAGACATATGGACCAATGATGCCGTTGGCGTGTATTCCACACCAAACAGTCAATTTTAATGGATGCAATGGAGTCTCAAGATAATGTCCCGGATTGGTCTCACTCCATATACGGCAATTTTGTTTGTTCACATACCCATTTAACCAGAAATGTGCCTCGTCACTGAACAAAATTTTACGGTAAAAAAATGGATCCACTTCCAATTGGTTGTGAGCCCAATTTGGTAGCGTTGTTCAATGGTCAATCTATGCATTATCAAATGCCAAACCTTGCTAAACACAAATGTCAAAAAACTGTTTCCATAGCAATCTTGGTTAAATTGTTATCCCTATTGAAAGTTCTCATGCAGCTAAAAAAACACCCTATAGTATAGTACGTATAATATGCATTATATTATTATACATTACTTAATATATAGTATTTTAGAGTATATCTCAGAATTTTATTACATATTTTAGAATGAATTATGTTAAAGAAAAATGCGTTAGGTGCAATATTATCTACGGAAGGCAATGGGCTTTAAAAAAACTATTATGATTTATGACAATCGCTGAGGCTGATGATGATTCTTAATAATTATTTATATGCAATGAAATAATTCGGTCATTGCTTTGCAGCTAACGCAGTTGGATGCGAACGCGAGGTACCGGGTTCAAACCCGGGGAGAGTCAAACTTTCTTATGACCCAGTCTCCGTTCATCGGAGGGCACGTTAAGCCGGCGGTCCCCCTGAGTTGACGAATTGCCACCGTTAACAAAAACCAGGGCTACAGGCTCATCTGAATGCTAGCCTAGCAAGCTGCTACCGGATGTAAAACAACTATAGTCCAAAATCGATCTGCGGACTACTCACCAACCCGTCTGGCCAGCGTGGTGAGTTATGGCCAGATCCTCCATAATATGGAGAGGCTTATGTCCAGCAGTGGGCGGAAAAAGGCTGATAAAGAAGATGAAGCATGAAATTATTTCACAAAAAATATATTGATTCGTTTTCAACATAAGTAATGAAAAATTAAATATTACAAGATAATATAATAATTATAATAAAAGTAACTAATTACAATATAAGAATTTTTCTAATAAAATTGTTTCAAATAACATCGATAATTTCGTCATTGTCATCATTCACTACTGCGTTCACTTCTATTTCTGTAAGCAAATGACTCAATATCTCAGCTGGTTTTATTATTTTAGCCAAATATCGAGCATGAGAAAGATAATTATATAATAGCTGCAATGTGAGAGCAGAACATGACAGTGCGCTTACCATTATTACAATCACAACAATATCGAGCAATTCCGGATATTTCATGCGTATTTGGTTGATAATAATAATAATCATTGCATTCCGTAGATAATATTGCACCTAAAGCATTTTTCTTTAACATGATTCATTCTAAAATATGTAATAAAATTCTGAGATATCGTCACCCTAATTATCAAACCTTGTAACTCTAAATTCATTACTTTTGCAGAAAACACAAAAACATTTTAAATAAAAAATTCAAACAAATCAATTTTCGTATCAATGGAGATACGAGGTTCTATTTTTTCTATTTAATTCTATTTTATTCTATTTAATTTAGGTTCTATTAATACTTAAATATTAAACAAATACACAAAAGTCAATTTTATATACAAGTGTCTGCTACATCAGTTTTCTATTCTTTCCCTTATATAAAAACAAAATTATGTACAGTTACAAGGTTTTCTCCATCTATAGAGTATTTTTTTCTCTAACAGATGGCATCAAAATCTCATTTTTGATCAAAAATGGAGTTACGAGGTTTGATAATTAGGGTGACGATATACTCTAAAATACTATTATATTAAGTAATGTATAATAATATAATGCATTTTATACGTACTATCCTATGTATAAAATACCCTTGTAATCAAATTCGTATCTATTTTATTTTTTTTCACTGTGTTGCACCAAATGGATCAAGTTGAAAATTTTACCATGTACAGAAAGGTCATAGGGAAGTTTTTTAAAAAAAATTCGTGATTGACACTTTTAAGGAACATGTTTAAATAAAGCGGCCAAAACTTTTGTAATTTTTTTTGAAACTTTTCAAAAAAATTACTTTTTAAAGTTTCTTATCAATATTTCTTACCAAAAAAAATTTCATTAAAAAATACTCAGTAGAATAGGCACAATAAAATAAAAACAAAAAAACACGTTTTTCCCTACTATTTCGTAAATCTAGGGGTTGGAAAGCTGAAATTTTCAGGAAAATGTTTTTTTCCGATTATAAATCGATCGGCCATTTTGATTTTTAAAAATCGCTGGGTGCAGTTTTTGCATGCTTACACGGTCATACCCTTTCAATAATCCATTGCAGACCTGGAATTAACCGATGGTTCTATGGAACCGCCTACTGCTACAATCGAATTGCCGACTGCAAACATTAGTTTGGATATTTCTAACATGCCGGGAACATCTACTGATTGGACCAATTCCCAAATATTAACTCAGACTGCCTTAACAATTATTTTGCCATTGCCCAAATGTACCATTGCAAGATTAATAAACCGGAAGGATAAGAAATCCGATATTATAACTAGTTCTCCCTACAAATTAGAATTGATAGAAGAAGAAGCGAGGAAGAAGTCGAAGCGCTTGTCAGATACTTCAAAAAGAAATCCAAAAAAAGTTCAAAAAAAGTCCAAAGAAAAATACAAAAAAACTATTGTAAGCAAAGAGTAGTTGGGTTGTCCAGGATGCATAGAACAACGTAAATGCCAATAACTGAAGATTGGATCGAGTGTACATCATGCTCTCAGTGGTGACACAAGAAGTGAACTGCATAATACTAGCATGTGATGTGATCTATGCTTGTAAACTGTATGCGCAGTCTTACAGACCCAAGTGCGCAGTCTTACAACACGGGGTCTGTAAGACTGCGCAAATGACTTTTTCTGATTTTTTTGTTTTTATTAATAAAGTATATGTAATAATTACTAATTAAGTTTGTAATAATGTTTTTGAAAGACCAATAAGTTTTAATAAAAATTTCTGAGTTTTTAATTGGATTAGTTTTTTTAATATACCGGGTCAAACCTTAAGTGCGCAGTCTTAGAGCACTCTACCCTATCGTTTAAGAGATATTTAATTGTGAAAAATCACTCATGTTAACTGTTCGATGTATTTCTTAAATTTTTAAAGGATTAAACACCCCACCTGAATTAGTAAGGTGTATCCGGAATAGAGGACATTGCAATATATCGCACACTAACAGGAAGAATGACATAACTCCATAAAGTTGAATTTCAGACTTCGATATTCGCAGGTTAATTTAAAAAAAAAAATTAGCCACAAAAATGATAGTTGACGTAAAAGTATTTTGAACTATAATTATGTCTTATGTTCCTTATTAAAATAATTGAATTTTAAAGCTAACAGAACAATTCTTTTTAATCTAGGTTGTTCCTGTTGGTGTGCGATATACACTACAAAATTTCAAAACTGCATAATTTGATTTTCCAAGGTTATTATAAAAATTTTAAATTTCAAATGCAATAATTATTAATTAGGGTAATTCCGGGATAGATGGCCATACGGAAGAGATGGCCATAGTCAGTAGTTTTTAGAAATACCAATAGATTGCGATACCAGACCAATTTTTGTATTCAGTTATGATGGAATGTTACCTTAAATTGTCGCAACTTGATAAAATTCTGTTTAAAGATAATGAAATTGCAATCGGATAAAAAATTTTAGTGAATAGTTTTAGTTAATTTTCAGATATTGTGTTTTAATTATAAGTGGTGTATATGTTTTTTAAACAACTGCTTTGCAGAGGTCAATATTTGAATCATTGTGAGAACTTCTCACCTAAAATTCTAAATTAACAACATTTTTTAAACTATAATAATTAATTTAAACATCTCTCTCATAAAATCGGGAGAGATGGCCATACTCATAATTTCGTAATTTTTATTCGTAATTTTTTTTAATTATAATGTTATTTAATTTTTAATTTTATTTAAATGATATTATTATTATTTATTATAATTTTCGTTATTTTATTAATTGTTACTAACAAGGGGAAGGCGCGATATTCGGGAAACAGATTTTTTTTATATTAATCGTACTTAAACATCAGTACCCCGACTTTATTTTGTGAAAGTAGTAAATAGCAAAATTCAGCCATTGTCGAAAAAAGAGTGTGTCAAGTTCAGTATATTACAAGCATATTACAAGATAAAAGGTGCTACTTATATATCTTGCAAAATAACAAAATATGCAATAACCGAGTTGGCCGAGGTGTTAGGAACAGAGGATTGAGAATAACGAAGCGACCAGAGCAGGTTCAAATCCCTTCTTAGCTATTTTTTGCAAGTTCTTTTTTTTTAATTTTAAAATTTTTTTTTTTGGTATATACTACACTACATTCAAAAATAAAATACACGTTATTAATTTTTTTTCTATTTTATGCTGCAAAACTTTTTTAATATGCTAATTTCAAACATACTTTCTTTCATATTCATAAAAATCTCTCTATCGCATAGTAAAATATATCTAAAATTAATTATGTGTATTTTATCTTTGTATGTAGTGTAGTAAGTGTAGTATGTATCAAAACAAAGAAAAAAAAATTAAAAACAAAAGAAAAAAAAATTGGTTCTGTCGGGATTCGATCGACCTTTTACTTGAAACGCTTTTTTCTCGAAAATGGCTGAATTTTGCGATTTACTACTTTCACAAAATAAAGTCGGGGTACTGATGTTTAAGTACGATTAATATAAAAAAAATCTGTTTCCCGAATATCGCGCCTTCCCCTTGTAAGACTAGAACCAAGCAAAACAAAAACTAGATTGGATACGTTGTAATCGGTGTCATTTCTGGCTTCATGAAACTTGTACCACATATTCCAATTTATATCAGAGGCGTGGTAAGTTAAATTGGATAGGAAACAGTAAAAAGAGTTGAAATTATTGGTTTAAGTTAACATGGCCATCTCTCCGGCACACTTTGGGAGAGATGGCCAAAAGCACTTTTTTTTAAATTTTGTTGGTACTTCTATGAAGTAAGTTTTGTTAAATTTATCAATAGTTATAAGTTGTTAAATGTTTAAAGTTCCCAATAAAAAAAAGAAAACATCATTTTGTCTGTTCATGATTGTTTTATTCGCCAAAATAAAAACTATGACCAACTATCCCGGACTTACCCTATTATAAATGAATAAAACGTGATGATACAAAAGCCTATTCTATTATAGAACATACAACATAGAGAGTGGATATTTGACATTAATTTTCTAGAAGAAGAAATAATGAAAGTAAATCGTTCAAGAACTTACGCCATTTTTTTCACACACTCCTCCAGCATTTTTTAAGTCTCCGGTCCATGCAAGTCCCAATGTTCCCATCTCGAAATCTCTGTATGTAAACATGTATGCCAAACAAAATGCATCGTAATCTTCCTCTGAAAAAAAATTCCGTAAAACTAATTGATTAAATTTCATCAAAATTGGCGAATTAATGACTAATTAAAAATTTAATTATTGGTAAGTCATTGCGATTCAACCTACTATAGTAGTAGTAGTTAGGTACATTATAATAATTAATTATAATGTAAGTAGATACTATAAATTAAATACAAATATAATGTTAGTAAAGTACATAAGTATACTAAATACAAACAACTAAGAATAAATTAAATTTCTGTTTCAATTATTGTTATATTATATTTTATGTAATTTTAGTAATGTAATAATTTCACTGTGTTTTTCAATGAATTATCTTAATTAACAGAGATTTTTTTATACAAATCCAATCTTGCATATAGCTTAATATTCATATAAAATCTTATTGAAGTACATACTACATACATAATAATTGCAAATTTTGAGCTTGAAAGAAATATGCATCCAACTTGAAAGAGAATATGTTAAATTAAATGTAAATGAGATGATTATAAAGACGCTATAGGTTTTTTTAATGAAAGTAACTTCAAATAAAAAAAAATGATTCAATCGAGAATAATCTTAAACCATTCTATGCACAGCAAGTATTTATTAGATAAAGTAAAATTGGAAGCTCGAAAAACTCATTAGAAGATTGCGTCGTTTGCAGTTCATCACTAGAACTTAGGAGAAAATTCTTACAGAACAAAATTTATAACTGCCTTAAAAAAGATTTAGACATTTCTCATACCCTAATACCAATTTTTTGAGATAATAACCAAAACTTTTAAAAAATATCATTCGTTTATAATACATCTTCATTATATCTACAGGAGGCTTTCCAGTTGTAAAACTCTAATCTTAAAAATTATATTTATATTCAATAGTGGTTTCGGTATAATTAATATTAAAATATTATAAATCAATGTTCAAGGAGTAAAAATTATTTATTTTAATTACTATTAATTCCAAGATAAAAATTAAGGCAATAACTAATTATCAAATCTACGTAAATCTACATATTATTATTAGGTATAAGGTAATTAGCCAGAACGACCTTCACGAGTAATTAAAAATTTGATCATAAATACCGGATGCTTATTATTTTTATTAGAAAATGAATTAAATAAATTAATGTTATGAAACATTATCGATTCTCTTTTACTGAAACCTTTTCAAGCGACCTATAACGCAAAAAGTTGACCGATTTACTTAAAGAGGAGGTAAAAATATTTATGAAAGTGTATTTTGTTCTAAGATATTCGCTTTTGTTTAGCTTCTATAGTAAGTAAGAAAACCCTCTTTAACGTCAAAGAACGCAATAATAAGTAAATGCATTAGTAAAACATTAAAGAATAAGTTTTGTTATTTTAAATATTATAAATAGAAATTGACTACAATTACCAATTAAAAGCTTTAGTACACTTTGAATTTTAATGTTACTTTAATACATTATTGCGATTAGACATCACAAACTTTTTCTTAAAAACAAAAGTGAATATTTTAGAATTACATATTTTGTACAAATTTGTATTTACACGATTGTTAACACCTATAGAGAGCTGCGAGTTGGAGTGATATCGTGGAGAGAGCAAAATCGTGGGAGTTTGATCCAAAAAAATCAACGTTGATACATTTGTCACGCGTATTTGAGAACTAGATGATCTGGTTGTATAGAAAACTATTGTCAAATAATCGCAAATGAAAATAAAGTTGCCGTGGAAGACCAATCACAAGAAAAATTTTGCTGTCAATAGCAGTTAAAATATCCAGGAGTGTGAAAAGAGTTAAGAAAATAAAGTTTATTAATTATTAGTATTAGATGATGATGATGAATCGCAGCAAATGGAAAGGCATTATTGAGGAGGCTAAAGCTAGCTATTTGGCCATCGGAAGTAAGTAAGTAAGAATTCGATTAATTTATTTACTACATAAAGGTCTTTTGAATAAAAAAATTGTTGTAGAAAAATTATGCTTAAATTTTTTTACAAAAAACTCACAAAGATTGTTTTGCGACGTTCCAATTAGGCATAACTCCTTTAAGCAGCACGAATCTACCCCATTTATATTAAACTAATAAAATTGGTTTATTATTAATTCGTGAAAATAAATATGTTTTATTATTAATAAATTACGAATTAAGGAATAATTATAAAGTTATATTTAAGCTTTCGGTCTTGCATTAAGACCTTCGTCAGAAATTACAAATAATGTAATAATATAACTTTATAATTATTCCTTAATTCGTAATTTATTAATAATAAAACATATTTAAACTAATAAAAACTAAAAGAAATTCAAAACAATTTTTAAACTTTGAATAAAATGTGATGATTTAGGTTATCGCAATACTAAACCTAAACTGTTAAAATAATGATTTATTTTAAAACAATTCACGTGTGGATAATTACTAAAAACGAAACTAAATAACTTCTAAAATATTTTGTACAATTATGCAGGGAATTAAATATCTGTAGTCTGTAGTAATTTAACAAAAATTGAAAAATATAAATTAAGCGCAAGCACTTCTACCTACCATTCACGTAAGTTTATAGAAGATAATGAGAAGCTGCTTTGTGGTTGTGACTTTTTCGATGAAGAAGGCAATTTATTCTACAAGGAGAGATACTGCATTGGATACATGCAAGAAAGTTACCTCTTTTCTCTCGGAATTATATTTATAAAAGTGTTACTTTATACCGGGTGACCGGCCGCTGATGTGAACATAGGACATTAACATGGGAAATTGATTTTTCTTTAATTCCTGTTTTCAATCAGAATGGATAAGAATGAAAAGGGTGGCAATTTGAAGAGATTTTTATTCCGCTTCTAAAGATACCTAACACTTGGTATTTTTTTCTTTAATTACTGTCAAAAACTCACTAATAAAATGTAAATAGCGCATTAAAAAAAAATTTAGTTACCTTGTTTGAATTTTATTGCAATTGTTTTTGCTTGAAAACCAATAAACTTCACTAAAATGAAGTTTGCGTTCATTTTTAACCAAATTTATTGCAATCTGTCAAAGTTACTTGTTAGAAATTATTGGTTTTCAAGCAAAAACAATTGCAATAAAATTCAAACAAAGCAACTAACATTTTTTAAATGCGCTATTTTGCATTTTATTAGTGAGTTTTTAACAGAAATTAAAGAACAAAATATCAAGTGTTAGGTATCTTTAGAAGCAGAATACTCTTCAAATTGATACAATTTTCATTCTTATCCGTTATGATGGGCAGCAGGAATTAAAGAAAAATCAATTTCCCATGTTAATTTCCTATGTCCACATCGGCGGTCACCCGATATATTATGAAAATAAAATAAACATAAAATAGATCAGCAAAGTACTTTCTTTTCGCAAAACTCGTAACTAACTCGTGATAATGTTAGAGTTTAAAGCATCGTGGTTGTAGGAAAACGAGTGTTTTGTTTCTTTATTTTGTTGATGTTATTGATGAAGTTGGTATCGATTTTTGTTCATATAGTTTTGTTTGAAGAAAACGTAGCAGACGCACTTTGCTTGGAAAGTCGTTTTACTAGACTCGATAGGAAAATTGCCTATGCTGCCTAGTAAAAATGGATATTTCCGAGTTTGTTACGTAATATATTATTTCCTGAACTTTTTTAACTTTGTAGTTGTACTGTTTTTACAAACGTTCCTCATTTGTGATAAGCAATCGGTTTTTCAATTCCTTTCTCCATTTTTATGTCTTCATTTCGATTCTCATAATCCAAATCATCATATAATTTTATTTCCCAAATTTCCAGAATGTCTTTTGATTAAAATTTGTATGCATTTTGTCTTATATTGTTATATAAAGTAAAATACATTGAACCTTCTTTCTAGAGGAAGTCTCCTATTCCGATTCATATTTCTTTTCGTGTTATGAACAGATTGTAGTTTTGAAGTAGTTAGTTGTGTGTAAGAAGTGAGCGAATAATTACCGATATTGAACTTTAAATAAATTCAATTATTGACAATAAAACAGTGTTATTTTTCCTTCGGCACCCTCTCATAATTTCACGAACAACAGAAATTATAAAAATATATTGAAACATATACATTTATTACAGTTAGTAAATACATTTTGTCAGTTTTAAGTAGGTACAAGTACCATTTTCACAAAATTCATTTTAATGAATGAGAATATTGTATTTTATTGTTGTCGAAAAGACAAACAATACTAAAATATTACGTACCTATATCAATTGCATGATTGTTAGCGTTTAAAATTAAAATTAGAAACAATTAATTAATTATATTAAATTATTGTACATTATGTGGTTATGTTACCTATATTAGTTATTACCAGTTATTAGGTATTTACAATAAGCAATACAATTTATTATTGAAATCGATTATTTTATTAAATAGAAATTAACTTTATAAGTAAACAAATCGATTTGTTCTTTTTGTGTTCAACTTAGCCAATACACAGTTTAATATATCGGTTTGGGGTTCTATAACTCAAGAGAAACACATATAACCGAAGTTACATCTGAACAAAATGGACACATTAGAACACTAAACGTGACAGGTACAACCCTAGCTTCAGAGAAATACTGCATAAATGCGTTTTAAAAAATTTCCGGATTATTCTCAAGTTTACAAGTTCGTTAAATTAAGACAAATTATACCAAAAGCAAATTTAACGATCTAGATCAATTTCAGTAGCGTAACTAATACTGACAGTGGCGGCATGAGGCACACGCGACCGCGTACGGCCTCGCGCTTGATTTCGGACCTCGCAAAATTATATATATGATTAATAAAATGTTTTTTCCACTACTAGTCATATAGGCTATCATTTTTGCTGAGGTTAGTAGCTCAAAAAGTAACACGTTTTAGACAAGTGGAGAGCAATTTTTCTATTATTAACTACTAGTTAATAATGAACAAAGTGATACTTTTCGATAATTTGGCGACCGTTTTAAAGAAAAATGGTATTATAAAATGATTTAGAATAATGAAGAAATGCTATTTAATTGTATTTAAATAGTTTAAAACGCTGTTTTGACAGTTTTATTTAATTTTAAATTTTTTATAAAATTCGAATTAAAGTGACAGCAAATGGCAGCGCCGTCACTTGATAATTTGATGAACCTGGATTTAATTTATTTTCTAATAAGATTATTAGAAAAATATACAAATTATACAGTTAGAAAAACTCACTAAACGCCTCATAAACTTCAAGTTACAAATTTTAATCACAATTAATTGAAGTTTATTGTCATTCAACAAAACAAAAGGCTGCCATTTGTTTTATAATTTGTTTGAAATAAATATTTTAAATTAGAATACTTTTTATTAATAAAAATTAATAGAATTGTAATAAATCTAGTAGTAGAAAAAATCGTATATAAACCACGGTTATGAAGACCATTATAGCCCCCGCGCCTTATATTCCGAGGTGTTTCGCCCTGAAAATATCCATTTTGTACCAAATTTTCAAAAAAAAATTCCGGGATATACCTCTAGACCCCTCGCCCAACCCTTCAAGGAGCCTCGCCAATTTATTTTACATACAATATAAAATTAGGTTCCGCCGCTACGGACTACTGAGTATACCCTGTATCAAAGACTACATTATCTCCAAAACATTTATTTTTTAGGATGTGGCTATTTATACATACAGTATGTATACGCAATTGGCTATTTATACATACAGTATGTATATGCAATTGGCTATTTATACATACAGTATGTATACGTAATTGGCTATATAAACATACAGTATGTATATGCAACTGGCTATTTATACATAATTATAGTATGTATACAAGTTAGCAACGAATTTGTAAATCTGTACAAGTTTCTATAGGAATAAAAGATAAATACGTATCACTTGAGGAACAATTCCTTAAAAATTGGGATAGCTGTAAACAAATGTGGGTACATTATTGTATGTATAATCGCTGGCGGGAGCTGTGTTTTGTGTGGTCTTCCAGCAGTCGGTTGTATGCCGTGTTGTATGAAGACGCCTCTGGAATGTTATTTCGGTAGGAAAAATGTTAAGGTTCTTCGTTTCAATTAAAAAACACTTTGAAATCACAAGAACAATTACGAGAGAACTTGAAGTGATCTGCTTGGTGGTCAGGATGCAACTTGGCCTTAAAAATACAGGGCTTACAAAAGTTGGCGACGATGGCGATAACTCTTACAAGGAAGTCGCGCTTTCTACAATGGCGCCAAATACAAATACAAAAAACACAACGAACAGAATTGAACGATCATTTTGGACCCTTAACAATACATGCAAACTAAATATCATAATAGTTTGACAACAATGTATTTACCTTATGAGACGGTCATTGCCTTGCAGTTAACGCAGTTGGATGCGAATATGGGGCACCGGGTTCAAACCTGGGAACAGTCAAACTTTCTTATGACTAGTCTCCGTGCTTCGGAAGGCACGTTAAGCCGGTGGTCCCCTAGGTTAGTGAATTGCCAACATTAACATAATATACCAAGATACAGGCACATCTGAAGGCAAGTCTAGCAAGCTACCTGATGGATGTAAAATATTTATATGCTCCACTACTCTCATGTTCAAAAAGAAAAATTCTATTTCTTACATTATTTTCTATTACTTTTAATTTCTCTACATATTTTTAATATTTTTAATTATTATCGTTAGTGCCGCATTAAATTTTTCCCTATCGGATGACAAAAAGTAAAATACAAAATCAAAAATAATATATTTATTTTACTTTATCGGTAGTTCAAATTGATTACTTTATTGAACAACATTGTAAATGAACTTTAACAAATAAAACTATAATTTTTTTTAATAAAAATATAGTGTAGTTATAGGCAAATTTCAATTTTAATAATAGCGCATACAGGCAGTATGTATGAATAGCCAATTGCGTATACATACTGTATGTATAAATAGCCAATTGCTTATACATACTGTACATGATACTGTATGTATAAATAGCCAATTGCGTATACATACTGTATGTATAAATAGCCAATTGCGTATACATACTGTATGTATATATAGCCACATCCTATTTTTTATTAATGAGTCCTGCAACATCGCTACAGTTGATATAGTGCAGAGGTACTACGTACTACTACGCATCACTGGTAGATATCAAATTGTAACTATAAACACGAGTTTTCTAGTTTTGGTCGATTATTTTTAAATTGTCAGTGTCCTCTCGTTCTTTCTTAGATTTTATAGCTATACTTTCATTTAAAAACTGTTTATGGATTCATAAACCTTTGTTTATTCAATTTAAATTGCGTGGATGTTAAAAGTGTGTAACTTAATAATTAATTTGCCCGTTGTCAATACAAACTCTTTAAACTTAAAGAACCTTAATATTGTTCTCGTTTTTCTTTCACTTTTTCCAAATTATGTGGTTGTGATTGATCTTCTGCAGCTGCTCCTTTTATTAATAATTATTTGATAAAAATATCTCGTCCAACCCCTACCAATTAACTGGTGACAAATTATCTACATTGATTTCACCAAAGAACAATTCAGATTTTCTTATAATGATTTGGATATTATATAATATTTTATCCAAACATTATTTCAATTAACACTTGACAAATTTTCCACGTTGATTTTGTTAACAAATATTTGTAAATTTGTAAATTTACTCAACTTACTACATCAAAAATAATGCAACACGTAATTTAAACTATTTTAACATACAATATTGTTTGAATTCGCTAGAAAAATCATTTTCGTGTTATTTGTACTTAGCTTTTCTTATTATTATTAAGATTATTATGTGAAGAATACATTTCCTCAAATTGAAACAAAAATTACATCAAAACTTTAAACGATCCGGGTACATTCATAAATCTGTAAGAATATTATATAAAATATAAATGGACGAATAAGGATGAGCCTGCAAAAAATATTACACAAGAAAACACCACATTTTTCGAATTCTTGTAGATTGTTTGCGAAAAGGACTTTAATGAATGGGCCATTTTTCTCGAATTAAACGATACAATTCAAGTAATTCTAACCAACTGTCGATATTAAGCAATTTTCATTTGGTGACGGCATACAATAAACTTCGATAAATGAAAGACCAAGAATAGTGAAATTAACTTTAATATTTTATTAAATACAAGTTTAGAAGTACCGAAATATCGACAATTTGAACTATTTCTTAGCAAAACTTTTCAATTTAAAAAAAATGCTCTCGAGGAGAAAAATGGTTTTTATCGGTCATCAGGAAGATTCTTTTGAAAATTTAATTCTGTTTTAGTGTATGTTGGTTAGTAGCGTATTGAAAAGTTATGGAAAGGAATGTGTAAATAGAATTTTAATTTTTCATTTAATAGCACGCTTTTTGTTCAGAATTTTAATGCTTTTGCGTGAAAGTGAAATTGCGGAGTAATTGCACTTTTTCCTTTTAATCAAAAGTTAAGGTTGATTTCCAATACGTTCCTTATCTATTGTAGTAAATTTAATTTTTATTTAAATTGCTTAATTATTAATTCGTGAAAATAAATTAGTATTATATTTTAATAATTTACGAATTAAGGGAAATTGAAAGCTCAAATACAATATTAATTTTATTACCTTAATTCGTAAATTAAATACTAATTAATTTTTACTTGTTTAAGTATGTAAAAAATGGTATCCGGACTTTTGATCCCCGGACGATTGATCCCGGACGATTGATCGCAGGACGATTGATCCAGCGGACGGTTGATCCAGCGGACCATTGATCCCCGGGTTGATGCAGCGGACGATTGATCTCCGGACGATTGATCCCCGGACGATTTATCCTCGAGCGATTTAATTTCTTAAATCGTTAGTACGATTTTTTAGATTGTTTAGTACGATGCGTAGCTATGAAGTACCACACTTTTCCGAGTTAGAAGACCCTAGGGGGATGTTTATAATGAGTTTAGTGTTGCCAAAAATGGCTCTGGAGCGCTGCAAGGCAGAGCGAAGCGGAGTGCGGGGCGGAAGAGTCAATTTTGGCAACTCATCCACCTACGACAGAGTTGCAAACAAAAAAGCGAGATTCACTCCCTTCCCAGTAGCACAATTTGCCGAGTTGGAAGGCCCTAGGGGGATAATATCTGTCTGCAACCAATGGGTAACTACGGGCAAAATAGAAGCGATACAGAGTGGATGAAAAAACAAAAAATTCTAAAGTTTTACTGTTACCAACCACACAATATGTGATAATGTTAGCAAATGGTTATATTATTAATACTAATAGAGAGCGGATTTATATGCACAACAGACCGGTCTGAGGTAACACTCCCATAAACAATTTGTTAAGAAAAATTTGTTACCAATAGAAAACGGTTATTAGCGCTAATAAATATTTTAAATTGGTAATAAATTTTTCTTGACCAATTGTTTATAGGGTGTTACCTTAAGACCGGTCTGTTGTTGCATATAATTCCCTGCTCCACTGATGATGGCCCTGTTTATGAGTTAATCCGTTATTCTGGGGTAAAACATAATAAAATAAAATAAAGAAGATAAAGATTAGAATTGAACATAGCGGTTACATTATATTCATATTCGTTAAACCATCATTATGGAAAGTCAATCTTTTCAAATGAAAAAATGGACGTTGGGGATCAATGGTCCGGGGATCAATCGTCCGCTGGATCAATCGTCTGGGGATCAACCGTCCGCTGGATCAATCATCCGGGGATCAAACGTCCGGGTTCAATCGTCCGGGGATCGGGGATCAAACGTCCTAGACTCGTAAAAAATAATACAATAAATAACAGTATTAAAAATATATAGCATATAGGAAAGTTCATTAAATGCTAAATTCTTCGACTATTTTTAAGATATTCTCAATAAGTAATTAATTATATAAAAATGCAATAAGTACATTATTATTTGGATTTTAATTTACCTACCAAAAACAACAAGATGGACAAAAAATGTAAATTAAAATTGATTTAATTTGTTATGGTTAGGGCAATAAAGTCCTACGATTACTTATAAATTTATCAATAATTAAACCACAAAATACATACATATCTACGCAACTACCCAACAGTATTTGATAAAGTTTTCCAATTATAAATTACTGTTATTTATTAAAACATAATTTACTTGAGTTATAAAATTGGTATTCAATAATATTGTCATTAAATGTAAATAGCTATAATATAAAAATCAATTCAAAACTTAAAACATCATGAAGTTATTTTGTTATTCCACAATCAATACTAAATGAATCGTTAGGGTGCTTTTTGTCAACATGATGCATATCTAAGTAAGTAACATAGATATAATATCGTTTCATAATAATGAAACCATAATTATAGTTACAATGTTGAAAAATATACAATGTAACAGATTATAAAAGATACATTGAAACAATATTTGTAGTTTTCTATAAACTCTAAAACTGAAATTTCAAATTAGTTACAGTTTCATTAAAATACTGATCGTGAAAGGTACCGAGCTCTTTAAAGAAAACTTTCAAATAATTTTTAGTTAATAACATTTTAAACGAAAGACAAAATTACTAAAAATTACAATAATATCATGAGTGCAGATACTATTTGCAGATAAAGTAGATCTAATTTTCGTAATTATATCAATAATTTTGTTCTTAGTTTACAATATTCTTCGCATAAACCGTATTAAAGATATAATAAATTACATAATCAAATTTGGAAGTGGAAAAACCTTACAGTTTCAAGTGACTGCATTACTAACGTCATCACGGTATTCCATTTTTAAGCCAATTAATTTCTAACAACTTATAATCAATTCTAAAATATTTTCGGTAGAAGATTATATTTTCTTTGAAATATAAATTTTACATAGCTGTCGACGTAATTATTCACATCAGCCTACTTTGATTTTTAAATTAAACAAATTGCGTTAAAATGAAATACAAAGAGGAGGGGTTCTTTGACATAATGTGTGAATTTGTCCAAGTGTTATAAATAAATTGAAAACACTAAATTGGAGAACTTACTTTAGTTGCATTACCAATATGAAGAAAGCAACGTTGTTCCTTTGGTGTTGTGTATTCATAAACGTAACATTTAAAGGTTCGTTATTAAAAGAGCTATTTAAAAATTATGCTTTCAGATCAAACTTATCAACGCAGCAACTAAAGATTTATGTAAAAAACAAGATGTAAAAGAAAAGTTCAACTGTGAAAATATTTACATATGGAAAAGCGATCAAGAAGACTTTATATCTTTATCGAACGCCAAACTTGTAAAGCCCCGACGCATTTGGGTAAATACATTGGAAGGAAAAACTGTTCAAATGATAGCACCCAATGTAACTTTGTTTAATTTAATATTTAGTTATGAAACCTAATAATAAATTTTAATTATAATAGATGATGCCTTATATAGCTTATAATAATATAACACATCAGTTGAGTGGATATTTGGGAGATATATGGAATATTATTCAAGACGCTTTCAAATTCAAGTAAGATTTTTTAAATTACTTAATTGTTTTAGAAGTGTTTATAATAATAATTATTATGAACAAATTTAGAACCGTAGTAGTAGGGACCAGTTATGATGACGGTTTAAACATACTTTCAAAACAAGAAGCGGATGTGATGTTGGCAGCGGGTGTAGTAAAAGAAGGATTAAAAGGGGTTAAATATTCACAACCCTATCTTTATAATTGGTTAGTTAAATAAGAATTTAATTATTATACAATTTCCTTTAAAACAAATAATCAGGTATCACCTTTATAAGAAAACACCACAAGCCAGAGCTTCTTCTTCATCGTATTTGAAAACGCTAAGTCCAGAATTGTGGTTAGCAAGCATTATAATATTTATAATTTTAACAATAACGCTATGGTTAGTAATCAAGTATTTAAACACATTTAAAGCCGAGCCGTTTGTTTCCATTCCATCTTGTTTTCTTTCTGTTTGTTCAGGATTCCTAAATCAGGGTTAGTATGTACACTAACATATACTTAACAAATAGTAATACACTCCTTTCAGGATTTGAATTGGATTTAAAGAGTACCTCATGTAGAATGATAATGTTTTTCTCGTTTGTTCCTGGATACACATTATATTCAGCAATAAATGCTGTTTTAGTGGCAAAATTGGCAATATTTACTGCCGATTTACCGTTCAAGTCTATTGAAGATATTCGAATTCAAAGGAAGTGGTCCTTATGTTTAAGAAATAACAGCTTCGTCTATAATGATTTTGCGGTAGATTTGTATAATTATTTACTTAATGAATCTACCTAATATGCAATTATTTACAGACGGGAGAAGATCCATATAAAGTTTTAAATAAAGAATGGCAAGGAATAGTAAATGCTCACGGTTGTTTGGATATTAATACTCAAGAAAATTTAGCCGCAATTTTATGTACTAAGGGACTGGTATTTTTAGAAAACAGAGTTGTTATGTCAACAGTTATTAAAAATTTTCAAATTCGCTGCAGTATATCTAATACTAATGAAAAATACTTTGAGAAAGGGAATTTTTATCTGGTTAGCGAACGGTTTAAAGATACCGAAATAATCGAGTCATAGTGAGTATTCAGTGCAGCATTTTGCAGAACTTATCTATTTCGGTAAAATTTTAACCAATTGTCACAAATTTAATTCACGTGAAATTAAATCTTTAAAAGAGGAATCCTCCAAGTTGGAAAACACACTTTCGTAATTTGCTGTTATTTTACTTATTACTCAAAAAAATTTCACAAAAGTATATATTTTTTAAAAGAGGACACTTGGACGCAGGCCGTGTTTTTAATATTTATAAATTAAATTTTTTTCAACATTTTCTAATATGTGCAGGCGCTGAGAGACATTCCGTATGAAAAAATCGCTGACCGCATTCTGATTGAAAATTTAAGTTAAGAAAGACTTAAATAATAAAATTTTGGATGGTGCCGGACGAAATTAGTGCCAAAAAAGATAATAGGTGGCCCTATATGAAATCATCGAAAAACAATAAAAATTGTTACTTTACTATTTTAGATTTTGCTCAAACTTTGTGGAAATGTTCTTTAGGCTTCCAACGACCAAAATCCATAAGGATTTAATTTTAGTACAAGCCATTTCCGCTCCACGCAAAATCAAGCAATTAAAAAGTCGTATTTTTGTGCTTTGCTGTTTTAGCTGTAAAAATTTTTCTATTAGAGATATCTACGCGACCAAGGTGGCATTTTAAAGCTGAAAGACGGTAGTTTCTAAAAAAAATATATAAATGTTCATAATTTATAGTATACCTGAATCATAACATGGTATTGAAAATACGTGTATTTTATCGATTTCTTATGATTTTCAATTGGCTTCAGTGTCTGCGCTGTTGAATGTAAAGTTTTAACCATTCTCAGATATCAAAGTGCACATATCGTAAGAGAATAGAAAATTAAAATAGTTTGGTTCAATCAACTCGTTATGAAAAAAATTTTTCTTTTGAAATTGTTTGAAATTTTGAAATTTTAAAAAATTGAATATTAAATCCTTATGGATTTTGGTCGTTGGAAGCCTAAAGAACATTTCCACAAAGTTTGAGCAAAATCTAAAATAGTAAAGTAACAATTTTTATTGTTATTCGATGATTTCATATAGCGCCACCTATTATCTTTTTTGGCACTAATTTCGTCCGGCACCATCCAAAATTTTATTATTTAAGTCTTTCTTAACTTAAATCTTCAATCAGAATGCGGTCAGCGGTTTTTTCATACGGAATGTCTCTCAGCGCCTGCACTAATAATTATAGAGAGAAATTAAAAAAATTCGAAACTTTTATAATTCATATCAATTTCTCGGCTAAAGTTTTTGTACTAAAGTTCTATTTTAAGTCAGATACCTTCATGGTTAATAATTAAAATTAATCAATTAATTAAAATGTAATGATAACGGATTACATCAAAAATATCGAAAAAAGTTTAACTAAAAGTTGCAACTTCGGGCGTAATTTAGTGAGTCCAAACGGTTGGCCATTATAATATAATATTATTATGTTACTATGCACGAAACGTCACGAGCGCATGACGACGATGAACGAGCGAGATAATAGCCGGACTCGATACCTTTGAGTCCTCAAATTTTGGTGCAGTTGCACTGGTAATGGCCACCTTATTTATGCAATAGCATACGCAACAAAATTTAAACACGCAAATAATTACTATATAAATTTAATTTCTAAATTGTCTAATTCATTTTTCTACAGAAACTGAACAAAAAAAATTTTTAACTTGATATCTTATAATTCTTTTTTCTTTTGATATCACCAGCCGCCACTGTTAAAAACAATTTTAAAAAACAAACGATTAAAAATCACAACTAATATTATCTTGAAAAAAAAACTACATGACTTTCCAGAAATGGGTTGGGTTACTTTTTTAAACTAAAATAATTTGTTATAATTAAAAATTGTGACACAATTCCCGATTTAATCCTTCTATTTTTAGTCTCAAACATATGAAAATGACAGGGGTGATAGCAAGATTACAAAATAAATGGATAAAAAATCAAGTTAATTATAATGGCGAAACAAACACAGTAATAGAAATACCACAAGTAAGTTTTCATCACATAAGTGGAGTGATTTCATTTTTCAGCGGAATGATGATATTTAGTATGGGCATTTTAGGTATAGAAATTTTAATAAAAACATATATCAATGGGGTAAAAGCAAAACATCAGAAAAATGGGGAAAAAGTGAGACAAGCCTTCTATAATTGAGACATTAATGTGTGAAAAATGTACAATATTGTTCCACGCTTTTTTCACTTTTATCCAAAATTAAGCTAAAAAGTGAAACATTGCTTTTACATGAAATTTTAGTAAAATCACGTAAAACTACATTTAATGGGCTATCAAACTTATTGCACTATACAGGGTGAATGAGAGCACCCGTATCAGCAATTTTTTTCAAAAACGGCTAGTCGTAGAGAGTTGGGATAAAAAAATTTATTATAAAAGCCATAATAAAGAAGCGAAAGGTGATATTATTATTTCTCGGAAAGGTCGGCGTCCCGAGTAGTTTGCTCCAGAAACTCCAGAACTCCAGAATTTCAAATGACACCATAGGTCGAAAATGGTATCGTTGAAAAGATCTTGCAAAAATAAGCAAGTTTTGTAGGAAAAATTATTTTATTACTCCCACCCTTTTTAAGTAATATTCGATTGCATGTTATAGTTGAATGCGACCACCCGTATCAGTCATTTTTTACAAAAACGGTAAGTCGTAGAGAGTTGGGTCAAAAAAATTTATAATAAAAGCCATAATAAGGAATCGAATGGTGATTGGGACACAAAACTTGCTTATTTTTCAAAGATATTTTCAACAATACCACTTTCGATCTATAAAATTTAAAATTCTGGAGTTCTGGAGTTTCTGGAGCAAACTACTCGGGATGCCGACCTTTCCGAGAAATGATAATATCATTATTCGATTCTTTATTACGGCTTTTATAATAAATTTTTTTGACCCAACTCTCTACGACCTACCGTTTTTGAAGAAAAAAGACTGATACGAGTGGTCTCATTCACCCATACGCAATCGAATATTACCGAAAAGGGGAGGGAGTAATAAAATAATTTTTCCTACAAGACTTGCTTATTTCTTAAAGATCTTTCTAACGATACCATTTTCGACCTATGGTGCCATTTAAAATTCTGGAGTTCTGGAGTTTCTGGAGCAAACTACTCGGGACGCCGACCTTTCCGAGAAATAATAATATCACCTTTCGCTTCTTTATTATGGCTTTTATAATAAATTTTTTTATCCCAACTCTCTACGACTAGCCGTTTTTGAAAAAAATTGCTGATACGGGTGCTCTCATTCACCCTGTATATATTTTAAAAACATTCTAGAAGGTTTGTAATTTTCCTGGTTTCTGTAAAAATTAACATTTATATTTAGTATTTTTTGGCAAATCATCATGAAAATATCGTCGGGTTGTTGGTAAAAGTGATCAACTAACATAGAAATCCTATACATTTGGTCATTTTTACCAACAACCCGACGATATATACTACAGTTGATACACAGTGTATAGAAATTTTTATGCATTTGTTTTACGATGATAAATGCACTCACAAAAAGTGAGCCTATGGCGTCGGCAGTTACTAAGCAACACACTTTCGTAAATTATTAACCAAAATTATTGCGTGATTATCATCGCCCTTGGTACATTATAGCTGAAAATAGTGCATTTTACTGTAAAATAAATGTAAAAAAATAAAATTTTGATGTAATATTTAAATATGAAACTTATTGATTTAAAAATTATAGAGTATCTTGCTATTGTAGTTTATAGAAATAAGTACTTACAGATCACTTAAAATTACTTATTAAATATGTATAATCTTAATAGAAGTCGTGAAGAAGAAACTAAAATAACAATTTATTTTAGATTTCATTGAAAATAATACTATTATGTACATTTTATAGTGATTTCGTGACTGAATATAACTACTATTTTATTATAATATTTATTATATTATAGATAATTATTTATTCTCGTAATTGAAGTTTACAATAATATAATATAACCTATAAAATGTTTAGCATTGCTTTATTAAAAAAACCAATGTATGTTCTACTAATAAGAGGACCACCAGGTATCACCTACTGCACCACTACTTTTCCAACGTAAAGGTCATAATTAGGATATCATATCATGTAATAAAGGATAATGAATCATAAAAAAATATCGTATTCAAAGAAAATAAAGTTCGTCTAAAAATCAAGTGAAAAGGCCACAAATATCTTAGCTTGAGATATCTTCTGGCTTGATGTTGAAGAAAGGGTGCAAAGAGGGTAGTGCATAATTATAAGAAATCAACTCAACCTTCAAATACAGTTGGATATTCCAAATAATGATATCTTAAAATGCAGATACACGGAAAAGCATTAATCATTGATCTATCTATCATAGTCTATAGTTCAAAAATAGTTTATAGTTTTTAATAAGTCTTTATATAACCTAATCCGCTGGGTTTAATTATTTTTATTTTCGGTAGATACTCTTCCTTTTAATATAATTGTAAAGTTTCGCAAAAACGGTTTAGCATTTCAATAATAATCTCACTAGTCCATTCATGCGCATCACAGTCGCGTAATGTTATTATATCCTGTATTATTTACTGATAAAAAGCTATCAATTAGTGAAAATTCTGTCAACATCGGTTTCCCCTCATCTTTATAATATTTTTTAATACTAAATATTTTAATATGAAATGTTTTGTCAACGGAAACAAAATTTGAAAATGGATTTTTTCTATAGCAAAATTGTCTTTGACTAATTACTACTAAATATAAGTAAATAAGAATTTAGAACCTAACAGAAATGTTTATAAATATTGTTAAAAATATTTGTTTCAAATTATATTCAGCGGTTTTGTACTTTGTTCAATGTAAGTATTTAGATGTTGGTAAAGTAACCTATTTTTACGCTTGATATACTTTTCCGTCAAGAATAATCTGACAATTTATTTTTCTGACAACAATTTTCTTTTAACTTTTACTTTGTTGTTGTTTTACTTGAAAACTTTTACTTTGAACATTTATTTACATGAATTTTTCATATTTAAATTATTTATTTAATTTATAAAAACTGATAACTTCACAGATGTGACTATTTTTGTTATGGTCTAGATTCTAGAATTTAAAAATATTTTGTAAAATTTAATATTTCTATTGAAGAACAAAATGGTTATGATTCAACCGCTACTTATTATATATATAATATATAAGAAAGGTATTCACACTCCCTTTGTATAATTTCGTTGTATATTTACACCGTTGTATTTATACACAACTTTACTAGATTGTATTTGGTTTAGCCAATCAGAACAACTTAAATATACCGAATATACCCTTGTCTTTATTTAAGTAGTCTTCGATGTTTTCTTTTAGTGTTGTATTTCGAATTAAATATGGCTACTGTACAGCTGATCTAGTGAGGTTATTTGATGCGTTTCTTTCATAGATTAATAATAATAATAATTAGAGACAGGATAGTTAGGCAAAATGCCTTTTTTTCAAAATTGAAATATTTCAGGCAAACCCAATTTAAAATCCGTTTCAGAGCATGTACTCTTCAAAAATGCATATTTTATTTTACCTTTTTGAACCAAAATTCTTCATTTTTGCTTTTTTAAAATTTATTTCTTAATTTTATTTAAAAATTTCTAAATAATATTTCCTGTTATCCTGGCTTTTATACCGCTGAGCGGTTTACCAGTTCGCAAACGCTAGCCGATGCTGGCGTTTGCTTTTTAGCATTTTAAATATGTTTTTACCTATGCCGAGACGCTAGCCCGACGAAGAACCCACACTTCGTGGGGAGAGACGGCCAGAATACTTCACCCGGAATCGAACCAGGCATTCAGAGTTCATAGTCAACTTGCTTGACCACTATGCTCTCACCGCCTCTAACCGAAATAATATTTAATTTTACAATTTAACAGTTTTAAAAATTTTAAATTTTTAAACATATTAGATTTATCTTTGCGTGAGGTTGGCAAACATGCAAGTCTTGATATACCCTACTAGGGTAAATAAATTTCAAAATTCTACATAGTAAAAGGGCAAAAACAATACATTTAATACAGGTTTATCAATTTTTATTATAACCTATTCCAATTTTGAAACTATTTTATTCCAATTTGATAACATACAAAAAGTTCTGGTAACTAGTTGTTATAAGAATAAAACTTGAATTTGTATGATTTTTGTTGAAAAAACATTTTTGCCTTTTTTGTACCTTTTTGCCTTTTATTTTGCCTTTTTTGCGTGTTTTTAATGCCTTTTTGCCTGCCTTTTTTGAGGTTTTATTTTGCCTAACCATCCTGTCTCTAATTATAATAGATCATTGGTTGCTTTGGTCATAGCTATTTCTTGTGTTCAACTGGTACAATAAAAGATGGAAAAATTGGTATTTGTGATTTTTGTGGAATCTCTAAATAATTTTAATTAGTTAGAAAAACAGCTGATTGTGAATGTACACATATACAACAGGTTATACACAAGGTCAGGGACGTGCTCACGGGGGGGGGGGAGCCTCCCCCCAATATATCAGAAAGTTGGAAAAAAGTTGGTAAACTTACTCAAAATTTGGTCAAGTTGGCAAAATCCACTAAACTGACAATAGGAAAAATAGACAATTACAAAAAGTCGGCAATTTTTAATTAATTAAGTTGCCAAATTCCCCCCTCAAAAAAATTGGCTGGGCACGTACTGTGTTCACAGCTAAGGTATGTTGTAAATATACTAATGTGATTTTACAAGGGAGTGTGAATACCCTTAAGCCCCGTTCTCATGATTCAAGTTTAGCAGTTGACCGATTTACAGTTGCTCAACAAAAGTTGATCAATATTCCACTAAAAAGTTGTTCAACTACCTTAACCCTCCGTTGGGCGCGTGATTTACGCTTGTAGATCAGCCCTGTTTCAGAACTAATAAAACCAATAATTTATCACTTTAAAAGTTCAAAAACTACTGGATCCGAAAGATCGACTAATTTTTGTCGGCTACTCAAAGATGCAACCGATATAATTCGAACTGTTACGAGCTATGGCGGTTTAAAGAAGGCTTATTAAAGAATGGTCTACGATCGTAGACCACGCGACTACTGAAGGGTTAAAACAAAGGTTCTCACTACAGATTTCGTTCAACTTTTGTTGATCAACTACAATCGGTCAACTAAACTTGAATCGTGAGAACGCGGCTTTATTGTGTATTTTGTGATCAAAGAAAAAATTAAATTTAATACTCACCGGAAAAAAGTTCTAAAAACTTTTCAACTCCATAGTTACTTGGATACCTATATGAATCGTGCTTTAATGCTTCACTTGTATGTACCTTTATACGTTTAATCATAAAGGTGATGTTATCCATTTTGCCATCCTGATTAAAATCTGTAATTTAATTCATGTTAAATATTGAAGATATTGTTTAATAATAATTAAGTGTTAAAATACACAATTAAGTGTGGCAATACATTACCATTTTATTAGCCAAAAAACTTATAAATTCATATAAATTTTTTTTAAATACAGTCAACTCTCTCTAAATTGAATGCTTGTAGTCCATAAAATATGTTCTAATTAGGGACAGTTTGAGTTAAAGAAAATAAGAGAAAAAAAATAGTATAAAAGATATACGAGGAGATACATAATAAAGTTTGGGGATTCCCACGGCAGCATCATGACACATCAGGTAGACACGACGAGTTTGTCAGAGAAATGTTTACAATTTCAAGATACTCTGAACTATAGTAAAATTAAATAGAGCACGATGGGCGTGGCCAAATATCTGCTCAGTAAAAGAGAAGGGAGAACGAGTGACGTCGTGTAAACCGATCGGACGGACTTCGTCACTGCATATTAGCTCCGCCCATCGTTTTCTATTTAATTTTATTATTCGCTGTGTGCATTCCTCCTGCTGCCCTCTGGTGGATCAATAAAGAAAATGAATTGGGACTGTTTTTAAGGTTAACGATTAACCAAAAATTAAGGATTCTTGAGGGAAATTTAAATTTAAGCTTTACTTAAGAGGTCCGTGGTGTATTGGTTTGTATGCTAATCAAATCACATAAGGCATAGATAAATTAATTATAATAATTAATAGATAAATAAGTCCTGCTTCGTTTCTATTACGGCCACTCCGAACACTTCCATATATTTTCGTATCCCCTCTCCACCCACGCACATAGCGAATACATTCGTATTTAAAATATGATTTATAGAGATGCGAATTACATGTAAATTGACATCAAATGCCCAACATTGGATTCAATACAAGGAAGTTCGAATTATCAAATTCGGTCTATATACCTATAGAATAATTTTAATAAGAAACCTTATTCGGTTGCACGCGCCAAATAAATAATTCGATTTAAAGAAGAATTCGAAGTATCCGGGAGCTTGATTTAGGGAGACTTGACTGTATTCATATAGGCATAGGCAGTATTCCAAAACGTTATGTCACTACTCCACGTTCGGCAGTAAATTCCAACTGCGAGAAATTTTTTTTGAAAATAAATAATAAAAGGTTTCTTCTTGAATCATCATATTATATACATATTATGAGAAAACATAAAAAACCATTCCTAAATGGAATGTATTAAGGACTGTGACGTTAGAAAATCGTAATTTTCATGAACGATTTTCACATAAAAAACAAAATTATTCTAAATAAAAAATAGTGTTAATATAAAATAGTAGGCTTCTAAAATCATAGACATTATGTTATTTATCAGTTTTTCTTAATATTTTACATAATGCAGAGTAAACAAGAAGAAGAGCGTCACAAAATTGTGCAAAAGCGAACTGAAAATCCGACAATTTTAGTAAAAATGGACTTTGCAACACTAGCTGGTCCTCTATATTATACAAAAAAACCTGAAGAGAATCTTCCTGATGCCATAACGAAAATTTATTTTTAAAAAATTTGTGTCCAAACTATTAGTTTGGTAGATTATTTGTCAGTACGGAAAGCGAAGTGGAATTTTCGTTACATCTGGTAATGAAAATGGAGAAATTTACAGCAAAGAATGTATCGCGAATAGATTAAAACCATTCATACATTCACATGATGGTGCAACATTATTTTGGCCTGACTTAGCCTCATCTCATTATGCTAAACAAACTTTGGAGCTCTTTAAAGCTGAAAATATTGAATTTGTACCTAAAGAGGCTAATCTACCAAGCGTTCCAGAACTTCGCCCCATTGAAAGACATGGGCTTAATTGAAAATTACGATTTTCTAACGTCACAGTCCTTAGTAAATACAATGCACAGGGACGTAGCAAGTCAAAACTCTGTGCAGATCACAGCGGACGTCCCTTTATCATTTCACATAATAATTTTATTGCATAAAAAATGAATGGTTAATGGTAACTAACGTAATAACAAATACTTATAAAATTAATCTTAATTTATTTATGCTAAAAATTCTACGTTTCTTGCTTTTTGATTGGCAAACAATGAAATTATTTTATTCTGATCTAAAGTACTGGCTGTCTCATTTTCTATTGATAAAATTGCCAAGTTAGAAAGTCTGCTTTGTGACGTTTTAGTTCTCATAAAATTGTTTATCGTTGTAAGATTGAAAATAATCTCTCCAAAGAATCTACCGATATGATACGAGAATCGTTGGAAAAATGCTAAAAGCACAGCAGATTTATTTAAATGAACTCGAGATCATTATTTGATCGCAAACAACTAAATGTGCCTGAATTACAAAATTTCTTGCGAAAGCGAATTCGATAAATCATTGTAATAAAATTTGATCAGATTCTCAGATAGGAGTACTAAATCGGCATCAGTGATCTATCACTTCAGAACGCTTCAGAAGGAAAAAATACTTCAAATCTTTGGCTATTTAACCCTTTGAATCGACTTTCAAGTTGTGAAACAATGTCTAAAGTTTGCTTTGGCGTTAGATAAAAGTCATTCGTCACATCATGGTAACTCATCGAATTGTTTTTCACTTTGCGGATTCTGTGATTTTTGAAACTCGTATCAATTCCCCAACCACGAGCTAAATCGGCTGCTTCGTTTACAATTTCGTCTAAACTTCCCCTAATCTTTGCAATATCTCTCTTAGCAGTTTCCAAAGCTTTTGAAGCTCATTGAAAATATTAACAAAGTATCTAACATTTACATTTTAATAGAAAAAACTGGCAAATAATTGGCAGATAAATTGAGCTACCGCACCGCGTAAAGCGACGTTCACATCAAGATTATTGTCTTGCCTTGCTTCCAAAAACCAATCAAATTGAAGTATTTTCTTCTAGCATTTTCTATGGTTAAAAAATTAAATCTGATAGGTTCTTGACGGCTCAAGAAAAATGACGTCCGATCGGTAACAACACTACTTATGTTTTAAATGTTAATAATGGGAACCGATGGAACCATATTATTTTGGTTAATATGTCTTGGAAGCAACTGTTATAATTTTTGTAAAATATTTTTACAAAAATAGTAAAAATACACAAATAAATACACAATGCGTCAGTTTCTATCACTTTGAATTTTTCATTTCTATTGAATATTATTGTAATAATTATTAAAATCACACCATTACCAAAAGTGAGAATTTCATATTAAAAAATAATACCTACCAGTAGTTCTATATATCATATTAACTCTTTGGACGTGCCTTGTCATTACTTCAATACAAGCTTCTTCTGTTCCATACTTTTGAAAAAACTGATGATCAGCTTGTAAATACAGCATACAAGTTGTTTTTTTAGGATCGACTGTAGCTCTTTTATTTACATGACGATAATTAAAATCGTAAGTAGTTTTATTACTTGTAGTCAATTCCTCATCGATTGGATGATTAAATGGAGTATTAATATCTAAAGGCAAATTAACAGAATACTTTGATTTGTTAAATTGCCAAAAATTATATTCATCATAAGGCTCTTTGGCTTCCGATTCCAGTAACCATCGTTTGGTTCTATTTAAGCTTTCGGTATTAATAAAATTAACGTTTTGTTCTGAAGTTTTACTGTGTAACAAATGTGAGGCACAAGGTAATTTCAAGTTGGATTTATCTACATCAGAAGTTTTGTAGACAATCGAGTGAAAGGACGGGATTGTTTGATTCCGATTTTGTGCTATATATCTACTAATCGGTTCGATATAATAATCTTCTAGTATAGTAGAAACCATTCCATCAAATAACCCTTCTTTGGTGATAAGTCCGTGCACGGAAGCTCCTTCATCATCTGTAAAAATAATAAAATATTTTAGAAAATATGTACATAAAATAAAAATATATATCTACTACATGTTAGAATAACATTGAAATCATACGAATACTGATCCTGATCAATATCAAATGCAGTGCTTGACCGTATAACACTAGGGTTGCCACCTTTTTTTTTGTAGTTAAAGTACATTGGTTATTATAGGTAAGAAAAAAAAGTACATAGTATCAAAATAAAGTACAATTTATTTTTCTTTATTATTATGTTTAAAAATATATTTTTTATTGCTTTTTGCAGTTTGTATCAAATTAGTATAAAGTGACCATTATATTGTCATTGAGACAAAGCGGGACCCAAAAAAAAAGCTCGCCGCAGGCGAAAATTTTTTTTAAAGGGGGCGTGATCAACGTTTTTTTTTTTTAGTAAAACTAAAAAATAATAAGGTAATTTGGAATTTTTGACAAAAATACCGGGGAAATGCAGATATTTTCTAAAAAGCGGGACATTTTGCGACATCTGCGACATCGATTCAGCACTAATAGAAAAATTTCGTTTAACGAAAAGATACAAAATCCCTAAGAAATCAAATCATGCGAAATAAAGTATTTTCGTGTAATTTATTGTTTTCATAAAGTATAGAGTACAATTACCTGAAATAACGTACAATACTTTATTATAAAGTACGGGTGGCAACCCTATATAACACCTACTAATTAGTATTGCAAGGTTGATCGGTAACGAATAAATTGTTTATTAGAAAAGTGAATTACAGAAGGGCTGATATGCGGATATTAAGTACAATCTTGAACGGTGTCAATTTGACGGTTTTAGAGTAAAGCGAAATAAACAATTTTAGTTGATTTTGAGTATCTTTGTGACAATTACTAAATTATTCTAACACTACATTGCACATGAAAATAATTATTCGCATTTAATTTCTAGAATAAACGCTTACTTGTTTTAACAAGAAAAGAAATCAGTTCACAATTTCAAAATTATTGAAGGTTTTCATGCTTATCGTAATTCATTAGCTGGATCGGCAAAACTGGACAGGATAAATAAAACATTTTCTCAACAAAATTCTATTAACCTTATTTGACGCTGAAGATCGTGAAAACCAATATTTATACTTTCGAGTAATAAAAATTATAATATTCTAATGTTTTATATTCCTATACATCATCTAAAGATGACGCACCGTTGTGGGTAAACTGTAATCGCCATGAACTTCAAGCAGCCTTTTCAATACACATTTTGAATAGGTTGGCCATATATTTCAACATACGACTCGGGATAAACATACAAATATTAAATTATTAAGCAGAAGTTTTATTTACTTAGTTAGCTGATTAAATGTTATAGAGAGAGAGAGAGAGAACAAAATTTATTTACTATTAACATTACAATAATTATTATTTTAAAATTTATAACAATAAAATTTAACGATGAGCTAGAAGTTGAGAGACCCTGCCTGCGCGTAACTCTCTTTGCTTAAGTAATTAGTGCCGAAACATTTTTAAATAATTAATATTTAGTGATAAATTGCATTGATAGTTTCATTGTGGATTTTAAATTGATTAATTTGGTAGTTGCAGGAAAAACTAAACCTGCTTGAATGAAAAGGAAACAAAATTTTTTTTTTTTTTTTTTTTTTTTTTAATTTAGAATTTAGAATAAAACTTACTTACTAAATGGTTAAAAATACTTGATAATATATGGTAATTTAGAGGTATATCAGTTACTCCGTACCGGTGGCGTTGCCATTGTTAATATCGTTGTCGTCATCTTCGTCGTTGTCTGCCGTCAGTGTTTGTCGGAATATAGGTAAATTTTGATATGTCAGTTTGTGCTTAATTCTAAAAGGAGCGTTGTCTTAGTAGAATCGATAGTTTAATGTGTAATTTGAACTACGGCACAAATAATTGGAGAGCAACGGAGATTAGTATCTATATTGACCATATTATGGTATGTTTGCCAACTCCTTATGCACTACAATGCAATTTGAATTCATACACAAGTGCTAATATACAAAATTATCAATTCTCAATTAAGGCAGTGTTCTGGTCTAGAATTAAAAAATTTTTTTTTCAAACCCTCTGTATCTGTTTGACGGTTCATGGTGTTTTTAGTTTTCTTGATGCAAATATACATATACAGCGAATTACTTATATTATAATTCCTTTTACGTGTTGGAGTTAGGTTTTCCCTTTTTGCTGGAACACCACCAAAGTTTTTCCTAACTCACGATTATTGGATTGGATCCAAGTTACCGTTCAAATGACCATAAATGTATGGTAAAATATGTTTCCATGTTTACCTATTGTTATGTAATTTCTGATGATTCACGCATTTGAAAGCTTAAATATTATTTTATTTTATTTATTTAATTTCCTTAATTCGTAAATTATTAAAATATTCTTACTAATTTATTTTTACGAATTAAAAACTAACCAATTTAAATATCTGAATAATATACTCGAAAGAAAATTTTAAAATTCCAATAATTTACGGAGTTATAGCTAATTTAGTATAACATACCATTCTACACCATATTCAGTAATATTCTAAATTTAATATAGCCAAAGAATGTACAATAGAATAATTTATTATTTCAGAAGGATTAATGTAGAAGATTATGAATGTATAATTTGGCAGGTAAATAAATCGCAGGAAGTCGACAGCTCTTATTAATTATTTTTAGCTTCAAACCTAACGAGCATTTGCATGAAGATATTGCAAAAAAAATTCATTTCATATTGTTTTTAAAAGATGCAAAACACTTGCCGGAGTCCGGTCTCATTAGACTTGGAGATTCATAGTTTGGGTTTCAACTTCAGTCAAGTTAAGGAAATAGCACACACAGGAGTAACCACAGTACACCCTAGGGCAGAAGCTCTACGGTTGCGATATGATTCCTTCTTGCTTTTGGGTATTTAATCATGCAAGTTAAACAAGTCAAGAAACTATAAATTTAGTAACCGACACTAAAAGTTATTTGCATTGTGATACCTACTTATATTATGTAAATAAGTGTATAATTTTAATGTAAAAGACTAACTCCCGTTCTGAACTAAATCCATAAAGAGAAAGAGCGAAAGATACATCCATGCTGTATGTTGTGTGTATTTAATTTACTGTGTATTAATGTATTAAGTAAACCCGAAAAAAGAATATCTGTATTTTAATTATAGTTACTAAATTGTAACTTATATTATTTTATATTCAAGTTAAGAATTTTTTATTTGTAGTTTTAATTTATTGTTCTGTGTTAATTTTATATATCTTTGTATTTATAATTAATTTTATCAGATTAAAATAGAATTATGCAAATTTAAAAAAAAAAAAAAAAAAAAAAAAAAAAAAAAAGTTAAGAATAAATAAAAATTAAAATTGGATGTATATTGCTATGTCGCTCGTTTAAAACGCTCCCACTTAGTTGGATGCCGACATTCGCAGTGTTCCGCTCGTATGGTTATTTTACCTTGCCCGGCTTCTTAGATACAAGCTGTCAAAGTAACAGTTTTATCGATTGACACTTGACTTCAAATTATTTTTTTGTTTAATTATATTTTCCAAAAATCGTCATAGAAACAACACTTCCCTGCGTATCTACGCGCAGGGAAATTGAATTATACTGACTAGTCCGGTAATGTCAGTAATTGATTTTTGCAATGTGTTTTGACACATTGACAAACTTGATTTTTGCTAATTTTAAAAATGTTGTTCAAGTTTTGACACATTGACAAACTTGATTTTTGCTTATTTTAAAAATGTTGTTCAATTAGTGTTTTAAAATTTCGATTTTTTACGATTTTTGGAAAAATTTAATACAAAATACGTCAGGAAAATATCTCACTTTACTCGGAGCTCTAAAATACTCGGCACAAAGTGCCTCGTATTTCAACATTGCTCCTCGTCAGTAATATATCATTTTCCTGACTTTCATGTAAATAACTATTTCCAAAAATCGTCATAGAAACAACACTTCCCTGCGTATCTACGCGCAGGGAAATTGAATTATACTGACTAGTCCGGTAATGTCAGTAATTGATTTTTTCAATATGTTTTGACACATTGACAAACTTGATTTTTGCTAATTTTAAAAATGTCGTTCAAGTTTTGACACATTGACAAACTTGATTTTTGCTCATTTTAAAAATGTTGTTTAATTAGTGTTTTAAAATTTCGATTTTTTACGATTTTTGGAAAAATTTAATACAAAATACGTCAGGAAAATATCTCACTTTACTCGGAGCTCTAAAATACTCGGCACAAAGTGCCTCGTATTTCAACATTACTCCTCGTCAGTAATATATCATTTTCCTGACTTTCATGTAAATAACTATTGTAGTGACGTTAATAAATTTAAACACAGAGTGACGTTATAAAAAAATTTGTTTACTGACAGATAAATTTTAGAGAATACAATAATGAAATCAACTTATAAACTAGAAAATATTTGGTAACACAGAAAATTATAACCTAGAAATCAGTGACGTGTTTAAATATTTCTGACATACAATATCAGTGGCGTAGGTAAATTATTTAAATTGTTTAGTTAATTATTTAGATCGATCTAATAAAATTTTGATACCTTAATTTCAGTGGATACTGGTGATGAAGCACAACACTCCGGATTAATTAATTTCGCACAAGAATTAAGTAAATAAAAATTATTTCAAAATAATTTTATTTCGACGAACAACTTTTTCTATCGTTTTGTCAAGTTTTAGTCAAATGCACGTGACCTTTCGGTTGCAGCTACTAGACAAGAATGACCAAATCTGCATTTTTCCACCGCCTTTTATAGTTTTTGGTCGAAAAGGTAGCTTGATTTTTGTGATTAACCAAAATTTATGCAGTTTGGATCACTTGATATTTTCGATTTCCAAAAATCTTCACCAAACTTCTTGAAATTTTGGACACATGTAATTACGCCCTATTTACACTCACTGAAGAAAGGAAATAATTCTAAGTACAATAGCAACAGCGCTAGAATTATTTCAAATTGGTAAATGTCAGAAAAAATATTATTTATATCAATTTAAATTTTAACATTAATTTTTAGATTTCATATCACAAACATCATCCTGAACACAGAATACAACAATATCAATATTAACATTTGGTCGAGAAATTGGAATAAACCCTCATCGTGCAATTCAAAATTTGACATATGAAAAGCTGACATCTTCTCTCTGGTGAATTATATTTTGTTACCCACACTTGTATGTCGTCTCCAAGTGCCCTTTTACCTAATTACCAACAAACAATACTTAAAATTAACAAATCCTGTCTCAAATATCTAAAACATTGATATCGGAACACATCTTTCTATATTCGGTACTCCTTGATAGTCATATGGACTCTTAATTACGTTAATGCAAATTAGTTTCAAGTATAATTAAACAAATATGATCTTTACTTCAACTTTATAATATTTATTTTTATGAAATGTATTATTTTTAACTCGATTAACTTTGAAATGCCACATCGGCGCACACCATCCAAACAAAACCAGCTCTGTAGCCTAATCCTGCGTCCTAAACATGACAATATATATATCATGACAAACGTCTGTTTCGTCCTTATTTGGACTTATCAAATGATAATAATATATAAACAAAGATTTTATTCAAAAGTGATGTAAAACAAAATTTTGAATTTTATCTTTGTTTATATATTATTATCATTTGATAAGTCCAAATAATAATATTGTATAATTATTATAATTGAGAATTTTTTTTATTTTATTATAAAAATTATGTATTCAATATTAAGTACCTACCTATATAAATTGAATAATTTAAAAATTATAGTTTAGGCGAAACGTTAACGACAGTATAATATCGTACAAATGTCTGATTTGCATAATTTTGTCCAATATACCCTTATACAATTTTGGTTATTATAGTTAAGATCATTACAACCTATATTATGTAGATACATGCATAACAAGGAACATTGAGAGGCAGGGCCGTCTTCAAACAAAAATAATAGCAACGTTGTTCATACGTTGGCCTCCACTCCACGTGCATTAAATTTAACTCACACTAACACTAACCAGCATTATATTATCAAAAAATGCACAAAACACTTTTAGAAGTAAAATATTTGAAGGTATCATAAGTAAAAAATTTGAGTTACAATTACAATAATTTAAAAATAAATAGGCTATTTTTAAGCGTGGCGGTCTAAGTGTTAATAGAAGATGAATTATTATTACGGTTTTTCTAATTTTCAGTTTTGAACTAAAATACAGATATATATTTTTGTGTATTATTAACTCGTAAGAATATTTAATATAGTTACTAAATTGTAACTTATATTATTTTATATTCAAGTTAAGGATAAATAAAAATCCTTTTTAATCGTATAGGGTATATTATACATTTTATCATTTGTATTTAAACAAAAAATAAGCACATTGTAAAAATGACATATTTTGTTAAAAAATTCTCAGCTTTCAGAAAATAATATCAAATTTAAAATAAAACTTCAACATCCGAAATAATTATAAAATTAAGGTTTTATATTTGTAGAGAGATTACATTTTATTTATTTGTAATTAGATAAAAAATATGCACATCGTGAAAATGACATAATTTGTGTGAAAATTTTTCAGCTTTCAGAAAATAATATCAAATTTGAAATAAAACTACAAAAACCGAAATAATTTTAAAAATGAAAGTGTTTTAATCGTATAGCATACATTTTATTTATTTGTACTTAAACAAAAAATATGCACATCGTGAAAATGACATATCTTGTGTAAAAAATTCTCAGCTTTCAGAAAATAATATCAAATTTGAAAAAAAAACTTGCCGCACTGTCAGAAAAATCGCTTTTCTGACTTTAATTGAAGTTTTAAGGGGCTTTTGTTGCTTATAATAAAAAATGAATATCTTCATTGAAAAGCTGATAATTTTTGACAAAAGAAACTGTACTGTTCGAATTTTTATGAAAAATGTTTCTACTTCAAAAAAATTAATAAAAGTTCAAAAAAAAAATTTTGTCAAAATTCAAAAAATCATTACGACGAAAGTACTTGATCTTAAGAACCAAAATCTTCAGTGAGTTATTATATTTATACAGAGAAATAACTCCACAAAATTTGAGACTTTGAGTTGGACTTCAATTGGTGGAATGACCCATATATATCATGACAAACGTCTGTTTCGTCCTTATTTGGCCTTATCAAATGATAATAATATATAAACAAAGATAAATTTATTCAAAATTTTATTAAAATTGGATGTATATTTATACCATGACAAACGTCTGTTTCGTCCTTATTTGGACTTATCAAATGATAATAATAAACAAAGATAAAATTCAAAATTTTGTTTTACATCACTTTTGAATAAATTTATCTATTAGATATTATACTGTCGTTAACGTTTCGCCTAAACTATAATTTTCAAATTATTCAATTTATATAGGTAGGTAGGTACATAATATAGAATACATAATTTTTATAAATAAATAAAAAAAATTCTCAATTATAATAATTATACAATACGATTATAAGTTTATGGTAAACCATTTGTTTCAATTTTTGGAATAAATTAGAATCCCCGCACCATATGCTTAACGTAAATAGTTTTAATCCTTTATAATATAAAGCCAATAACATTATGTACCCCCTTGTTTAATATCCCAAATCGTAACTCCCAAATTAAGAAAACCTAACACCTAGTATACTCTATAGTAATGTTTTTTAATTACTATAGTAATGTTTAAACAAAATTCTATCGACACTTTCTGTTTAGTCGCCTGACGATGTTATTGTATAACGGAAACGTTTCTGAATAAATTATACTCTCAATATATTTTTTTATAGGGTAAAGCGAGTACTAAGTATAGTTGGAACAGAAGGAGAGACCCACTCGTAATATCTCCAAAGCTGTTGCAGTAATTAGTGCTTTATTCAGCTATAATATTATTATAATAACAATATTATGTAGTTGCATCAGTTGCAAGTGATATATGCAAGTAATACGAAATTAAAGTGTAAATTTTTGAAATATTATAAAAAAATTGATTGAGTGACATGAAAAATTATTTACCTGTATTTTCTTTGTTGAGTTTTTGTGTGTTCAGGTAAGTTTAACTTGGGGATTTAGGAAAAGATTTCCTCCCACATTTTCTAAAAAAATTTCGAAAAAACTGGAGTCCCATCTCTCCTACCCAGTATAGGAGAGATGGGCCAATTTAACTGTAGTTTTTTAATTTTTATAGTTTTACGGCATTAATTTTAGTTTATTAATGTTTGCCAAAAGGACAAGCATTGCTTAATGTATGTACTGTATTAAAAACATGCTTTTTTTTAATCAATAAAGAAATTATTGACTGTTTTTAAAAGGAGGTCTAACTATACTCGCTTTACCCTGTTATAACTTTGAAGAGCTCAATAAGGGTTCAACATAGTCACAGTTTATTAATGCATTATTTATTTAATTTACGATAACTTGTAATTCATTAAATTATTGTAATTGTAACTCAAATTTTTTACTTATGATACCTTCAAATATTTTACTTCTAAAAGTGTTTTGTGCATTTTTTGATAATATAATGCTGGTAATTTTATTTGATCCTCTAAAAATCAAGGAGAAAACTATTAAATAAGCAACACTAATAGGAATATTTTGTATAATATGCAAGAGTTAATAATTTATACTTTTTGTTGAAAAAGTTACGAATAAGTGTAAAACTGTAAACAGTTAAAAGTTTTATTACCAGCAGAATTCAAAAAACTTTTTTATATGATTTCTTTGTTAGGTTTTCAAAAGCTGATACAAAATATGCTTTCAAATTGGTATAATAATGTACTTTCTAATATTTTACAGATATAGCGCCGAAGCAAAATATTTATTAGATACAACAAAGTAATTTCACGCCAAGAAGTTAACTAATACGGGTCGCTTAATTAGACACTAATACTGTCATTGCGATATAGTTATAAAATATAAATTGTACGAACATCCTTATTCCATCAAGAAAATGTAATAATAATACTTGCTACAACCGTAACATTCCCTTGCGATTTCTTTAATGGGATTGTACTTCCACTTGTGTTGCTTATATTAGTGTGCATGTGTATTATGTATGAAATAAAACACTACATATATTTTTGCAAAAATTTTACATATTATGTCTAATGGAGTCCATGATAAGGATGCCCTTCATAAATAATAATTATAGAAGTTGAAGTGTTTATATAATTAATAAATTGAAATAGATTGAATAGAAAAATAAAGAAGTGTTGAAGTTTTTGAGAAGACTAATAATCGAAATTAGCATCAACCAAAACATAAAACAGAATGCGGCGTCTAACTGTTACTAAGAAAAAAGCCATCATTTAGTCAATTTTTGATATTTTTGCATGGAGAAATCCAGCGAATTGGTGAATATTCTCACACAAAATTATTGATTTTCACGGGTTTTGTGGGATGATGCACAATCAAAAAGAGAAACCCATAGATTTATACCTAAACTCGGGCACCTAATAAAATTTTAATAATTTCCTATATTTAAAGAAAACAGCTTGATCAAACTTAAAATTTTATGAAACACTCCTAAGTTCACAGAAAACATAAAAAGTTAGGCAACCAAAAATGCACGAAATTGAATCAGTGTTAATGGCCATTATGCTTATACACTGATTCAATTCTGTGTAGTTTGATTGGCCTATATCATAGGCATTTCGACGTATGGAGTAAAAAAATGGTCTAAGAATGAAGTCGATTGTAAAATATGAATAGCGAAATATTATCATTAATAATTATAATTCTTTTTAAATCCCAAATTATACAATATTAACTTATGTATACTCTACGTCTACATAATATAACGTAGATAATTATATTCATAACAGGGATGTGAGGCAATACAAAAATTTAAAATTCGATATGTTTACTGAAAGCGAGATTAATTACATCCATTTAATTGCAAAAGCAACGAAAAGTAATTTTCTACGTTATTGCTTTTTACGAGACCGTATAGACAGCTAGAAAGTTTTAAAACAATGTTTCATTTTAGCGATTTAGCGAAAACGTTCTCAAAAACAAAACCAAACAATGCGAAGTAGAGATAATAACTACAAAAAATTAAAACATCAAAAAGAGAATTTACATAGCACTATACATCGAGATTATTAAAAAAAATAAAATTCATTGGTTTGAGTGATAAATGACAATTTAATATACTAGTACATTATTGTTTATTAACATAATAAGGGTATTCACACTCCCTTGTATATTTCGATGTATTTATACAAAATAGTACCTATTTATCCTAATAATGCCTAATAAAGTTGTGTGTTACTACTATCGGAGTAAAAAGTTCTGACCCCTGAGTTTGAAGCATACTTGTTTGAAGTCAAATAAAATCAAAATTTAGTAGTGAAAAAATTTGAAAAAAATATATGATATCAATTATTGATTAGTGCTAAATGTCATATTAAAATTTTATACTTCTAACTAACGCCGTTTTAAAATTATTTTAAAAAATGTTCAAAAAGTGTAGTGTTAGCACTCATTTCGAAAAGTTGCAACTTAAAATACCTACAACTATCGTATTTTCTTTTGAAATTACATACAATTTATGTAGTACATAGACAAAAGTATACTCTTTTAGCAATATTAAAATTTTATTTGAATTTTGTCAAATTCTTTTGTCTTTTGTTAAGTATCTGCATAACAGAAAGGCACTATAAAACCTATAACGTTGAAATTTTAATATGTTATACAAAATTAAATTCTTTATCTGTATCTTCTTAGTGCATACAATTCCATCAATTACTTTTTGAAATATAAGACTTCAAACTCAGGGGTCAGAACTTTTTACTCCGATAGTAGACGTTGCTAGGATAAATACAAAAATGTAAAATACAACGCAATTTACAAGGGAGTGTGAATACCCTTATTGACAAATTTATTTTAAAATAATATTTAGTACCCTGCAGTTCCTATAAAGTGATTTTAATCTAATTTTATATCTGAGTTTTAAACATTCTCGTCTGTCATTTTCTGCAATGTAGGTTATTTCAAAGAAATATATTGAAAAATCTTGATGAACGAAAAAGTATTGTGCACGTGATATTGTAGTTATAATAATAGGTTTGTTTGTGCAGCAATCACCAACCGTTTGAGACTTGGGCTTATTCAATTTTGCGTTCGAGTAATAACTTCCAACTCAAACTACTAATTAATGTTAGTAAAGTTTCTTAAACTGATTACAAACCGTTTTCTGACGGTCAAAACAGTTTGTAGATTATAAGCAAAAATTGCTTTGTTAAAAATTATAAACAAAATGTGGATCCAGACTCCTATGATATTTTTTTATGAACTGTACATGACAGTTGGGTGTTGAAAACATCGCCGTTATGTAACACTCTCCCAGAGAAATGCTACAATAATTATATTTTAGGAGATAATAAATATCCTGAAATTGTCTAAAAATAGATAGAGTCGAACATGTTGTGGATTACTAAAACAAAAAATTTGGACAGTTCCATCATTTAAAACTTAGAATATAACCTTGGTGATGGTATAGAATATAACCTCATTTTATTTGAGTTTGTTGTCTTCTTCAAAATTTGGTTCTTGAATAGCATTTTCAATATGAAGATGCATTCAAGATGATCATGATTTATTGGACTTTTTATATAAAATTGACACATTACAGTCAAACGTCAGCTTAATATAAAGCTATTTCGCTGTACCTAAATTATATTAAATTTTAATTGAAGATGATAATACAAAACATTAGTAAAATTGTCGTTCCGATCAATTTCAAAATTAATTTAGCTAATCCCTCTGCTATGAGAGTATTTCCGTTCACCGAAAAATCTCTGCTCTGCACCCAAAACAGAAAATTACTGTTGTGATATTAAAATCTTGTAATTATTAGTTTGGTAAAATAATTATTATTAAAATTTGATTAACTTTTAAAAAAGTTTGTTGATGGGAATTATTGAGATAGGAATAACAAAGTTAATGTTTCAATGTAAAAATGTCAAAAACAGATCATAATTGAAAATTCTAGGAGTGTCATCGTCTTTCTAGGACATACTGTACCTACACACACTTACATAAACACAACCGTTTCACGATTCATTATATAAAATTTGTTATAACTTTTAATCAATTTAAAATTAACTGATATACTTATGCCTGTTTTCACCAACAATTTATTTAAGAATTTCCTAGTAAAGAATTACTTAGCTAGGATTCCATAAATGTGATTGGTGAAATTTGACATAGTATTGACATAAAAAAACTCATGTCAAATTTGACCAATCACATTTATGGAATCGTAGCTAAGTAATTCTTTACTAGGAAATTCTTAAATAAATTGTTGGTGAAAACAGGCATATATGTCTTTTCATGTCTAAATAAAGGCTGTCTTTTTAAATATGCGCCTGATTTCCATTCAAAATTACTCCTTCTAAAACTTTCGTGTAAGTGTCCTCCCTCTTATTTGGTAGAAGAACAAATACAGCCAATTGATACAATAGACTAGAGAATAGATCATACTAGGTTCTTAAACTTTTTTGAACCATCGCCCACTTACCCGAGCATATATTTTTATAACGCCCCCCCCCCCTTCCCCCTTTGTGTTTTGATAAAAATAGCTAAAAAGAAAGGTTATTGGTAATAAAATAATTATTTAATTGTAGGAAAAAAAAAGTCAATAAACAAAATAATTCTTAATGTGTTAACAAATTAGTTCAAGTGTCACATGGCCTTTAGAATTTTCAATTTTTAAATTCAAATTTTAAAGACAATTTTATTTTTGAAAAAAAGAAATTGAATTTTAAATATAATATTAATATTTTATTCTACCTAGCCATCGCCCCCCGACACTACCTGAACTCCCCAAATTTTTTCATGTTCACTATCGACCTAGAACTACTAGAAGGACTAGAAATCGCCCACAGGGGGGGGGGCGATATCGCCCACTTTGAGAACCACTGCAATAGATTGTGTACAATTGGAAGAACAGTGATAGGACCGATTTGAACGTCCCATCGACAAACCTCTTCTTCTTCTTATAGTTTAAGCCTTAAGGCTTGTTATTACCAACATCTGCGTCGTTTCCTTGGCAGTTTTGGTTCTGTGAGCATATAAATATTTTACATCCGTCAGGTAGTTTGCTAGACTTGCCGTCAGATGTGCCATGCATCCTGGTTTTTATGTTAATGGTGGCAATTCACTAACCCAGGGGACCACCGGCTTAACGTGCCTTCCGAAGCACGGAGACTAGTCATAAGAAAGTTTGACTCTCCCCAGGTTTGAACCCGGTGCCCCGCATTTGCATCCAACTGCGTTAGCTGCAAGGCAATGACCGTCTCTTCTCTTCTCGTCGACAAACCAATAATAATAATCAATCATAATTTCAAATTTTCTGCTGTACTACTAAAAATAAGTATCCAATTCTTGCTGGGTCACTGTTATAGAGGAGGAAAGGCTTTACTCGCCTTCTCATAATAATCATTTCGATCACTAAATCCGTCAGACTGGTAGGAGGTGAAGGAACTGCAGGTTCAGTAGCGTTAAAAAGTCCTTTCGCACGGTTATACACTAATCTCGCGACGTGTATGAAAGATACGTCATGTTAAAAATTAACATGGACGAATTCGACTCTTTTGTATGGCACGCCGTTTTACTTTTTATTACAAAATTTAAATTATCTAAAGTTTTAATTTCTATTGGTTTAATAGCAATTGCAACGATACTTGAAAATTTTTGTTGCTATTTATACGTTACTCGAATTTTAGCAATACAATTTAAACAATTCACAAAAATTTTTATTTAATGATATCGATTTAAAACATTACACAGAAAATTTTTGCCTAACGTTTTATTTTGTCTCTGCCCATCGGTGGAGAAATTTTGAACTTTGCTTTAATTTTTTTGGCAACTATGTTCGAAATTCAAATCCTTAAGATTGCAGGTAGTGAGTGGCGTGGGTTGCCTATGTAATACGTAATTTTTATTTATTTATGTTCAGATTAGACAAGAGATAAAAGATGCGCTGAAAGTGAAATGTATAACAGCAACTATATATAAATCAATAATTATTAAGATAATTAGAAAAATATGGAACGGTCAACTAAAACGTTTTTGTAGATTTTTGTATTTTTTATTTTAAATTCAAATTTTTTCAAACATTATTTTTTTCAATTATTAAGATATTCTAAAGATTTTAAAAAATAACTAAATCTTTAACCATTTTATGTTTAGCATAAATGAATCCTTTACATTTAAAAGGACCTAAGTCATTATGTAATTATTATATTTTGAAATAAACAAAAAAAATTTATAACTTTTTACTTTAATTATTTAAATAATTTGCAATTCTATTGTAAAATTATCACTGTTTAAAAATTTGGAAAACTTCACTGCTTTAGTATCTTTCTAAATAAAATTTTTTTCAAATCGTGACCTAATTCATTTTGTCAAATATGTCTACAGACCTCCCCCCTGAAGATTTTGTGAATAACTCCGCGATGATTGAGGCTCAATGAAAAATCATTAAGCTCTAACGAGGCTCTAAGTTTGACACCAATGTTACCCCAAAATTTAAAATAAAGGCTAAAATAGAAAACAAGTCGACCCCCCCACCAAAGATTTCACGAATAACCCCGCAACAGTTGAAGCTCAAACGAAAAGATGGAAGCGCCTTTAGGCTTTAACGAGGCTCTAACGTTTGACACAAATTTCACCCCTAAATTCGGGGGAAAGTGTCTACTTTTAGGAACGCCGTTAAATTTATAGTTATTGTAGACACCCCTCCAACGAATTTTATGGTAAAATTGGTGTCATACGTCAGAGCCTCGTTAGAACTTAAATGAGCTTCATGTTTTTCTTTTGAACCTCAAACCGTCGCAAAGTTATTCACGAAATCTTTCGGGGGAGGGGGGGGGGAATTATAGACATGATTTCCTATTTTCACTCTTTATTTGAATTTTTGGGTGAAATTTGTGTCGAACGTTAGAGCTTAGTTGCCTGAATTAATTTACATAATTTTAATTTTTTATTTTCTGCAAAGTTACGGACATTTCAAATGTTTTAGTCCTCCTAGCAAGTTTCCCACGATAATCCTCAAGTTTAAATCTATTTGATCAGATTAAAATTTGTTTCGATTAAGAGGTTACTTGCAGTTGGGGGCATGAAAAATAGACCTTTTTAGGAACTCTTTTTGAAGTGTTGTTTATTTAATGCATAACACAAAATTTTTAGACGATTTAAGAAGCTTTTTCGAATATTTTAAAAAGATAATATTTATTTTGGACCAAGTTATGAACTCGATTGTAGACCCCTTTGGGTTCATCCATTAATTTGATATGTTTAATTTAAAATTTACTTTGTTAAATTATGCGAGTTACCTTATCTTTGTCAGTGGATTGTTTTTATTAAAGATCTATAAAAATATATTTATGCTAAACACAAAATGCTTAAAAATTTAGTAATTTTTGAAAATCTTTAGGATATATTAATCATAAACATAGGTACAGAAATTCTGATTTATAATTTGTGTTAAATATTTCGCTATCAGATTATCTATATTTTTGTATAATCTAAAAATAAATAAAAATTACGTATTACATAGGCAACCCACACCACTTCCTGTAATTTTAAGGATTTGAATTTTGACGTAGTCATCGTCTTAAAGTATCTTTACATTATTAGATTTTGTATTGGATTTTGTATTAGATGTGGTCTAATGTAAAAATTTCCGCGTTTACATTACTCGATTTCACATTGGACTACAACAGTTGGATTTTTCATTAGACTTTTAAGAAATAGGACGGTATCTATTTGTATTGGATTTTCCATTAGATTTGTATTTGTGAGCATGCGCAGTGTGATTGTTTGACTCATGGTTGATTTTGTTAACCTCAAATTTTTATAAATTGCTTCGTTTTGATAATTGATACGTCAAATACGTACCGATTGGCATTGTTTACAACAAAAACTAAAACCTAACTATGAACCTAACCAAAAATTTTAACATGATTTTATTCACAGCACTGTCATTAGTCATTACAAATCCAATACAAATATCCAATAATGTAAAGTACCCTTTAGGCATAGAATGTCTTGGGTCGACGTAGTTGCCAAAAATATTAAAGCGTAGTTCAAAATTTCTACACCGATAGGCAGAGACAAAATAAAAAGTTAGGCAAAAATTTTCTGTATAATGTTTTAAATCGATATTATTAAATAAAAATTTTTGGGAATTGTTTAAATTGTATTGTTAAAATACGTGTATTGTATAAATTGCAACATAAATTTTCAAGAAACTTTGAACTTAGAATTAAAGCAATTGAAATTTAAAGATATAAAAATAAAATTTTGAAGTAAAAAGTAAAATTTAGATTATGTATCGTTTTAATATCAATCGCTTTTATTCTAATCTTTATAACGTTACTTGAAATTTTTTTTAGCAATTTAAGCAGTTGTTTAAAAATATATGTTCATTTAATGCAATTGTTGAATTATTTTATTTTAGAGTGCCGTTTTACTTTTTATTACAAAATTTAAATTGTATCGCTTAAATTAGAATCCTTTTAATTGTAATGATTTAAACGTTTGTTGATATTTTTTGTTGTAATTTAAGCAGTTGTTAAAAGAAATATTTGAATTTATGCAATTGTCGAATTTTTACATTACAATTATTCAAACAATTCACAAAAATTTTTATTTAATGATATCGATTTAAAGCAATACACAGAAAATTTTTGCCTTCCGTTTTAATTTGTCTCTGCTCGGTGGTGAAATTTTGAACTTCGCTTTAATTTATTTTTTGACAACAACGTACAAAATTCAAATCTTTAATGGCCGGTTTCAGCAACCTTAACTTAAATTTAATCTCAGATTAAATTAATCCAGGTTAAATATGAACCAATGGAAAACGACTAAAAGTCATAAAACCGATTTCTATTGGTTCATATTTAACCTGGGTTAATTTAATCTGAGATTAAATTTAAGTTAAGGTTGCTGAAACCGGCCATAAGATTGTAGGAAGTGGTATGGGTTGTTTTGTCCTTTATGTTTCCCTTTAAATTCTCAAAAACTGTTTGGGTACAAACGAAAAAAATGTTTTCACAAACAGGCACAAACTAAATGCAATCGATTAAGACTATTTTGAATCCGAAATTCTAAAATAACTGTTTATGTTACCACGTGCGATGTTACCGAAAATCTCGAATATTTCAAAAACTATTTGGGTACAAAAAAAAAATGTTTGCACAAACAGGCACTAACGAAGTGCTATCGATTGAGACTATTTTGAATCCGAAATAAATAAAGCCCACTGCATATAATAAGCATAGATTTTTGACAAAAAATAGTTTATGTTAGGAGGGCCTTATTACCTTATTTCAAGAGGATTCGTATTCGTATATTATGCAACTTTTATTTTCATTCGTACCCAAATCTACAAAGTTTCCCTATATGCTGTAAAGCACATTACTTTATTTCTCCATGTAAAATTCCTATTTTTACGTTTATTAATTAATTTTTTTGGGAATTGGACCATTCAATAATATCTTAATAAAAACAGGTAATAATAATAATAAAAAAGAAATTTTGATTCTCTTGTCTAATTTAAACATAAATAAGTAAAAATTACGAAAATTACGTATTACATAGGCAACCCATACCACTTCCTACAATCTTAAAGATTTGAATTTTGTACGTTGTTGTCAAATAAATTAAAGCGAAGTTCAAAATTTCACCACGGAGCAGAGACAAATTAAAACGGAAGGCAAAAATTTTCTGTGCATTGCTTTAAATCGATATCATTAAATAAAAATTTTTGTGAATTGTTTAAATTGTATTGTTCAAATTGGACTAATGTAAAAATTCAAATATTTCTTTTAACAATTGATTAAATTAGAATAAACAATTTGAACAAACGTTTAAATGATTAGAATTAGAGCGTTTGTCATTTAAAGGATAGAAAATAAAATTTATAATTTTAAAAATGAAAAATTTTAAAAACAAAATAATTCAACAATTGTATTAAATGAACATATATTTTTAAACAACTGCTTAAATTGCGAAAAAAATTTTCAAGTAACGTCGATTTGATTAGAATTAAAACCTTAGAAATAAAAACTTTAGGCAATTTAAATTTTGTAATAAAAAGTAAAACGGCGTGCCATACTTTTGAGCGAAGATGAGGACGACTTGCGTGTCGAAGCTCTAGGGGTAGCTTTTATTAAGAGAAGAACGCGGAACGTCTGTTTGACTTTATATTGTTAAAATAAAACATTTCACTTTACCTTCATTGTATTTCAAATAAAGTTAATAAAGTAACTAGCTATTTTTCGTCTTATTATTTTTATGTACGATATAGAAGGGTGATCCGTGACCATTCTGAATTTAACTTTCAAATTGGTTTACGTTCGTGTCCTGTATTTGAATTTGGATTTCAAAGACATACATTATCAACCCATTTTTGCTTTTCAATTAGCAATTTAATAAGCAAGTTTTTTCTTTATTTTAGTTTTAGTGATTTTCTATGCATCCAGTAAACCCAAAATTTTGATTTTTAAGGTATACAATCCAAAGTAAGAGACTACCAAAAGTAAGTAAACAAGGTATGTAGTTTTTAAATTAAATTATGTCATTTTAAGTAATTTCTAAACTCCGAAACAAAAAATAAGACATAAAGCTTGAAAAGATATCATTTGAAATATCAAAAACCAAGATAAGTTATAATTCTTAGTAATACCAGGTAAAAAAATTAATTAATTACACTTATTACACTATAATTTATTATATAACAAAATCTGATCATTTTCACATAACAAAAGACATCGCAAGATTGAAATTACATAATGCACACAAAATTGTTTTTTGCGGAAGTACCTTTCAACGTTGTTTGATTTCTCTTTGATTTGCATGGTAGTTAGTTTATCGATGAATTTATAATTTTGAGATAATTTGATGTACAATTTTAATTACGATAATGAAAACGTTCTGTCATAATTTCATGCAATAACGACTATGAAATTTATGGAGAGTAGTAACCATCTGAGAAACGTTAAACCTCTGTTTTCGCGAATTTTGTCATTTACATTTGTTGATCCAAATCTTTGGTGATTAACAACTTCTGGCATCCATTTGTTTCTTCATAGAGAGAAATTTTTACTACGCCAGCGATACAACAAAAATGGAATGAAAACAATCCTAAAATATTGAATAAAGAAACTGGTGGAAGATTTATTTGACAAAGGCATACAAGAAATATGCTTGTTGGGGAGATCACGACGTGATCCCATCTCTTTTTGATACTATATTGGCGTTGGCTATTTGTATATTATATAAAATTTGTGATATTATAAATATTGTAAATACTCTAAAGGCTCTGATCTACAAGAGTATTGTACATCAATGCAGTATTTAGATTTGATATTTATAGATTTTTTTTTATTTAGTAAAACTGAAAGTTTTATCAAAATTATAATTAACCTAATATTTCGTCGTTGCGCCTTCAAAACCCGACATGTGCATTTTAGTAAATTGTTCAGGAGAAGGTTTAAACTGATTTATTTACACATTTATTTAAACACATAGCGCTTTGTGATTTACCTTCATTAAACAACTATTTTACAGAAAAATGCATTATCTGCTTTTATGGAAATGTCCGGCTTGAAACCCTTAATCGAAATCTGTACTTAACGCATTTTGCTCAAAATGTGCACATGTCGGGTTTTGAAGGCGCAACGACGATTTGTAGTTTTGAAAACTGTAAAGATTTTGTTAAGATAAATTATTGTCCTATTTCACAAAAATATTTTATTGTTTCATTTTTATTCAAATTATATCTTTGCTTAATTATGATTACGAAATGACTACTTTTTAATAGGGTAATGAACATTACATTACTAAATAACTTCGCTCGTAACTGGAATATAATATTTTTAAATCAATTATGGTAATTAAAAGCAAACCTTTTGTAAATAATTGGATATGCTTAATTAATCATGCAAGTTTCAAAATTTTACATGTAGCATTTCTTCCAGGTGAAAAAGAAAAGTTTTGCATTGTCAATTAATTTGATTTGACTAGTTCTCAAGGTTATCTTTCGGCAAATTGGTAAACTTCACTTTAATTTTTTTTCTTATTAAATCCTTCCGAGGAACATTAAAAACTTGAAGCACGTGCACGTATGGTAAATACCGTAAATACTATAAGTAATTACAATAAATTACTCTTTTAATTAGTTTGCTTTAAAAAATATTTAGACTAAATATTTTCTGAATGATCAAAATCAATCATTTACCAGACAATCCTAATTTTCTCATCAAACATTATTCAACTTTGATCAAAAACATTATTAATGTTTGAATTGAAATAACCTAACCAAAAACTTTTAAAAATCTATTTCTGCTCACTGCACTATGGTTTCTGAGACCAGATTTCTTGGCCAAAATTAATTCAATTACTTTAATTAAAATAATAATTACAAAAGAGCTTAATTACAAAAGAGCAAAATATTTTTGAAGTAATTTGAAGGTTTAGGAAGTATTTTTAAAGTTATAAAAAAAAAAATTTTTTTTTCCTTTGCATATATGTTACAGTTAAAACCCGAAATCAGTTAAAACCCGAATTAACTAGTAAATTCTAGTTTTAACTAACCTCCTTAGTAAATTCTAGTTTTAACTGGTTTAATTTTAGTTAAAACTATAATTAACTGATTTCAAATAAATCTTTTTAGTAAATTCTAATTTTAACTGGTATTAGTTTAGTTAAAACTAGAATTAACTGATTTCTAATAAATCTTTTTAGTAAATTCTAGTTTTAACTGATATAAATTTAGTTAAAACTAGAATTAACTGTTTGGTGTTAGTAAATTCGTGATCTATCGCCGTTACAACTAGATTTAAAGTAAAAGTAGACGTAATTAAATAAAAATGTTAATTTGTTATAGCTTTAAAAAAAAATGGAAGGAAACACTCGATAATTTAGAATTTTCTTGTATCTCATATTTTGAATTTAAAATAAAAATTTCAAAATCGTTTGCAATTTGTACTTCAAAGTACCCGAAATACATCTTTCAAAATACAATTCAAATATAAAATTTGAATTTTCCACTTACGATTTCACTTGTTATAATTTTTAAAATTTTTTAAAATTTTTGTTGATAACTATTGTTTTATAAATTTTTTCATTTCTTTTTATATGGTACAGGCCGTGTTATACTAACTTGTATTAATTATTAAAATTAATTATTATTATTAAACATAATTGTTTAAAAAAAATTAAAAAATTATAACAATTAAGTGAAATCGTAACTGGAAAATTCAAATTTCGTATTTGAAATGTATTTTGAAAGATGTATTTAGGGTATTTGAAGTACAAAATGCAAAAGATTTTGAAATTTTTATTTTAAATTCAAAATATGAGATACAAGAAAATTCTAAATTATCGTGTTTCCTTTAATTTTTTTCAATCCAAAACACAAATGTATTTGGCCTCCCCTGTAAATGTATAAAGAATTAGCATTTTTATTTAATTACGTCTACTTTTACTTTAAACGTTGTTTAAATCTAGTTGTAACGGTGATAGATTGCGAATTTACCAACACCAATAAGTAAATTCTAGTTTTAACTAAACTTATATCAGTTAAAACTAGAATTTACTAAAAAGATTTATTAGAAATCAGTTAATTCTAATTTTAACTAAACTAATACCAGTTAAAACTAGAATTTACTAAAAAGATTTATTTGAAATCAGTTAATTCTAGTTTTAACTAAAATTAAACCAGTTAAAACTAGAATTTACTAGTTAATTCGGGTTTTAACTGATTTCGGGTTTTAACTGTAACACATATACTCGTATCATATTTCGTTCTCTAACTCTTATCATCATACAGTTCTTAATTCTTCTTAACAGAAGCGTCGGACTTAAGGATCGATTTAAGGATCTTAATAGAGGATCTTAATAGATCCTTAAATGTTGGTGGGGTGGTTATTTCGCTTCCCCATAGTCCACAGATCAACTTTTGGACCCTTTAAATCATATAACATTTAAGCATGCTCTTGGCATATTACTCTCGGTAGGTTGCCATTACTTTCCGAGGGGAGAAGGGTCAGAATAAAGTTCTAACTTTACTCGGATTCGAACCGGGAATTTAGCGTCCATAGTCAACTGGCGTGACCACCACGGTGTAGAAACTTCATAGGAAAATATTAGACCCTGATATTAATGGTATTTTAGTTGGCGGATTTTCTTAAGATGGCGCTGTTTCAATATTTATTTAGAAAAGTAAAGAATAACATAACATATATCATAGAATATCCTATAAGTTGGAATTGTAAGACGATTAATAAATTATAATAGTGAAAAATAGTTAAATTGAATGGAAATATAGTGGAATAATTTAGTTTAGTCTGATTTAGTTGACCCATGACACCCAGGGGGCGCAACGAAAAGACAGTATAAGACTGTCTACAATTTTAACATGGAAGTTTCCCTTCTATTGTAATCTTTTATTCTATGGTGACCACTATGCTCCAACCGTCTGCGTGTCCTTGACTCCTCTCTAACTCTATTGCATCTATAATAATTGACCAGCAGGCATTATTTTTCCCGGACCAGTTTCTTCATCCTCAGCTTCATTTTCTTCTAACCCTGGAGTTTCTGACAAGATTCAAGGTACAAAAATGATCTTGGATTATTCTCCCTCTCTTACGAAAAAGAATCATTTTGTTAAAAGTGTAAAATTGTAGCAGCTAAACTGAATTTTAAACCAATCTCTAATATTTATTATACTGAATAAACTCGATCAAAAATTATCACCGCCAAACGCCGCCATTTTTTTATAAGTCAATTGAAAATTCTCTGATTTATATTGCACAAGACGAATATGCATAACAGATTTTAAATTAAATGTATTAAAAATACATACCCACAGAATATATTGACGTAAAATTGGGCCCACTGATAATTCCTGAAAACGGAATTATTCTAAAATAATAAATCTCCAGTCCGGGCTACCAATTTCGCCCCCAGCTGCTCAGCCAAAAATACTTTTCACTGCTATAAAAAGAAATAAGCACCAACTACAATATCCAATCAACTTTATTTATAAAAAAAAACTTTATCGCTTTAACATTACTCAAAATCGAAAAATAATAGCAAAACCGTAACCACCCAACTTGGTGGTCGGTGCGCGAACCTCTTATTCTTCCGGCCCCCCCGCCGGCCGGTTTCACCGAGACCCCTAGTGGCCGCTCGAAACATTCAACAATTTTTTTCATGATACACAAAATTCTCTTCAACTATGAATGCTTCTTCATTCAAACAAAATACGACAATATATTAAAACAATGTACTAAAACATAAAAATTCAAAAAAAAAAAATAAAGGCACACTTTTACACCTCAAATTTGAATAAGAAACTGCTAGAACTATTAGTACCTACGAATTAACATTCCCTATATCGGGTTACAGGGTGCGGAATAAAAAAAAATCGCTTCAATGCTGGTCCATTGGAGTGGTTTGTTTCTAAATTAGGGTATAAAGATGTCATTTTTATGAATCTGTAAAATTGATTTTTGGCCAACAAATTGCTCCTTAGAAACCATAGTGCACTGTGGTGATGCACGCACTTCATACTTTGGAAGAACTGATTGAGGAGTTTTGAGCACAGAATACATAGCTGTGCTTCTGAGAAACTGAGGTGGGTCATAATACACCCGAATTTACTCTAATAATTCATTACAATAATTGGCCATTAAACGAGAGATATTATCTTCAAAAGGTATCTGAAATTGTTCAATTATTATCGATTTAATGCGGCTTATTACTAAGATTATTCCTCTCAGTGGACCTATTTACACGCATTTATACGGCACAAAAGTGAGAAATTAAAAAAAAACTATACATTTTATGTATCTAAATTGTTAAGTTATTAACTAGTGATAAGATAATAATTAAATGGGATATTTTAAAATATATCGAGTTATAACTAAATTAATTAAATTATTTAATATCATTCCATTAAACTATCTGACCATTATAAATAATAATAAATTGTATTTATTATAAAAGATAATAAACAATAAAAAAAATAAATAATTTAGTAATATTTTTTGGGTAGTGGACTATATCAGCGGTGGCCAACTTTTATGTACATAAGATCGACTTTTTATCTTAAAGATGTGTCGCGATCGTCTTTTTTTTTGGGCAGAAAAAAATTTTTTTTTTTAGGTCTTTCATTTTTTTGAACTTCTTAGGATTTTTAGACTTATTTTTTGCTAATCTATCAATAGCTGGCAAAAGTGCACCTTTTGCCACCGGATTTTCATTTCTGCATATTAGCGCTCAGTCATCTGATTTTAAATGAAATTTACAAATTTAACATATTAAGTCAAAACATCGCAAGCGATCGCCCAAAATTGCGGCTTCGCGATCGACCTGTTGGCTACCCCTTGACTATATAATGTGGTAATTAAAATCACTCTGTATTTTCTTCAACGTTTCTTTCTGCTTCATTGAAAGCTTTGTCAGGCAATTATAAGAAACAACTTATTTAAAATATTATGACAAAAATATTTTAAAAAAATTTTAATGATATAAGTATTTCTTTATTTTGTCATAATTATAATATTATGGTTCGGATGGTATAGGTCGAAAACATACAAAAACGATTCAAATTCACACTAATTGATTTGTTAAGTATATGGCTTATAATAGCTTATCAAAAATGTAATTATTCCCGAAGTCGACAACTACCCTTAATTTTGTAAATTAGTTACAAAAAATTTACTGGTGGTAAAAATTAGAAATAGTTTATACGCAGTAAAAATTCTTATTTTGGTGTCAACTCTTATCCATCCAGTGAGAACCAAATAAAATTTCGAAATAAAAATAAATAAAATATTTTCATTTATTAATTTTCACGAATTAATAACTTAATAATTTATGTAAAGTTTACACTACTGAAAAGAAAATTTAGAAGCACCAAAAGGAAATATTGCTATTTAAAAATAAATAGATGCCGTAAAAAATACCATGGACCGATAGATAAGTGGTTTCAGACGATGTGCTTTTAAACAACCGCTTCTAAATAAAATGTATTCCAAATTTTATGAGCTCACTGTATGTATTGTGGTGATATTTTCATCATTTAAGGGTGCCAGCAAACAAATGAGATAGTAATTTAATTTAAATTTCTTCAAAATCAGTGGGTTAGGTGATTTGACTTACATTTAAGAAACATTTGCATCAAATTAACAGCAAACCGTTACTTGTAACAATTTTACACATAAAACAAAACATTTCTGAATTTATTTGTAAGATACAAAATTTGTGACACGCCTTGTGTATGATTTTCATTTGAAATTAGCGCCAAAGTCTTAGAAAATGTAAAGTGTGAATAACAATTTAGTGCGTACACGATTAACGACGTATAGTAGAGTCAATTTAGCTAACCAGGATGAAAAAACTCCCACTACATAAAATCCAAATTTTGAACTTTGAAAAACACAAAAGGCGAGCGAGCGAGAATGAAGCCAGTCTCTGAGTAGAGCTCAAATTGAGAGCATGTAAAAGTCTCTGTGTAGACCTCAAACTGAGAACTCGCGGGCAGTTCTCCTGTGAAGACCAAAGCAGAAACTCGTGTTTGAGTTGCTTGGTGAATCTCAGACTGGGAACTCAAGTAAAGTTCTTTTTGATCCGGAAATTAAGAAGCGAAGCTTGTAAATTCGCAGTAGCGGATGATTTGCGAGAGTCGCATTTCTGCGTGATTAATAATTATTAATCACGCGTAACTATAATTACGGTCCATAATTAGTAGAAAACTGTGTATTTCGAACGTAATAAGGTATTAGTTAATTGAATACCTAAAAATAAAAAATGATTATAAAAATTCTGCACGTGTCTTCGAAGTTGTTGGAGATTGACTTCACATTTGGAACACTGGCTGAAGTTTGGGACATCTGGCGCTCTCAAGACGTAAGAACAGGAGGAGACTACTGACGACTCGACTTGCAGTGACACAATAGTAAAAGTGAAAAATTACCAAATGATAAGGTAGAAAATTTATTCTTTATTTTAATGAATCCAATTTTAGAACGATTTATGTTATCACTGGATTAATTAAAAATTATTGTTAAATTTGATTTATAATTTTACACTACACACAGATAATGAGAGATCCAAGTTTAGCACCTGAATTTAATGAGGAATTAAATGTAATTTTGGATCTCTTGATTGTTGCACCCCATACCTTTGGTTTGAGACAAAATTGTTGTCTAAAATAATTCGATGCAAATTTCCACAATTAATTTTTTCGTTTAATAAATTACGTTTACTGTGAATTACCCTCTTATTTCGTTTGTCGAACCCATCGACCTTGTAAAAGAGAAAAACTCAACTCCGGCGTAACGTTAACTTTGCGGCTTTAGTTATAGTTCTGTGGGGAAGAAAATCATAGCAGTATATTGGCTTACTAATTTAGTTAAAAATTTAATAATATTAAATTATAATGATTAATTTATTATTCCAATAACTTTAATTTATTTATAAAATTTACATAGGAAGATCCTAGTTTTTCCAAAATGTGTGATTTTGTGACCGAATATAAATTTATGTGATACAGTCCCGTTTCACATGGAGCGTTAAGGCATGCGCTACACTCGACGCACGACGCAGAGCGTTTTATCTTTTCACATGAAGCGGTATTAAAGTGAACGTGGAAAAATATAAATCGAAAGTTGTTGCTGTTGGTGCATATACAAAACCATGATCGATTATAACCGTGAGGCTCAAGCGTATGCTCTCTTAAATATTATGCACGCGCGTAAGACGTTAGCAAAACGCGCGAATGTAACAAACTTTCAAACGTAGGGCGTAGCGCGTATTCTACGCTCCATGCGAAATGGGACTAAAAGTTCGGGAGGCTTGAACATATTGCTTCATTTAGCTATAGCGTACGTCGTTACAATTCCAAGTACCAAGTGCCTAAAGCTACTTGAGAAACTATTTTCTATATACAGAAACGAAGTTCTCATTGTGGAGAACAAATGATGTAATTTATATGAAAATTGGTTAATTTAAACGTAAAATAGTGCTAAATTTATCTAGGTAAAACATTGATTTAAGTAAAACTTAATTTGCGTGCAAAATATTTCACCGTTAATCAGGTTAAATTTTCTTCGCCAAACAGTTTTAAAAACCTACTTAACGCGATGCAAGAAATTTTAATGTCTTATGAAGTCACACTTATAGGTACCTACTATTATTTTCAATTTATAGATATTTGTACATCAAATATCAGCGCAGTGTAAATTTATTGATAAAAAAATTTATACAGGATACTGAAAACAATGGATCAACTTTTAGGGTTTCTCTATAGTCGTTATAATTTCAAATTTAGAAATCCTGAATCTATTTCGTCGGAATGATAGCCTATCATATGAAATAAATCGAATAGTATGGGGAATTACTATAAGATTTTATATATAAAATTGTGATTAAATTACGTGTTTTCATTTAAGACCCATAAAAGTACATTAAAACTCAACAAAATAAACAAGAATTCAAATATGGGTACCATTAAGTTTTTTTTGCATTGCATAAAAAGAGGTTCAGATTGTATTCTGCAGGGGGGAGGAAATTTCGTCTGAGACACTGATATTAATTTTAACTGTTATCTTGAAAGTGGGCAAATAATAAAAATACCAATTTTGTGAGATCCACAGCCTGTTCCTAAATAAATATACAATTTGAAATTCAAGTAACGATACTTTTAATGCACCAATTCGAGGAAACTGTTCAAGATACATCAACATTGATATATTGATGATAATTTTAGTAAAAGGAAGTTCATATAAAGGTTATTTTCTTGCCTTGCTTAGATAAAAGTTAGTAACTGGCATTTGTTGCATAATTTATCATAAATCACAAATTTAACTACAATTATGGTATCAACATTGAATTGAGGAGTTAAAAAAAAATGCATGGCTTACCCAGTACTGATTTTCCCGACATTTATAGTATATTGTGCTATACTAATTTGTTAGCGTACGATACGATACTAAAAAATTTCTAAAAATTGGATTTCAATAATTCGTCGTGGAGTTAATTGTGTTACTTTAAAAGAAATCATAAAATATATTATGTTATTATAATCAACGTATTAATATTATAATCCTGTAAAATCCAACTTTTAATATTGGATTATACTCGTATTTTCTGCTCAAACGTTTTAATTTCAATTTACTGTTAATAAAATGTTCCAATAAAAGTAAAATGGCATGCAATATTTATCGCTTATTAATTATTATTGATGATCTCAACAAAAGGTTGATTATTATTCTACATAATAAAATTATAGTATTATTATAAACAAACCTTCTAAAGTTCCACTATAAACAACTTGAGGATCAAAATTAAGTAGTCCCTTAGTCGACTCGAATGAAATATCTTCAGCAAAAACATCCCTATCAGGTGTAAGTCTTAGCCGAAAAGTTCTGAAAACAAATTAAACATATAAAATTTGAAATATTCACACACATAATATTATTATCATGCAATTTAAATATTCATCTTTGCCTGTTTATGTTCCACAACATAATTGAACAAGACTCATTTCTGTTTCCTCAAAGTTAAGGTATAATATAATGGACCTACAGAGCCTTCAAGTCAATTTTGTACGACAAATTGTTAGAAAAAGGTTTAAATCTTACTGCTGTTTATACCGGATTGGGCATTGTGTGGAGTTAGTTGCAGTATTTATTTAATTTTTCTATCCAGAATCTAACCCGATATTTATAATATTTTTAGCTCATTAATCGAGTGATCTATCACTGATGGGCGAACTGAACACCTTTTTTTTTAAATTATAGTGTTCTCTGCTCATAAAAAATGAATATGAATAGAAATAAAAGAGGATAATGGCTTATGCTCGCCGAAGCAGTTAATTTAATGTTGTAGCTAATATTCTTCTCTGTAGTTTGAATGCATAAGATATTCATGAACTTCTAACAAAGTATGCATTAACAAAATTTACTGATTCCTAATTTTATACAAGTAATAATAGTAAACATAAATGGATATATCCTTTCCTAAAAATTAGACTTCTACGCAAATGTTGATACATTTAAAAAAGTAAGAAAATAATGAAAAGTTAACTTTTAATAAAAAAAGGTGACTTTATTGCCGCTCATTTCCTTAAATTTTTGCTGTGTTTAATAAGTTAATACATAACTATATAATATACTCCATTATACCAACAATGAGATATCCCATGCAGCATACCATACTACACTGACATATAACTGCAAATTGTGACTTTTACATTTAACTTTTAAATTACATTTAAATTAGTAAACAATATTCCTTTAGAATCATATTAAATGCTTCTGAATGCACTGATCTTCTTGATGTTTATTAACTTGTGGACATTTTCAGCGCTTGTAACCAAAAGCAAGTAACTTGCTTTCTTTCTGTTCGTACATTTTCACCCGAACATAAATCATTTTATATAAGATTCCTACTTTCTATTGTTACAAATTGATATGAAAATCTATTTAAGGGGTGACGAATCGAAATTGAAGGTTAGAAATCTAAAATATTGCCAGAGAAGAAAGTAGCTGAGAATGCAAACAGAATGTACAAATAACTTTTGCTACTCTACGCTCAGGAATGAATCAAAGAATTAATTGTTTAAAATTAAAACATTCAACGTAATATTACGCAACACGAAAAAATTTGATTTTGAAAACAAAACACAAAGTAGATGGGCTATCATTATAATTAAAAAACCACGTTCAACCTGTATTATTTAGGATTTTAAAAGAAATTTTAATGTAAGTAAGATAATTAATTAAACATTTAAATTAAAACAAAAGCTTATGAAAATTACATAAAAATTAAAAATATATTTTAATATAAAAAATTAAATTAAGTTTTCAATAATTTCTTACAGATCCTTTTTTTTTTTTTAGAAAAATACGTTCCAAAACGAAAAACATGATCCCGTATTGTTTTAAAATTCATAACTGATATTTGAAAAAAATTCAAGAACATTTTTATAAAACTCCTAATTATCACTTGGGGTTTGATAGGAAAGTCGGAAAAATACCAATTCTTTAAAAACGCTAAATCATTTCTAATCAATGTATAGATTACATTTATTTTTTAGATTAAAGATATTATTTACTCCAGCAGTACGTATAAAAAAATTTTAATATAAAATTCTAAAGAATTATTTTCACATTTAGGACACGTAGTATACATAAATAAAATAGTAGCTTAACAGGATTTTCATTTTCCTTTCCCATACTTGTTTTCTTAAACTGAACACGTATTTATTATAATGGTTATTTCGGAAAATATAATCAATACAAATTTTAAGATTAAATCAAATTTTACAATGTTACTTTAATACAATGGTTTTCTACTATTTGACATAATGTTGGAAAATTGCTTCGTTCAAGTATGAAAAAATCAAGAACTACTCTAGCGTCAACAACTTCCTATTGCCTTTTATTATACTTTTATCACAAATAACTACAGTTATATCGTAGTAATGTGTACTTTTAGATTGAATTTAGTTGTTAAAATTTTCGATTTTAACGTGGCATTTGAGATAATACAAAAGAGTATAAAAGACATAAGAAATTATATGCATCTGCATAGCAAGAGGTTCTCTTTTTACCACTAGAACAACCACCACCATTATGCCACCAGATATTCCAAAAACAGAGTATACTAAAAGCTGTGGTGGTAAAACAAATTATAGTTTGAGAATCGGTCTTTAGTAATCTACAGGTAGATTTTTAATTTTTACTTATTGTAAAAATTGTGAAACATGTGAAATCAACACACTTTTTTAGGTGACCATCTCAGATTTTGATAAAATTTGGTATATCGCTAGAGTGTATGGAGACTAACAAAAATACAAATTTTTATTTCAATATCTCAAACGGTTTCCAAAATATCGCTATGTAAAATTTTCAAATCATTATAGCAGCTCTCCTAATTAAGCTACAGAGGTGGGCGTGGTGTCATTTTACTCAGTTTTTAATGCCCTTTCCGATGATATACAGCATAAGATGCTTTCTTATAAACATACTTTTCAAAACTCAAAATCAAAATTTTGAATTTGATTTTCTCAAAAAGTGCAACTTCAAAATTTTTCAAAAAATTCCTGGGAGTAGTCTGTACTTATGATAAGTGACTGCCAAAATTTCAAAGTGGGACGGTAATGGCTTCATAGTTAAAATAATTTTTAAGTACAAGATGGTTTTGAAAGAACGATAGACTATAATTATAAGTGAAATACCGCAGAAATTGTTTGTAAAAAATAAAATTTACAATATTTTATAAAAACTATATGTTAGTTTTACGGAAATGAGTCTTGCCAAATAATTTGGTGCCTTATGGGGGAGGGGGCATCCCTTGCCGGCAAAGGTAGAAAGTCCAACTTTGTGAATTTTTTCTGAGAAAATGAAATTATTTAGATCAATTTGGGTTTTGACACATTATTATACAAGTCTTAAAAAACCTTAAAAAATTTTTTCAAATCAAAATATTACAAAATGAAGGCGTGGCAGCTGAACTCCAGAAACACTTCTTAGGGCCGATTCTACAAAGCAGGTATAAAGTACGAATAAGCTATACTGAGAATAAATCACACAGATTGCGTTCTACAATTGTCGTATAACGTTCTTGTTGGTATAAATTGTGGTTATACCTGGTTTAACTTATCCCTCTGAAAATGGTCGAATACCTGCTCGGATAAGTTATTCTTGTTTTCTATTGGTCAAATCTAATATAAGCTATCATTTATTTTAAGGTTGGATTTTAGAGTTTGACAGTTGAATGACAATTTTATTTTATTTCAAATGTGAAATTCAATTTATTGTTGTATTTCAAGTTTTTATTAGTACCTACCTATTTATAATAATTAATTAATTGAGGTTTGTGAGTGAATTTAAAATTTTTGTAAAAATTCTTGTTATTGCTTATTGTTATTTATTAAGGTTTTTTTGTCATTTTTATTGTTTTTGGATATTTCATTCTCGAACCATGCTTTTAAAAGTTTCATTCTAATAAGTTACATTTTTATGTAATTATAAAGTAATTTGTAAAATTTTATAAAATAAAAATTATTACAAAAGATTTTAACTCTTTTTAATATTGAAAACATCTAATAGCAATAACCATTGCTAAAAATAATTTAAAAAAAAGAGAATTTGTTTAATTTTCTGTTTAAACATCTTTTACAACAAAAACTATAACCAATAAATCAAATGAACGCTTCACAACGATGTCAAATAGTTATCCTATGGTCAAATATGCTGCGCAAATGACCTATAATTGGTGCGGAGGAACTAATTCCAGGTATAGTTATACCGACCGTGTACGAGCATTGTAGAACGCAAAAGCTTTTATACCTAGAATAAGGAATAAGTTATACTTCGAATAAGTTATACGGCGAATAACTAATCGGGACTTTATACCTGCTTTGTAGAATCGGCCCTTAAAATGCCGTGAAAAATCTCCAATGGTGTCGTTAGACCTACAATATAAGAAATGAAAAAATTTAGGTTAATATATGTTTTTCCAGTCCGGCACGACCCAGATTTTTTATATTTTAATTTTTTTTTTAATTTATTATAAAGGTTCAAAGTCGAAAAAACTTTTTTCAATTAAAACATCGTCACATAAATGGCAATAAAAAATTTTTGAGACAAAAATTTAAAAATCCAGGTAGAGACGGACTGGAAAAACATATATTAAACTAAATTTTTTGAACCAAAAGTAAATTGTCTACTATTCCTAAACAGTCTAGTGAATGTCTACAGTCCCTAGTGATTGTAGACTTTCACTGCATTGTCCACTTTCACGGTAACATATAAAAAATTTTCATAAGGTTACATAAGAAAATATTCGAAAAATACAAGATTTAAACAAACAATAATAATTTATTAATTTATTAATTATCCTCACATAAACGTATGTAACGTGCTATGAAAACCAAAAAATCACGTTACAGAAAACACAACTGTCATTTATCGGATAAATTTTTCAAAATTGCCACCGTTTTGTTCAAGACATGATTCTAATATACGCAGAAGTTCATCATTAGATGCTTTTTTTGTTGATTTAGTGATATTTGATCGCATGCTAAATTAATTTTTTGTTTTTGAAATCTTTTAAATTTAATGGCGGATTTGCGTAAACAACTGTTTTTAAATGACGCAATAGAAAAAAGTTACCAAAAAAGTTCATAGCACTCTACATACCTGTGTGTAAATAATTAATAAATTATTATTGTCTGTTTAAATCTTGAATTTTCTCGAATATTTTCTTATGTAACCTTATGAAAATTTTATACCTATTTATAAAGAAAAAATTGCAGATTGCGAAAATGTTAAAAAAAAGACATGTTGTTATTTGAAAAAAATTTTTGATGTTCACTTCCGGTTGAATTTGAAGTATAAACAAATATACATCAGCAATTTCCGATAGTAAATTTCCAGTTGAATAAAAAACTATTTAAACTTTTTTTTGTATCTAGTAGCATATAAAAATTATTCACTGTTACCATTTTCCGTGAACACACTGTATACATCATTTTTTTGTAAGTGCAATAGTTTTTGCTGCTTAAGCACTGCCGTTTGACACTAAAAACGCCACAATTAACATTGCAATAATATGGGCTAGATCGCCACCTTAATTAGGAGAGCTGCTATAATGATTTGAAAATATTCCGGCAGCCAATTTTTGAAAATTTTACATAGCGATATTTTGGAAACCGTTTGAGATATTGAAATAAAAATTTGTATTTTTGTTAGTCTCCATACACTCTAGCGATATACCAAATTTTATCAAAATCTGAGATGGTCACCCTAAAAAGTGTGTTGATTTCACATGGAATGAGCCTATTACAATCAATTATAACAAAAGCAGTAAAAACCAGGACCGACGTATATTGGAAAAATTAGCAAGAAAAATTATAAAATCAAAGTACACCTTACCGGATTACATGTTTCAATCTCATTCATGATTCTACTCGTAAAACTCATATCATCAGACCCGTACTGGTTTAATGAAAATACAATTTTACTCACTTGATTGTACAACTACCTTTGTGATAATAAAATGTAAAAAGTTTGCACGAGCTCCTTGTTAGTTTAGATTTAGAGTATGGGCGTGCAGTTTTCAAACCTCATGGAAATTGATAAAGTTAATGTTTCAAAATTTGAATCTAAATAAAAAATACAACCAAATTTTTAAAAACGTTTTTAGTGAACATAAATATTTTGTATTTTTTATAAATTCTAATTTTGAATTATTAATTGAATTATTATTGATAAGTTCTCACCAAAAGTTTGCAAAAGTAAGAAACAAAATAAAATTAATTGTAAAAAGTAGTTAGAATAAACTGATACACTTAATTTAAATATTATAAAATATAAATAATTATAAACATTTTCGAGAATTGACTCACCTTCCATGTCCACGAATTTCAAGGCGAACTTCTTGATTTTGGGATAAACTCCTACGCACCCGATTATGTTGAGATCCTAAAGCACTTGGATCATATCTTGCCGGTTCATAATGACGAATAAATGAATTTAAAACAAAGCCTAAAATAAAAATATAAATTAGTTTAATCTTTTTATAATAAATAAATGTTTTTTTAAATATTTGAGCTTTCAGTTGTGCTTGGAAATGTCAATTACTATGTTTAATTTTTTAAATTCAAGTTAACTCGACAATATTTAAAAAAAATTATTTATTAGTAATTTCACAAGTTAAAAAGTTTATATATTTATTTTATAAATTTAAATAACCAAATACAATAATTTCTAAAATTATTTTAAACCAATAAGTTACTACTACTAACAAGCGAAACAGCTGACAAAAATTATTAAGATTCATTTCCCGATGTTTATAAGCAAAAACTCTGTTTACAAAATTTCCATTCTTTTAAATGTTTTATTCATTGCAATTAAATTCAAATTTGAATTACTTTTAAATAATTAAAGAGCGGCAAAGGAATGAGTTAACAATGTTAAAGATAAAACATTCTACCACTAAGAAATGAGGAATCCAATTTATATCGATTAATTATTTTTGATATCATACACTACCGGGGATTACCTTGTTACTTTTTAATTACTGATTACTTGACAACATAATTTAGCAAATAAAGTGTGTGCACGAAATAACTTGGTCGGAGAAACACCCGTGTAACTTTTGCTATAGTATTAAATTTTTTTTAAAAAGACTAAATTAACGCCATATTGTTGTAGACATAACGATATTATATAGTAGGAATCAAAACAAAACTGAACAAAAATGAATTTGATTCAAAGTTTTCGTTCGTGAATCAGTCTGCGCAAAAATTAAGAAAATCCTAACTCGTCACATAATGGCATTGCAAAATGTCTTAAAATCTCAAACTCCACTGTCACAAGTGCTCTTCAAAAGTTTAATGAATCTTTCTCAATATATTAAAAAAAAGAAAGTGGTAAAAAAATTATTTGTGTCGCTAAAAAAACGCAAAGTCCGTGATCACAGCTTTAAAACACAATCCTGGGCTCTCTGCGAGAGATGTCGTAAGAAAGTTAAAAATGTCATCTTCATATTTACAAAAAGTAAGCAAACAAGCTGGTTTACAGTCTTACAAAGTATATGTTGCCCAAAATCGCAATGATAAACAATAAAAAACTGCAAAAACTCGAGCACGGAAACTGCATGACAATGTGATTCACAATTTTGACTGCATTGTCATGGACGATGAGACTTAGGTAAAAGCTGACTTCAATCAAATTCCAGGACAGAAATTTCATACAGCAAAGAAAGATGGATTGGTACCTAAGAAATTTCAAGAAAAAAAATTTGGAAAATTTTCGAAAAAATATTTGATTTGGCAAGCAATATGCACATATGATTTTAAGAGCGGAATTTTCTGGTCAACGGGAACTTTTAGCCAAAAAATCTGTGTCAAAAAATGCCTAAAAAATTATTACTGCCTTTCATTTAATTGTACAAATGTTCAGTGCTTTTTTGGCTAAAATTAGTCACTTGTCATTACGGAAAATTAGCCATGGAATGGTATGGCCAGAAAAGTGTCACAATCCTGAACAGGAAGGTCAATCCACCAAATTGTCCACAGCTTAGGCCTATTGAAATATATTGGGCAATTTTCAAATGGAAGTTGTTGAAGACAAAGGGGAGTATGTAAAATGAGCAAAACTTTAAGCAAAAATGGTGTAAGGCAGTTGATACAGTCACGGAAGCTAGTGTGCAACGCTTGATGCAAGGACTCAGACTCCAAGTACCGAAAATGCGCTTAGACAAAAATTAATTGAAATTTTCTTAAAAAATACTAAAAGTATCTTAAATGGGCTTACTTTTGTGATATATTTGAATTAAATCTTAATTAAAATAAATTAAATGTAATAATCTTTGTTCGACCAAGTTATTTCGTGCACACACTTTATATAGATATTTCAAAAACTCGAAACTTATTCATAAACACATGCCTTTCGATTAAAATGTATTTTGTTTCACTCAATTGTTGTAAATTGATATATTGTATAGTGTGATTATGTTGTATTGCCATTGTTGTTTGGCTATAAAACACGGAAATTATTGTTTGTGTATGTGCTACGAATAATTAGTTGTGAATTCCAATTCCCTAGTCGTCTGTTGGGTCAATACTAAAAAAAGAACAACATATTCAACCCAAAATACTTAGGGCAAAAAAAAATACTCAACAAATTAAAAATAAAATATGTAGGTATATTTTAAAGGTGCTAAAACCTATAGTAGTCGATGCACGTTAAATGAATAAAGAAAATAGCATTTTGCATGGTCAATAACTTGAGAGTGCACACAGTTCACTTGTTTTGTTTTCATTGTAGTCATTTAATTATTTCAAAAACCAACGGGGACATAGCTACTACCAGTGGCGGATTTCCGAACCTGGGCCTCATAAATCAAGGGGGCCTCAAAAAGTTTGTTTTTTTACCACCGGTCTAATGGCTACCAGAATAAAAAAACGTGCAACCTCGAAGAAGTTGCCAGACTTTGTGAGTGAGACACGGCCGCATAATAATCAACGCTCTAACCTCTAGTCTACGACCGCGCTCTATTTTAATTAAATTTTCAATTAGTTAATTTATAATTAATCGACAAAAACAACTGGAAAAAATTAACATTTGAAAGTTCAAAAATTTTACAAACAAAATGTTTTACAAAACTTTTGGCTATAAGCGTAAATGTAGTTTTGCAAATGTGTATAAAAGGATCATCGTTATTTTGAACATCGTTTTGCGTATATTCGAATAAATATTGTAGAATAATAAAAAGAACATTATTCCGAAACAAAACTTGCAAAATTTCCTATAGTATATTATTATGTAGATAATATGCTGTAAATTCCAAAATCTGTGCGGGGGTTTTTTTCTTAAAGCTGGTTCACACTATATGATTTTTCATCTGACTTGTCATATGACTTGTCATATTATGACAAATATTTTTAGGTTCACACTATCTGATTTTTGCTATTATAGAAGTCATAGCTAAATAATAAGCTCGGTCATAGCAAAATAATAAGTGATTTTCAGAATAGAGAGAGAGAGAACAAAATTTATTTACTATTAACATTACACTAATTATTATTATTTTAAAACTTATAACAATAAAATTTAAAATTTAACGATGAGCGAGAAGTTGAGAGACCCTGCCTGCGCGTAACTATCTTTGCTTAAGTAATTAGTGCCGAAACATTTTTAAATAATTAATTATATTAGTGATAAATTGCATTGATAGTTTCGTTGTGGATTTTAAATTGATTAATTTGGTAGTTGCAGGAAAAACTAAACCTGCTTGAATGAAAAAGAAACAAAAAAAATTTTTTTTTTTTTAATTTAGAATTTAGAATAAAACTTACTAAATGGTTAAAAATACTTGATAATATATGGTAATTTAGAGGTATATCAGTTACTCCGTACCGGTGGCGTTGCCATTGTTAATATCGTTGTCGTCATCTTCGTCGTTGTCTGCCGTCAGTGTTTGTCGGAATATAGGTAAATTTTGATATGTCAGTTTGTGCTTAATTCTAAAAGGAGCGTTGTCTCGTCGAATGTTAGTTAAGTTTTTTGTTAGTTTGCTTTTCGAAATTTGGGTCTCGTAAAATTTTGTAGATAGTCTGTTAACCCTTCACTGCATGACTTTTTTTTTGCCTTAAAAAAAATATTTTTGTGTTTATTGTGGTTTCCTGATATATAGAAAAATATTTTAAAAAATATTTCTTGCAAGGAATTTTTATTATCGAATAAAATTATGTTCATTTTTTATGATGTTTTTAAACAACACCATGCAGTCCGGTAAGCTGCTACGGTTAGATTTTAACCGTAAGTATAGATAAATACTTATGTAGTGACGTATTTCTACGTGTGACGTATTCAACACACTCATAGGTAGCTTACCGGACTGCATGGTGTTGTTTAAAAACATCATGATTTTTGAATAAGTACTGAATTTTTTCTTTTGCACTAATTTACAACTAAATTAAATAAATGTGTGAATCAATACCTTTCTAAACTAAATATCACTTCACAACAATAAAAAAACACAATTTAAAACAAAAATAATTAGTAAATCACAACGGAGTAGCATGTAATCACACAAGGTATACGACTACGAATGAATAATATGCTGAAATCTGCTTATCTTTTGAAATTTATACCTTTTGTACTGGTAGCAAGAATCCCACATATATCGTGGCATTGTTTCAATAAAAAAGTTCAAATAAATGCAAAAGTTTAAATTTTTACAGGTGATTTAAATTTATGATGTTTATAAACATCACGATGCAGTGAAGGGTTAACATGATCTTGAAAGTATTTGACGTCGGTTAGTTCATGTAGTCTCGTTATTCGCGTGTAACGGTCGCATCCTGTTATAAGTCTTAAGAGCACTCCGGATCACGTGACTTTCTCAGTCGAAAGCCAATCAAACGCCTTCCTTTTGATTACGAAAGGAACTTCTGTAGGCTATAAACGCAATTATTTTATGTAAACAATTTGAACTATTATTAATAATATATAGTGCTATGTCGCTCCTTAATATTTACTTGGATGTCCCCACTTAGTTGGAAGCCGACATTTGCTGTGTTCCGCTCGTATGGTGTATGGTTACTTTACCTTGCCCGGCTTCTTACACACAAACTGTCAAAGTAACAGTTCTTTCGATTGACACTTGACTTCAAGTTATTTTTGTTTAATTATACTTATTAATGACGTTAATGAATTTAAACACAGAGTGACGTTATAAAAAAATTTGTTTACTGACAGATAAATTTTAGAGAATACAATAATGAAATCAACTTATAAACTAGAAAAATATTTGGTAACACAGAAAATTATAACCTAGAAATCAGTGACGTGTTTAAATATTTCTGACATACAATATCAGTGGCGTAGGTAAATTATTTAAATTGTTTAGTTAATTATTTAGATCGATCTAATAAAATTTTGATACCTTAATTTCAGTGGTGATGAAGCACAACACTCCGGATTAATTAATTTCGCACAAGAATTAACTAAATAAAAATTATTTCAAAATAATTTTATTTCGACGAACAACTTTTCTATCGTTTTGTCAAGTTTTAGTCAAACGCACGTGACCTTTCGGTAGCAGCTACTAGACAACAATGACCAAATCTCCATTTTTCCACCGCCTTTTATAGTTTTTGGTCGAAAAGGTAGCTTGATTTTTGTGATTAACCAAAATTTATGCAGTTTGGATCACTTGATATTTTCGATTTCTAAAAATCTTCACCAAACTTCTTGAAATTTTGGATACATGTAGCTACGCCCTATTTACACTCACTGAAGAAAGGAAATAATTCTAAGTACAATAGCAACAGCGCTAGAATTATTTCAAATTGGTAAACGTCAGAAAAAATATTATTTATATCAATTTAAATTTTAACATTAATTTTTAGATTTTACATCACAAACATCATCCTGAACACAGAATACAACAATATCAATATTAACATTTGGTCGAGGAATTGAAATAAACCCTCACCGAGCAGTTCAAAATTTGACATATGAAAAGCTGACATCTTCTCTCTGGTGAATTATATTTTGTTACCCACACTTCTATGTCGTCTCCAAGTGCCCTTTTACCTAATTACTAACAAACAATACTTAAAATTAACAAATTCTGTCTCAAATATCTAAAACATTGATATCGGAACACATCTTTCTATATTCGGTACTCCTTGATAGTCATATGGACTCTTAATTACGTTCATGCAAATTAGTTTCAAGTATAATTTAACAAAAATGATCTTTACTTCAACTTTATAATATTTATTTTTATGAAATGTAACATTTTAACTCGATTAACTTTGAAATGCCACATCGGCGCATACCATCCAAACAAAACCAGCTCTGTAGCCTATTCCTGCGTCCTAAACATGACAATAGAGACAAACAGTGGATACTCAATACTATTTCGAATAATATTTAAATTCAGTAAAAAAAAAAATTATTTAATTTATTTAATTAAATACAGTGAGTATATTTTTCGCATTTGTCCGTATACAATTTGTTTTCTGTATTGTAAGTGATTTCGAAAATTAAGTCTCGTGTCCATGTTCATTCCTAAATATTTCACATTTACTTTATGACTTCTTGAAAGATTTTTTTACAAAATTTCAAAAACTGAATTTTTTATAAAAAATTATTATTTATCGAAATAATCACAAAAACTGAAATATATTTTAACAAATATTTTAGAAAATGTTTCTTTAAATTTTCCAAAATATCGTTAATTTTTCAAAAAAGTGACTTTTTTCCGAAATTTCAAAAACTAAATTTTTTATAACAAATGATTATTGAAATAATCACAAAATCTGAAATATTTTTGAACAAAAATTTATCGAACATTTTAGACAAATTTTCTTAAAATTTTTAAAAATTTGGTCAACATAATTTTTCGTCAAAAATGATTATTCCTTAAAAAATTTTTGGATAAAAAGAAGAAATAGACACCGATGACAGAATAATTTCTATTAGATATGAAATTCAATTCAAAATCAACCACTTATTGCTATAAACTTAGGTTATAATTATAATTTTTTTGACATATGACAGCCATTTTGACGTTTTAGTAATAAGAAAAGTCAGAAGCAATATTACACAGTGTGAACATAAAAATTGTTGGTCGTATGAAAAGAGAGAAAAAAGAGTTTCGTATGATTTTTGCCATGACTTCTCGTATGACCGAGTCAGATGAAAAATCATATAGTGTGAACCAGCTTTTAGTCAGTTTTATATTAAATTTTAAAGTATATTTTAAAAATTTGTACATTTCAATTATAAAAAGTGATTTTGATTTTTGACAGCCATCTCAAACCGATAATGAATGTGTAAATTTCGTTCACAGTCGAAAAGTAGATCTGCAAATTTGATGTACAATGTATTATTTTATGATATCATCTATTCTTGGATATACCTTTAGTAAATATATAAAAGTATCCCATCATAAGCATTAACATGACAATTTATAAATTAACATAAAAAACAATATGGTAATTAAAGTTCAACATCCGCTCTGCGCACAAATGCGAACTTACAGAGTTTATGTAAGGTTGTAAGGTATAATCAATGGAAGATGAGTTTCCAAGGTGGTTTGATGACGTTTATCTGTCCTATTTGATCGACTCCAAAAATAATATAAAGCTTTTGACTTATCCCATCACATATTTTGGTGTGCCATTTAATTTAAACTTAAACTCATCGCACTCAACTTAAAAAGTTGAATAATCTAAAAACAAAATTTGAGAACAAAACGTCCGTCATATTTCTAATTTATGCAAACAAATATTATATTTTAATAATGTTGGTTTTATATATCCACTCACTGTGTATGTTTGGAGCCGGTGCTGCCACCGGTTGGTGTTGTAGCGTGGTAATGCCAATTACAAAATGTAACTATGCAATGTGTAATGTAACTTGTAGCTCGAAACTATTCTAACAATAAATTTAACCACGTGTAGTATTATTAAGAGTGTTATTTATTGCGACCAGATCACAAAACTCAATAAATAATTATAACAGAAACATATTCGGCTAAATGGAATGAATTAATTTTTTTCCTATAAAAGACAAATTCAATTACAACTGAAATTATAAAAACTCCGTATGGTTCAAGAATAATATAATAATTATTAGAAAACATTACAATAGTAATATCTGAATGAACTTTACTTTGTTGTTTGGTACTTTGCAAATTTATAGTTATCGAATTCGATCGAAATTGGGTTTTGAAGCAACAAGAGGTACCATTTTAATTTTGATTTTATATTTGTGGGAGGGAATCACTGCAATTTTTAATTCAAATACATGACACGACAATTAATTATTTAAATTAAAAAAGAAACGTCTATCGATTGATTACTATTTTTCAAAACTTTTATAAAAATCAATATTTTGATATATCATCCATTAATTTAAAACCTCCTACAGCGTACACCCTCAACCCTAACGGGTTGATAAAGAATAAAATGCTTATGTAAAGCAAATAAAACCGGAACGCAATTCATTTAAATTTAATTTTGTGGGTTTTAGGGTGCGTTTATAATAAAATTATTCTATTTGTATCTACTATACCTTAATCAGCATAAAACTAATTATTGATTGTTCGATTTACATAAGAGAAAAGTTATTAAAATGAAAAGGAAAATGTATACACTTTTTTAATATTCAAACACATTAGAATAACCATCATTATAATAATTGCATTACCAACAGGAAAAATAATTAGATAAAATGTATTTGTTTTTACAATAATGATGTTCATTAATAAACTGGGTACTAATATAGTATTGACTGAAACGACATTAAACAAATCTCTCTGTATATCAAATTCTCATAATTTAATAAATAATGATATTTATATTATAATAACAAGTTGATTTAATATCAATTTAAAAGTAATAAGTAGATACTTCCTTACAAAAGCTTCATTATCTTTTTGTAAAACTTTTTAATAATATTAAACTGTTGGTGAATGCTGTACTTATTAAAAAATATGTTATTAATCAATAACAATGAAAATTTTAAAATGGATAGTCTTTTAAAAAAAATGATTGAGAATTAAAGAAAATCATGGCTTCCTTCCTGCAAATACATAGAAAGGAAAGAGAAAAGTCAACACGAGGCAATCAATAACTGTTGACAGAAAGTGAACTTCTTCAAGCTGCGCAAATTTCAAATATCTTAAAGGAACAGAATTCCAAAGTGTGAACCATAAGCATGGGGAATAAGTGTTTTCATTGATTTGTAATCACGTAAAGCTATTTGATATTAAAATTAAAACCAGGACAGCTTGATAAGGTAGCAGTAAAATTCGAGAGTGAAATACAAAACGCTTTTAATAAATTAAATGCACCGCTAAATAAACTTGGCAAACCCATTACCTCCGAGTTCTTTAGTATTGTAAAATATTTGAAGCATTTCTTTTGTTATATTATGTAGGTATAAAACTAAACAAATTAATTTGAATTTAAATTCCACCCTTAACAAACATTTTATAAAAAAAACTTTACCTTTAATTTATTATATTAATTCCAATATACTATTATTTTAAGTTATAAACTCACAATGAATTATTTTTAATTGACTAATGAATCAAATTGTAAGGTGGTTTGGTCCGTATGGCATCTAAAGAAGAAAAGGCGTAGCCAAAATCCGGCGCAGTAGCGACCTCGTGACACTCATTCCACCATTAAATTCAACCAACATATTAAACACGTTTGTATGAGTTTTCGTTACTGCACATTAGCTCAGCCTTTTCTTCTTTAGGTGCCAGTACTCTACCTACCGCTTCAGTTGTGTTAACTTCTATATGTAAATCATTTCTTTTAAATAAGTATAGCATAATAACAATAGGGGCATGATTTTAATTTCTGAGACATTATTTTTTCCATGTATTTATCGAGTGATGAATATGTAAAGAACATCTGACATAAATTAAATTTAGTTTTATTGTAGGTATGTATTTTAGAAGTCAGCAAATGGCTAAACAGCTGTAGCAAAAGTAGGACCGTAGGTGTAATGCTAGGAAATTAAATTTACAACTCCTATAGACTAATACTAATGTGAGTTAAATTTCCAGGCGTTCCCAAATTATTTGCATCTTGATTAGGATTCCACATAAAACTAATATTGTCTTATTAAAGATAACAAACAATAAGTACCGCTTGTTCAACATTTGTATGATTATCCCTAAGTTATACTGTAAAGAATTTTGTTTGTTACTAACATTTTACAGCACTTTGTTTAAATATGCTATCGCTTTGCGATAGCGCAAAAAGTTAACTTGCGAATGGGTGACGCGCACGTATGGATAAGGGACATCGCGCGAGACAGCCTTTGAATGAGGTCCATATCTCCAGCCCCCCTCCATTTTGATTTTTGAATCACTTTTTGTTTCATTTGTTTGTGTACATTTGGGCATTCATTTTCTTCGTTTGTGTATACACCGTTCGCGAATTATTTAACAAGTAAGTTTTGGGGGCTGTGAAAATGCCACCCAAAGTTAGTCTAATGTATTTGATTATACCGATCGTCCATTATAGTAAGTTTCCATGGTTTCTGTTTTTGCTTTTGTATTGTCATTTAACCAGATTTACGTAAATATGGAATCAATTCTTATTAATCCACGATTCCAACACAAAATTTTAGTTCCGTAAGTCAATTAGTAATCACATCAATCATTGTTGTAGTTAAAAAAAATTCTACAAAAAAATAAATTCTAAAATAATACTGCGAAATTAAGAACGGCAAGTAAGTATGTCCTATATCAAAGGTGGCCAACCAGTGGCCAAGGGTGGCCATGCTTTGAAAATTTTTCCGGTCCGAGATTCATCAATCATCACACTTTTACAAAATATATTTATTTTATAATGCCAAAGTAGTGAAAACCTAATATATAATTTTATTGTGGCTCGCGGAGTTATGATGCATTTCCAAAGTGTCCCGCAAAATCATTTGGGTTAGCCACCCCTGTCCTTATATTAAAGATTGCATGTTAAATAATTTTTAGTGTCAAAATTGCGCTTTTGATTGGATTACTAATTTTGCAGAAGGATTTTTGATACAGGTCTTTTTTAAAAGTTTAATATTAAATAATATTATTACTTTCAATATATTATTCAACATATTTGGTCATACCCGACGAAATAACAACGTACACGATAATAAAAAACCTTCGAGTGCAAAACTAGGTTTTATGAGTTGTTCTTATTCCTCCCGGTCAAAGAAATAATATGGGGAATGAAAATATAATATCCATTTATAAAATATTCGCATATTCATTTTGCTTCTATTATAGTAGTTCATAATATAGCGTGTATAGTGTGCATGGTGCATGTGATACGGTATAATATAGAAATATTATGGATTAACGATAATTTTCCTATATACCTATCACATGTACTATAGTCTGTTTTTTTAAGAAACGAGTAAAAAATTTCTATTCCACGTGGATAACGTGAATGTTAACCAATGAAATTGGTTAAAATTAAATTTCAAGCCAGGTTGAACCAGAAGTAGTTGAACCCTATTCAAGGTTGAAATTAAATTTCAAGCAATTTGTTAGAATCTTTTCAGTCAAATCAGTTTTTTTTTAATTTTTCCAATTTTTACAAATTTGTATACGAAAAATATATATTCCCATAGCAATTTCATTTCTTTGTTCAGTAAAGGTTAAATTTCTTTGTTCTTTAATTTGCTTCATTAAGTTTTTATTACAAACACGAGCCAAATTTTTACATCTATGACGTATATTTTTGAAAATAAGTTGAATTTTCTTACCACGTGAATTACATTATCGTTAAATAATCGATTAATTTTTGAAAATTTTACGACATTTTTAACATAGAAAAATTAATTTTATGGTGAGAAAGTCGTAAAAATCTTGAAGCTCTTTACTGGGATTTTTAGGTTGGCGCGTGTTAACAATTAAATTAAAAAAATTCAGATTACGAGACCAAAAACCCCTAACATATAGATCACTTTAAAGGCATATATGTATTTTTGTTTCCAATATAAAAAAGGGTTACAGTCAAATTTCAGTTAGTTTAATCACGATTTTTGAATCTTCAAAATCAAAATTAACTCAGTCGCGCATTGCGGATTTTAAAAGTTAATTCTTCAAGAAAACTAAGTGTTTGGAGTTAACAATAATTAAATAAAAGTAAACATTTAATTAAAGTATTTTTGTGAATAAATTCGGCAAACAAATTAATTATTTTTTATAAGCGAATAAACAAAGTTTTGAACTTTCGGTGAAAAATTAACGATTTACATTCGAACATTTTTGTTGCATTTTAAAAGTTTATATCGATGAAAGATAAATTAAATCTTTCTTTTATTACCGTAAAACGGGATTTAATTAAGTGCAAAATATAAAATTTGAGATTTGAATAAATCTATTGGCACAATTTGTCAAAAATACCTTCGAGGGAATAATCACCATTTGGATGGGTTCACATATAGTTTATTTCGCAAACTACCATCTTCTGTTTGTCAAAATTTTGCAACATCCTTATATACAACGTTTACAAATTTGGATTTTCCAAGAGACCATGAAGAATATTTTAGAAGTAAGTGAATTTTGTTTTTAATTTTAAGAAATACGAGTACCTACAGTGAATTTCAACAGTCAGTGGCGTACAGTGAATAATTTTATTAATAATTCCTTTGTTTCATCTCATTTATCTACATTTGTTTACCTTCATTATAAAATTAATTAGTAATTTTTTTGTTCATTTAATTTAATTTTAATTTAATTTAATTTTAATTTAATTGGGCCCAAAACAGTTATTTACAAAATTTATTATTTTTATTTCATTGTTTATTGCAATCTAGCTTTATTATTAATTTCACTGTATTTATTTATGCTATTTTTTTTTTTAATTATTATATGTTTTTTTAATTATTAATTATGAGTTTTATTGTGTGTGTTTTGTTTATTTTTCTACAGGTCTCATTTGTAAGGAGGAATGCAAATTTGTAACGTTTAATAAGGTATTATTTTCCTTTTATAAAGACGCGTCGCGGGTTTAATAAGTAGTCTATCATCTACTTCGATGACGATCCGGCGTGGACTTTAATTATTTTTATGATAGTGGCGCTCAACATATATTTTTTTTATTTTTATTATTATCATTAGGAATTTAGTTACGTTTCGCTACGACACCTAATTAAATTTTAACCTACGACCTACGGCGAGCTACCGGGGAAAATTTTAATATTGTTACAGGTGTCGTAGTGACTAAAAAGTTGGTAACAAATTTCATTGGTTAACATTCAAGTTATCCACGTGGAATAGAAATTTTTTACTCGTTTCTTAAAAAATAGATTATACATAGAAATAGAATGCACTATACATGCTATATTAAGTACTACGATATAAAGCAAAATGAACAGAGAAAAGTCACGTTGATTGAAGCTAGACTATTTGTCAGATGTTTGCTGGAAACTGTTAATATTGGTTTCTAGAGGAACATCTGAGAAATAGTTCAGCTGATTTCAGTTGACGTATCTTTTGACGTAAACCGCGAAATATCACGAAGAATTTCAAAACGCTGATTCTTCAAAGCTTCAAAGAAGATCATTTTATCAGCTCTTTTGGCAGCTTTCTTGGTCAAAGAAATAATAGCCCTGTTCTAGATCGTGTACCCGATTATCTATAAATACCCTCTTCTTAACGACACTATTGAATTTGCATTATCAATATTTATGAAGAGTACTAATATTCAAATTATTAAGTAATTAAAACAAAAACTGTATTACGAGTATCACAACCAAACTACTAATAAACAAAAATAATAAACAAGTTTATTTCTCGGATAGTCAAGATATCCGCTAACTAAAGTAGGTACATAATAAGAAAGTGTAATTGGATAATCGAGATTTTACAGTAATTAAGATATTATTGGCCCAGATTAGTAAATGACATTAGATTTAAATATTTAAATATAATTTAAATAGTTAGTAGTCTCTCAGCCATATGTAGAACAAAGTAGAACTCGTAACAGATCACTTCTTTTACAAAGGAATTCAGATGACAGTTCTTTAAAAATTAAAAAAAATATATACTTCTGATTCAAAGAACATTAACTATTAAAATTTCGCAATAAACGATTCCCCTATAAAAGGAGAGCTATGTGTTATCATTTATTAATATAAGAGTATACTACACATTTAATCAAAAGCAGCACAAGAATTCTTAAGATACTTTAGAAAGTTAATTGAAATAGTATCTAATTACTTTAAAAATGAATCATTTCTTGGGTGTATCAATCGAATTAAAGTGTATTCTAATACTAGATTACAACGTCGAGGTTTAGTTTCCATAGAAACCTTAAGCTTTTAGGAAAACATTTATCTATTCAGTACATTGAATTATTAGAGGCTAGGGTATTTTTCCAATAAAACGTTAAGTATATAACATGTAAATCATTATTTGCCATTTAAAAAGATAATTACTACATATACACAAATATATTTTTTGTAGATTTTTATACTTTATACAGTTTACATTTAATATAAATTTGTAACTGATATATTCATACCCTACCTTCTTACTAGCACTATTAACGCCACAAGACGCACAAGTCATTCCGTAATTATTAGTGACATATTATATTGATCAGTCGAGTCAAAAGAAATAGACAAAAGCTAATGGCAAGAGTCAATCAGATTGAAGAATGTTTTTCTATCCTTTTCTGTGCTGTTGCACACAAAATTGCTGTTACGTTGCTGCGGTCTTGAGAAAGCTTGCGAGGTCCGAGCTCTCTGGCAAGAACGGGAGATAAGAACCAATCAAATTAAAGTATTCCAAATGTACAGCGCGTGTAATGTAGTAAAAGATGCTACACATATCAGTAAAAATTCAAAATATCCGCTTACATGTGCAACTAGGGCAATTGTTGGTTGCAAACTGTGTTTCTTTATTCAAATATTTTAATAACTGAGGTGTTGAATTAATTTTAAATATTAATAATGCACAGAAATGTATCCCTTTTATTTATTAAAAGTTGTGTTCAAATCAAAGTCTTTTTATAGTGCGGATGATTCATACTCATCGTACTTTATATGTTATAAGCTTATAAGTTTATTCTTAAGTCTCCAATTATCCTTGGAAAGCTAGCCGAGGTAACAAAAAGTAACTTTGCTATTAGAAATAAACATTTTCCCCAATTATTTATAAATCTCAATAGTAAGGTACAATATAACATGTTCCGCACACCACTCCAATATCGTATAAAATACTTAAAAATGCCACAGTATTTGCCTTTACACGAACGCTCTAATCCTGTGGCGCGCAAAACCTGAATGGAAGAAACTGGAAGGCAACGACGTTCGTGAAACGCGGAGCTGTCCCAATATTAATACTTACTTAAGAATTTGTTAATCTGAATACATCCATAAAATCGGTAGCATATTCAAAAATCTGTATCATTTTTGTGAAAATTAAATCATGATTCGTAAGTGTGGTCACGAATCTTGGATTCGTTTTCTTTTTTTAACTTTTTATTTGTAATTTTCACGAGTTAAGGTCGCAATTCAGCCTATGTTAATATTGGCGTTTTTAGTGCCAAATGGTAGAGTTTGAGCAGCAAAAACTATTGCACTTACAAGAAAATGATGTAGGGTCAATGAGGGTAATTCGCGTTTTACATTAACAAAACGTCACCACACGTAATAATTTCAAACTTCATTCTGGACGTATAGTAACTTTTCTTGATGAGTTAGTTTTCAAAGTTGAATGAAATTATAAGTTTACTCCATTATTTAACTACAGTGTAAAAGGTAAAAAAGCGACGTCTGTTATTTAATTTTCCCATAAATGTCTGTTTTCAGTTACCCTCTCGATGTTTCCAAATACACTTAAAATTGGATACAAAGTCTATATTTACTATGTATTTTCATATTATAAGCTAATAGGAGCTAATAGGGTAATGAAAACATGCAGCATTATTCAATTATGTTTTTAGTGTTTTTAAAATTCATAAAACTTTTATTTTCAAAGCATTTACTACAAAGAATAACTATGAAGTATAGTATTCAATACGTTATACAATACAGATGGAAGCAATTAAAGTACTAGAATGACTGTTTTCATTTACCACTTGTTTCCAATTACCCTCATTGACCCTATATTTAAAACTGAAAGAAAAATGTCCGACTTGAAAATTTTACTGACAAAAACGGGAGCAGTTGAACAGACGTTAATATGTAATTGAATTTTGAAATCAAAGTTTTAAAATAAAGTTAAATGTGTGTCCTACATTTTGTATATCTCAGAATTTAGATTTTCAACATACCATTATTTCAGTTAATAGAAACAATTGAGTATTAAAATTTAGATTATAATGTAGATCAATCTTTCTACTTTATTTTACATTATATACAGTGCAGTCTCGGTAATCCGAACACTTGCTAGTCCGCACAAATCCGAATATTATTCTATAATCCGAACAAAAATAATAAAATGTTCGGATTATAGAATAATATTCGGATTACAGAACAAACGTTTCTTTGTTCTTTTGTTCGGATTAGACTGTACTGTATATCATTTTGTTGTAAGTGCAATAGATTTTGCTGGTCAAACACTGCCGTTTGGCACTAAAAACGCCACACTTAACATTGTATTAACAATAGGCTGAATCGCCCGCCGCTCAAAAATATCTATATATATATAATATTTTAATTTTATATAATAAGCAACGTTAAGATACAAACACAGCAAGGTTGGGGATGTCGATCTTGTATTTAGTTTTGATAATAATATTTATATCAATTTTATGTAAATCTAATTTTATTCGTCGTTTATAGTCTTGGCCATAGAACAAAATAATCAAAGTTCATTCTGCCACAAAATATATGCAGCGGGCGCCAGTTTGACACCCCTGCAGTATATTATCCCAAAAACGCAAATACCAGTATAATACTAGTATACTAAGTATACGAAGAGCAACCACAAATGTATGTTCTAGCTTTGGTTATTGGTTGTAGTCAATCCCTTCTTGGGAAGACGGGCAAATTAGGGAACGAGAAACCCTGGTTCTCGTTCATTACTAATTTGTAATCACATATTATCAAAGTTCATGATGTATCTGTGAGCTATGATGGGTAAGGTAACGAGAAACTGTCTGTTAATTTTATTTCTGTTAAAATTTCTTGACATGTAGACTGAGGACACGAAACATAACATTTTAAAAAAGCTTGAACATCAACTTACATTTAGGTATCTATTAGTTTTGAAAATTAGTTTTGTGTGTTCTTCGATAATATTCAATAGTAGGTAGTACCTATATTGTTACTATACTAAGGTTGATGTTATTATATAAGTTTAGTACTTTCATTGTCTTTAATTATCAAGTCCTCGAAAGGTACCGCAAATTTAAGTAAGAATATACAGTTTTGATGAGATACTACTGTAAAGGTAATTTTCTTAATATACCAAAACAAATGAGTCATCGTCATTGAAATTTTATTCTAAGATTATTAAATCAGCAACTTTCACATCCCAATATCTACGGTTACATTGTAATAATTGCAATATTCTTTGAATGTTTTTAAAACAATCGGTGCATATAAATTGGTAATATTGATAATAATAGATATTATAAATAAGATGTAGGTATATAATACCTTGGGAGTATTGCGCTGGATCCAATGGTGAAGCACTCAGGTGTATAGTAAAGGTGATCAACACTAGCACGGCACTTGTCCGAACTCCGGGTATTAACATTGTAAATTTAAAAAGGAAATAACATAATTGTTGCTAATTTGTACAACAGTTGCTAATGTCATCCCACTACTTATTAAATTTCTTATCAATATCTATAAAAAATGCAATTCTAACTACAATTTTGACGAACACAACCGGACAAATACAAAACATATTGCCAACATTCAACCTCATACACTACTGTGTCGGTTCTTGTTGCATTGTATTTTGTTACAGCATGCGGACGTCACGAAACTAAACGAACGAGAACCGATCTTATATCCTGCAAAATTTTACACAGCACGACGAGGACTCCACAGGACTATCGAATCCTTGAAACTTTGTTTTCATATTGTCTTCTTCAATTTTAATTTCATTATTATATTTTGTTTTATTGGTAATTTTAAAATATATCTAGTTAAATTATATAAATTACTATTTATATAATTTTGTTGAACTCGATAAATGTTTTATTTTATAATAAAATTAACAAAATAAAAATCATTATTGTTGTTATTAAAATAAATATTTATGTAGTTTATATGTATGTTATTTACGATAATCTTTTTAACTCGATTACAATTTTCTATAACTTATTTAATTATATTTTTATGCTATACAAATTAAATAAATCGATTCTGCCATTGAATAATTGAATTGCAAGAATAATTTTTAAGAAAACAGGCTTGAAGCTATACTACGAGGGGAGATCAATAAGTTTGATAAAAGCGGTATAAGGAAAGGAGTTATAACAAAATTCCGAAAGTCATTTATAACTTATAACAAAATCATGTTGCATTTATGTATATTCAATTTTTAATAGTACAGGGTGGCTCAAATTCGCTTCTTCTTATGGGGAAATCGGTAACTATAGGAGATATCGAAAAATGGATGGCGCATCCTCGATCTCTTTTTTTGAGAAAATCACAATGGCGAAAACCGGAATTCGCTTTCTTTTTTTGTTTTCGAGTTATAGCCAAAAGTTCGATTATTGGAATTTTCGATAAATGTCGATATCTCGATTGTTTTTGAAGTTGCCAAAAAAGTGTTGACACTTTCTTCAGACACTTTTTTAAGGGCAACAAAATAGGCTGAATAGATTTTAAATATCTAAGTGAGTTTCCGAGTTATAATACAAAGTTGTGTTTTTTTAAATGGTAACCATAGTTGAATATGACAGTTATTATGTATGTCGCTTAGAGAAAACCCCAGCCTCTTTGCGGTTTAACAAGTCGCCGCTGCGCGGCTTCACTTGTACGATAGGTCAAAGTAATTTTGTTGGTGTACTTTGTACATAAAATTTTAATGTAAAAATAAATGTAATTTCTGCGATATATCACATGTTCAGAAAACAATTTATATAAAACTGTTTCTATGAAACGCATAGCTCTGTCATGAAACATAGCTCGGCTTACGGTCTTTGCATTAATATGTAACTTGCATAGACATAGAGCTCGGCCTGCGGCCTTCGCATTAATTGTATCCAAGCATAGCTTCCACATCCGCCCCCGCATAGGTGTAGATATCGGCTTTCGGCATCGCAAAAGCGAATATGTTTATATGCGAAATTGTAATTGTTGGAAAATTAGAATTTCAATAAAGAAGGAGACTTTTTCGAAGAAGTTCTGCTGGACCTTTTGAATTTATATCGGCCGGTAAATAAGGGCGCTAAGGGCGGTCAAAGGTTATTGACAATTTTCCGATAAACGATCGTCCCACGATAAAGCGGAGACAAAATTTGAAAAATGAAAAGCAGATTCGTATAGAGCTTTTAACGCTTTTCGATATCGGATATACACAAATTTTTCCTAAATTGCCAAATAAGGTCACAACATATAAAAACAGAAATTCATGGAAATTTCCAATCAAAATCTTACTTGTTTTGGGCAAAATGTTGAAAACTGAAAAATGTCAATTTTATACATAAAGGAAGAATTTTTCGAAAAAATGTTTGACATTTTCGATTTATATACGCGAGGTGGAAGTATTTGACAGGAAAAAATTTTAATTTACCGTAATCTAACACTTTTGAAAAATGTCTTTTGCATATTACCACATCTAATATGCGAACGTCGAAATAGTCGTCTGATCGGTTTTAATTTATAATTATGAGATTTAGCCGAATCCAGGATAATATTTAATGATTTCGAAAAATTATGCTTTTTTTATTCAAAGTTCGACAAAAAAGCGAATTTATAGCGAAAGAGGGTTTTTTTGAAAAAATTCTATTAGATGTTTTCGATTTGTATTTGCAAAGCCGAGGGATTCCACCAATAAAAACAAAATATTTTTTTCCAAAATTTTTAGTTTTTAAAGATTTTTTTTTAAAGAGGGGACTTTTTGAAAATTGGTTTTAAAATTTAAACTGCATTTTACGCCTTTCCCGATGGAGATACGAAAGTGGATCATAAAAGAGTTTCTATAGACCGCGGCGAAACGCATCCGATCCAACTGGAAAATTAAAGATCGGCCGGTAAATAAGGTCGCTACGGGCGGTCAAACTTTTTCGTAAGTTTCCCATAAAGGTTCGCGCAACGACAAAGCGGAGCAAGAATTCGAAAAACCAAAAGCAGATTCGTATAGAGCTTTTATCGGTTTTCGATATTGCATATACCGGGTGTTGAATGAGTTAGCCGAACATAGGATATTAACATGTAAAAACTTATTTATGCAAATTCCTGCTTCCCTAATTATTTTAGAGAAAAATTGAAAGACACAAAAATAATGCAGAAATATAAACTACAAATGATAAGAGCATTAGATTTTATCTAGCTTTTACTTAAAAGGTCAAAAAATGCTTTTGAAATTGTTAAAATTTTCATTTATCAGACTGGCCATGAAATAAATTCAATTTAATTTTTATTATACTTCTTTTAAAAATTGATTTTTTTCACTAATTGTGTACTTTGCTGCCATTTTATGAAAGTAAAATTTAATAAAGTGCAAAACTGTAAACAACGTGCAATTGATATTTATTACTTATCAAAATTAATTACCTTAGAAACTTTTATGGCCAGTCCGATAAATGAAAATTTTAACAATTTCAAAAGCATTTTTTGACCTTTTAAGTAAAAGCTCTATAACATCTAATGCTCTTATCATTTGTAGTTTATATTTCTGCATTATTTTTGTGTCTTTCAATTTTTCTCTAAAATAATTAGGGAAGCAGGAATTTGCATAAATAAGTTTTTACATGTTAATATCCTATGTTCGGCTAACTCATTCTATACCCTGTATACAAATTTTTCCTAACTTGCCAAATAAGGTCACAATTTATAAAAACAGATATTCATGGAAATTTCAAATGAAAATATCCCACTTGTTTATGGGCAAAATGAGATTTAGCCGAATCCATGATAATATTTAATGATTTCCGAAAAATTATGTTTTTTTTTTAATTCAAAGTTCGACAAATAAGCGAATTTATAGCGTAAGGAGGTTTTTTTTGAAAACTTCTATTCGCCGTTTTCGATTTGTATTTGCAAGGCCGAGGGATTCCGCGAATAAAAACAAAATACTTTTTTCCAAAATTTTAGTTTTTGAAGATTTTTTTTTAAAGAAGGGGGGACCATTCCTAGTTCTATTTTTTAAATTTAAATCGTATTTTACGCCTTTCCCGATGGAGATACGGAAATCGACAACAGAAGCGTTTCATTGGAGCTCAGCGAGACGCATCCGATCCAACTGGAAGATTAAACATTGGTCGGTAAATAAGGGCGCTACGGGTGGTCAAAGTTTATTGACAATTTTCCGCTAAACGATCGCGCCACGACAAAGCGGCAGAAAATTTTGAAAAAGTAATATTAGATTCGTATAAAGTTTTTAACGCTGTTCAATTTCGTATATATACAAATTTTTCATAACGCACCAAATAAGGTCACCATTTATAAAAACAGAAATTCGTGGAAATTTTCAATCAAAATCTTAGCCGTTTTTTGCTGAAATAATAACCAAAATAAAATGTCAATTTTCGAAAAAATGTTGATGAACATTTTCGATTCACATACACGAAGCGGACATATTTTGCGAAAAGAAAATTGAATTTTCCATAAACGTAGTTTAAGCCGTAATGTTTGTTATTACTAGAGCACGGATTTTAGGACGTAAAAAATGTTAAAAAAGGCACAATTTTAGGCTATAAAAATCATTGAAATAGGCGCAATAATTAAGAATTTAGGGGTTTTTAGGCAATATATATTTTTCATTACAGAAACTTCTTCTTTCTTTTTCTTTCTCTGTCCTTTTACCCTAAAGAGGTTTTGGTGAACCTTTTAATTTGGGGACAATTTATGTACTTTATATGTTTCGTACTAAGTCCTTTTTTTTACCCTAAGACAAGGTTTCTCTTGGCAGATTACACCCCGGTGGTTTGCCATTGCCTGCCGAGGGAGAGACGGCAAGAATAAGTTCTTACTTTACTCGGATTCGAACCGGGTATTTAGCGTACAGAAACTTATAAACATAATATTTAAAAAAATTAGTTAAAAATTTTTTAATTACCATTAGAAGAGCTATAAGGATGGAAAATACTTACAAATTTTTATGTAAGCTGTTTGCCCTCCTAAATAGATGGTGTTATTAATTTTCTCATCTATATTTGCAAATGGCGCTACTAATTTGGGGGGGGGGGTTACTATGTTTTTTACGTTAACAAATAAATTTACGCTTTTTTTTGAGTTTTTGAAAAATTTACCCCCCGCCCTTTCAGACCTGGAGAACCTGCCATTTTTTGTGCTTTGTGTTTAGAGGATACCTATCTAACTTAAAGCCATTCAGGATTTCTGAAATCCGTCGCCACCTCTTGGACTAAAGTAACTTCCACTTTATTAAGGTTTTATTAATACGCGTGGATACGAAGCGCTGACTCAACGAGAAACAAATTTTAAAAAATATAAAAAACTATTTTTTTTTTAACTTTTAGTAACATAAACGGGATAATTTATTGTTTTAGGCTTTTTAGGCATTAAAAATCTATTTTAGGTCAGTAACATCGAAAATAGGCATTTAGGCAAATAAAAGTAAGGTTCAAAATTTTCAAAATCGTTTGAACGGCATTTCTATCTTTATAATTTTGAATTGCCTAAATAAAGGACAAAAAGGCAAATTGCCTAGAATCCGTGCTCTAGTTATTACCCACATATCTGCTTCGTTTCCTAACACTAACCTAAGCTCGACCGGTGGATCTCTCTTCTAACGGTCCTCTCATTAAAAAAAATATCGCTTCCTAACACTAACCTAAGCTCGACCGGTGGATCTCTCTTTTAACGGTCCCCTCATTGAAAAAAATATTGTTTCCTAACATTAACCTAAACTCGATCGGAGGATCTCTCTTTTAGCGGTCCCCTCATTAAATAAAAATCGTTTCCTAACACTAACCTAAGCTGGACCGGTGAATCTCTCTTTTAACGGTCCCCTAATTAAAAAAAAATCGTTTCCTAACACTAACCTAAGCTCGACCGGTGGATCTCTCTTTTAACGGTCCCCTCATTAAAAAAAATATTGTTTCCTAACATTAACCTAAACTCGATCAGAGGATCTCTCTTTTAACGGTCCCCTCATTAAAAAAATAGGTTTCCTAATTCTAACCTAAGCTCGACCGGTGGATCTCTCTCTTAACGGTCCCCTCATTAAAAAAAAAAAAATCGTTTCCTAACACTAACCTAAGCTCGACAGGTAGATCTCTCTTTTAGCGGTCCCCTCATTAAATAAAATTCGTTTCCTAACACTAACCTAAGCTGGACCGGTAAATATCTCTTTTAACGGTCCCCTAATTAAAAAAAAATCGTTTCCTAACACTAACCTAAGCTCAACCGGTGGATCTCTCTTCTAACGGTCCTCTCATTAAAAAAAAATATCGCTTCCTAACACTAACCTAAGCTCGACCGGTGGATCTCTCTTTTAAGGGTCCCCTCATTGAAAAAAATATTGTTTGCTAACATTAACCTAAACTCGATCGGAGGATCTCTATTTTAACGGTCCCCTCATTAAAAAAAAGGTTTCCTAATTCTAACCTAAGCTCGACCGGTGGATCTCTCTTTTAACGGTCCCCTCATTGAAAAAAATATTGTTTCCTAACATTAACCTAAACTCGATCGGAGGATCTCTCTTTTAACGGTCCCCTCATTAAAAAAAAAGGTTTCCTAATTCTAACCTAAGCTCGACCGGTGGATCTCTCTCTTAACGGTCCCCTCATTAAAAAAAAATCGTTTCCTAACACTAACCTAAGATCGACCGGTAGATCTCTCTTTTAGCGGTCCCCTCATTAAATAAAAATCGTTTCTAAACACTAACCTAATCTGGACCGATGAATCTCTCTTTTAACGGTCCCCTCATTAAAAAAAAAGGTTTCCTAATTCTAACCTAAGCTCGACCGGTGGATCTCTCTCTTAATGGTCCCCTCATTAAAAAAAATCGTTTCCTAATACTAACCTAAGCTGGACCGGTGAATCTCTCTTTTAACCGTCCCCTAATTAAAAAAAAAATCTTTTCCTAACACTAACCTAAGCACGACCGGTGGATCTCTCTTCTAACGGTCCTCTCATTAAAAAAAATATCGCTTCCTAACACTAACCTAAGCTCGACCGGTGGATCTCTCTTTTACCGGTCCCCTCATTGAAAAAAATATTGTTTCCTAACACTAACCTAATCTGGACCGGTGAATCTCTTTTTTAACGGTCCCCTAATTAAACAAAAATCGTTTCCTAACACTAACCTAAGCTCGACCGGTGGATCTTTCTTCTAACGGATCCTCTCATTAAAAAAAATATCGCTTCCTAACACTAACCTAAGCTCGACCGGTGGATCTCTCTTTTAACGGTCCCCTCATTAAAAAAAAAGGTTTCCTAATTCTAACCTAAGCTCGACCGGTGGATCTCTCTCTTAACGGTCCCCTCATTAAAAAAAAATAATCGTTTCCTAACACTAACCTAAGCTCGACCGGTAGATCTCTCTTTTAGCTGTCCCCTCATTAAATAAAAATCGTTTCCTAACACTGACCTAAGCTGGACCGGTGAATCTCTCTTTTAACGGTCCCCTAATTAAAAACAAAATCGTTTCCTAACACTAACCTAAGCTCGACCGGTGGATCTCTATTTTAACGGTCCCCTAATTAAAAACAAAATCGTTTCCTAACACTAACCTAAGGTCGTCCGGTGGATCTCTCTTTTAACGGTACCCTCATTAAATAAAAATCGTTTCCTAACACTAACCTAAGCTCGACCGGTGGATCTCTCTTTTAACGCCTCATTAAAGAAATCGGTTACTAACACTAACCTAAGCTCGTCCGGTGGATCTCTCTTTTAACGGTAGCCTCATTAAAAAAAATCGTTTCCTAACACTAACCCAAACTCGACCGGTGGATCTCTTTTTTTGACGGTCCCCTCATTAAAAAAAATCATTTACTAACACTAACCTAAGCTGGATCGGTGGATCTCTCTTTTAACGGTCCCCTCATTAAATAAAAATCGTTTCCTAACACTAACCTAAGCTCGACCGGGGGGGGTCTCTTTTAACGGTCCCCTAATTAAAAAAAAATCGTTTCCCAACACTAACCTATGCTCGATCGGTGGATCTCTCTTTTAACGGTCCCCTCAATAAATGAAAATCGTTTCCTAACTCTAACCTAAGCTCGATAGGTGGATCTCTCTTTTAGCGGTCCCCTCATTAAAAAAAATCGTTTCCTAACGTTTGCTCCGCTCCCGACGCTCCAGAGCCAGTTTGATAACACAATCCTGATTAAAAACATCTCCCTAGGGTCTTTCAACTCGGCAAATTGTGCTACTGGGAAGGGGGTGAATCGCGCTTTTTTTTTGCAAAGCTGAGCAAAAATTTGAAAAATCCTGCCAAATAAGGTCACAATTTATAAAAACAGATATTCATGGAAATTTCCAATGAAAATTCCACTTGTTTATGTGCGAAATGGGTACCCGAATGAAATAGAACATGAAAGAACAGAACATGAAAAAACAGAGCAAATAAGAACAGAACACGAAGAAACAGAACAAGGAAAAAAATTTAATTTACCGTAATCTAACACTTTTGGAAAATGTCTTTTGCATATTACCATATCTAATACCTATGCGGACATCGAAATCGTCGTCTGATCAGTTGTAATTTATAATTATGAGATTTAGCCGAATCAAGAATAATAATAATTAATGATTTCAAAACTTATGTTTTTTTGGATTCAAAGATTCAAAGTACAGAAAAGCGAATTTATAGCGAAGGAGGCATTTTTCTAAAAAATTCTATCGAGGTTTTCGATTTGTATTTGCAAGGCCGAGGGATTCCGCGAATAAAAACAAAATATTTTTTTCCAAAATATTAGTTTTTGTAGATATTTTTTGAAGAAGGGGGGACCATTCCTAGTTTATTTTGTTAAATTTAAATCGCATTTTACGCCTTTTACCGATGGAGATACGGAAGTCGACTACAGAAGAGTTTCTTTTGAGCTCGGCGAGATGCATTCGATCCAACTTGAAGTTTAAACATCGGACAGCAAATAAGGGCGCTACGGACGGTCAAAGCTTTCTCGCAATTTTCAGCTAAACGATCGCCGCACAACACAGCGGAGAAAAAATTAAAAGCAGAGTCGAATAGACCTTTTAACGCTTTTCGAATTCGTATTTATCCAAATTTTTCCTAAATTGCTAAATTAAGTCGCAATTCACAAAAGCAGAAGATAGTCATGGAATTTAAAAATTAAAATCATATTTCTAATGAAATCTTAACAAATATAAAATGTCAATTTTAAACTTTAAGGAAGAGTTTTTCGAAAAACTGCCTTTGAACATTTTCAATTTATATACACGAGACGAATTTATTTTTCGAAAAAAAAATTGAAATTTCCAAAATTTAACATTTTTGGAAAAAGTCTTTCGTCTCTTACCACATCCAAGCAGAGGTGGTTCCGTTGGCCGTCTTTACGATTTCTCCTTATAATTAGGCGGTTTAACATTTTCCACGATAAAATTGAAAAATTTCGTAAAAGTAAGTCTCTTAAGTTACGAATTTCGACTAAAAGGATATATTTTAAAAAATTTTCAACTTTGACCTTCTGGTACGCCGCCCCACGACATTTTTAAGGTTTTCCACGTAATGTGGGCGATGGTAGGGACCTTTGGGCGTCGATCAAAACCGGTCCGGTAGATAACGCTTCTGCGGTTCGGCCGCTACGCCGTTTCCGCGCCGGGAAGGTTTTCCGACCTCCACCGCCGCCCCCGACTTCGTACCTCGAGTTTTGCGCTGGATTCGGATAAAACTCGTCGGAGCCGACATTTTAACACCTCAAACGTAAACTTCCGCACGCCGCCCCCCGTTTCCGAAGCACTTTTACAATAATTTTTCAAAAAAAGTTCTTCAACTTTGAGGCTTCACCACGGAGGCCCCCGACGTCTCCCAGGATCGCGCTTGCGGTTGTGCACGATGGGAATACCTCCCGCGTCGATCGCCGCTTCTCCCGTCGAGATCGGTTCGGTGGGTTCTTCCCGCGTTCTGTCAGGAGAATGGTCTCGAAGTCAAATTTGGATTTTTGAGCGTTATCGCGGCGAGAGACGTTTCGTAGCGCCGGCGCCGCACCCGTGGAGCGATTTTAATTTTTTTGGTTTCTTTGGATAGAGGAAATTCCGGCGGACATTTTCCGGCATCGGCGCTAAAAATTCGACGATCGGCTCGCGTTCAAGAGAACGTTTTGCAACAATATTTGTAAAAAAATTCTTCCACTTTGGGGCTTCACCACGGAGGCCCCCGACGTTTGCGGAGGACGCCATATAGGTTCTGCACGATGGGAATACCTCCCGCGTCGATCGCCGCCTCTCCCGACGAAATCGGTACGGTGGGTTCTTCTGGGGTTCTTCCCGGGAAATCGCTTATCACTGCAAATTTTCAATATTTCTGCACTCGAAGGCGGAAAAGGTTTTCGCTCGCAGCCGCCGCCCCGGAGGAGTTGGGTCGATTTTTCTGGTACCGTTGGATAGAACTTTTAACGGCGGTCATTTTTACATGTCGCCCCGTCATTTTCGATCGCTGCCTGCAACGGTGGAAGCACATTTCTAACAAATATGTCAAAAAACTACCTCCACTTTGAAAAATCGCCACGCCGCCCCCCAGCTAGTGGCAGGGAAGTTTTTGTGCCTTTACATCATGGGAACACTAGGGGCGTCGACCGAGGCGTGTCCGACGAAAATCCGTTCGGTGGGTTCAGATATCTCGATGTCCGAAGATTTTTACCCTAAAAATGGCACTCGTACGGCTCGCGCCGCCTTCGGCGGCGCTCGCCAGGTGTTTTTTTGGTAGAGTCGGGAGCGGCCCTGCGGGCCGCTCATTTTAAGACCTCGGCGGCGAAAATCCGCCGGGTGGCTCGCTAACGCGAGCCGCTTTTACCTCCGAAATTCCTCTTGACCCATATTATTTTATATAATAGACAAGCGTCTACGAGATCCTACGGATCTCTTGACGCTTGGCCCTGGCGGGCGGCTGCCGCTATCGCGGCGGGCCGCTTCGCGGCAGGCCGCTACGCGGCTAGAAACGAGTCGCCGCTTCGCGGCTCCATTTAGTATGTCGCTTAGAGAAAACCCCAGTCTCCTTACGGTTTAACAAGTCGCCGCTGCGCGGCTTCACTTGTACAATACGACAAAGTCATTTTGTTGGTGTATTTTGTACAAAACATTTTAATGTCAAAATAAATGTCATTTCTGCGATATACCACATGTTTACAAAACAATTTATATAAAACTCTTTCCATGAAACCCATAGCGCTGTCATGAAACATAGCTCGGTCTACGGTCTTTGCATTAATATGTAAATCGGTCTACGGCCTCGCATAGACATACAGCTCGGCCTGCGGCTTTCGCATATCATTATATTTAAGCATAGCTTCGGCATCGCAAGAGCGAACAAGTTTAACCTATAAATAAGGGTGCTACAGATATTCGTCAAAATTTCCAATCAAAATCTTATTTGTTTTGGGCAAAGTAATGAGAACTGAAAAATGTCAATTTTATTCATAAAGGAAGAATTTTTCGTAAAAGTGTTTGATACTTTCCATTTATATATGCGAGGTGGAAGTATTTGACAGGAAAAAAATTTAATTTACCATAATCTATCTATCGTTCGATTTGTAGAACCAAAACCCCCCCAGTCCGCGATTTTCATCGAAATCGTTAGGGCCGTTTTCGAGAAACCCATTGCATACATACATACAAGAATTTCTCCTAACAACAAAATTTTGAATAGCTTCCTTAGTAGGCAACGATTTAGTAGGCCGTTACTTTAGTAGGCCGCGAAAAGTAACGGCCTACTAAATCGCGGTCTACTAAATCGCGGCTTTAGTAGGCCGTTACTTTAGTAGGCCGCGAAAAGTAACGGCCTACTAAATCGCGGCTTTAGTAGGCCACGATTTAGTAGGCCGCGCTTTAGTAGGCCGTTACATGTCGCGGCCTACTAAAGTAACGGCCTACTAAATCGCAGCCTACTAAAGCCGCGATTTAGTAGGCCGTTACTTTTCGCGGCCTACTAAAGTAACGGCCTACTAAAGCCGCGATTTAGTAGGCCACGATTTAGTAGGCCGCGCTTTAGTAGGCCGTTACATGTCGCGGCCTACTAAAGTAACGGCCTACTAAATCGCAGCCTACTAAAGCCGCGATTTAGGAGGGTTTTTTTGAAAAAAATTTATTAGACGTTTTCAATTTGTATTACTTGTTTTGGGCAAAATGATGAGAACCGAAAAATGTCAATTTTATACATAAAGGAAGAATTTTTCGACAAAATGTTGTTTGACATTTTCGATTTATATACGCGAGTTGGAAGTATTTGACAGGAAAAAAATTTAATTTACCGTAATCTAACACTTTTGAAAAATGTCTTTTGTATATTACCACATCTAATAATCCGGACGTCGAAATCGTCGTCCAATCGGTTTTAATTTATAATTATGAGATTTAGCCGAATAGAGGATAATATTTAATGATTTCCAAAAATTAGGTTTTTTTTATTCAAACTTCGACAAAAAAGCGAATTTATAGCGAACGGAGGGTTTTTTAAAAAAAATTCTATTAGACGTTTTCGATTTGTATTTGCAAGGCCGAGGGATTCCGCCAATAAAAACAAAATATTTTTTCCAAAATTTTAATTTTTGAAGATTTTTTTTAAGGGGGACTCTGAAAATTATTGTAAAACTTTAAACTGTATTTTACGTCTTTTCCGATGGAGATACGAAAGTTGACCATAAAAGAGTTTCTATAGATCGTGGCAAAACGCATCCGATCCAACAGCAAAATTAAAGATCGGCCGGTAAATATGGTCGCTACGGGCGGTCAAAACTTTTTCGTAAGTTTCCCCTAAACGTTCGTGCAACGACAAAGCGGAGCCAAGAAACCAAAAGCAGATTCGTATAGAGTTTTTATCGGTTTTCGATATTGCATATATGCCAATTTTTCCTAACCGGCCAAATAAGGTCACAATTTATAAAAACAGATATTCATCGAAATTTCAAATGAAAATCCCACTTGTTTATGGGCAAAATGATAAGGACCGAAAAATGTCAAATAAGGATGAGTTTTTCGAAAAAATGTTATTCCACATTTTCGATTTATATGCGCGAGAGGAAGCATTTGACAGAGGAAAAATTTAATTTATCGTGATTTAACATTTTTGGAAAAAGTCTTTTGCATATTACGGCAACTAATATGCGGACGTCGAAATCGTCGTCTGATCAGTTTTAATTTATAATTATGAGATTAAACCGAATCCAGGATAATATTTAATGATTTCGAAAAATTATGCTTTTTTTATTTAATACAGTTTGTCAAATAAGCGAATTTATAGCGAAAGAAGGTTTTTTTTGAAAAAATTCTATTCGACCTTTTCGGTTTATATTTGCAACGCCGAGGGATTCCGCCAATAAAAACAAAATATTTTTTTCCAAAATTTTAGTTTTTGTAGATTTTTTTTAAAGAAGGGGGGACTCTTTGAAAATTAGTTTTAAAATTTAAATTGCATTTTACGCCTTTCCCGATGGAGATACGAAAGTCGACCATAAAAGAGTTTCTATAGATCGTGGCAAAACGCATCCGATCCAACTGGAAAATTTAACATCGGCCGGCAAATAAGGGCGTTACGGGCGGTCAAAGTTTTTGACAATTTTCCGCTAAACGATCGCACCACGACAAAGCGGAAAGAAAATTTGGAAAACAAAAAGTAGATTCGTATATAGTTTTTAACGCTTTTCAATATCGTTTATATACAAATTTTTCCTAACCGGCCAAATATGGTCACTATTTATAAAAATAGATATTCAGATATAATTTCCCATGTGCATAAAATATTATCGATCATTTTGTTCGATTACATATTTTTCGACAACAATCGGCCCGACTCGCAGAGGAGGGCCGATTGCAATCGAAAATATGTAAGAGAACAAATGATAGGATAATATTTTGTGCAAAAGGGAAATTCCGTGGACTATCTCCTGATGACATTATTTTTATATTAATATTATGCAAAGAGTGTCGTAATTTATTAAATTTTACAAATGCGTAGTTACCATTCGTTATTATTTGTTATTGTTTATAGCAACATTATAAAAAATTATCGAAAATGATCGGTAATTTGTGCATATTACTCGTGATTGGTAGATTTCATTAGGCAAATGAAATGTTCACTAAATTGAAATCTGATTGGACTACATTTTTGAAATGAGATCTGGTGATTGGTGGACAGGTTAGTTATGACGTCAGAAGGAGATAGTCGTGGAAATTTTCAATCAAAATCCTACTCGTTTCTGGGCAAAATGATAAGGACCGAGAAATGTCTATTTTATACATAAAGGATGAGTTTTTCGAAAAAATGTTAAATTATTAAATTTAAAATTTTTGAAACGAGTTTTCGCGGACCATAAAAGAGTTTCTATAGATCGCGGCGAAACAAGATGACAACAATAATTCGCGCAATGCTAATTGGTTTAATTCTAAACCAAAAGTTAATTTCCGATGATTCGGTTTCGGAGCGATTTTTGATTTAAATTTTTGGGTAAAAAATAAAGTTTGTTCAAATATTCTGCAACTGCATTAAACTATTGATTACCACCCAGTAAAGCCAGGAAAAATAATGAAAAAATTCTAAACCAATAGTTGTCTTAATTTCCGATGATTTGGTTTCGAAGCGATTTTTGATTTAAATTTTTGGATAAAAAATAAAGTTTGCTCAAATATTCTGCAACTGCATTAAACTATTGATTACAACCTAGTAAAGCCAGGAAAAATTATGAAAAAATTCTAACCCAAAAGTTGGCTTTAATTTCCGATGATTCGGTTTCGGAGCGATTTTTGATTTCAATTTTTGGATAAAAAATTAAGTTTGTTCAAATATTCTGCAACTGCATTAAACTATTGAATGCAACCTAGTAAAGCGAGGAAAAATAATGAAAAAATTCTAAACCAAAAGTTGGCTTTAATTTCCGATTATTTGGTTTCGGAGCTATTTTTGATTTCAATTTTTGGATAAAAAATAAAGTTTGTTCAAATATTCTGCAACTGCATTAAACTATTGATTACAACCTAGTAAAGCCAGGAAAAATAATGAAAAAATTCTAAACCAAGAGTTGGCTTTAATTTCCGATGATTTGGTTTCGGAGCGATTTTTGATTTCAATTTTTGGATAAAAAATAAAGTTTGTTCAAATATTCTGCAACTGCATTAAACTATTGATTTCAACCTAGTAAAGCCAGGAAAAATAATGAAAAAATTCTAAACCAAAAGTTGTCTTTAATTTCCGATGATTTGGTTTCGGAGCGATTTTTGATTTCAATTTTTGGATAAAAAATAAAGTTTGTTCAAATATTCTGCAACTGCATTAAACTATTGATTACAACCCAGTAAAGCCAGGAAAAATAATGAAAAAATTCTAAACCAAAAGTTGTCTTTAATGTCCGATGATTTGGTTTCGGAGCGATTTTTGATTTCAATTTTTAATAAAAAATAAAGTTTGTTCAAATATTCTGCAACTGCATTAAACTATTGATTACCACCCAGTAAAGCCAGGAAAAATAATGAAAAAATTCTAAACCAATAGTTGTCTTAATTTCCGATGATTTGGTTTCGAAGCGATTTTTGATTTAAATTTTTGGATAAAAAATAAAGTTTGCTCAAATATTCTGCAACTGCATTAAACTATTGATTACAACCTAGTAAAGCCAGGAAAAATTATGAAAAAATTCTAACCCAAAAGTTGGCTTTAATTTCCGATGATTCGGTTTCGGAGCTATTTTTGATTTCAATTTTTGGATAAAAAATAAAGTTTGTTCAAATATTCTGCAACTGCATTAAACTATTGATTACAACCTAGTAAAGCCAGGAAAAATAATGAAAAAATTCTAAACCAAGAGTTGGCTTTAATTTCCGATGATTTGGTTTCGGAGTGATTTTTGATTTCAATTTTTGGATAAAAAATAAAGTTTGTTCAAATATTCTGCAACTGCATTAAACTATTGATTACAACCCAGTAAAGCCAGGAAAAATAATGAAAAAATTCTAAACCAAAAGTTGTCTTTAATGTCCGATGATTTGGTTTCGGAGCGATTTTTGATTTCAATTTTTAATAAAAAATAAAGTTTGTTCAAATATTCTGCAACTGCATTAAACTATTGATTACAACCCAGTAAAGCCAGGAAAAATAATGAAAAAATTCTAAACCAAAAGTTGTCTTTAATGTCCGATGATTTGGTTTCGGAGCGATTTTTGATTTCAATTTTTAATAAAAAATAAAGTTTGTTCAAATATTCTGCAACTGCATTAAACTATTGATTACCACCCAGTAAAGCCAGGAAAAATAATGAAAAAATTCTAAACCAAAAGTTGGCTTTAATTTCCGATTATTTGGTTTCGGAGCTAATTTTGATTTCAATTTTTGGATAAAAAATAAAGTTTGTTCAAATATTCTGCAACTGCATTAAACTATTGAATGCAACCTAGTAAAGCGAGGAAAAATAATGAAAAAATTCTAAACCAAAAGTTGGCTTTAATTTCCGATTATTTGGTTTCGGAGCTATTTTTGATTTCAATTTTTGGATAAAAAATAAAGTTTGTTCAAATATTCTGCAACTGCATTAAACTATTGATTACAACCTAGTAAAGCCAGGAAAAATAATGAAAAAATTCTAAACCAAAAGTTGTCTTTAATTTCCGATGATTTGGTTTCGGAGCGATTTTTGATTTCAATTTTTGGATAAAAAATAAAGTTTGTTCACATATTCTGCAACTGCACAAAACTATTGAATGCAACCTAGTAAAGCGAGGAAAAATAATGAAAAAATTCTAAACCGAAAGCTGTATTTAATTTCCGATGATTTGGTTTCTGAGCAATTTTTGATTTTCATTTTTGGATAAAAAATAAAGTTTGTTCAAATATTATGCAACTGCATCAAACTATTGATTACAACCTAGTAAAGCCAGGAAAAATAAAGAAAAAATTCTAAACCAAGAATTGTCTTTAATTTCCGATGATTTGGTTTCGGAGCGATTTTTCATTTTAAATTTTTGGATAAAAAATAAAGTTTGTTCAAATAATCTCCAATAGCATAATACTATTGATTACAACCTAGTAAAGCCAGGAAAAATAATGAAAAAATTCTAAACCGAAAGCTGTCTTTAATTTCCGATGATTTGGTTTCTGAGCAATTTTTGATTTTCATTTTTGGATAAAAAATAAAGTTTGTTCAAATATTCTGCAAATGCATTAAACTATTGATTACAACCTAGTAAAGCCAGGAAAAATAATGAAAAAATTCTAAACCAAAAGTTGGCTTTAATTTCCGATGATTTGGTTTCGGAGCGATTTTTGATTTCAATTTTTGGATAAAAAATAAAGTTTGTTCAAATATTCTGCAACTGCATTAAACTATTGATTGCAACCTAGTAAAGCCAGGAAAAATAATGAAAAAATTCTAAACCGAAAGCTGTCTTTAATTTTCGATGATATGGTTTCGGAGCGATTTTTGATTTCAATTTTTGGATAAAAAATAAAGTTTGTTCAAATATTCTGCAAGTGCATTAAACTATTGATTACAACCTAGTAAAGCCAGGAAAAATAATGAAAAAATTCTAAACCAAAAGTTGGCTTTAATTTCCGATGATTTGGTTTCCGACGATTTTTGATTTCAATTTTTGGATAAAAAATAAAGTTTGTTCAAATATTCTGCAACTGCATTAAACTATTGATTGCAACCTAGTAAAGCCAGGAAAAATAATGAAAAAATTCTAAACCGAAAGCTGTCTTTAATTTTCGATGATATGGTTTCGGAGCGATTTTTCATTTTAAATTTTTGGATAAAAAATAAAATTTGTTCAAATAATCTCCAATAGCATAATACTATTGATTACAACCTAGTAAAGCCAGGAAAAATAATGAAAAAATTCTAAACCAAAAGTTGTCTTAATTTCCGATGATTTGGTTTCGAAGCGATTTTTGATTTAAATTTTTGGATAAAAAATAAAGTTTGCTCAAATATTCTGCAACTGCATTAAACTATTGATTATAACCTAGTAAAGCCAGGAAAAATAATGAAAAAATTCTAAACCAAAAGTTGTCTTTAATTTCCGATGATTTGGTTTCGGAGCGATTTTTGATTTCAATTTTTGGATAAAAAATAAAGTTTGTTCAAATATTCTGCAACTGCATTAAACTATTGATTACAACCTAGTAAAGCCAGGAAAAATAATGAAAAAATTCTAAACCAAAAGTTGGCTTTAATTTCCGATGATTTGGTTTCGGAGCGATTTTTGATTTCAATTTTTGGATAAAAAATAAAGTTTGTTCAAATATTCTGCAACTGCATTAAACTATTGATTGCAACCTAGTAAAGCCAGGAAAAATAATGAAAAAATTCTAAACCGAAAGCTGTCTTTAATTTTCGATGATATGGTTTCGGAGCGATTTTTGATTTCAATTTTTGGATAAAAAATAAAGTTTGTTCAAATATTCTGCATCTGCAGTAAACTATTGATTACAACCTAGTAAAGCCAGGAAAAATAATGAAAAAATTCTAAACCGAAAGCTGTCTTTAATTTCCGATGATTTGGTTTCTGAGCAATTTTTGATTTTCATTTTTGGATAAAAAATAAAGTTTGTTCAAATATTAATATTGTCTTAATTTCCGATGATTTGGTTTCGAAGCGATTTTTGATTTAAATTTTTGGATAAAAAATAAAGTTTGCTCAAATATTCTGCAACTGCATTAAACTATTGATTATAACCTAATAAAGCCAGGAAAAATAATGAAAAAATTCTAAACCAAAAGTTGTCTTTAATTTCCGATGATTTGGTTTCGGAGCGATTTTTGATTTCAATTTTTGGATAAAAATAAAGTTTGTTCAAATATTCTGCAACTGCATTAAACTATTGATTACAACCTAGTAAAGCCAGGAAAAATAATGAAAAAATTCTAAACCAAAAGTTGGCTTTAATTTCCGATGATTTGGTTTCGGAGCGATTTTTGATTTCAATTTTTGGATAAAAAATAAAGTTTGTTCAAATATTCTGCAACTGCATTAAACTATTGATTGCAACCTAGTAAAGCCAGGAAAAATAATGAAAAAATTCTAAACCGAAAGCTGTCTTTAATTTTCGATGATATGGTTTCGGAGCGATTTTTGATTTCAATTTTTGGATAAAAAATAAAGTTTGTTCAAATATTCTGCAAGTGCATTAAACTATTGATTACAACCTAGTAAAACCAGGTAAAATAATGAAAAAATTCTAAACCAAAAGTTGTCTTTAATTTCCGATAATTTCGTTTCGGAGAGATTTTTGATTTCAATTTTTGGATAAAAAATAAAGTTTGTTCAAATATTCTGCAACTGCATTAAGCTATTGATTACAACCTAGTAAAGCCAGGAAAAATAATGAAAAAATTCTAAACCAAAAGTTGGCTTTAATTTCCGATGATTTGGTTTCGGAGCGATTTTTGATTTCAATTTTTGGATAAAAAATAAAGTTTGTTCAAATATTCTGCATCTGCATTAAACTATTGATTACGACCTAGTAAAGCCAGGAAAAATAATGAAAAAATTCTAAACCGAAAGCTGTCTTTAATTTCCGATGATTTGGTTTCTGAGCAATTTTTGATTTTCATTTTTGGATAAAAAATAAAGTTTGTTCAAATATTATGCAACTGCATAAAACTGTTGATTACAACCTAGTAAAGCCAGGAAAAATAAAGAAAAAATTTTAAACCAAGAGTTGTGTTTAATTTCCGATGATTTGGTTTCGGAGCGATTTTTCATTTTAAATTTTTGGATAAAAAATAAAATTTGTTCAAATAATCTCCAATAGCATAATACTATTGATTACAACCTAGTAAAGCCAGGAAAAATAATGAAAAAATTCTAAACCAAAAGTTGTCTTAATTTCCGATGATTTGGTTTCGAAGCGATTTTTGATTTAAATTTTTGGATAAAAAATAAAAAAATGTTTCCAAAATTTGAATTTAAAAAAACCCAGAATTTTAAAAAACGTAAATAGTTGATCTTAAATTAATTTAAAAAAAAAAAAAAAAGAAATTATTCTCGCATTGTGTTCTTTGCTTATAGTTAAAATTTCTTTTTTTTTTTTTTTTAAAGAGAAATTATTCTCGTATTGTGTTCTTTGCTTATAGTTAAAATCCTAATACTTTAACATTCAGTTAAGTTTTTGTTAAATTTATATTTTACAAACACATACTAATATCACACCTATATTTTTGAAATTTCTTGAAATTTCTCTTTAAGATTTATTTCTGTATTTAATATCTGTTATTATTTCTGACCATGTTTCTGACCTATCCCAAGTAACATTTTTCCCTGGTGAAATTTAAATTTCTCTGCTAGGGCGCTGGCAAATATCTACTAGGGGGTTATAACAGGGTTTCTTTTGCCAGAGCTCTTACAGAAACCTCTGGCAGGTATTTATAACGGATTATTTGCAGAGCCCTGAAAAATAACTCTGGTAGAGCAGAGCTCTGTCAGGGTCCCTGTTACAAGTAATTTGCATAGCCCTGCAAAAACTCTGAAGCGGGTGTAGAATGGTAGATTTTCCTTTACCACTGTTTGCTACGGATTTAATTAATTTGGATTTGCCAGATTAGATTGCGGTTCCTCGTGGAACTCGTTGTGCAAACTGAAATTCACTTGTGTGCAAATACTTCAACTCACTTTATACATTAGACCACGTCAATGTGGGAAGCTCGACCGGTGGATCTCTTTTTTTAACGATCCCCTTATAAAAAAATTCGTTTTCTAACAATAATCTAAGGCCAACAATATCTCTGGTTTATTTAAAAAGGACTTGATGTTGCAAATTGATATTTACAACTGTGGGATTTTTTAATTATATGACAATTAGCTCTATTCGCGGTAACAATCCGGGATAAGTTTTATCCTACTGCGTCTGCGGATTTATAATAAAATTGTCATTAAAGCTCAAATTCGATGAGTAAATGTATAAAACCGCAGACGCAGTAGGATAAAACGTGTCCAGGAGTGTTACCGCGAATAGAGCTAAAAATAATTAGCGTTATGTTGATGTAAGCAACTTAAAGAGAGGTTGTGCACTTACAGAGAAGGAAGCGGTCATTCTCGAAGGGTCGTGCAGTGAATAAGGTTTCACCATTGTAACGGTGATATGGTGCAATCTTTTAACGATTAATTAATATAATATACGACGATTTGGTATTATTTATATTGACTGGTGTAACGAGGTTCGGATCCAAACTTGCTGTGTTTATTGTGTAGTATATTATATTGTGTAAATAAATATTGATTATCAGTTATCACTATCAGAGTTGATCATTTTAATTCCATCTAAACAATCCACACAACAGCTAATAATTTATTGATTATTTAAATATCCCTGATTATTATTTAAAAAGTACCCGATGTTGCAAATTTATATTTACAACAACTATAAAAATTTATTGAGAACCGAGAAATTCGATTGATGTGCAATTTGATTTAGTACCAATTACCTCACACGCATTTTTTCACTTTAGCCGCACCCTGTATGACGCTTTAATTTCAAAATCTGACAGATAGATAACCTAAAATTTGAATGTTTTCAGTGTTACCAACTTTAAATTCGAGACAATTCGACTAATCTAAAAGTCGGTTTACATTATAATAATATGTTTTCTCATATTATGTTTTTGTATTCGTTTTTCTTAAAATTTTTGCATTTTTAAAATAATTTAAAAAACATTAAATCACTGTTTGCAATATAAAATGATACACATTTATTTGTAACACATTTATTCTAACGTATTTCTAATAACGCTATGGCAGCGAAAAAAATTCTTTAAGTAATTCTGCAAAATACGACTCCACAGCGTTTCGCAAGGCGCTCTTAGGTGTTTCTTTTTTGACTTTTGAACAGAGATAATGCTCACAGGGGGCGGAGGTCGGCACTGTAAGGTGGATGCTGTAATGCGTTAAAGCAGCTTGCATTGATTACTTCCAGAGGACACTTCCCTGAGGGACCCCCGAGTCAACGGGTAGCAGTGGTGAAATTTCATCCTGGAATTTAACAAAGAAGTGTCTATTGGTAAGGTAGGGCCTGAGTGCCTTGTAGTAGGTGTGTGGCAGATATGTTTTAATCTTGTACAATAGGCCAGGATGCCACACTTTATCAAAGACTTGGGTTATATCGAGGAATGCTGCTGAGCAATATCTCTTGGTCTGCAGATCATGCCTAATTTTAGTAGCTATTCTATGTATTTGCTCTATCGTAGGGTGCTGTTGGCTGAATCCAAACCGGTATTTGGGATTTATATTTCTTTCTTCAATTAATGGCTGTAATCTGCTCAGAAATAATTTTTCAAATATTTTCGATAATTCAGGTAATAGACTGATAGGGCTATATTATGAGGTAAGTTTCTTTGGTGGTTTTCCAGGTTTAGCGATTAAAATTATTTGTGCAACCTTCCACTGTGCAGAAAAGTATCCCAGTTTCATGATGGAGTTGTAGTTCATAGTAATAATTCTTATTGCTTTTTCTGGTAATTCTTTAAGGATATTTGCTGTTATCAAATCAAAACCTGGAAATTTTTTTAATTTTAGTTCGTGCTTGATGAGTGTAGAAATTCACTCTTCCTGATCTTCTTTATTGGTAAATCCAAGGGGTAAGCCGCTGGCCAAAAAACGTACAAAACTTCCATTTTTGTGAAAGTTCTGCAGAACTTCTACGGATTTCCATGGAATTCTACGAACTTCCATGGAATTCTACGAACTTTCAAGAAATTCCATGGAATTCCGTGGACTTCCTTGGGTTTTGAGCCAAATTTCGTCAAATAAAATAAGCAATGTTGAAAACTAAGACCTTTTAATCTTAATTAATATAGTGATATTTATTTAATTTAGAGGCCCTAGAGTTGTGTAAGTATTTCTACATTTGAAATTTGATAATATTTTTTGGGCTTAATTTTTCTTTTGGTTGGTAGCACTAATTTGAATAAAAGGTAATCCAGGAATGTATGACTCAGGATTCACCTATAATAGTCTTCGTTTAGATAGGAAGTAAAATAAAACAAACGAATAGCATAGATTGCAAAATTATATTTTAATATTTTAAGAGGGGCCTAACAGAGATAGAATGAAACTATATCGCACTCATGGCGCAAGATGGGCGAACCAACCCTTATTTTGGTGGCGAAGATTTTTCCTAAACCATAAAAACATTTTCAGATTTTCTTTTGGTTTTTGGAATCTACATAGTTACCATTTGGCGGTAAAGAAAATTGAAGCTATTTCGTTGAATACTTTAAAATATAGTATAGCGAATAAAAATCACCCTAATTATTGGTCATTTCTATATCGCTATATATTTTAAGGTATTCAACGAAATAGCTTCAATTTTCTTTACCGCCAAATGGTAACTATGTAGATTCCGAAAACCAAAAGAAAATCGGAAATTTTTTTATGGTTTACAAAAAATCTTCGCCACCAACAAGTGTTGGTTCGCCCATCTTGCGCCATGAGCGCGAGAGAGTGAGATATAGTTTCATGCTATCTCTATTAGATCCCTCTTAAATATTATATATTTATATACCGGGTGACCGGCCGCCGATGTGAACATAGGAAAATAACATAGGAAATAGATTTTTTTTTAAATTCCTGCTTCCCATTATAACGGATTAGAATGAAAAGAGCATCAATTTAAATAGGTTTATTTTTCGCGTCTAAAGACACCCAATTACTTGATGGTTTGTTCTTTGATCATTGTTAAAAACTCAAAATAAAATGACAAAGTAGCACTTTTAAATAGATATTAGATGCCTTGTTTAATTCATTGCAATTATGGTATGATTGCAACTATGCAACTATGAGCATGGGTATGAGTATAATTGAAACAAACTCCCCTTTAATAATAATGGGCTTGTCCAAACTTCCAAGGACTTCTACGAACTTCTATGGACTTCTAAGGAATTCTTAAGACTTCTTTAGAACTTCCTATAACTTCTTGGACTTCTACACCAAACGTACAAAACTTCCACCTGCGGTTCACCCTTGGGTAAATCCGTTTGAAATAGGGCTTCGTTAAGCTCAGTAATTTTAGAACCTTCATCAAGATCTTCAGTTGTAAATGGTTTAAACACATTGGCTGGATGGTTAGCAAAAGTGGTTGCATTGTTTCTTTGTTGCTTCATGCCCATTAATGATTAGGGTTCTTGATAGGTGGAATTGTTTGCTGGGGTCCGGCAATTCTTTTGGTTACCGTCCATAGCGTATAATCAGTTGCGTTTGTTGCTCTCAATCCACTGAGGTAGCTTTGAATTTCTTCGTTTTTCTGTGGTCACTTGGGAGTTTTTTTTATCTCATTAAAGGCATTATTGTAGTTTGTTCTATCCTTAATTATCGCAAAATTAGAATTTAAAGAGAAAGTAGAAATTCCATTTCATGTTTACGGCTTATAATAGCAAAGCGGTAGCAGTTTCTCAGTTTGTATATCAATGTCACAAAACATAGCTCGGACTAAGGCCTTTTTAGGTGGTCGATTTTATATAATATCATTGTCACAGAACATAGCTCGGCTTAGGGCCTTCGCACATCTTTGTGGCCGCTCATAGCTCGGCCTACGGCCTTCGCATTAGAACGTAGCTCGGCCTGCGGCCTCCCATCTGGACATAGCTCGGCCTACGGCCTCGCGTAGGGTAAAGCTCGGCCTTCGGCCTCTAAAAATTCAAGCAAACTAATAAATTTATATGCAAAATTGTAATTATTTTCGGAAAATTATAATTTCATTAGTTAAGGAGACCTTTTTCGAAAAAATTCCATTTCACGTTTTCGACTTGTATCGGCGAGGCGGAGGCGCTGGGCGAAAAAAAACGGAAATTTTTTTTTTCGAAATTTTCAAAGGGCTAAGTTTAAATGGTCAAGGAGACTTTTTTCGAAAAAATTCCATTTCAAGTTTTCGACTTGTATCGGTGAGGCGGAGGCGCTGAGCGAAAAAAAACGGAAATTTTTTTTTTCGAAATTTTCAAAGGTGGCCTTCAAAACTTTTTTTTTAAATTTAAATTGCATTTACCGCCTCTCCCGATGGAGATACGAAAGTCGACCACGAGAGAGATTCTATAGAGCTCGGACATACGCATCCGTTCCAATTTTAAGATCGATCATCGGCCGGTAAGTAAGGGCGCTACGGGCGGTCAAACTTTTTTCTCGATTTTCCGCTAAACGATCGCGCCACGCCGAAGCGGAGAAAAAATTTTAAAAACCAAAAACAGATTCGGATAGAGCATTTAACGCGGTTCGATATCGCGTATATACAAATTTTTCGTAAACCGCCAAATAAGGTCACAATTTACAAAGGCAGATGGACGGGGAATTTTCCGAATAAAATGCTCGCTCTTTTTGGGAAAATTCGTGTCGAAACTAAATTGCCAATCTTAAACGTCTAGCGAGAAATTTTCGAAAAAATGTCGTTTCGCATTTTCGTTTTATATGCACGAGGCGGAGGTATTTCGGTAAAAAAAATTTGAAATTACCGAAATTTAACATTTTCGAAAAGAGTTTCTCGTCTTTTACCGCGTCAAATGTGCGTCGTATCCGTCGGTCGTCCATTGAGTTTCTGCTTATAATGGCGCGATTTAACCGAATCCGCTATAAAATGGAGAGATTTTGACAATTTTTTTCAAAATTTCCAACTTTTGAGCGAAATTTCGACAAAAAATCGAAATTTTTAAAATCGATCGACTTTGACCTATCGGTGCGCCGCCCCACGACATTTTCCAGCTTCGCCGCCTCATCTACGCGATAGTACATGTAAGTGGGCGTCGAACGGCACCGGTCCGGTAGCTAACGTTTTCTCGGTACGGCCGCTACGCCGTTGCCGCGCCGGGAAGGCTTTTCCGCCTCAGCCGCCGCCTCCGACCTCGCACCTGGAATTTTGCGTCGGATTCGGACGACATTCGTCGGAGCCGACATTTTGACACCCCTACCGAAAATTTTCGCACCCCGCCGCCCGTTTCCCAGGTACTTTTACAACAATTTTTCGAAAAAAGTTCTTCGACTTTGAGGCTTCGCCACGGCGGCCCCGGACCTTTGCGGAGGACGGCATTTCGGTTGTGCACGATGGGAATACCTCCCGCGTCGATCGCCGCCTCTCCCGTCGCTATCGGTTCGGTGGGTTCTTCAGGCGTTCTTTTCCAGGAATCGCTTATCTCTGCAAATTTTCAATTTTTCGTGCGTCGGAGGCGGAAAACTGTTTCGCTCGCCGCCGCCGCACCGGAGGACTTGGCTCGATTTTTCCGGCACGGTCGGACGTAACTTTTAACGGCCTTCATTTTGACATATCGCCGCGCCGTTTTAGTTCGCCGCCTCCAAAGGTCGAGTCGAATATCTAACAAATTATGTCGAAAAACTACCTCCACTTTGAAAAATCGCCACGTCGCCCGCGGGCCAGTGGCGGAAAAGTTTTTGTGCCTTTACATCATGGGAACACTAGGGGCGTCGACGGAGACGCGTCCGGAAAAAATCCGTTCGGTGGGTTCGGATATCTCGCTGTCCGGAGATTTTTAGCACAAAAACGCCACTCGTGCGCCTCGCGCCGCCTGCGGCGGCTCTCGGCGCCATTTTTTTTTGCACTACGAGGAGCGGCCCTTCGGGCCGCTCGATAACTGACCTCCCGCAAAAAAATCGCTCGGGCGGCTCGCTAACGCGAGCCGCTTTCACCTCGAAAAACGTCCCCGACCGGTATTCTTTTATGTATAACAAGCGTCTACGAGATCCTACGGATCTCTTGACGCTTGGCCCTGGCGGGCGGCTGCCGCTGTCGCGGCGGGCCGCTTCGCGGCAGGCCGCTACGCGGCTAGAAACGAGTCGCCGCTTCGCGGCTCCATTTAGTATGTCGCTTAAAGAAAGCCCAAGTCTCCTTACGGTTTAACAAGTCGCCGCTGCGCGGCTTCACTTGTACAATACAACAAAGTCATTTTGTTGGTGTATTTTGTACAAAACATTTTAATGTCAAAATAAATGTCATTTCTGCGATATATCACATGTTTACAAAACAATTTATATAAAACTCTTTACATGAAACCCATAGCGCTGTCATGAAACATAGTTCGGCCTACGGTCTTTGCATTAATATGTAAATCGGCCTACGGCCTCGCATAGACATACAGCTCGGCCTGCGGCTTTCGCATATCATTATATTTAAGCATAGCTTCGGTATCGCAAGAGCGAACAAGTTTAACCTATAAATAAGGGTGCTACAGATATTCGTGAAAATTTCCAATCAAAATCTTATTTGTTTTGGGCAAAATGATGACAACTGAAAAATGTCTATTTTATACATAAAGGAAGAATTTTTAGAAAAAGTGTTTGACACTTTCCATTTATATACGCGAGGTGGAAGTATTTGACAGGAAAAAAATTTAATTTACCGTAATCTATCTATCGTTCGATTTGTAGAACCAAAAACCCCCCAGTCCGTGATTTTCATCGAAATCGTTAGGGCCGTTTTCGAGAAACCCATTGCATACATACATACAAGAATTTCTCCTAACAACAAAATTTTGAATAGCTTCCTTAGTAGGCAACGATTTAGTAGGCCGTTACTTTAGTAGGCCGCGAAAAGTAACGGCCTACTAAATCGCGGCCTACTAAATCGCGGCTTTAGTAGGCCACGATTTAGTAGGCCGCGCTTTAGTAGGCCGTTACATGTCGCAGCCTACTAAAGTAACGGCCTACTAAATCGCAGCCTACTAAAGCCGCGATTTAGGAGGGTTTTTTTGAAAAAAATTTATTAGACGTTTTCGATTTGTATTACTTGTTTTGGGCAAAATGATGAGAACCGAAAAATGTCAATTTTATACATAAAGGAAGAATTCTTCGACAAAATGTTGTTTGACATTTTCGATTTATATACGCGAGTTGGAAGTATTTGACAGGAAAAAAATTTAATTTACCGTAATCTAACACTTTTGAAAAATGTCTTTTGTATATTACCACATCTAATAATCCGGACGTCGAAATCGTCGTCCCATCGGTTTTAATTTATAATTATGAGATTTAGCCGAATAGAGGATAATATTTAATGATTTCCAAAAATTAGGTTTTTTTTATTCAAACTTCGACAAAAAAGCGAATTTATAGCGAACGGAGGGTTTTTTAAAAAAAAATCTATTAGACGTTTTCGATTTGTATTTGCAAGGCCGAGGGATTCCGCCAATAAAAACAAAATATTTTTTCCAAAATTTTAATTTTTGAAGATTTTTTTTAAAGAAGGGGGGACTCTTTGAAAATTATTGTAAAACTTTAAACTGTATTTTACGTCTTTTCCGATGGAGATACGAAAGTTGACCATAAAAGAGTTTCTATAGATCGTGGCAAAACGCATCCGATCCAACAGCAAAATTAAAGATCGGCCGGTAAAATGGTCGCTACGGGCGGTCAAAACTTTTTCGTAAGTTTCCCCTAAACGTTCGTGCAACGACAAAGCGGAGCCAAAAAACCAAAAGCAGATTCGTATAGAGTTTTTATCGGTTTTCGATATTGCATATATGCCAATTTTTCCTAACCGGCCAAATAAGGTCACAATTTATAAAAACAGTTATTCATCGAAATTTCAAATGAAAATCCCACTTGTTTATGGGCAAAATGATAAGGACCGAAAAATGTCAAATAAGGATGAGTTTTTCGAAAAAATGTTATTCCACATTTTCGATTTATACAGGGTGTCCCCGCACTCACTTTACATAACTTAGGTGGTGATAGAAGACACTTTTCTAAGAACAATATTTAACAAAAATTTTTTTCTAAATTCAAACCCTCGAGAGTTAGGCCTCTTTAAAGCATTTTTTTTAATTTCCACCTTCACGTGGCCATAGCCCCGAAAATATTGATTTTTCGGTAAAAATTGTTTAGTGCTTTTTTAAAGAGCGTGAAATAATCTACAAACTAGATACACATCTTTTATTGTCTAAAATCAACGGATTTCGAGTTATGAATTAAAATAAGTTCAAAAATGTCGAAAAATTTGAGCTTTCTGTTTTTTTGTTTTTTTTCAAATCCCTGTATCTTTTAAACGAAACATTTTACAAAAAATCTGACGCCCCATTCCGGATAGGAAATTTAACGGACTACAACTTTTGTCTAGTAAAATTTTTTGAAAAACCACTCCATTACACAGAAAATCAGAAAATAATAAACAAAGCAGCTACAAAACAGAAAATTAAATTCACTAAATATTTTATTTTTTTGAAAAATTATTTTATTAATTAATTTTAAACTATTACATTATTTAAGTAAATGTTAAAAATGACCACCCTCATTTCAATACACAGTCGTGATTGTTTTAAAAGATGTTTGTTGAGACAAAATCGAAAAAAGTTGATTTTTCGACACTTTTAATCGCAGAAATTCGAATTTTTGACACTTTTTCACACTCACCGATCGACCAAAATTGGCCTCGTGATCGACCGGTCGATCCCTCGACCTTGTTGACCACCACTTCTATAGTGGCTCTTAACAAAAGAGGAAATTTTATAAATAATACTATAAAACATCTTTTAAAACGATCACGACTGTGTATTGAAAATGAGGGTGGTCATTTTCAACATTTACCTACATAATGTAATAGTTTAAAATTAATTAATAAAATAATTTTTCAAAAAAATAAAAAATTTAGTGAATTTAATTTTTTGTTTTGTAGCTGCCTTGTTTATTATTTTCTGATTTTCTGTGAAATGGATTGGTTTCTCAAAAATTTTTACTAGACAAAAGTTGTAGTCCGTTAAATTTCCTATCCGGAATGGGGCGTCAGATTTTTTGTAAAATGTTTCGTTTAAAAGATACAGGGTTTTGAAAAAATCCAAAAAAAATAAAAGCTCAAATTTTTCGACATTTTTTAACTTACTTTAATTCATAACTCGAAAGCCGTTGATTTTAGACAAAAAAAGACATGCGTCTAGTTTGTAGATTATTTCACATTTTTTAAAAAATTACTAAAGCATTTTTACTGAAAAATCAATATTTTCGGCGTTATGGCCACGTGAATGTGGAAATTAAAAAAAATGCTTTAAAGAGGCCTAACTCTCGAGGGTTTGAATTTAGAAAAAAATTTTTGTTAAATATTGTTCTTAGAAAAGTGTCCTCTATCACCACCTAAGTTATGTAAAGCGAGTGCGGGGACACCCTGTATACACGAGAGGAAGCATTTGACAGAGGAAAAATTTAATTTATCGTGATTTAACATTTTTGGAAAAAGTCTTTTGCATATTACGGCAACTAATATGCGGACGTCGAAATCGTCGTCTGATCAGTTTTAATTTATAATTATGAGATTTAACCGAATCCAGGATAATATTTAATGATTTCGAAAAATTATGCTTTTTTTATTTAATTCAGTTTGTCAAATAAGCGAATTTATAGCGAAAGAAGGGTTTTTTTGAAAAAATTCTATTCGACCTTTTCGGTTTATATTTGCAACGCCGAGGGATTCCGCCAATAAAAACAAAATATTTTTTTCCAAAATTTTAGTTTTTGTAGATTTTTTTTAAAGAAGGGGGGACTCTTTGAAAATTAGTTTTAAAATTTAAATTGCATTTTACGCCTTTCCCGATGGAGATACGAAAGTCGACCATAAAAGAGTTTCTATAGATCGTGGCAAAACGCATCCGATCCAACTGGAAAATTTAACATCGGCCGGCAAATAAGGGCGTTACGGGCGGTCAAAGTTTTTGACAATTTTCCGCTAAACGATCGCACCACGACAAAGCGGAAAGAAAATTTGGAAAACAAAAAGTAGATTCGTATAAAGTTTTTAACGCTTTTCAATATCGTTTATATACAAATTTTTCCTAACCGGCCAAATATGGTCACTATTTATAAAAATAGATATTCGTGGAAATTTTCAATCAAAATCCTATTAGTTTCTGGGCAAAATGATAAGGACCGAAAAATGTCTATTTTATACATAAAGGATGAGTTTTTCGAAAAAATGTTAAATTATTAAATTTAAAATTTTTGAAACGAGTTTTTGCGGACCATAAAAGAGTTTCTATAGATCGCGGCGAAACAAGATGACATCAATAATTCGCGCAATGCTAATTGGTTTAATTCTAAACCATAAGTTAATTTCCGATGATTCGGTTTCGGAGCGATTTTTGATTTAAATTTTTGGGTAAAAAATAAAGTTTGTTCAAATATTCTGCAACTGCATAAAACTATTGATTTCAACATAGTAAAGCCAGGAAAAATAATGAAAAAATTCTAAACCAAAAGTTGTCTTTAATTTCCGATGATTTGGTTTCGGAGCGATTTTTGATTTCAATTTTTGGATAAAAAATAAAGTTTGTTCAAATATTCTGCAACTGCATTGAACTATTGATTACAACCTAGTAAAGCCAGGAAAAATAATAAAAAAATTCTAAACCAAAAGTTGTCTTTAATTTCCGATGATTTGGTATCGGAGCGATTTTTGATTTAAATTTTTTGATAAAAAATAAAGTTTGTTCAATTATTCTGCAACTGCATAAAACTATTGATTACAACCTATTAAAGCCAGGAAAAATAATGAAAAAATTCTAAACCAAAAGTTGTCTTTAATTTCCGATGATTTGGTATCGGAGCGATTTTTGATTTAAATTTTTTGATAAAAAATAAAGTTTGTTCAATTATTCTGCAACTGCATAAAACTATTGATTACAACCTATTAAAGCCAGGAAAAATAATGAAAAAATTCTAAACCAAAAGTTGTCTTTAATTTCCGATGATTTGGTATCGGAGCGATTTTTGATTTAAATTTTTTGATAAAAAATAAAGTTTGTTCAATTATTCTGCAACTGCATAAAACTATTGATGACAACCTAGTAAAGCCAGGAAAAATAATGAAAAAATTCTAAACCAAAAGTTGTCTTTAATTTCCGATAATTTGGTATCGGAGCGATTTTTGATTTAAATTTTTTGATAAAAAATAAAGTTTGTTCAATTATTCTGCAACTGCATAAAACTATTGATTACAACCTATTAAAGCCAGGAAAAATAATGAAAAAATTCTAAACCAAAAGTTGTCTTTAATTTCCGATGATTTGGTATCGGAGCGATTTTTGATTTAAATTTTTTGATAAAAAATAAAGTTTGTTCAATTATTCTGCAACTGCATAAAACTATTGATTACAACCTATTAAAGCCAGGAAAAATAATGAAAAAATTCTAAACCAAAAGTTGTCTTTAATTTCCGATGATTTGGTATCGGAGCGATTTTTGATTTAAATTTTTTGATAAAAAATAAAGTTTGTTCAATTATTCTGCAACTGCATAAAACTATTGATGACAACCTAGTAAAGCCAGGAAAAATAATGAAAAAATTCTAAACCAAAAGTTGTCTTCAAATTCCGATAATTTGGTTTCAGAGTGATTTTTGATTTATATTTTTGGATAAAAAATAAAGTTTGTTCAAATATTCTGTAACTGCACAAAACTATTGATTACAACCTAGTAAAGCCATGAAAAATAATGAAAAAATTAATAATTTATTGAGAACGGAGAATCTCAATTGATGTGCAATTTGATTTAGTACCAATATTACAGCACTCGCATTTTTTCACTTTAGCCGCACCCTGTATGATGCTTTAATTTAAAAATCTGACAGATAGTTAACCTAAAATTTGAATGTTTTCAGTGTTACCAACTTTAAATTCGAGAGAATTCGACTAATCTAAAAGCCGGTTTACATTATATGTTTTCTCATTCGATTTTCTTAAAATTTTAGAGTTTTTAAACTAATTGAAAAAACATTAAATTACTGTTTCCAATATAACATGATACACATTTATTTGTAACACAGTTATTCTAACGTATTTCTAATTACGCTATGCTGCGAAAAAAAATTCTTTTGGTATTTCTGCAAAATACGATCCCACAGGGTTCCCCAAGGCGTTCTTAGGTGTTTTTCTTTAAATTTTGAAAAGAGATAATGGTCACAGGGGCGAGGTCGGGACTGTAAGGTGGATTCTGTAATGCCTTAAAGCCGCTTTCATTGATTACTCGCGGAGGACACTTCCCCGAGGGACTCCCGAGTCAACGGGTAACAGAGGTGGAATTTCATCCTGGAATTTCACAAAGAAGTGTCTATTGGTAAGGTAGGACCTGAGTGCCTGGTAGTAGGTGTGTGGCAGATATGTTTTAATCTTTTACAATAGGCCAGGATGCCACACTTTATCAAAGACTTGGGTTATATCGAGGAATGCTGCTGAGCAATATCTCTTGGTCTGCAGATCATGCCTAATTTTAGTAGCTATTCTATGCATTTGCTCTATCGTAGAGTGCTGTTGGCGGAATCCAAACCGGTATTTGGGATTTAAATTTCTTTCTTCAATTAATGGCTGTAATCTGCTCAGAAATAATTTTTCAAATATTTTTGATAATACAGGTAATAGACTGATACGGCTACATTATGAGGTAATTTTCGTTGGTGGTTTTCCAGGTTTAGGGATTAAAATTATTTGTGCAACCTTCCACTGGCACTGTGCAGGAAAGTATCCCAGTTTCATGTTGGAATTGTAGATGATAGTAATAATTCTTATTGCTTTTTCTGGTAATTCTTTAAGGATATTTGCTGTAATCAAATCAAAACCTGGAGATTTTTTAAATTTTAGTTCGTGCTTGATGAGTGTAGAAACTTCACTCTTCCTTATCTTCATTATTGATAAATCCGTTTGAAATAGTGCTTCGAGAAACTCAGTTTCATGCCCATTAATGGTTAGGGGTCTTGATAGGTGGAATTTATTGTTTGCTGGGGTCCCGCAATTCTTTTGGTTGCCTTCCATAGCGAATAATCAGTTGCGTTTGTTGCTCTCAATCCACAGAGGTAGCTTTGAATTTCTTCGTTTTTCTGTGGTCACTTGGGAGTTTTTTTTAGCTTTTTAAAGGCATTACTGTAGTTTGTTCTATCCTTAATCATCGCAAAATTAGAATTTAAAGAGAAAGGAGAACTTGTTTGCAAAAATTCCATTTCACGTTTTCGGCTTATAATACAATTTTTAATTTTTATTGAAATTTTAAAATTAAAAATTGCGCGCGAATCAAATCATCTAAATATTTAGCGCAATTCTTCGCTTAGAATTTTTTGGTTATTTTTCCTGTGTTAACTTGACCGTAATCAGTATTCTCAAGCAGTTTCAGAATATTCAAACAAAATTTTTTAATTTTTATTGAAATTTTAAAATTAAAAATCGCGCGCGAATCAAATCATCTAAATATTTAGCGCAATTCTTCGCTTAGAATTTTTTGGTTATTTTTCCTGTGTAAACTTGACCGTAATCAGTATTCTCAAGCAGTTTCAGAATATTCAAACAAAATTTTTTAATTTTTATTGAAATTTTAAAATTAAAAATCGCGCGCGAATCAAATCATCTAAATATTTAGCGCAATTCTTCGCTTAGAATTTTTTGGTTATTTTACCTGTGTTAACTTGACCGTAATCAGTATTCTCAAGCAGTTTCAGAATATTCATACAACATTTTTTAATTTTTATCGAAATTTTAAAATTAAAAATCGCGCGCGAATTAAATCATCTAAATATTTAACGCAATTCTTCGCTTAGAATTTTTTTATTATTTTTCCTGCGTTAAGCTGACCGTAATCAGTATTGTCAAGCAGTTTCAGAATATTCATACAACATTCAATTTTTATCGAAATTTTAAAATTGAATTTAAATAGTTAAGGAGACCTTTTTCGAAAAAATTCCATTTCACGTTTTCGACTTGTATCGGCGAGGCGGAGGCGGTGAGCTAAAAAAAACGGAAAATTTTTTTTTCAAAATTTTCAAAGGGGCAAGTCTAAATGGTTAAGGAGACATTTTTCGAAAAAATTCCATTTCACGTTTTCGACTTGTATCGGCGAGGCGGAGGCGCTGAGCGAAAAAAAACGAAAAGTTTTTTTTTCGAAATTTTCAAAGGTGGTAGCCTTCAAAATTTTTTTTAAAATTTAAATTGCATTTACCGCCTCTCCCGATGGAGTTACGTAAGTCCACCACGAGAGAGATTCTGTAGAGCTCGGGCAGACGCATCCGTTCCAACTTTAAGATCGATCATCGGCCGGTAAATAAGGGCGCTACTGGCGGTCAAAGTTTTTTCTCGATTTTCCGCTAAACGATGGCGCCACGCCGAAGCGGAGAAAAAATTTTAAAAACCAAAAGCAGATTCGGATAGAGCATTTAACGGCGCTCGATATCGCTTATATACACATTTTTCGTAACCCGCCAAATAAGGTCACAATTTACAAAGGCAGATGGTCGGGGAATTTTCCGAATAAAATGCTCGCTCTTTTTGGAAAAATTCGTGTCGAAACTAAAATGCCAATTTTAAGCGTCTAGGGAGATATTTTCGAAAAAATGTCGTTTCGCATTTTCGCTTTACATGCACGAGGCGGAGGTATTTCGGTAAAAAAGATTTGAAATTACCGAAATTTAACATTTTCGAAAAGAGTCTTTCGTCTTTTACCGCGTCAAATGTGCGGCGTATCCGTCGGTCGTCCATTGAGTGTCTGCTTATAATCGCGCGATTTAACCGAATCCGCTATAAAATGCAAAGATTTTGAAAATTTTTTTCAAAATTTCCAACTTTTGGGCGAAATTTCGACAAAAAAGCGAAATTTTTAAAATCGATCGACTTTGACCTATCGGTGCGCCGCCCCACGACATTTTCCGGCTGCGCCGCCTCATCTACGCGATAGTACATCTAAGTGGGCGTCGAACGGCACCGGTCCGGTAGCTAACGTTTTCTCGGTACGGCAGCTACCCCGTTGCCGCGCCGGGAAGGTTTTTCCGCCTCAGCCGCCGCCTCCGACCTCGCACCTGGAATTTTGCGACGGATTCGGACGACATTCGTCGGAGCCGACATTTCGACACCCCTACCGAAAATTTCCGCACGCCGCCGCCCGTTTCCAACGTACTTTTACAAAAATTTTTCGAAAAAAGTTCTTCGACTTTGAGGCCTCGCCACGGAGGCCCCGGAAGTCTCCCGGGATGGAGCTTTCGTGATGACACGATGGGAATACCTACCGCGTCGATCGCCGCCTCTCCCGTCGAGATCGGTTCGGTGGGTTCTTCAGACCGACTCGGCGCGGATTTGCTTATCACTGCAGATTTTCAACTTTTCTGCATTTCGAGACGAGAGACGTTTCGTGGCGCCGCCGCCCCACCCTTGGAGCGATTTCAAATTTTTCGGTTTCGTCGGAGGGGCGTACTCGTGGCGAACATTTTCCGGCGTCGCGGGTAAAAATTCGACGGTCGGCTCGCGCTCTCGAGGACCTTCTGCAACAGTTTTTGTAAAAAATGTTCTTCGACTTTGAGGCTTCGCCACGGATGCCCCGGACGCTTGCGGAGGACGCCGTTTCGTTTGTGCACGATGGGAATACCTCCCGCGTCGATGGCCGCGTGTCCCGACGAAATCGGTACGGTGGGTTCTTCTGGCGTTCTCCCCGCGAATTTGCTTATCGCCGAAGATTTTCAACTTTTTTGCATTTCGAGGCGGAAAAGTTTTTCGCTCGCCGCCGCCGCACCGGAGGAGTTGTCGCGATTTTTCCGGCACCATCGGATAGAACTTTTCACGGCCTACATTTTGACATGCCGTCGCGCCATATTCGATCGCCGTCTCCAAAGGTCGAGACAAAAATCTAACAAATTATGTCGAAAAACTACCTCCACTTTGAAAAATCGCCACGTCGCCCTCAAGCTAGTGGTAGCGACGCCACCACAATTCGGCTCGATGGGAACACTAGGGGCGTCGACGGAGACGCGTCCGGAAAAAATCCGTTCGGTGGGTTCGGATATCTCGCTGTCCGGAGATTTTTAGCACCAAAACGCCACTCGTGCGCCTCGCGCCGCCTGCGGCGGCTCTCGGCGCCATTTTTTTTTGCACTACGGGGAGCGGCCCTTCGGGCCGCTCGTTAACTGACCTCCCTCAAAAAAATCGCTCGGGCGGCTCGCTTACGCGAGCCGCTTCAACCTCTAAAAACGTCCTCGACCGATATTATTTTATATAATAGACAAGCGTCTACGAGATCCTACGGATCTCTTGACGCTTGGCCCTGGCGGGCGGCTACCGCTATCGCGGCGGGCCGCTTCGCGGCAGGCCGCTACGCGGCTAGAAACGAGTCGCCGCTTCGCGGCTCCATTTAGTATGTCGCTTAGAGAAAACCCCAGTCTCCTTACGGTTTAACAAGTCGCCGCTGCGCGGCTTCACTTTTACAATACGACAAAGTCATTTTGTTGGTGTATTTTGTACAAAACATTTTAATGTCAAAATAAATGTCATTTCTGCGATATATCACATGTTCAGAAAACAATTTATATAAATCTGTTTCCATGAAACCCATAGCGCTGTCATAAAACATAGCTCGGCCTACGGTCTTTGCATTAATATGTAAATCGGCCTACGGCCTCGCATAGACATACAGCTCGGCCTGCGGCTTTCGCATATCATTATATTTAAGCATAGCTTCGGCATCGCAAGAGCGAACAAGTTTAACCTATAAATAAGGGTGCTACAGATATTCCTGAAAATTTCCAATCAAAATCTTATTTGTTTTGGGCAAAATGATGAGAACTGAAAAATGTCAACTTTATACATAAAGGAAGAATTTTTCGAAAAAGTGTTTCACACTTTCCATTTATATACGCGAGGTGGAAGTATTTGACAGGAAAAAAATTTAATTTACCCTAATCTATCTATCGTTCGATTTGTAGACCCAAAAACCCCCCAGTCCTTGATTTTCATCGAAATCGTTAGGGCCGTTTTCGAGAAACCCATTGCATACATATATACAAGAATTTCTCGTAACAACAAAATTTTGAATAGCTTCCTTAGGAGGCCACGATTTAGTAGGCCGTTACTTTAGTAGGCCGCGAAAAAGCCGCGATTTAGTAGGCTGCGATTTAGTAGGCCGCGATTTAGTAGGCCGTTACTTGTCGCGGCCTACTAAAGTAACGGCCTACTAAATCGCGGCCTACTAAAGCCGCGATTTAGGAGGGTTTTTTTGAAAAAAATTTATTAGACGTTTTCGATTTGTATTTGCAAGGCCGAGGGATTCCGCGAATAAAAACAAAATATTTTTTTCCAAAATTTTAGTTTTTCAAGATTTTTTTTTAAAGAAGAGGGGACCATTCCTAGTTTATTTCTTAAATTTAAATCGCATTTTACGCCTTTCCCGATGGAGATACAGAAGTCACCAAGAGAAGAGTTTCTATGGAGCTTTTCGAGACGCATTTGATCCAACTGGAAGATTAAACATCGGCCGGTAAATAAGGGCGCTAAGGGCGGTCAAAGGTTATTGACAATTTTCCCCTAAACGATCGCTCCACGATAAAGCGGAGAAAAAATTTGAAAAATCAAAAGCAGAATCGTATAGAGCTTTTAACGCTTTTCAATATCGTGTATATACAAATTTTTCCTAACCGGCCAAATAAGGTCACAACTTATAAAAACAGAAATTCATGGAAATTTCCAATCAAAATCTTACTTGTTTTGGGCAAAATGATGAGAACTGAAAAATGTCAATTTTATACATAAAGGAAGAATTCTTCGAAAAAATGTTGTTTGACATTTTCGATTTATATACGCGAGGTGGAAGTATTTGACAGGAAAAAAATTTAATTTACCGTAATGTAACACTTTTGAAAAATTAATGTCTTTTGTATATTACCACATCTAATAATCCGGACGTCGAAATCGTCGTCTGATCGGTTTTAATTTATAATTATGAGATTTAACCGAATCCAGGATAATATTTAATGATTTCGAAAAATTATAATTTTTTTATTTAATTCAGTTTGTCAAATAAGCGAATTTATAGCGAAAGGAGGGTTTTTTTGAAAAAATTCTATTCGACTTTTTCGGTTTATATTTGCAATGCCGAGGGATTCCGTCAATAAAAACAAAATATTTTTTTCCAAAATTTTAGTTTTTGTAGATTTTTTTTAAAGAAGGGGGGACTCTTTGAAAATTAGTTTTAAAATTTAAATTGCATTTTACGCCTTTCCCGATGGAGATACGAAAGTCGACCATAAAAGAGTTTCTATAGATCACGGCGAGGCGCATCCGATCCAACTGGAAAATTAAACATCAGGCGGTAAATAAGGGTGCTACTGGCGCTAAAAACTTTTGACAATTTTCCGCTAAACGATCGCGCAACGACTAAGCGGAAAGAAAATTTGTAAAACCAAAAGTAGATTCGTATAGAGTTTTCAACGCTTTTCAATATAATTTTTCTTGAATTGCCAAATAAGGTCACTACAACTCATAAAAACAGATATTCGTGGAAATTTCCAATCAAAATCCTATTTGTTTTGGGCAAAATGATGAGAACTGAAAATTGTCAATTTTATACACAAAGAAAGATTTTTCGAAAAAGTGTTGTTGACATTTTCGATTTATATATGCGAGGTGGAAGTATTTAACACTTTTGAAAAATGTCTTTTGCATATTACCACATCTAATATATACGGACGTCGAAATCTTCGTCTGATCGGTTTTAATTTATAATTATGAGATTTAACCGAATCCAGGATAATATTTAACTTTTACATCAAAAGTTCGACAAAAACGCGACATTAGGTGATATGAATAAAAGTAAGCATGAAATATATACTCAAAATTTTGGTTTTGATTTTGATGATTTGGTTTCGGAGTTGTTTTTGATTTAAATTTTTGGATAAAACATAAAGTTTGTTCAAATATTCTGCAACTGCATAAAACTATTCATTACAACCTAGTAAACCCAGCAAAAATAATGAAAAAATTCTAAACCAAAAGTTGTCTTTAATTTCCGACGATTTGTTTTCGGGGCGATTTTTGATTTAGATTTTTGGATAAAAAATAAAGTTTGTTTAAATATTCTGCAACTGCATAAAACAATTGATTACAACATAGTAAAGCCAGGAAAAATAATGAAAAAATTCTAAACCGAATGTTGTCTTTAATTTCCGATGATTTGGTTTCGGAGCGATTTTTGATTTAAATTTTTGGATACCAAATAAAGTTTGTTCAAATATTCTGCAACTGCATAAAACTATTGACTACAACCAAGTAAAGCCAGGAAAAATAATGAAAAAATTAATAATTTATTGAGAACGGAGAATCTCGATTGAAGCGCAATTTGATTTAGTACCAATTACCGCACTCGCATTTTTTCACTTTAGCTTCACCCTGTATGACGCTTTAATTTAAAAATCTGACATATAACCTAAAATTTGAATGTTTTCAGTGTTACCAACTTTAAATTCGAGAGAATTCAACTAATCTAAAACCCGGTTTACATTATATGTTTTCTCATATTATGTTTTTATAATGTTTTTTTATTCGATTTTCTTAAAATTTTAGCATTTTTAAACTAATTGAAAAAACATTAAATTACTGTTTCCAATATAACATGATACACATTTATTTGTAAGACAGTTATTCTAACGTATTTCTAATTACGCTATGCTGCGAAAAAAAATTCTTTTGGTATTTCTGCAAAATACGATCCCACAGGGTTCCCCAAGGCGTTCTTAGGTGTTTTTCTTTAAATTTTGAAAAGAGATAATGGTCACAGGGGCGAGGTCGGGACTGTAAGGTGGATTCTGTAATGCCTTAAAGCCGTTTTCATTGATTACTCGCGGAGGACACTTCCCCGAGGGACTCCCGAGTCAACGGGTAACAGAGGTGGAATTTCATCCTGGAATTCAACAAAGAAGTGTCTATTGGTAAGGTAGGACCTGAGTGCCTGGTAGTAGGTGCGTGGCAGATATGTTTTAATCTTGTACAATAGGCCAGGATGCCACACTTTATCAAAGACTTGGGTTATATCGAGGAATGCTGCTGAGCAATATCTCTTGGTCTGCAGATCATGCCTAATTTTAGTAGCTATTCTATGCATTTGCTCTATCGTAGAGTGCTGTTGGCGGAATCCAAACCGGTATTTGGGATTTATATTTCTTTCTTCAATTAATGGCTGTAATCTGCTCAGAAATAATTTTTCAAATATTTTTGATAATTCAGGTAATAGACTGATACGGCTATATTATGAGGTAATTTTCGTTGGTGGTTTTCCAGGTTTAGGGATTAAAATTATTTGTGCAACCTTCCCCTGGCACTGTGCAGGAAAGTATCCCAGTTTCATGTTGGAATTGTAGATGATAGTAATAATTCTTATTGCTTTTTCTGATAATTCTTTAAGGATATTTGCTGTAATCAAATCAAAACCTGGAGATTTTTTAAATTTTAGTTCGTGCTTGATGAGTGTAGAAACTTCACTCTTCCTTATCTTCTTTATTGATAAATCCGTTTGAAATAGTGCTTCGAGAAACTCAGTTTCATGCCCATTAATGGTTAGGGATCTTGATAGGTGGAATTTATTGTTTGCTGGGGTCCCGCAATTCTTTTGGTTGCCTTCCATAGCGAATAATCAGTTGCGTTTGTTGCTCTCAATCCACAGAGGTAGCTTTGAATTTCTTCGTTTTTCTGTGGTCACTTGGGAGTTTTTTTTTAGTTCTTTAAAGGCATTACTGTAGTTTGTTCTATCCTTAATCATCGCAAAATTAGAATTTAAAGAGAAAGGAGAACTTGTTTTGAAAAAATTCCATTTCACGTTGTCGGCTTATAATACATTTTTTAATTTTTATTGAAATTATAAAATTAAAAATCGCGCTCGAATCAAATCATCTAAATATTTAGCGCAATTCTTCGCTGAAAATTTTTTTATTATTTTTCCTGTGTTAACCTGACCGTAATCAGTATTGTCAAGCAGTTTCAGAATATTCATACAACATTCAATTTTAATATCAAAAATCGCGCCCGAATCAAATCATTTAAATATTTAACGTAATTCTTCGCTTAGAATTTTTTGGTTATTTTTCCTGTGTTAACTTGACCGTAATCAGTATTCTCAAGCAGTTTCAGAATATTCAAACAAAATTTTTTAATTTTTATTGAAATTTTAAAATTAAAAATTGCGCGCGAATCAAATCATCTAAATATTTAGCGCAATTCTTCGCTTAGAATTTTTTGGTTATTTTTCCTGTGTTAACTTGACCGTAATCAGTATTCTCAAGCAGTTTCAGAATATTCAAACAATATTTTTTAATTTTTATTGAAATTTTAAAATTAAAAATCGCGCGCGAATCAAATCATCTAAATATTTAGCGCAATTCTTCGCTTAGAATTTTTTGGTTATTTTTCCTGTGTTAACTTGACCGTAATCAGTATTCTCAAGCAGTTTCAGAATATTCAAACAATATTTTTTAATTTTTATTGAAATTTTAAAATTAAAAATCGCGCGCGAATCAAATCATCTAAATATTTAGCGCAATTCTTCGCTTAGAATTTTTTGGTTATTTTTCCTGTGTTAACTTGACCGTAATCAGTATTCTCAAGCAGTTTCAGAATATTCAAACAAAATTTTTTAATTTTTATTGAAATTTTAAAATTAAAAATCGCGCGCGAATCAAATCAAATAAATATTTAGCGCAATTCTTCGCTTAGAATTTTTTGGTTATTTTTCCTGTGTTAACTTGACGGTAATCAGTATTCTCAAGCAGTTTCAGAATATTCAAACAAAATTTTTTAATTTTTATTGAAATTTTAAAATTAAAAATCGCGCGCCAATCAAATCATCTAAATATTTAGCGCAATTCTTCGCTTAGAATTTTTTGGTTATTTTTCCTGTGTTAACTTGACCGTAATCAGTATTCTCAAGCAGTTTCAGAATATTCATACAACATTTTTTAATTTTTATCGAAATTTTAAAATTAAAAATCGCGCGCGAATTAAATCATCTAAATATTTAACGCAATTCTTCGCTTAGAATTTTTTTATTATTTTTCCTGCGTTAACCTGACCGTAATCAGTATTGTCAAGCAGTTTCAGAATATTCATACAACATTCAATTTTTATCGAAATTTTAAATTTAAATTTAAATAGTTAAGGAGACCTTTTTCGAAAAAATTCCATTTCACGTTTTCGACTTGTATCGGCGAGGCGGAGGCGGTGAGCTAAAAAAAACGGAAATTTTTTTTTTCGAAATTTTCAAAGGGCTATGTTTAAATGGTCAAGGAGACCTTTTTCGAAAAAATTCCATTTCACGTTTTCGACTTGTATCGGCGAGGCGGAGGCGCAGAGCGAAAAAAAACGGAAATTTTTTTTTTCGAAATTTTCAAAAATTTTTTTTAAAATTTAAATTGCATTTACCGCCTCTCCCGATGGAGATACGAAAGTCCACCACGAGAGAGATTCTGTAGAGCTCGGGCAGACGCATCCGTTCCAACTTTAAGATCGATCATCGGCCGGTAAATAAGGGCGCTACGGGCGGTCAAAGTTTTTTATCGATTTTCCGCTAAACGATGGCGCCACGCCGAAGCGGAGAAAAAATTTTAAAAACCAAAAGCAGATTCGGATAGAGCATTTAACGCGGCTAAATATCGCGTATATACAAATTTCTCGTAACCCGCCAAATAAGGTCACAATTTACAAAGGCAGATGGTCGGGGAATTTTCCGAATAAAATGCTCGCTCTTTTTGAAAAAATTCGTGTAGAAACTAAAATGCCAATTTTAAAGGTCCAGAAAGAAATTTTCGAAAAAATGTCGTTACGCATTTTCGATTTATATGCACGAGGCGGAGGTATTTCGGTAAAAAAAATTTGAAATTACCGAAATTTAACATTTTCGAAAAGAGTTTCTCGTCTTTTACCGCGTCAAATGTGCGGCGTATCCGTCGGTCGTCCATTGAGTTTCTGCTTATAATCGCGCGATTTAACCGAATCCGCTATAAAATGCAAAGATTTTGAAAATTTTTTTCAAAATTTCCAACTTTTGAGCGAAATTTCGACAAAAAAGCGAAATTTTTAAAATCGATCGACTTTGACCTATCGGTGCGCCGCCCCACGACATTTTCCGGCTGCGCCGCCTCCTCTAAGCGATAGTACGGTCCTTTGGGCGTCGAACGGCACCGGTCCGGTAGCTAACGTTTTTTCGGTACGGCCGCTACGCCGTTGCCGCGACGGGAAGGTTTTTCCGCCTCAGCCGCCGCCTCCGACCTCGCACCTGGAATTTTGCGCTGGACTCGGATAACATTCGTCGGAGCCGACATTTCGACACCCCTACCGAAAATTTCCGTACGCCGCCGCCCGTTTCCCAAGTACTTTTACAACAATTTTTCAAAAAAAGTTCTTCGACTTTGAGGCTTCTCCACGGCGGCCCCGGACCTTTGCGGAAGACGGCATTTCGGTTGTGCACGATGGGAATACCTCCCGCGTCGATCGCCGCCTCTTCCGTCGAGATCGGTTCGGTGGGATCTTCTGGCGTTCTGCCCCCGGATTTGCTTATCACTGCTGATTTGCAATTTTTCGTGCTTCGGAGGCGGAAAACTCTTTCGCTCGCCGTAGCCGCCCCGAAAGACTTGCATCGATTTTTCCGGCACCGTCGGATAGAACTTTTCACGGCCTACATTTTGGCATGCCGCTGTGCCATATTGTCTCGCCGCCTCCAAAGGTCGAGACGCATATCTAACAAAATATGTCGAAAAACTACCTCCACTTTGAAAAATCGCCACGTCGCCCCCCGGCCAGCGGCGGCTACGCCGCCGGGTTTGTGCAAGATGGGAACCCTAGGCGCGTCGACTGAGACGCGTCCGGCCGATATCCGTTTGGCGGTTTCAGATATCTCACCCGGACAAGGTTTTTTTCTCAAAAAAGCCACTCGTACGCCTCGCGCCGCCTGCGGCGGCTCTCGGCGCCATTTTTTTTTGCACTACGAGGAGCGGCCCTTCGGGCCGCTCGCGAGGCGACCTCGTGCAAAAAAATCGCTCGGGCGGCTCGCTAACGCGAGCCGCTTCAACCTCTAAAAACGTCCTTGACCGGTATTATTTTATGTAATAGACAAGCGTCTACGAGATCCTACGGATCTCTTGACGCTTGGCCCTGGCGGGCGGCTGCCGCTATCGCGGCGGGCCGCTCCGCGGCAGGCCGCTACGCGGCTAGAAACGAGTCGCCGCTTCGCGGCTCCATTTAGTATGTCGCTTAGAGAAAACCCCAGTCTCTTTACGGTTTAACAAGTCGCCGCTGCGCGGCTTCACTTGTACAATACGACAAAGTCATTTCGTTGGTGTATTTTGTACAAAACATTTTAATGTAAAAATAAATGTCATTTCTGCGATATATCACATGTTTATATATATTACGATATAGGCCGTTAATTTAGTAGGCCGCGAAAAGTAACGGCCTACTAAATCGCGGTTTTAGTAGGCCACGATTTAGTAGGCCGTTACTTTAGTAGGCCGCGAAAAAGCCGTGATTTAGTAGTCCGTTACTTGTCGCGGCCTACTAAAGTAACGGCCTACTAAATCGCGGCCTACTAAAGCCGCGATTTAGGAGGGTTTTTTTGAAAAAAATTTATTAGACGTTTTCGATTTGTATTTGCAAGGCCGAGGGATTCCGCGAATAAAAACAAAATATTTTTTTCCAAAATTTTAGTTTTTCAAGATTTTTTTTTAAAGCAGAGGGGACCATTCCTAGTTTATTTCTTAAATTTAAATCGCATTTTACGCCTCTCCCGATGGAGATACAGAAGTCCACAAGAGAAGAGTTTCTTTGGAGCTTTTCGAGACGCATTTGATTCAACTGGAAGATTAAACATCGGCCGGTAAATAAGCGCGCTAAGGGCGGTCAAAGGTTATTGACAATTTTCCGCTAAACGATCGCCCCACGATAAAGCTGAGAAAAAATTTGAAAAATCAAAAGCAGATTCGTATAGAGCTTTTAACGCTTTTCAATATCATACATATACAAATTTTTCCTAACCGGCCAAATAAGGTCACAACTTATAAAAACAGAAATTCATGGAAATTTCCAATCAAAATCTTACTTGTTTTGGGCAAAATGATGAGAACTGAAAAATAAGATCCTTATACATAAAGGAAGAATTCTTCGAAAAAATGTTGTTTGACATTTTCGATTTATATACGCGAGGTGGAAGTATTTGACAGGAAAAAAATTAAATTTACCGTAATCTAACACTTTTGAAAAATGTCTTTTGTATATTACCACATCTAATAATCCGGACGTCGAAATCGTCGTCTGATCGGTTTTAATTTGTAATTATGACATTTAGCCGAATCCAGGATAATATTTAATGATTTCCAAAAATTATGTTTTTTTTATTCAAACTTCGACAAAAAAGCGAATTTATAGCGAACGGAGGTTTTTTTAAAAAAAATTCTATTAGACGTTTTCAATTTGTATTTGCAAGGCCGGGGGATTCCGCCAATAAAAACAAAATATTTTTTTCCAAAATTTTAGTTTTTGTAGATTTTTTTTAAAGAAGGGGGGACTCTTTGAATTTTAGTTTTAAAATTTTAACTGCATTTTACGCCTTTCCCGATGGAGATACGAAAGTCGACCATAAAAGAGTTTCTATAGATCGCGGCGAGGCACATCCGATCCAACTGGAAAATTAAACATCGGCCGGTAAATAGGGGCGCTACGGGCGGTCAAAGCTTTTGACAATTTTCCGCTAAACGATCGCGTTACGACAAAGCGGAAAGAAAATTTGGAAAACCAAAAGTAGATTCGTATAGAGTTTTCAACGCTTTTCAATATAATTTTTCTTAAATTGCCAAATAAGGTCACAACTCATAAAAACAGATATTCGTGGAAATTTCCAATCAAAATCTTATTTGTTTTGGGCAAAATGATGAGAACTGAAAATTGTCAATTTTATACATAAAGAAAGATTTTTCGGTAGCAGGTAAGTAGGCTCAGCTGGAGAATATTAAATTTATAAAAAAAACCTCGACGGATTTAGATAGAAAAAATATAGACGAAGCGATTAAGGTGAGGATGAAAGTCGTATATCGATTAGTTTGGCCAATAATCGATTTTAAAGTTGCCAATTTTAGCTCGATTTTCAAACTTCACAGTCATTCTGTTGTCAGTCCGTGTGGTGTGAGTTACTCTAACACTTGGAAAAACCGGAGCTCGCTTACGCACCCAGTAGTACCTAGTCCGTCGCGCAGTTAACATCGACATAATTTCACTTTTTAGGGGTATTTTTGACTAAAAAACACGGGGAAATTCATCGTACAGTTAATGTCGAGGTAAATTCACATTTTCAACGTATTTTTGGCTTAAATTTGCAGCAAAAAAAAAGCGAGATTCACCCCTTGCTAATAGCACAATTTGCCGAGTTGGATCACCCTCGGGGGATGTTTTTAATGAGTTTAGTGTTGCCGAAAAATGGGTCTGTAGCGTGCGGAGCGCAGCGTAGCGCGCGAAAGACCCATTTCGGCAACACAACCACCCCCGCCAGAGTTTCAAAAAAAAGCGAGATTTAACGTCGTTAAAACCGTAACCCTTTCTAAGTATTTTTGGCCCTAAAAAGAACTGTTTTTTAACGCTCAACACACGACACATTGTTGTGATCGCCAGTATGTACTGAGAGCATTTTATGAAGTACACACCTTATATAAGCTTTTGGTGGGATATGTTAGAGGCGGGGTTTCGGCAGCCAATGGAATGTTCTAAACCGTTTCTAACTCGTAAGACTGCATCGGACAATACAAATTTTGAAAATTTGACTTTTTAGAGCCCTATTTACAATGGTTCGCAAATATTTTGTTTTATAATAGCTTTTTGTACCGTTTTTAATGAATCTTGACAGTGGAAATTTTAAAAATCCGAGCTGAGGTTACTTACCTACCACCGATTTTTCGAAAAAGTGTTGTTGACATTTTCGATTTATATATGCGAGGTGGAAGTATTTAACACTTTTGAAAAATGTCTTTTGCATATTACCACATCTCTAATATATACGGACGTCGAAATCGTCGTCTGATCGGTTTTAATTTATAATTATGAGATTTAACCGAAACCAGGATAATATTTAACTTTTACATCCAAAATTCGACAAAAACGCGACATTAGGTGATATGAATAAAAGTAAGCATGAAATATATACTCAAAATTTTGGTTTTGATTTTGATGATTTGGTTTCGGAGTTGTTTTTGATTTAAATTTTTGGATAAAAAATAAAGTTTGTTCAAATATTCTGCAACTGCGTAAAACTATTGATTACAACCTAGTAAAGTCAGGAAAAATAATGAAAAAATTCTAAACCAAAGGTTGTCTTTAATTTCCGATGATTTGGTTTCGGAGCGATTTTTGATTTAAATTGGATATAAAATAAACTTTGTTCAAATATTCTGCAACTTCATAAAACTATTGATTACAACCTAGTAAAGCCAGGAAAAATAATGAAAAAATTCTTAACCAAAGGTTGTCTTTAATTTCCGATGATTTGGTTTCGGAGCGAATTTTGGTTTAAATTTTTGGATAAAAAATAAAGTTTGTTCAAATATTCTGCAACTGCATAAAACTATTGTTTAAAAACCTAATAAAGTCAGGAAAAATAATAAAAAAATTATAAACCAAAAGTCGTCTTTAATTTCCAATGATTTGGTTTCGGAGCGATTTTTGATTTACATTTTTGGATAAAAAACAAAGTTTGTTCAAATATTCTGCAACTGCATTAAACTATTAATTACAACCTAGTAAAGCCAGGAAAAATAATGAAAAAATTCTAAACCAAAAGTTGGCTTTAATTTCCGCTGATTTGGTTTCGGAGCGATTTTTGATTTCAATTTTTGGATAAAAATAAAGTTTGTTCAAATATTCTGCAACTGCATTAAACTATTGATTACAACCTAGTAAAGCTAGGAAAAATAATGAAAAAATTCTAAACCAAAAGTTGTCTTTAATTTCCGATGATTTGGTTTCGGAGCGATTTTTGATTTCAATATTTGGATAAAAAATAAAGTTTGTTCAAATATTCTGCAACTGCATTAAACTATTAATTACAACCTAGTAAAGCCAGGAAAAATAATGAAAAAATTCTAAACCAAAAGTTGGCTTTAATTTCCGCTGATTTGGTTTCGGAGCGATTTTTGATTTCAATTTTTGGATAAAAAATAAAGTTTGTTCAAATATTCTGCAACTGCATTAAACTATTGATTACAACCTAGTAAAGCTAGGAAAAATAATGAAAAAATTCTAAACCAAAAGTTGTCTTTAATTTGCGATGATTTGGTTTCGGAGCGATTTTTGATTTCAATATTTGGATAAAAAATAAAGTTTGTTCAAATATTCTGCAACTGCATTAAACTATTGATTACAACCTAGTAAAGCCAGGAAAAATAATGAAAAAATTCTAAACCAAAAGTTGGCTTTAATTTCCGATGATTTGGTTTCGGAGCGATTTTTGATTTCAATTTTTGGATAAAAAATAAAGTTTGTTCAAATATTCTGCATCTGCATTAAACTATTGATTACAACCTAGTAAAGCCAGGAAAAATAATGAAAAAATTCTAAACCGAAAGCTGTCTTTAATTTCCGATGATTTGGTTTCTGAGCAATTTTTGATTTTCATTTTTGGATAAAAAATAAAGTTTGTTCAAATATTATGCAACTGCATAAAACTGTTGATTACAACCTAGTAAAGCCAGGAAAAATAAAGAAAAAATTCTAAACCAAGAGTTGTGTTTAATTTCCGATGATTTGGTTTCGGAGCGATTTTTCATTTTAAATTTTTGGATAAAAAATAAAATTTGTTCAAATAATCTCCAATAGCATAATACTATTGATTACAACCTAGTAAAGCCAGGAAAAATAATGAAAAAATTCTAAACCAAAAGTTGTCTTAATTTCCGATGATTTGGTTTCGAAGCGATTTTTGATTTAAATTTTTGGATAAAAAATAAAAAAATGTTTCCAAAATTTGAATTTAAAAAAACCCAGAATTTTAAAAAACGTAAATAGTTAATCTTAAATTAATTTAAAAAAAAAAAAAAAAATTATTCTCGCATTGTGTTCTTTGCTTATAGTTAAAATTTCTTTTTTTTTTTTTTAAAGAGAAATTATTCTCGTATTGTGTTCTTTGCTTATAGTTAAAATCCTAATACTTTAACATTCAGTTAAGTTTTTGTTAAATTTATATTTTACAAACACATACTAATATCACACCTATATTTTTGAAATTTCTTGAAATTTCTCTTTAAGATTTATTTCTGTATTTAATATCTGTTATTATTTCTGACCATGTTTCTGACCTATCCCAAGTAACATTTTTCCCTGGTGAAATTTAAATTTCTCTGCTAGGGCGCTGGCAAATATCTACTAGGGGGTTATAACAGGGTTTCTTTTGCCAGAGCTCTTACAGAAACCTCTGGCAGGTATTTATAACGGATTATTTGCAGAGCCCTGAAAAATAACTCTGGTAGAGCAGAGCTCTGTCAGGGTCCCTGTTACAAGTAATTTGCATAGCCCTGCAAAAACTCTGAAGCGGGTGTAGAATGGTAGATTTTCCTTTACCACTGTTTGCTACGGATTTAATTAATTTGGATTTGCCAGATTAGATTGCGGTTCCTCGTGGAACTCGTTGTGCAAACTGAAATTCACTTGTGTGCAAATACTTCAACTCACTTTATACATTAGACCACGTCAATGTGGGAGCTCGACCGGTGGATCTCTTTTTTAACGATCCCCTTATAAAAAAATTCGTTTTCTAACAATAATCTAAGGCCAACAATATCTCTGGTTTATTTAAAAAGGACTTGATGTTGCAAATTGATATTTACAACTGTGGGATTTTTTAATTATATGACAATTAGCTCTATTCGCGGTAACAATCCGGGATAAGTTTTATCCTACTGCGTCTGCGGATTTATAATAAAATTGTCATTAAAGCTCAAATTCGATGAGAAAATGTATAAAACCGCAGACGCAGTAGGATAAAACGTGTCCAGGAGTGTTACCGCGAATAGAGCTAAAAATAATTAGCGTTATGTTGATGTAAGCAACTTAAAGAGAGGCTGTGCACTTACAGAGAAGGAAGCGGTCATTCTCGAAGGGTCGTGCAGCGAATAAGGTTTCACCATTGTAACGGTGATATGGTGCAATCTTTTAACGATTAATTAATATAATATACGACGATTTGGTATTATTTATATTGACTGGTGTAACGAGGTTCGGATCCAAACTTGCTGTGTTTATTGTGTAGTATATTATATTGTGTAAATAAATATTGATTATCAGTTATCACTATCAGAGTTGATCATTTTAATTCCATCTAAACAATCCACACAACAGCTAATAATTTATTGATTATTTAAATATCCCTGATTATTATTTAAAAAGTACCCGATGTTGCAAATTTATATTTACAACAACTATAATAATTTATTGAGAACCGAGAAATTCGATTGATGTGCAATTTGATTTAGTACCAATTACCTCACACGCATTTTTTCACTTTAGCCGCACCCTGTATGACGCTTTAATTTCAAAATCTGACAGATAGATAACCTAAAATTTGAATGTTTTCAGTGTTACCAACTTTAAATTCGAGACAATTCGACTAATCTAAAAGTCGGTTTACATTATAATAATATGTTTTCTCATATTATGTTTTTGTATTCGTTTTTCTTAAAATTTTTGCATTTTTAAAATAATTTAAAAAACATTAAATCACTGTTTGCAATATAAAATGATACACATTTATTTGTAACACATTTATTCTAACGTATTTCTAATAACGCTATGGCAGCGAAAAAAATTCTTTAAGTAATTCTGCAAAATACGACTCCACAGCGTTTCGCAAGGCGCTCTTAGGTGTTTCTTTTTTGAGTTTTGAACAGAGATAATGCTCACAGGGGGCGGAGGTCGGCACTGTAAGGTGGATGCTGTAATGCCTTAAAGCAGCTTGCATTGATTACTTCCAGAGGACACTTCCCTGAGGGACCCCCGAGTCAACGGGTAGCAGTGGTGAAATTTCATCCTGGAATTTAACAAAGAAGTGTCTATTGGTAAGGTAGGTCCTGAGTGCCTTGTAGTAGGTGTGTGGCAGATATGTTTTAATCTTGTACAATAGGCCAGGATGCCACACTTTATCAAAGACTTGGGTTATATCGAGGAATGCTGCTGAGCAATATCTCTTGGTCTGCAGATCATGCCTAATTTTAGTAGCTATTCTATGTATTTGCTCTATCGTAGGGTGCTGTTGGCTGAATCCAAACCGGTATTTGGGATTTATATTTCTTTCTTCAATTAATGGCTGTAATCTGCTCAGAAATAATTTTTCAAATATTTTCGATAATTCAGGTAATAGACTGATAGGGCTATATTATGAGGTAATTTTCTTTGGTGGTTTTCCAGGTTTAGCGATTAAAATTATTTGTGCAACCTTCCACTGTGCAGAAAAGTATCCCAGTTTCATGATGGAGTTGTAGTTCATAGTAATAATTCTTATTGCTTTTTCTGGTAATTCTTTAAGGATATTTGCTGTTATCAAATCAAAACGTGGAAATTTTTTTAATTTTAGTTCGTGCTTGATGAGTGTAGAAATTCACTCTTCCTGATCTTCTTTATTGGTAAATCCGTTTGAAATAGGGCTTCGTTAAGCTCAGTAATTTTAGAACCTTCATCAAGATCTTCAGTTGTAAATGGTTTAAACACATTGGCTGGATGGTTAGCAAAAGTGGTTGCATTGTTTCTTTGTTGCTTCATGCCCATTAATGATTAGGGTTCTTGATAGGTGGAATTGTTTGCTGGGGTCCGGCAATTCTTTTGGTTACCGTCCATAGCGTATAATCAGTTGCGTTTGTTGCTCTCAATCCACTGAGGTAGCTTTGAATTTCTTCGTTTTTCTGTGGTCACTTGGGAGTTTTTTTTATCTCATTAAAGGCATTATTGTAGTTTGTTCTATCCTTAATTATCGCAAAATTAGAATTTAAAGAGAAAGTAGAAATTCCATTTCATGTTTACGGCTTATAATAGCAAAGCGGTAGCAGTTTCTCAGTTTGTATATCAATGTCACAAAACATAGCTCGGACTAAGGCCTTTTTAGGTGGTCGATTTTATATAATATCATTGTCACAGAACATAGCTCGGCTTAGGGCCTTCGCACATCTTTGTGGCCGCTCATAGCTCGGCCTACGGCCTTCGCATTAGAACGTAGCTCGGCCTGCGGCCTCCCATCTGGACATAGCTCGGCCTACGGCCTCGCGTAGGGTAAAGCTCGGCCTTCGGCCTCTAAAAATTCAAGCAAACTAATAAATTTATATGCAAAATTGTAATTATTTTCGGAAAATTATAATTTCATTAGTTAAGGAGACCTTTTTCGAAAAAATTCCATTTCACGTTTTCGACTTGTATCGGCGAGGCGGAGGCGCTGGGCGAAAAAAAACGGAAATTTTTTTTTTCGAAATTTTCAAAGGGCTAAGTTTAAATGGTCAAGGAGACTTTTTTCGAAAAAATTCCATTTCAAGTTTTCGACTTGTATCGGTGAGGCGGAGGCGCTGAGCGAAAAAAAACGGAAATTTTTTTTTTCGAAATTTTCAAAGGTGGCCTTCAAAACTTTTTTTTTAAATTTAAATTGCATTTACCGCCTCTCCCGATGGAGATACGAAAGTCGACCACGAGAGAGATTCTATAGAGCTCGGACATACGCATCCGTTCCAATTTTAAGATCGATCATCGGCCGGTAAGTAAGGGCGCTACGGGCGGTCAAACTTTTTTCTCGATTTTCCGCTAAACGATCGCGCCACGCCGAAGCGGAGAAAAAATTTTAAAAACCAAAAACAGATTCGGATAGAGCATTTAACGCGGTTCGATATCGCGTATATACAAATTTTTCGTAAACCGCCAAATAAGGTCACAATTTACAAAGGCAGATGGACGGGGAATTTTCCGAATAAAATGCTCGCTCTTTTTGGGAAAATTCGTGTCGAAACTAAATTGCCAATCTTAAACGTCTAGCGAGAAATTTTCGAAAAAATGTCGTTTCGCATTTTCGTTTTATATGCACGAGGCGGAGGTATTTCGGTAAAAAAAATTTGAAATTACCGAAATTTAACATTTTCGAAAAGAGTTTCTCGTCTTTTACCGCGTCAAATGTGCGTCGTATCCGTCGGTCGTCCATTGAGTTTCTGCTTATAATGGCGCGATTTAACCGAATCCGCTATAAAATGGAGAGATTTTGACAATTTTTTTCAAAATTTCCAACTTTTGAGCGAAATTTCGACAAAAAATCGAAATTTTTAAAATCGATCGACTTTGACCTATCGGTGCGCCGCCCCACGACATTTTCCAGCTTCGCCGCCTCATCTACGCGATAGTACATGTAAGTGGGCGTCGAACGGCACCGGTCCGGTAGCTAACGTTTTCTCGGTACGGCCGCTACGCCGTTGCCGCGCCGGGAAGGCTTTTCCGCCTCAGCCGCCGCCTCCGACCTCGCACCTGGAATTTTGCGTCGGATTCGGACGACATTCGTCGGAGCCGACATTTTGACACCCCTACCGAAAATTTTCGCACCCCGCCGCCCGTTTCCCAGGTACTTTTACAACAATTTTTCGAAAAAAGTTCTTCGACTTTGAGGCTTCGCCACGGCGGCCCCGGACCTTTGCGGAGGACGGCATTTCGGTTGTGCACGATGGGAATACCTCCCGCGTCGATCGCCGCCTCTCCCGTCGCTATCGGTTCGGTGGGTTCTTCAGGCGTTCTTTTCCAGGAATCGCTTATCTCTGCAAATTTTCAATTTTTCGTGCGTCGGAGGCGGAAAACTGTTTCGCTCGCCGCCGCCGCACCGGAGGACTTGGCTCGATTTTTCCGGCACGGTCGGACGTAACTTTTAACGGCCTTCATTTTGACATATCGCCGCGCCGTTTTAGTTCGCCGCCTCCAAAGGTCGAGTCGAATATCTAACAAATTATGTCGAAAAACTACCTCCACTTTGAAAAATCGCCACGTCGCCCGCGGGCCAGTGGCGGAAAAGTTTTTGTGCCTTTACATCATGGGAACACTAGGGGCGTCGACGGAGACGCGTCCGGAAAAAATCCGTTCGGTGGGTTCGGATATCTCGCTGTCCGGAGATTTTTAGCACAAAAACGCCACTCGTGCGCCTCGCGCCGCCTGCGGCGGCTCTCGGCGCCATTTTTTTTTGGACTGCGAGGAGCGGCCCTTCGGGCCGCTCGATAACTGACCTCCCGCAAAAAAATCGCTCGGGCGGCTCGCTAACGCGAGCCGCTTTCACCTCCAAAAGCGTCCCCGACCGGTATTCTTTTATGTATAATGATGACAAGCGTCTACGAGATCCTACGGATCTCTTGACGCTTGGCCCTGGCGGGCGGCTGCCGCTATCGCGGCGGGCCGCTTCGCGGCAGGCCGCTACGCGGCTAGAAACGAGTCGCCGCTTCGCGGCTCCATTTAGTATGTCGCTTAGAGAAAACCCCACTCAGCTTACGGTTTAACAAGTCGCCGCTACGCGGCTTCACTTATACAATACGACAAAGTCATTTTGTTGGTGTATTTTGTACAAAACATTTTAATGTCAAAATAAATGTCATTTCTGCGATATATCACATGTTTACAAAACAATTTATATAAAACTCTTTCCATGAAACCCATAGCGCTGGCGCTGTCATGAAACATAGCTCGGCCTACGGTCTTTGCATTAATTTGTAAATCGGCCTACGGCCTCGCATAGACATACAGCTCGGCCTGCGGCTTTCGCATATCATTATATTTAAGCATAGCTTCGGCATCGCAAGAGCGAACAAGTTTAACCTATAAATAAGGGTGCTACAGATATTCCTGAAAATTTCCAATCAAAATCTTATTTGTTTTGGGCAAAGTGATGAGAACTGAAAAATGTCAATTTTATTCATAAAGGAAGAATTTTTCCAAAAAGTGTTTGACACTTTCCATTTATATACGCGAGGTGGAAGTATTTGACAGGAAAAAAATTTAATTTACCCTAATCTATCTATCGTTCGATTTGTAGACCCAAAAACCCCCCAGTCCGTGATTTTCATCGAAATCGTTAGGGCCGTTTTCGAGAAACCCATTGCATACATGTATACAAGAATTTCTCGTAACAACAAAATTTTGAATAGCTTCCTTAGGAGGCCACGATTTAGTAGGCCGTTACTTTAGTAGGCCGCGAAAAAGCCGCGATTTAGGAGGGTTTTTTTGAAAAAAATTTATTAGACGTTTTCGATTTGTATTTGCAAGGCCGAGGGATTCCGCGAATAAAAACAAAATATTTTTTTCCAAAATTTTAGTTTTTCAAGATTTTTTTTTAAAGAAGATGGACCATTCCTAGTTTATTTCTTAAATTTAAATCGCATTTTACGCCTTTCCCGATGGAGATACAGAAGTCCACAAGAGAAGAGTTTCTTTGGAGCTTTTCGAGACGCATTAGATCCAACTGGAAGATTAAACATCGGCCGGTAAATAAGGGCGCTAAGGGCGGTCAAAGGTTATTGACAACTTTCCGCTAAACTATCGCCCCACGATAAAGCGGAGAAAAAATTTGAAAAATCAAAAGCAGATTCGTATAGAGCTTTTAACGCTTTTCAATATCGTATATATACAAATTTTTCCTAACCGGCCAAATAAGGTCACAACTTATAAAAACAGAAATTCATGGAAAGGACCCCGCAACGGTCTTATGGGAATTAGGTCCCGGTCAAATTTCACAAAAATTTACTATATTGTAGTTCATAACATGCTGATCAAAAGTGTCCATGGGCACAAAGCCAAAAAATGGACAGTTTCCGAGATAAAGGCATTCAAGAGTGGAAAAATGGAAGTTTTAGGTTCACTGATGCGCACTGTTTTTTAGGTTTGGGTGATGTTATATATCTGTTTATAACATTTATTTCCTTATGTTAACAGTAACATCACATAATAATTCGCAATATCGCTTATTTTAAATTTAAATCCCTTATAAAGTTCAATAATTGCAACTGTATAAGTGTAATTCACAATTTTAGTATAATATTGTATTTAATCAAGTAGTAGTATATCAATATAGGTACTTTTCGTACATTGCAAAAATTCACATAAGTAAATGATTCTTGGTTGTTGTACATGTTATTCGATGCAATAAAATTATATTACGTTTGGTTTGAGCATTGACTGGACCTTAGACAGGACTATGTGTACAGGCATACTGTGCAAAAGTATAATTCATCCAGTAAATTCAATAACCTAAAACTTCCATTTTCCACTCTTGAATGTCTTTATCTCGGAAACTGTCCATTTTTTGGATTCGTGCCCATGGACACTTTTTATCAGCATGTTATGAACTATAATATCCTAAATTTTAGTGAAATTTGACCGGGACCTAATTCCCATAAGACCGTTGCGGGGTCCTTTCCAATCAAAATCTTACTTGTTTTGGGCAAAATGATGAGAACCGAAAAATGTCAATTTTATACATAAAGGAAGAATTATTCGACAAAATGTTGGTTGACATTTTCGATTTATATACGCGAGGTGGAAGTATTTGACAGGAAAAAAATTTAATTTACCGTAATCTAACACTTTTGAAAAATGTCTTTTGTATATTACCACATCTAATAATCCGGACGTCGAAATCGTCGTCCAATCGGTTTTAATTTATAATTATGAGATTTAGCCGAATAGAGGATAATATTTAATGATTTCCAAAAATTAGGTTTTTTTTATTCAAACTTCGACAAAAAAGCGAATTTATAGCGAACGGAGGGTTTTTTAAAAAAAATTTTATTAGACGTTTTCGATTTGTATTTGCAAGGCCGAGGGATTCCGCCAATAAAAACAAAATATTTTTTCAAAAATTTTAATTTTTGAAGATTTTTTTTAAGGGGGACTGAAAATTATTGTAAAACTTTAAACTGTATTTTACGTCTTTTCCGATGGAGATACGAAAGTTGACCATAAAAGAGTTTCTATAGATCGTGGCAAAACGCATCCGATCCAACAGCAAAATTAAAGATCGGCCGGTAAATATGGTCGCTACGGGCGGTCAAAACTTTTTCGTAAGTTTCCCCTAAACGTTCGTGCAACGACAAAGCGGAGCCAAAAAACCAAAAGCAGATTCGTATAGAGTTTTTATCGGTTTTCGATATTGCATATATGTCAATTTTTCCTAACCGGCCAAATAAGGTCACAATTTATAAAAACAGATATTCATCGAAATTTCAAATGAAAATTCCACTTGTTTATGGGCAAAATCATAAGGACCGAAAAATGTCAAATAAGAATGATTTTTTCGAAAAAATGTTATTCCACATTTTCGATTTATATACGCGAGAGGAAGCATTTGACAGAGGAAAAATTTAATTTATCGTGATTTAACATTTTTGGAAAAAGTCTTTTGCATATTACGCCAACTAATATGCGGACGTCGAAATCGTCGTCTGATCAGTTTTAATTTATAATTATGAGATTTAACCGAATCCAGGATAATATTTAATGATTTCGAAAAATTATGCTTTTTTTATTTAATACAGTTTGTCAAATAAGCGAATTTATAGCGAAAGAAGGTTTTTTTTGAAAAAATTCTATTCGACCTTTTCGGTTTATATTTGCAACGCCGAGGGATTCCGCCAATAAAAAACAAAATATTTTTTTCCAAAATTTTAGTTTTTGTAGATTTTTTTTAAAGAGGGGACTCTTTGAAAATTAGTTTTAAAATTTAAATTGCATTTTACGCCTTTCCCGATGGAGATACGAAAGTCGACCATAAAAGAGTTTCTATAGATCGTGGCAAAACGCATCCGATCCAACTGGAAAATTTAACATCGGCCGGCAAATAAGGGCGTTACGGGCGGTCAAAGTTTTTGACAATTTTCCGCTAAACGATCGCACCACGACAAAGCGGAAAGAAAATTTGGAAAACAAAAAGTAGATTCGTATATAGTTTTTAACGCTTTTCAATATCCTTTATATACAAATTTTTCCTAACCGGCCAAATATGGTCACTATTTATAAAAATAGATATTCGTGGAAATTTTCAATCAAAATCCTACTAGTTTCTGGGCAAAATGATAATGACCGAGAAATGTCTATTTTATACATAAAGGATGAGTTTTTCGAAAAAATGTTAAATTATTAAATTTAAAATTTTTGAAACGAGTTTTCGCGGACCACAAAAGAGTTTCTATAGATCGCGGCGAAACAAGATGACAACAATAATTCGCGCAATGCTAATTGGTTTAATTCTAAACCAAAAGTTAATTTCCGATGATTCGGTTTCGGAGCGATTTTTGATTTAAATTTTTGGATGAAAAATAAAGTTTGTTCAAATATTCTGCAACTGCATAAAACTATTGATTTCAACCTAGTAAAGCCAGGAAAAATAATGAAAAAATTCTAAACCAAAAGTTGTCTTTAATTTCCGATGATTTGGTTTCGGAGCGATTTTTGATTTCAATTTTTGGATAAAAAATTCAGTTTGTTCAAATATTCTGCAACTGCATTAAACTATTGATTACAACCCAGTAAAGCCAGGAAAAATAATGAAAAAATTCTAAACCAAAAGTTGTCTTTAATGTCTGATGATTTGGTTTCGGAGCGATTTTTGATTTCAATTTTTAATAAAAAATAAAGTTTGTTCAAATATTCTGCAACTGCATTAAACTATTGATTACAACCCAGTAAAGCCAGGAAAAATAGTGAAAAAATTCTAAACCAAAAGTTGTCTTTAATGTCCGATGATTTGGTTTCGGAGCGATTTTTGATTTAAATTTTTGGATAAAAAATAAAGTTTGTTCAAATATTCTGCAACTGCATTAAACTATTGATTACAACCTAGTAAAGCCAGGAAAAAGAATGAAAAAATTCTAAACCAAAAGTTGTCTTTAATTTCCGATGATTTGGTTTCGGAGCGATTTTTGATTTCAATTTTTGGATAAAAAATAAAGTTTGTTCAAATATTCTGCAACTGCATTAAACTATTGATTACAACCTAGTAAAGCCAGGAAAAATAATGAAAAAATTCTAAACCGAAAGCTGTCTTTAATTTCCGATGATATGGTTTCGGATCGATTTTTGATTTCAATTTTTGGATAAAAAATAAAGTTTGTTCAAATATTGTGCAACTGCATTAAACTATTGATTACAACCTAGTAAAGCCAGGAAAAATAAGGAAAAAATTCTAAACCGAAAGCTGTCTTTAATTTCCGATGATTTGGTTTCTGAGCAATTTTTGATTTTCATTTTTGGATAAAAAATAAAGTTTGTTCAAATATTATGCAACTGCATAAAACTGTTGATTACAACCTAGTAAAGCCAGGAAAAATAAAGAAAAAATTCTAAACCAAGAGTTGTGTTTAATTTCCGATGATTTGGTTTCGGAGCGATTTTTCATTTTAAATTTTTGGATAAAAAATAAAATTTGTTCAAATAATCTCCAATAGCATAATACTATTGATTACAACCTAGTAAAGCCAGGAAAAATAATGAAAAAATTCTAAACCAAAAGTTGTCTTAATTTCCGATGTTTTGGTTTCGAAGCGATTTTTGATTTAAATTTTTGGATAAAAAATAAAGTTTGCTCAAATATTCTGCAACTGCATTAAACTATTGATTACAACCTAGTAAAGCCAGGAAAAATAATGAAAAAATTCTAAACCAAAAGTTGGCTTTAATTTCCGATGATTTGGTTTCGGAGCGATTTTTGATTTCAATTTTTGGATAAAAAATAAAGTTTGTTCAAATATTCTGCAACTGCATTAAACTATTGATTATAACCTAGTAAAGCCAGGAAAAATAATGAAAAAATTCTAAACCAAAAGTTGTCTTTAATTTCCGATGATTTGGTTTCGTAGCGATTTTTGATTTCAATTTTTGGATAAAAAATAAAGTTTGTTCAAATATTCTGCAACTGCATTAAACTATTGATTACAACCCAGTAAAGCCAGGAAAAATAATGAAAAAATTCTAAACCAAAAGTTGTCTTTAATGTCCGATGATTTGGTTTCGGAGCGATTTTTGATTTCAATTTTTAATAAAAAATAAAGTTTGTTCAAATATTCTGCAACTGCATTAAACTATTGATTACAACCCAGTAAAGCCAGGAAAAATAATGAAAAAATTCTAAACCAATAGTTGTCTTAATTTCCGATGATTTGGTTTCGAAGCGATTTTTGATTTAAATTTTTGGATAAAAAATAAAGTTTGCTCAAATATTCTGCAACTGCATTAAACTATTGATTACAACCTAGTAAAGCCAGGAAAAATAATGAAAAAATTCTAAACCAAAAGTTGGCTTTAATTTCCTATGATTTGGTTTCGGAGCGATTTTTGATTTCAATTTTTGGATAAAAAATAAAGTTTGTTCAAATATTCTGCAACTGCATTAAACTATTGATTACAACCTAGTAAAGCCAGGAAAAATAATGAAAAAATTCTAAACCAAAAGTTGGCTTTAATTTCCGATGATTTGGTTTCGGAGCGATTTTTGATTTCAATTTTTGGATAAAAAATAAAGTTTGTTCAAATATTCTGCAACTGCATTAAACTATTGATTACAACCCAGTAAAGCCAGGAAAAATAATGAAAAAATTCTAAACCAAAAGTTGTCTTTAATGTCCGATGATTTGGTTTCGGAGCGATTTTTGATTTCAATTTTTGGATAAAAAATAAAGTTTGTTTAAATATTCTGCAACTGCATTAAACTATTGATTACAACTTTGTAAAGCCAGGAAAAATAATGAAAAAATTCTAAACCAAAAGTTGGCTTTAATTTCCGATAATTTCGTTTCGGAGCGATTTTTGATTTAAATTTTTGGATAAAAAATAAAGTTTATTCAAATATTCTGCAACTGCTTAAAACTATTGTTTACAACATAGTAAAGCCAGGAAAAATAATAAAAAAATTCTAAACCAAAAGTTGTCTTTAATTTCCGATGATTTGGTTTAGGAGCGATTTTTGATTTCAATTTTTTGATAAAAAATAATTTTGTTCAAATATTCTGCAACTGCATAAAACTATTGATTACAACCTAGTAAAGCCAGGTAAAATAATGAAAAAATTCTAAACCAAAAGTTGTCTTTAATTTCCGATGATTTGGTTTTCTGAGGGATTTTTGATTTTTTTGAATGAAAAATAAAGTTTGTTCAAATATTCTGCAACTGCATTAAACTATTGATTACAACCTAGTAAAGCCAGGAAAAATAATGAAAAAATTCTAAACCAAAAGTTGTCTTTAATTTCCGATGATTTGGTTTTCTGAGGGATTTTTGATAGTAGGAGAAGGTAATTTTTTAGCAAGCTCTGGGTGGTTGGATAAATTTAAAAAGAGGAATGGAATTCAATTTTTAAAAATTTGTGGTGAGAAAGTGTCCAGTGATACAACTGCAATAGATCCATTCCAAGCAAAGTTCCTCAAGATGGTTAAAAAAATGAACTTATCAGAAGACCAGGTGTATAACGCTGACGAAGTGCTGCATTTTGGAAAACTTTACCAACTACAACGTGGGTTCACCAAAAAGAACAATCAGCTCCTGGCAGAAAAATTTCCAAAGATAGGATAACATTCATGCCTTGTTCTAATGCGACAGGTACTCACAAGCTACCATTACTTATTCTCGGAAAGTCTGTCAAACCCAGATGTTTTAAAAACATCGACCTTCCTGTCGAGTATAGAGCCAGCAAAAAAGGGTGGATGACCCAAACAATTTTCATGGAGTGGTTTAAAAACTGTTTTATTAAGCAAGTAACAAAATTTTTAAACGAGAAACATTTACCAGAAAAAGCACTGCTTTTAATCGATAATGCTCCTGCACATCCAACAGAAGATGCATTAAATTTTAATCCAAATTTCGTAGTTATGTTTTTACCCCCTAACTGTACAGCAATAATACAACCAATGGATCAAAATTTGATTCAAAATGTTAAAGTGACTTACAGAAAAAAATTATTATCTCATTTAATATCTCAAGAGAATGATTTAACAACCGCTTTAGGCCCAAGACTATAACGGTGGGAATAAAATTAGTCTTGGGGATAAATTTATCTAGGAGATTAATTTATATTCGTGCAACTTCGGATTTACATTTATTTTTGACACATGAGGTGAATTAAATTCCATATTTTTAATTTTAAACACATTTTCGTATTTGTTATTAATTATACTATCAATTTTTGCTGTAAGATAACGTACATTTTACTATTATCAATATTTATAGTAATCATATTATTATTAGTTAATACTTTATATGACAAATTAAAATATATTTATTAATGACTCCGTTGGCCTTGTGCTTAGCAAGTCGGCTTTCATTTTGTCATTGCGAGTTCGATCCTCACCAGAATCATATTTTTTTATTTAAATTTTTATTTAAGTATTATATTATTATAATAAGGGCCGACCTAAATGTATCTGAAGAGATTTGAAGACGTGATGTCTTCAAATTCTGATGGTGAAATCTAGGGCAGTGGTAAACTCAGCCGCTTAAGGGTATTTTAATCCTCTCGGATTAAGCTTTGGCTTAATCTGCATAGGTAAACTCAGCCTGGAAGTCTTAATCCGCTTAAGGTATTTTAATCCTCTCGGATTAAGCTTAGGCTTAATGTGTATAGATAAACTCAGCTTGGTAGTCTTAAGCGGCTAACATAGGCGCAACTAGGGTCAAAAGTTTGGGGGCTAAGAAAATGTTTTCAAACATTTAAAATAACGAAAAATTGGGATATTTTGAGGGGCTAACTTTATTTTTGGGGGGGCCTAGCCCCCTCAGCCCCCCCTATTGCGCCTATGGCGGCTAAGATTAATCAATACTACCAATTTTATAATAAAATCTTAAAAACGTAGTGTTTTTAAAAATGTTTAAAAATATTGAAGAATTTAACAAGATACGCAACCTAACGAGCAAAAACGTGTCGAAAAAATGGGTCGAGATGTGGACGTTAGCGTTGATTGGTAGAATTGAATAATTATAAATATTCATTCAATCAACGCTGAAGGATAATCAATGTTAACGTCACCTACATCTCGACCCATTTTTTTTCGACACGTTTTTATTCGTAAGGCTGCGTATCTTTTAAGTTCTTCAATCAACAATTTAACAAAGTAATATATGATATGCTGTAATTTGAAGGTTATTGGCTATATTCAGTTTTGAGTCATCTTTCATAAAAAACAAAAATGAAAAAATTGATAAAAGATATATAGTTAGGTACATATTACAGTTATCAACTGATGGTTCGCATTTTGGGCTGACATGCGGGAGCGAGTTTGCTCCGAGCAACATACGTGAGCAAATTTGCAACCGACATAATATATATGTGCGTAATATATGAAATCGAAAGAATTTATATATTGCGCACATTTTGCCCACAAGATTTTTTTAGCTCCGAGCAACATGCACGAGCGCTTTGCTCCGAGCAATAAAAGTAATATATGATATGCTGTAATTTGAAGGTTATTGGCTATATTCAGTTTTAAGTCATCTTTTATAAAAAACAGCTTTCTACGATTATTCGTTTTTGAATTGAACTTGACACAAGCTCAGCGCCTATTGATTTGCCCCCTTAACAAAGTAATATGATATGCTGTCATTTGAAGGTTATATTGGCTATATTCAGTTAACAAAAAAATTAAAAAATATTGAAATATTAAAACTACACTACATTACACTGAATACACCCCATTTCGCCGTCCCTAAAAATTTGAACGCTAACCTAAGGTCCACCGTGGATTGTTAATGGTGCCCTCATTAAAAATAAATCGATTTCTACCACTAACCTAAGCTCGCACTGTTCGAGCTCTCTTTTAACGGTCCCCTCATGAAAAAAAATCGTTTTCTAACACTAACCTAAGCTCGACCGGTGAATCTCTCTTTACGGCCCCCCTATTAAAAAAAATCGTTTCTTACCACGACTAACCTAACCTCGACCGGTGAATCTCTCTTTTCACGGCCCCCCTATTAAAAAAAAATCGATTCCTACCACTAACCTAAGCTCGACCTTTGGAACTCTCTGTTCACGGTCCTCTTATTAAAAAAAATCGTTTCCTTACACTAACATTTGATCGACCGATGGATCTAGCTTTTCACGGTTCCCTCATTAAAATAAATCATTAGCTAACACTTACCTAAGTTCGGCCAGTGGATCTCTCTTTTCAATGTAATATGCGCTTTTCAATAGCATAACTTTTCCTCGTTGGCTAACTATCTCTTTGACAATCTCCATTGTATGTGATGAACTGTATTTCGGTTTAAACAAAACTTCTAACTAACTTTTAACTTTACTAACTTCTTAGTCCTTACACTACATTACATTATACTAGTACCGTTGCTAGTACTGCGTAAAAGTACCAACCATATGATATTTGGGACGCCCTGTATGGCAATTATTAATTAACTAACCGTCCTAACCTAAGGTAGGTACGGTCCTGGAATAGGCAGCCATCTGATATTTGGGGCCACCCTGTATGGCAATTATTAATTAACTAACCGTCTTAACCTAAGGTAGGTACGGTCCTGGAATAGGCAGCCATCTGATATTTGGGACCACCCTGTATGGCAAGGCTTAGGTATTTACCGGCTGAGTTTACCTGTGAAGATTAAGGCAGAAAATTTCTAGCAGGCTGAGTTTACCTAGTAGGATTAGTAGCCTTTCTGTTAAGCGGCTGAGTTTACCATCGCCCGAAATCTAGACACGTGATGTCGTAGTATTGTCACCTATATTCCGAAGGACCAGTGGTATGCGTAAATAACAATACTTGTGGTATTAACATGTAATAGCGAATACAATCATTTACATTAATAACTTCAATTACTGAATCTTATACAATATTTACTCTCATATAACGCAATGACAAATCTAAATCTATTTTTTCAAATCAATGATAATTATATTTATTTTTCGTCTCCTGGTAACGTAAACGGATGTTTAGAACGATTGCGAATTTCTCCAGTATCTACTAGACTAATAATTAGTTTTTTTAATTTATGAATCTCCTAGGTAAATTTGTACGTAGGTAAAGCACCATTCACAAACTACAAATTTAACTAGGAGATTCATAAATTAAAAAACTAATTATTAGTCTAGTAGATACATTTAGGTCGGCCCTTATTATAATAATATAATACTTAAATAAAAATTTAAATAAAAAAATATGATTCTGGTGAGGATCGAACTCGCAATGACAAAATGAAATCCGACTTGCTAAGCACAAGGCCAACGGAGTCATTAATAAATATATTTTAATTTGTCATATAAAGTATTAACTAATAATAATATGATTACTATAAATATTGATAATAGTAAAATGTACGTTATCTTACAGCAAAAATTGATATTATAATTAATAACAAATACGAAAATGTGTTTAAAATTAAAAATATGGCATTTAATTCACCTCATGTGTCAAAAATAAATGTAAATCCGCAGGGGTGCAGTCGGGCCAGGGCGCGCCAGGGCGCCGCCCCGGCACTTTTTTTGAACGCAGGGCGCCGCCCTGGCTACAGTGGTGCCAGCGCGCACCAGGGCTGCCCGGTATTTTTTTCAAACATTCCAAATTACTATTGGGTAAATAAGTTTTAAATAGTTTTAAAAAAAACTCGAACTCAAAATTTAACAAGTGATTGAATTAACAATTATTACAATACCCATTATCGCTAAGGTTTTGTGATAAAAATGCTTACTAGCTACATTGAAATACGATAAGTTTATTAGGTTAAATTTTAACACTGCATGCATAGTTGGAAAAAGTTGGATCTTTCTAACTTTTTGTCGCGCCTGCAATGATTTGCACACCCACATAAATAAAATCAGCAAATGTAAATAAACGGACGTTGTACACTAATGACTAATGGGTTAATAAACACTTTATAAAAAAAAAAAACGTTGGCCATGTCCCCTTTAAAAAAATTTTTCGCCTGCGAGCTTTTCTTCCCCATGGCGGTAACTCCTCCGCTATCAATTTTGTCAATGTTAACCATCCACCGGAAAACTGCCAGATAATTTGCACGGTTTGATGCATAAACATTTTGCGTTTAGGGATGCGCATAAACATAAACACTTCATAAAAAAAAAGCGATAGCCACGCCCCCTTAAAAAAATTTTTTTGCCTTTCCGGGAGTAAAGTGGTCACTTTACTCCCAGTTTTGCGGGAGCAAAGTGCCACTTTTCTTAGGAGGGGGGGGGGAAAGTAAATTAGCGGGAGGAAAAGTAAAATAGCGGGAGGAAAAGTAAAACAGCGGGAGGAAAATAAATACCACCAACTTAAGTTGGTACTACATTAATGCCATGCACAGGTCTCTGGCTTTAGGTTATATGGTTTGGTAATTCTCGCTTATTCTAACAAATATTTGTTTTGAATTTTTTTCTTTCTTTCGGCTTTCGGAAAGGCAAAAAATAGTATATTCGCGCTCGGGATTAAAGTGACTTTTCTCCCTCGGTGTATAATATACTATTTCGCCTGCGGCGAGCTTTTTTTTTTTTTCGCCCCGGCACTTTTTATTTTACGACTGCATCCCTGTAAATCCGAAGTTGCACGAATATAAATTAATCTCCTAGATAAATTTATCCCCAAGACTAATTTTATTCCCACCGTTATAGTCTTGGGCCTTAAAGAGTTATAATTTGAAGGAGGCTGTCATGAACTTGCATCAAGCATGGAATGGTATAACAGAGAAAAATATAAAAAAGTTGGGCGCAACTGTGGCCAAAAGGTCAATGGGACGAAGATGATGAAATTCCTTTAAGTCAGTTGAAACAAAAATGGGAATCAACATCAATAAATGCAGATTTAAACATCATGAAGCAAATGTTGAATTCATTTGATTCACAAATTAGTTATGAGGAAATCTGTAATTGGGCAACTGGAAAAAATGAAAATATGCCAAATTTTACAGATGATGATTTAATTGCAGAGGCTTTAAAAGCTGAAGATACTGTTTTGCATATTACTGACTCAGATTGTGCTGTAGAAGAATCTTGCAATAAAATCTTGCATAAAGATGCTGTTTGGTCATTTTCACAATGCATTCAATGGGCAGAAGAAAATAATTTTGCGATACAAGATATTCTTTTATTACGAAGATTGAAAGAAAACGCCAGCACACATTTTTTTGAAAATATCAAACAGCATAAAATTAGTGACTAGATGATTAAAATATGTTTAAAATTCATTAAAAAAGTTTTTCTTGTGTTATTTAAATAGTTTTATAAAATACTTAAAATATAATCGGGACAATTCGAAAATCGGGACAGGTTGAACATTTTATCTGTCCCAATTACTGAAGGTATACTGTAATTACATATTTTCAAAAACGCAATAGTTGCTTTAATTTTTGTTTGTAAAAAAAATTCTTTCGTGGGGTCCGCATGATACTAGTGTCTAATTTTGGGGGTCCGCAAGTTCGAGACATTTGGGAAACACTGCTTTAGAGACTTCTTGAGAGAAAAATGTTATACTACTATATTTTTGATTTTTGATCATCACAATCTCTCTCCTCATTTCTGTCCACTTCGGTACATTTTTCTTTTAAAAGTTTATAAAATTATTTTCTTTCTTCTTTCTCTATGTATAGTTGTATTTTTCCTTAGTGGTTGGGAGTGGCTAATGTGCAGAAACGAATATTCGTTATTTCGGTGCTATGTTTGTGTCAATTTTTTCAATAACGAAAAAATTACCTCTACCTTATTTTATTAGTATAAAATTAAATTATAATTTAAGTAAAAATCAAAAATCAAAATTTCTTGATAGTTACGAAGACACCTCATCTCAATATGGTCAATATGCTCAGCTTATATTATTTATTTAAAAATACTTATTAATTTTAATTTATTTCATAAATTAAAAAAAATAATGACGAATTTTATGGTTAATTTTTGTAGTTGAATAACTGTAACTACTGAAGGACATTATAATGAAGGAGGGTCAATTCCATGTGAAATCAACACACTTTTTAGGGTGACCATCTCCGATTTTGATAAAATTTGGTATATCGCTAGAGTGTATGGAGACTAACAAAAATACAAATTTTTATTTCAATATCTCAAACGGTGTCCAAAATATCGCTATGTAAAATTTTCAAAAATTGGCTGCCGGAATATTTTCAAATCATTATAGCAGCTCTGCTAATTAAACTACAGAGGTGGGCGTGGCGTCATTTTACTCAGTTTTTAATGCCCTTTCCGATGATATACAGCAAAAGATGCTTTCTTATAAACATACTTTTCAAAACTCAAAATCAAAATTTTGAATTTGATCTTCTCAAAAAGTGCATCTTCAAAATTTTTCAAAAAATTCCTGGAAGTAGTCTGTACTTATGGTAAGTGACTGCCAAAATTTAAAAGTGGGACGGTAATGGCTTCATAATTAAAATAATTTTTAAGTATAAGATGGTTTTGAAAGAACGATAGACTTTATATTATAGTAAGTGAAATACCGCAGAAATTGTTTGTGAAAAATGAAATTTACAATATTTTATAAAAAATATATGTTAGTTTTACGGAAATGAGTCTTGCCAAATAATTTGGTACCTTATGGGGGAGGGGGGCACCCCTTGCCGGCAAAGATAAAAAGTCCATCAACTTTGTGAATTTTTTCTGAGAAAATGAAATTAGTTAGATCAATTTGGGTTTTGACACATTATTATACAAGTCTTAAAAAACATTTACATATTTTTTGAAATCAAAATATTACAAAATGGCGGCGTGGCAGCTGAACTCCAGAAACATCTCTTAAAATGCGGTGGAAAAGCTCCAAATGGTGTCGTTAGACCTACAACATAAGAAATGAAAAAATTTAGGTTAATATAGTATGTTTTTCCAGTCCGGCACGACCCAGATTTTTTATATTTTAATTTGTTTTTAATTATAAAGGTTCAAAGTCGAAAAAAACTTTTTCGATCAAAACATCGTCACATAAATGGCAATAAAAAAATTTTGAGACAAAAATTTTATAATCCGGGTAAAGGCGGACTGGAACAACATAATATTAAACTAAATTTTTGCATTTCTTATGTTGTATGTCTAACGACACCATTGGGAGATTTTCCACCGCATTTTAAAAGGTGTTTTTGGAGTTCAGCTGCCACGCCGCCATTTTATTGTAATATTTTGATTTGAAAAAATTTTTAAATATATTTCAAGACTTGTATAATAAATTGTTAAAACCCAAATTGATCTAAATAATTTCATTTTCTCAGAAAAAATTCACAAAGTTGGACTTTTTATCTTTGTCGGCAAGGGGTGCCCCCCTCCCCCATAAGGCACCAAATTATTTGGCAAGACTCATTTCCGTAAAACGATTATGATCTAAAATGCATTGAAATTTTATTAACTAAAAAATATTTGCATATCTTGTACGGATTAGGCGCCTCGTTTTTATACTTACCGCGTTTTTATTGAATTATTTAAAAATATATTAATTCATTGATGAATAATACTAATATTATATCTTAAATAATTGATAATTATGATATTGAAGTAATAATAATTAAAAGATTGTACGTTTTTCTTATAAATGGAACAAATTTCGGTAACACGATGTGGAAGCTTTACCGATTATGATCTAAAATGCATTGAAAATTTATTAACTAAAAAATATTTGCTTATCTTTTACGGATTAGGCGCCTCGTTTTTATACTTACCGCGTTTTTATTGAATTATTTAAAAATATATTAATTCATTGATGAATAATACTAATTATAACTTAAATAATTGATAATTATGATATTGAAGTAATAATAATTAAAAGATTGTACGTTTTTCTTATAAATGGAACAAATTTCGGTAACACGATGTGGACGCTTTACCGATTATGATCTAAAATGCATTGAAATTTTATTAACTAAAAAATATTTGCATATCTTGTACGGATAAGCCGCCGCTTTTTATACTTAGCACGTTTTTATTGAATAATTTAAAAATATACCAATATACTGAAGTGTAAAAAAGTCGATCAAATAAGCAAATAGTAAATTTTGGCTAAATTTAAATTTTGTCGTTTTTAGACATTTGATTTTAGGCAATTTTGAGATGACGGAAGCGATTGTATTGTTACTTCCAACACACAAAACAATACAAACTTGATTTTTCTTAAAGACTGATATTTCTTGAGAATTTGTGGTGTTTTAGCTCATGTAGAATGTGATTTTTGTCTAGAAAGTGAAAAGTGATAATTTGAATTGTCGCGGTAAAAATGTGGCGAATACGTACGATTTTATTGCTGATTTTTGTTTTATTATGATGGTAATTTGAACTGTGAAGCCAATTTTGCGGCGAGGTTTTTTGTCTTGCGCCGACCGGTTGATGAAGAAGATGCATTTCATAGGGTTGTGAATATTACCTCGAAATTAAACCCATGAAGACCAATTTTGAGAGTTTTTGTAGTCTCAAAAACCATTATTCCAGTGATAGGAGATAAGCGTGAGTTATTTTTAAAACGTATTATTTTCGTAATTCAACGTTACGTGCATTTTGTGGGCGCAAGCAATATTCGACTTTATTGATGCCATTTTGCTTTTTGGATAATTTCGCATCTGAAATTACATTTAGAAGTTTAATTTTGATGATTTGTACAATTACACAAATCAAATTTCATTGTACGTACCGAACAAGTAGATGTTCGCTAATTTTGGTGGTTTATAAGAATCACATGTGGAATTTGGAGGTTACGATTTTCCTGCCAGATGTTTATGGTTCCGATTTTATTAAGAAGTTGGAAAGATTTGTTTAAACCGACATTCGAAGTTTGAACACTAAACTGGACGATTTCTACACGTTCACTTCACTGTTTGTTTGGATAAACGAGGAGGTTTCTGGATCGACGCAGATGTCAATTCGCTACCGTTTTTACCAACTGGATGTCAACTCGACAAGTGAATGCAGAGTACGGTCTGATGTACAGAGTGTTTCGTAACAAGTGTCTACTACGAAATTTTATGAGTAAGAAATTGAACATTATTTTATAAATACACCATTGTAGTAAAATTTTCTTTATTAATATTACACAATTTCACATTTATGGAACATCCAATAAAAGTATAGCTGAAGTGTTGTACATAAATGATACGGTTTATTGGATGTTTCTACACATCTACACACCTGTTTGAGTATCGCTTGACGATTGTGTCAGGGGCGTCCAAAATTGCTTCGTATTTACTTTTGGGTCATTTATCTCGCCGATACCTACAACCTGCAGATATTGTCGCCTCGAATATGTAAACCTGACGTAAAGCTAGCCGGACCTCTTTTGTTGAAGTGGACCACATTAAGCGAGGTTTCATCCCTGACCATAATTAGGGGCGTTATTGAGCCGTGCAACACGACAATACATATACCAATTCAGGACCAGCAGTCTGACGTAAATCAAGCACGGATAGACTACAGAGCGGGAAACCGAGGTTCTAATCCTGATTGCGTCGGATATGTGCTGTGATCTAAAAAAAAGTCCAAAATCGATCTGTGGACTATGGGGAAGGCAACGGGAAACCACTCCATTAATATTTCCCTAGTACAGTCTTCTTGGCTTAGCCAGGAGGATCGCTAATATCCAGTGCTCTCTTTAGGCATGGTCCCGAGGGGCCCGGGCCCCGGATTCTTAGGGGCCCCCGCCGAAGTAAACTAATCAACTAATAATTATTCATGCTTTAATTTTGTAAAAAAATAGACCTAAAATAAATTTTGTACATAAAATAATACTGAGTTACATAATTATTAGTTTCTTAAAGGGCCCCCTCATTACCTTGGTCCCGGGGCCCCGATCATATAAAAGACGGCGCTGCTAATATCCGAAATCGGATAGGCACCTTAAGAAGAAGAAGATTAATTCATTGATGAATAATAGGGGAAGGTGACGTACCTTGCGACCATTTTTGCAAAAGTGTTTCTAAAATGTCTTTGAAATGACATTTCGTTAATATGATTGTTGCTATCATAACTTTGACTATTTGTCTACACTAATAATATGGTTTGTGGAAAAATATTTTGGGGAAAAATCTTATAAATTAATGAAGAAAACGTGAAAAGTGGCTCAAGGTACAACATGGGGTTGTACCTTGATCCATATGGTAATGTACCTTGAGCCAGGATATAAAAATATCAATTAAAAATACAATTTTATTGTTTTGATTATTTCAAAGCATATGGGCTAAGATCTACTGGAAATCGTAAATATAATGCTGACGAGCCGATCCTCCTGTGGTCATTGAGAGGGTAGTTTCAAAATCACATCTATTTCATCAACCATATAACTTTTAACTGAATTATCTAACAAGAATTTGTTTATCCCAGGAGCTTTTTTTAAGTAAGTGATATTATAGAATTCCGGTTTCACTGCCAAAACCTTGGCCACATAATATTTGAAGCTTTTTTTACCGGACAGCTTAACCGATAGGTATTCGCTGATAGTTTCGGTCTCTAATTGCTTTTCCAGTTGTTGGGCATTTACCTCGTCAATGAAACTAATATCGTCATCAGAATTGAACGACAACTCTAACTCATCTGATTCGTCTGAACTGACTTAAGTTTTTTGTCAGTATTGGTGCAGGTTTTTTCTTGAAAAAGTCTCTCTGCACTGTCTCCACTATCTTTATTTATTTATTTCAAATCCTCCAACCGTTTAGCCTCTTCTAATTCTTCTTTTTCGGGAATGTCGGTAAGGATTCGTGATTTTTATTTATATTATACTCCAAAAGTGATGTACCTTGAACCAGTGCAAGGTACAGTACCCAGGCGTGGATCAAGGTACATCACACGTAGTGTCTTGAAATAAATCAAGATGGGGATGTTTAGCTTAGGAGATGAATAAATGTAATATTACGGTTAGATGGCGAAGACCACATAATATCTAAGATTGCCATCGCGGAACAACTCTAAATAACAATTAACATGTAGTTACACAAACACTAACCTCCTTTTTTCTTACTCTTCTGACAGTAAAACAGTTTTCATCAAAAATTTCACAAACTACGCTTTACATTTAACTGATTGTCGGGTAGGGCCATATACTGAAATATAAGAGTACTAAAACCTACGCATGGATGGTGTGCGGCTAAAAGTGGCGTCAAAATTGAAGGTGGCTCAAGGTACGAACCTGTTCAAGGTACGTTACTTTCCCCTACTAATATAATATTTATGACACGTGTTTTTCCATTTTCTGTATTTCGTAACAATTTTTTTTAAATTCATATAATAGGTACCTACTAAGTGTGGGTACACTGTTTTAGTTTACTTCACCCGTTTAGTATCCCTTAACATTTATTTTGTGGTTTTTGGGCAGAGGAAATGAATAGATTCATTGTAATTAGGGGGTTCCATATTAAATGCAGGTTCCATATTACTACCTTCTCCTCTAGTATTTCATCGAGTATACCCAGGGCCATCGCGCCCTATTGTTCACAGTGTAAAAACACACGTGCGGCCAAATTGGAAAAATTGTGAAAATTAATGCTTCTTATTACTTGAACAATATTTTAATTGATCATCGACTACCCCATGCTAACATTTTATTTGGTGTTATCAAATTTTGCTTCCAACAAGATTCGGCACCCTACCATAAGGCAAAAATGACCCAACAGTGTTGCCAAGAAAATTTTAATTTATTAGTGTTGAAGAATGACCTGCAGCTTCTCCAAACCTTAACCCTTATTTGGATTTCTATTTTTGACGTTATATTATATCTATAAATTTCATTTTTGCGTCCATATTTTAATAAATTTGTTGCATTTTTCCTTTTGTGGGTTTAATGGACAAAAAATATAAATTATCAGAAATTTAAGAAAGTTTTAACAAAAGTATGGAATGAAATACCAGTGGTGCGTGCAGCATGTTATGATTTTAACAGAGTCTGAAGGAAATTTCAAAACAAATAGGAGGAAAGAATTTAATAAAATTGTACAGGCTACTTTACAAAGGTACATTTTTATATGTTTTCATACAAAACTTTCCTTTTAATTTAGTAAGTAAAAGACGGAATCTCATCCAGCTATATAATAAGTATAAGAAACTTTTCGGGATATTGGATACGCAAAACAAAAACAAGTAAGCTGTCGGTCGACGTTTCGGCTTTATTTACTAAATGCCATCCCCGGGACGGACTGCAAAAGGAAATAAACAGGTCATACATAAGCGGTAACAATAAATCAAACCTCTCTCGCACCTAACAGCTAAAGATGTGAAATATTTTAGCGTAGAAAAAACTATGTGAGGCAACATTGGTAGATTGGGCAACACTTTCAACCACGTCATATCGAAAACAATTTAAAATGTAAAACATTGAAGTAACAATTATACAAATGTGACAAATATTGATGTACTACTAACGTAACCTGTACAAAAATTTTACTAAAGATAAGCGAAACCCAATGAGACCAACACAATAATAATCTGACAGGAAAATCACCATAATGGTGTTTATTACACCTGTTATTTGTTTATCAAATCAATTCAAGCCTAGCGCTCAACAAAACAAATATCAAAGAACACCATTAGATGAAGGAGACAAAGGGTTCGTCCCTGCCTCTCCGCGACAGCCAATTAGAAGAAGAAGAAAGAAGTTATTTGTTTGTTTATTTCCTCTTACAGTCCCGAGGATGGCATTTAGTAAATAAAACCGAAACGTCGACCGACAGCTTAACTTGTTTTTGTTTTGCGTATCCAATATATTGTACATTGAGAGTTGTAATTGCAGGTTCAGCGATATCCTTGACCAATTCATTCGCGGTTTGAAGTGATATTCAGTGGTGTGATGTACTTTTAAAATAATAACATAACGTAAACACGTTATGTTATTATATAGTGTTTTTCGCGAAACGGTATCACGTATCATTTTGACAAGCCGCTATTATTATAACGTGAACGTTATAATAAAGGTTTTCCTAACCGTTATAGTGCGAAATATAACGGGTGTAATTTAGGTGCACTTATATTTCGCACTATAACGGTTAGGAAAACCTTTATTATAACCTTAGAATTATAACGTTCACGTTATAATAATAGCGGCTTGTCAAAATGATACGTGATACCGTTTCGCGAAAAACACTATATAATAACATAACGTGTTTACGTTATGTTATTATTTTAAAAGTACATCACACCACTGATTATCGCTTCCGCCATGGCTTTTGTTGCTTTTTCTACATGTAGCTTATTGTTAGCGATTGACAACGGGACAGGTTTATCACCCGTTATCAAACGCTTGACCTTTCCCATACATCTCATCAGATGTCATCCCAAAAACTGCTTGCTTGTAATAAACATAAGAAAAAGAATGTGTATCAAAAGATACACTCAACTTTTAACACGCCAATATAAAACTGAATTTAAAAAGCAACAATGTAGAAAATTCAAAATGTATTTGAAAAAGCTGTTCAGAGTTTATTCTGATTACAGTTTACAAACTACATAATATATATCAATGGGTCAGTTCAATAGGAGAACAACTTGAAAAATATTATTCTGATAATCGATTTTTTAAGTTTCTGTTACTCATTACTAGAGACCGGATTATATGCATTTGCATATGCATATTTAGCCCCTTTTCACCGGTTATTGCATATTTTAACTAAAAAGTAGTGATAATGCATATTTTCGGGCTATATTTACACTAATTTACGTATCAAAAAGCTTGAAACTTGAGGTTGATTGAATCTATTCAGTTAATGGATAGAATCCGTCAACTGAACTCCTCGTTGTCGGAGGTATTCCCGAGCAAACTTAAAGAAAAGTAAAAAAAAAGAATAAATAAATAGATAATAAAAATACTGTTAGTTATTTCTAGTGATTTTTGATTTAGAAATAAAATATCTAATAATTACTATGTTTATTATAATTTGGTATTGCATATATTAACATTTTTCATGCATATTTCGAGCTTTTTATATTGCATATAATCCGGTCTCTACTCATTACTATTAATATTGAGTTTAGATGGGATTAACTAAGTAGGCAGCAAATTATATAATTATTATGATATTGCTGTATTTAACTGGTGAAATATCCCTAAAGCTTTGTATTGGCATTATTACCTAAAAATTATGTTATTTTCTGTTGTTCCCCTCTTGAACTGACCCATCGATATTAAACTTGTGAATTAACAAGATAATGTAATACTGCCCTTAATTACGTTGTTAAATTTTTATATAAACTGTAAAGGTTACTTACAGCAGTAGTACTGTTAATCCAAGTGTTATTGTAATATTGATAGATTGGAGAGAAGTTGTATCGTTGGAAAAATTATCATTACTTTAAATTTAAAAAATATTTTGTTACAGTTAAAATAAACAATGTATTTAAATAATTGTAAATAATATTTTATACAAATAATTACATTAGTAAAGAAGCACATTTCAAATTAGTACAAAAAAGCCAAGTATAATCAGGCGCATAAACAAAATGGGGCATTGGTCCAAAATAAAACCACTTGAATTTGTGTTGAAAAAAGGTTTGATTAAAATATTAATTAATTTGTAAAATAGAATTCATTTTCAAACTTGGTTCAACTTGATCTACAGGTGACCAGCTTTTGTTGTACCGTAAGACAGTTTGTTTTTGAAAAATGGAAGGCATTGTTTGATATTATTGCTTCAATTTTTGTAAAAATGATCCTTACAGTTCTTCAGATGTTTACTTGCTCTGATAGTCACAGGTAATTGTGCTAAATCTTTTTGAAAAAGTATTTTTCAATATTGAAATTTAAGGTTTTCATTTTAAATCACATAACCTTGAATAATTCAATATAATTTTCCTGTAGAACTGTTTCGTTTTATATTTATTTCTTGAATTGTTTAGCAAAAACAACACTATCTTCAAAAACCAAAGTGTCCCTCGAAAGGAAAACCTGGCTGTAGTCATTATAATCGGGTGTAATGCAGATATTATAATCTAAAATACTTCAAAATACAATATTATTAAAACTAAATTAAAATTAATAAATGCAATATATTACTTCTTACATTATTCTAAAAAAAAAGTATATTATTTATTTATATAGAAAAAGTACCTATTTCTTAAAAAAAATATTGACAAATTAAACACAGGGTTCAACATAATTTCCAGGAAATAAACCAGTTATTCCATCCATAACACCTTCCCACCAACCATCATCATTCTTCTTCAGTACATAAATGACTGCACTTTCTTGAAAACTAAGTTCATCATCCTTATCTGCATAGTAATCATAAATTGCAACCACTATAAAGTAAGACAAAAATGGATTAAAACTTTTTTACTTATTAGATATATCTTTAACATTACCTTTCTCAATGTAGTTTTTTGGTACCCATCCAGGCAAATCTTCTTCATCTGGAACTATTGGCATAACCCCAGAAGCTCGAGGTCTGCCAAATGCTTCATGTTCATCGTCCGGGGGAGGAGGGGGAGGTAAAGGTGGAGAATGGGCTCCACTACTACGGGAACCTCTTGGATGGTGAGATAAAGTATTCATACCTACAGTTCCATGGGGCACTGGTGCATGATTAGACATCATCATCGAACGTGACATACCGTGATGACTAATATCTGGTAAATTAATTTCTTGTGTATTTACCAAAGGAGATGGCGGTGCTAAATGAAGTAAATTAAATAAAAAAACAAAATTTTAAGTACTTTTGACATACGTGGCATGTTCATATGATGATCTGGCAAGTAATTGGTGTTAACTGGAGGTGGTGGTGGTGGCGGCGTTTGTGGATGTTGTTGTTGCAAATTTAGTGGGTGTACCATACCAATCTGTGGTGGTGATACAGCTTGATGTTGATTGGGGCCCATTGGTAATGTACTATATCCAGGGCCCCTTTCACCACCTCTTCGTGGATGACCAATAGGATAATTAGGTGCATAATGACTTGGAACCTGAGGTGGTGCAACAGCAGGTGGAGTTCTATATTCTCTCGAGCCTAAAGTAACCGAGTATTTAAGCATATAACTAAAATGTGTGCATTACTTAACCTACCTTTGCTGAGAGTGCCACCCGAGACTGATACTGTAAAATCAAATTTTAATTTTAATTGTATATTCTTAAAATGGAAGTATCTAACAAAACAAATAAACAGAACATTTTTTTCACCTTTTACAATAATACATTAAAATTGTTTATTTTATATTAAATATATAATTAATGTTACATCAAGATTGACATTGTGAGTTAATTAAATTACCTTTGCTGTTAGTTCGTGATACTTGTGGTGGAGTTGGAGGCTTTGTAGTTGGAGGAGGACCAACCAAATTACCAGTCAAACTGGACATTGAAGCCATGCTAATGGATTGAATACTACCTTGACTAGAGCCCCTTGGTTTATGTTGCCTTGGAGTGCCACTGCTACGAATACCATGTCCAACTTCATCCAAAACTAACAACAAACATTGATGAAAAATTATTATTAAACTTTTAAGATATAGTTTACCTGCGAAATCAATAGGTTTTCGAACATATTTAATAGGCTTCTCAGGATTAGCTGGAGCAATAATTTTATATTGTCTGGTGGTAGATTTATTTGCAGTTAGCACACCAATTTCTCGACGAGCAACTTTTTCTTTATGAATCATAACAGTTTGCGATATATGGTTCATTTGACTCTCCATTTCCGCCAATTGAGCAGATTGCAATTCAAGCAGTTGTAAAAAATTATAGGCCAAAGTATTAATTTGGTATGCAACACTTGCAAGGGATTGAGTAGTGTAATTCTTAGTTTCTTCTAAAGCTAATCTCTTATTTTCCGATTGAAAATAATTTGCTTCGCAATACTCTGCTACTCTTTCTAGATTGCCATGATTATCTGTTAGATTACCACGACCCTCTGGAATTTCCGAACGTAGTAATGCAGCTAATTCGGCCATTGTGTCACAGTCACTTACAACTCCTGATTCCCGACTTGGACTACCTAAATACAATTATGTTTTACTTATTTTACTTTGAAACCAATTTGTTTTTTATTAATGAAATTACCATAATACGATCTACTAACCATGGGCGTAGTATCCAATGTTCATTACGAATTAAATAAGTCACTGGTGGTATAACATCCTGCCTAATCTATTTTAACTCTTTGCACAATTTAACTCGTAGTTAAATTAATTTTTTAAAAACTATAATAACAATAAATTGATCAAGGAATAAAATGAATAAACGGCAATAATGATTTATAATGACAAATGACAGATTATTAGATTATTACGAATACGCTTCGAATAAGATTGTTACAAATTTAATTCTCAGTTCACCAAATTACCATTTGTACCAATTCTCGTTTATCTTGAAAATATAAAAACGGTGTAGAGCAGTAGCAACCAAAGAAGAAAAGGCGTAGCCTAAAGTGACCATCCGTCCGTCATTACGACGGACCGTCCGTTTTTTAAACTTGCTGTCCGTCAGAGCAAATTGTCCGTCAAGATGTCCGGCATTGTGAATTTTTAAAGAAATACAGTTACTTTTCGATGAGTTGTCAGATCGTCGGAAGAATGCCGACAAAAATCAAAGCGCACATGATGGAGCTAGACCGGATGCCATCGGATTTTATGACTTTATTGCTACCGATAGTCATAGTAGGTTGTAAAAATGTAATGATAAGACATGCTGACATGTCTTAAGGTGTCACATGACTGAAAACTCTAATTCTAAACCCTTTTTCCCCCAACAAATTTTGACACGGGCTTTTGTCCGTCATTACCGTTTTTCAAATATGGTCACTTTAGCGTAGCCAAAATCCGGCACATAAATAATTTTTCATCATTAAATTAATAATATGTTATTTAAATAGATCATTTCAACTATGGTTTAAAAAAGTGTCTGAGAATATGTAAACATGTGTTCGATAATTTCTAAAACAACCGAAGTATCGACATTTATAGAAAAATTCAAACTTCACAGATACAGATAATACGATATATTATAATGGAATTAATTCTTATTATTTAAGTTGAGAATATGTACGGGAATCGAAATAATCCGCTACAATTATATTATATTTATGTACTGCACTTTATTACACTATAGTCCTTTACGAAGAGTTCATGGTGAAACTGTTGAGGTCAAAGTCGTAAGCGCTTGGAACTTATGAATGCAATTTATTTCTTTACTGTGTTAATAATATTGTGAGTTTCGAGTGAAATGTTTAGCCGAGAAACTCGAGGAAGCTGCCACGGAGAAAATTCGATATTGGAGGCAATACCTCTCTGGCTAGCTCGGTGAACAGAGATTAAAATTTGTTGCTGAGTTTCTTCCAGGTGGATATTTGACTGAAGGCCATAGAAATAAAAATTGCTTTGGACGCCACATAATCTTGAGCTAACCCTCAGCACAGCTAGTGTGACGTGATCGCTGGAGCTCGGTACAGCCGTGGTAGGAAACCTACACCTCGGACCTGTCCGACGAAGCGTGTAGGGGAGCTTATCGACGGGGGGCATCGCAGATAGAGGACATCTACACTGTTGGTGATCGTGGTAGTACTCGAGACCTGATCTGATAGGTCTCCACCTCACAATCTATCTAACACCTTACCATGGACGGGATGGTTATGTGATGTTTCGTCCCCGCCGCTCTACCCCGAGATGTTTCGCCCCTGTACCATTTCCCTCCCACCGTTTCGCCCCCGAAAATAATAAATAAATTGAAAATCAGATAATTTCAAAAATAATAATTAATACATAGGTATTACGAAATATTTTAAAATTCAAAATTATGGGCAATGCCAGACAAATAATCCATGGTATCTATCCTACCATAACTTTCTGCAATATTTTTAATTTTTTTTGAAATGACACTATATTTTTTGCTTATTTTTGGTCTAATACCTAATAATAATTGTGAAATTTCATATCATAATAATTATAATAATATAGTATAAAAATAATATAATTATATTTTAAAATATAATAGGCCAGGTTTTCGAGAAGTTTATTATTTAAAAAAAATTGTTTTGTGCCCCTGTAATCACTTAAATTATCAGACATACATCTTTCTATAATTTCTAACTTGAAAATCTAATTTTTTTTGCCTACGGCGCCGGCGCAATCTTTGTCCCCCGCCCTTCAAAAAATTGTTTGGAGCCGTATTTTTAGCCCCCTCCCCAAACTTTTGACTCTAATAGTTGCGCCTATGATAGTGCATCTAAATCTAACATGGGGATATATAATTTTATATGCGGCCCGCGAAATTATGATGCATTTCCAAAGTGGCCTGCAAGATCATTTGGGTTGGCCGCCGCTGCTGTAGAGCGTGGTTGTTTTTTTTAAACTATTTATAAATTGAAATATATTTGGAAATAAATTACTGCAAACATTGAAAACCGCGATGCCAGTCTTCTATGTTATTATTCTTCCTGTGACGATCATTTAAGGTTCTGTTGTATATTCCACATTTCAATAGAAAATTGAGAAGCTCCGCCTTTGTCTTCTGTTTCTTCAGCCTATATAACAGTGATTAAAATAATCCCCAATGGCCACCAATTATAGTAGAAATTAATAAAAAAATGTAAATGTGGTGTAAAACCATACTGCATAAGTTTGGAGTGAAACGGTCGGGGGCGAACGTCACCGTCCCATAAAATTTTGCTTAGTGTGTAACAAAGAATAATTATTTATCGAGATTCGGGAAAGAAAATCATATTCTGTACAAGAGAGTCCATGGATTTTGACAAACTCCTAATATAATATAAAAACTATGTTATTTATTTTATATATTTATTTTATTTAAGTAGTTTGCTTATATTAATAATAAGTTATTATTGATAACATAAGTACGCATTTGAAATTAATTAAAATTATTAATTTTAACAAGATGTTAATTTTAATATTACTACACATTATACATAAACACAATACTATAAATGTGTTTGATTTGGCAAACTTAATTAACATAATTATTTATTTTGTAATGACTTAAAAATAATTACAATATATTCCAGGTACGTATGATACACGAATAATTATAATTTCTATTTATCGTTAATTTACATATTATGTTCGAGGGTTGGAAATATTGGGTACTGTACAGGTACATATTAAATCTGTTATAATGATGATTTTTATTTTCTTTATTAACCACCTTCTCAACTTATTATAATATGCAGTACTATGATAATAGTATATAACTGGAAGAAGTTATTAGTTAAATTGGCGGTATTTATGCAAAAGGAAACCAACGTACACAAAAATGCATGGACTCGTTCAGTTTTGCACATTTATGTACATTAAATCTGAGCATTAAATTATACAAATGTTATGAATTGAATGAAGCTTTTCATTTTAAATATTATATATTTATTTTCTTTTTTTTTTAATTAATTATAATATTTTTAATTTTTTGATTAGGTACATTTTATTTATTGTATTTTAAAATTTTGATGTTTGCAGTCATTTAATAATTTACTATGAAATAAAATTCAAAAATTTAACATTGTTTATTATATCTTTCCAGTTGTCTTATAAGAATTCTATCATTATTGATTCCTATTTTGTTTAATACAATAGGAAAATTATGTAAAAGTAATTCAAATAACAGAACTGTTAGATTAAATTACCGATGTGCGAAGACCCGAAGTTATCTATAGCCCGAAGATGTACTGAAGCTTTTTCCAACATTTGTATACTATTTTATTCACAATGATGTAGTAATTAAGATTTATTTGTTACGTTTTTGGTAAAATTTTTTTAAGTAGGCAGCGAATACAAATTTTATTGTTAAATTGACAAAAATCTTACTTTCCCCCATGATAGTGAATAACACATTGATTTCAAGAAAAACAATAGCGTACAACTTGATTAAGGAAGGATCAAAATCCAAATCTATTTTAAGGAGGAGGCTCCTTGACGAAAATTGGCTTTTAATGGAGACACTACGGCTTTTTAAGCAAAATTTTTTATATGAAATTGTTAGAGCAGATTATTATTCTTGATGCGAAAAAATATATTCCATATTCTTTCGTCAGTTTCATGTTTTAAATAGGTACCTAAATTTTCCAATTATAATAAGTCAATTTTAGTTTAAACAAAATAATGCTTTAATCCAAAATTTATTTGATAAATAGTTTGCTTCAAGAATTACTTCATTCAATTTCATTTATGCGTGTGAGTGAATATAAACTTCATTGTAATTAATTTTACAATTTACTTATTGTGTAAATGGTAAAGTTGTATTACAATATTAATAAACACTCATTATTTCATTATTTTTTTGGTCAAACATCGTATATAGGTTGCTGTCTACAAACCGCTCACGCAGTCATACTAATTTATTTTTTTTAAAAATACATACATAACATGGCATCAGTAACTGTTGTGAATGCAATATTGTTTCACATAAGTTTCACATAATTGTTTGATAATACCTGCTTCAATAATACATAACATTACTACATTATTAACTAGGTACAGTTTATAATTTCTTAATAAATAATCTCATAATCACTATCAACCATATGACACATTCCTAATAAATAAATTATTGTTTTAAATTAAACTGTGAACTTGTAGGGTGTTAAAACACCCTATGAGTAAAGTTCGAATGAAATAAGATCACTGGGTGGAGCTAATGTGCAGAAGTGAAAATTAAATGAACTACGGCACTGGCACGTTTTCCCATAACATTTAAGATGCAAGAAATTGGCTCTCGCCCAGTCATCTTTTTTCATATGAACTTTACACATGTATAAACATATCGACAAATTTGATCAGCGAATTCTTGAAACAAAAACAGATAGTTTTTTACTTCTAACAATAATTATTATTATTTTTGAGAAAAATTATAAAAATAAAAAATATTTTGTTAAAAAACAAGAATTACAATTATTATTAAATACCCCCTGAAAACAAGTTGTCATAATCATTCAAATATAAAATTTAGATTGTAAAAAAATTGGTATAAAACTAAAAAAATTTATAAAACTATAACTATCATTTTAATCTTGAAAAATATTTTAATAGAAAATAACGTTTTTATTTTTTAAAACTTCTCAAATGTACTAGAGAAAACATAAAATATTAACAAACTATTATTTTACTACCTTATTTCGTGTGAAAAATATGGACGCCTGAAATAATAGAGGCAATCACGGAAAAACAGAAGGCCTACAGGAAGTATCTACAACAGCAAACAACGACAAACTGTGAAGACTACAGAATAAAAAGAAACCACGCTAAAAACCTCGTCCGAAAAGCCCATCAAGAATCGTGGGACAGATACATCAGCATTATCGAGGACGATATACATGGAAGACAAACCCTGGCATATAAAGCAATGAAATCCTTCAACAAGGCGCAAAGAGAAACGATACAAATAAATAATATAGAAAAAGAAACATGGATGACACACTATAAAGACTTATGGTTTGAAGATAATATAACAACGCAAGAAGTTTGGTCTACAGAAGTAGGGGTAAAGGGATTGGATGATATTTGCATGGAAGAAATTACTGAAGCTTTAAGAACAACAAAAAACCGGAAAGCCACTGGCATGGATGGTATAAACTCGGAGCTGCTGAAGTATGGTGGACTGCTTTTAAAATTGCGACTTCTACACCTTTATAATATGTGTTGGAAAATGAAAAGCATACCTGAAAGTTGGAGAAAGGCAAAAGTGGTATCTCTGTTCAAGAAGGGCGAGAGAAGCAAATGCGAGAATTATAGGGGAATCAGCTTGCTGGAAAATTCATATAAACTGTATGCAAAAATACTAAATAACAGGCTCAGACCAATAGCCGAACAAATACTAAGAGAAGAACAAATGGGATTCAGAAGAGGTCGTTCTACTTCGAATGCCGTTTTCACTATCCGCCAAATTATAGAGAAACATCGTGAGTTCAACCGTCCGACCTTCATTGCTTTCATAGATTTCGAAAAGGCTTTCGACAATGTTAATAGAGAAAAAGTATGGAATATAATGATAAAAAAAAAGGTTACCCATACCATATAATAACAGCTATCAAATCGCTATACACTGATACGACTATAGTTTTAGATATAAACGGTAAAATGACAGAAGAAATTCCAACAAATAAAGGGGTCAGACAGGGCTGTAGCTTGTCGCCGACACTTTTTAACATTTACATTGACGATATCATCAACGAGTGGAAACATGGAATTTTGGTTGGAATACAGATCAGTGAGAATGCGATAATCAATTCACTTCTATACGCAGACGATATGACAATTATCTTTGAAACCGAAAGAGATTTACAAAAGGCAATTTATACGCTTAACGAAATCTGCAAATCATATAATATGAAAATATCCACAAACAAAACTAAAGTCATGGCGTTTATAGGAAACAAGCCAACAAGAGCAAAAATCGTAGTCAATAATAAGACGATTGAACAAGTCTACAACTTCACGGATATGACAAAGATATTGAAAGCAAAATCGGAAATTCGGACAGATTTGTGGGACAATAAATAGATGTCTCAAGAACAAGACAAGGAAAGAAACTCGGTTAAAATTCTACAAGACCATGGCGGTACCAGTACTGATGTATGGGAGTGAATGTTGAGTAACAAACACAAGACAGGAAAGCCAGATCCAGGCGGCGGAGATGAGATTTTTGAGAGCGATTAAGGGTTGTAAGCGAAAGGACAGAATAAGAACGTTGAAATTAGAGAAGAGTTGGGAATCTTCAGTATAAGAGATAAACTGAAAGAAAACAAAAACAAATGGTCACACATTTAGACAGAATGAGGCAAGAAAGAATACCTACACAAGTAAGAAGATACAAGCCGCAGGGAAAGAGAAATGTCGGACGACCTAGAAAGAGATGGGCACCGTGACAGGCAGAAACGACTAATGCGAAAAGTGAAGAAGAAGAAGAAGATTTCGTGTGATCCTAATATCTCAGCATTTTTTTAGAATTAATTTTTTTTGTAGAATGAAATTAATACATTTAAATCTAAAAAAAGAATATTATTATATAGAAAAATTAAATTTAAAAAATAGATGCATAATTAGAAACACTGTAAAATATGGCAAGTATACCGTAAACAAAAGGTTAGATTTACTTTTATTTTAAATTTTTGTGTTAACCAAATCTAAAGTTCAAAATCTCCATATTCCTTTTTTTTAATTCACAATTTTAAATGCACTATTTCGATGTTAATTTTTAACTAAGTTTCCTGAGAAACAAAAAAATTACTATAAACCAAGTTATAATTCTCAGAATTAATACCTATTGAAAGAAATATTTATTAATTATGTACAAAAACCTAACACAATTAATTCTTCTAACTCTTCTAAACTTGAAGTTTTCAAATATACCTACTGTCGAAACTATAATAATAAAGTTAGTTTTCAACTCGCTAAATTAATAATAATAATTAAAATTTAAAATACTATACTAATTAATTAAATACAATAAAAGCAATTGTAATATTTTTGAGCTTTCAACTGCAGTTGTAACTTTCATCATTATAATTGGTTTTATTGTGTGTTCAATTAACTGAATAAGTTTTTAATTAATATTGTACCTGGTATAGTAAAATATTTTTCCCAAGAATTCAGTGTCAACTCGGTGTCAACATTATTTATCGATGTAGATACTTGAAAGGTACGCTGTATATGGTATAAAAAGAAAAGGTACAACATTTTGTTCCTGTACAGTATTTATAATTTATAAAAACTACATCTAAACATTTTCATTTGAATTTTGTTAAACATAATATAATAATAATAATAATTAATACCAAATTATAATATGTTAATAATTTATATACTTAATGCATTCCTATACATTCTATAATAGACACATAATGTGCATTTTATGCACATTACGTAATAAAAAATTATTGTATAACGTTTTGAAATTAATTTCAAAAATTCTAATCATTTCGATAAATGGTTGATTTTTTTTAATGATGCAAATCTCAATTCGCTATGTATTTTTATTTGTGAGTTAAATAATATTTAATTATATTTAGGTATTAATTATTATTTGTTTATTCTTACTTACAGATAATACAAAGTTGAAATTATTAGTGCACTAATTTACTAATGGAATTCAATACTTCATTAAAAATTTCACTCGGTATTTTATTTGGGAATTATTGCTATAAGATAAATTTTATAAGAAAATTATCAAGGGCACCTTAGTTATCCAAGGCTATGATCCTTAGGGACACTCGATTCTTTGTTTTAATTGGCCCCTTAATTATTGTTTCTTTACAAGTGGTTTATCTGCACAGAAAAAAATGCATCTATTCTTAGTTGTGTTTAGAGATTACCATCATGTTTTCATCCTCCAGAAATACAAATTAACATAAGTATAAAATTCTTTATTGTTGCTAGAAGGAAATTTGCGAAGGTATATTTTATAATATTTAATTAAAGTAGGCAGTAGGTTTTCTTACTAACCCATTAACGATTAGTTTTTTTTTTTCCAAGAAGTGGTTCTCCGTAGAACTTCAACAGCTTCTATAACTTGGTTCAAGTATCTCGGTTTCAACTAACTGCAGTAAAATTTTTCATTCTCCAAATATCTACCTGTTGAGCTAATGCTACATGGCCTGTAATGGACCAGAATTGATGGGGTTCTAAATCCACGTTAAACTGTAGGTTCCTTGTACTCGTCACACATTTTTAATACATAATGGGCACAGATAAGGAAAACAAAACCGAAATTCAAAGTGAGGAAATAAACTTTTCAAATAGTTGTCAGCGATAGCCATTACTTTCTATTTAAGTAAGGTAAATATCTTTCTTACCATTGTTTAAAAATAAAATACTGAGAGAAAATTTGACTACAATATTGAACTCTATGCAAAAAAAAATGCATTACATTTAGGAATGCGTTCTCAGCTTAAATATACCAAGTATAGAATATATCTTTAATTAGTGTCAAATATTTTCACTCGTAAATTATGAGAAGTACAAGCAAATAGAGAATTATTGTGGTCTGCAACATTAAAATCCCTTGAAAATTTAATCCAATATTGCTTAATCAGTTCTTGCAATTAAATTAAAACATTGTTTTCTATTTTCAATCGCAATGATACTCTCAGAATTTATCTTAACTCGTGATCGTATTTTTGTAGATTGATATACTACAGATTTTTGATACTAAAATTACTTTTGACTCAGTATTACATATCGATTCCAACAGGTTAAAATAAAATAAATTAAAATGTACGCGTGTAAATTGGTTTTAAATAGTGAGAGTTGGGAACATAATTATTTACTCCTAAATGATTTAAAGATAAAACTTTTGAAACTATGTTTAAATCTTCATTTTGCTTTCCTAAATTTATTCCAGAATTATATAATAGCCTATTTAAATTTTCGTCAACTGTCGGTACAAAATTTTGATTTGAGTAGTAGTTTCCAAAATTTTGAGAATTTGATCGAAAATATCTGTTGTTTGGAGATGTAGTAAATCCATTGTTATAATTATTATTTACAAAATTTCCTGTTCCAGTCTCATGTCTAAATACTCGATTACTTTCTGGTATATTTTGTCCATTATTATTTACAAAATTTCCCGTTCCAGTCTCATGTCTAAACACTCGATTACTTTCTGGTATATTTTGTCCAACGTCAAAGCTTTCTAAACCTCGAATAGATTGAAATGAATTTACTTTTGGTTTATTAAAAAATGGTTCGTTGTTTAAACCATTTAAATGTTGTTTCTGAACTTCCAAATTTTTGTTATTTGTTCTTTGAGTTGTTTGGAAACTGAAGTCACTTTGAACGGACTTATTTATCTCAAAATTATTCTGGATATTTTTGAAGGGCGGCAAAAGCTGTTGCTGTATATTTAAAGAATTAAAATTTGATGTGGTTGGATTTTGGGATTGACGGAAATTTATAGTGTTTGACACGTGTGGTGGAAGTTGATTGTTCAAGAAATTTTCGGGACGATTGTTTACTAAATTTTGAGGTGGTAGAGGTGGCAATAACGTGTTATGAAGTTGAAGAGTAGGTTGAAAAGCTATGCTAGGCTGTAATGTCACTGAACTTGCAGCAGCTTGTTTTCCTAGATAGTTTTGAATAATGCGATTTTCAATGGGATTGCTAAAACGATTATAATCATTGGTAGGGGTTGCTGGTGAATTATTTTGTAAATTTTTTTGCAACAATTTTTGTTCTTCTAAAATTGCTTGCCTTTGTTGCAATAATTTTTGCTCTTCAATTAACTGCTGTTGTCTCAGCGAGTAATCCTGATGATATTGTTGTTGCTGTACTTTCTGAATTTGTTTTTCTATAAATTTTTGTTTTTCTTGTAAATCTGTCCGCAATCTAATTTGCTCTTGATAATGTAGATACTGTTGTAATTTTATTTGTTCTGTTTGATATGTTTGCGATTCTTGTTTGAAATTCAAATTTTCTGATTGCTTTACTTGATTCAAGTTTTGTTTTGAAATGGGTCGTTCTGTAGAAACTCTATAAAGAGGTTCAACTTTTTTGGGTAATCCTACGTTATCGTGATGAACTGTAAATGCTGCGACTAATGGAGCTTGGAAGAATTGAATATTTTCTACTTTAGCTTCGCTTTCTTCAGTTGATGATGTAATGATCGGAGAAGTTGTCGTGACACTAGTAGATGATGTAATTCTTGATTTTTCAGTAATACTGACTAAATTTTTATTATAATTATCGATAATAGGTTTAGATAATGTTATATCGTCTTTTAATGATTGATATTTTGGAGATCGTGTAAAACTACTACTTGCACTAGTGATTATATGTTCTGCGTCGTTTACTGGATCTAACTGCGGTACGGAAGTTGGAACAAACATAATTATTGGTCTTTGTTGGTATCCATCACTTTTTTGAATTAAAACTTGAGATTGATTTGACGTAGTTTTAGGTACAGTAGCAGTTGTTGTAATTTGATCGGAAGATGTAGTAAGAAACGATGTTAACACAGAAGATGGACTTACTTTTTCTACAGTAGCATTTAATGATTTTTCTGATTGCAATTCATTTAATGCTTTTAGTAAAGCTTTACGTAAATTACCATCAAATTTATCGTTTTCTTCTTGACTAATTTCGTTAATTTCAGTTTCACTTTGGCAGCTTACTATTAGGGTAAGGATTATACAGAAGTGTACCTGAAAATTATAAAATTGTGTAAGAGTGGGTTTAAACAATATAATCTATTTATAAAATACATCGAAATAAAACTTTCTTTAATAACTTGTGAAATTATATAAAACCGTTTCTTGGGATTATTAATTAAATTATTAATAATATAACATTTAAAAATTATTTTTAATCATGCTTTAAATTTTGTTTTAATTATGCATTACTATTACGGTAATAAAAAATTGTCAATTAAAAATTTTTGATCCTTTGAAATTTGCAACTATTATAGTGGGCATCTGAATTTTATAATTTTCTTGCTAATTCTCAGACTAACATTGATTTTGAATTCGACCTATTTCTTATATGGTTGTATATTTGTAGAAATCTATGTCTATGTATTAGTAGAAATCAATAATTCCTTTCATAGCAATATTTTAAATTCTTTGATTAAAATTCGGTTAAACATCACTAATTAATTAGATGAATTAAAGATATCGGAAGAAGATAATTGCTTAGAAATGTAGATTTATTATTCTTGAATCATAGAAAATGAATGTGAGGAAAGGATCGTATGGGATATTCCCAACAATAATAAGAATAATATTTGTTGTAATTGGGTTCAATAGTTATTATTATTGCTTAATTTTATAATACATAGGTAATAATAGTTTTAATATTAGTTTAGTATTCATTATTAATTTATTTAGTACAAATACACCTAAGTAATTTACATTAGTTACTACAGTTGTGTAACAATATAAAATTTTGATTATTGAAATAAAGAAAATAGAAATTAAAATTTATCACCTCTGATATAATTCTTGTAAAGAAAGCTGTTACTTCAGCTTAAAAGGTCATCTAAGTTGAAGATAAGTTCATTAAATTTTCTCTCTATGACCTCTAATAAGTTTAACAACTTAAGTGAAAGCAAAAATATTGTTTTATAAAACGCCCATATTTAGATATAATTTATTTAATTGATTAAACTCAGTTGGCCTACTATGTATTATGTATACAGCAGCATATCAATTTTAGCTTTACAGAGTCTCTTCATTGTATAACTGATGTACGTTTAATTGTAGTAAAAAAAGATGTAGGTATTAATAAAAAAATATTGAAAAATTATATAACTGTAAAAAAAGTATCTATTACTTTTAAAATTACACCATAAATGTACTAGAATTTACAAGGACTTGCAGGAGTTAAAAGACTTTTTTTACCTTACATCCTTTTCATACATCTTAAAATAATAGAATTGCTAATGAATTAGACAAAATATATATATTGTCGTATTTTTTTTTTGAATGAAGAAGCAGTAAATTTAATTATTGAAAAAGGATTGATTTATGTATTTTGAAATTTTGAATTTTTCAATGTTTCGCGGTAGATGTGGGTCACCGAGTGAGGTGTTGCTAAAATTTTGAGTTATAATAAAAAGCTGTAAATTAAAGTTTGAATAATTAAAATTTTGTGGAAAAATCGAACAGAGTGTTATTTTAATTTTTAGAGCGGGCGAATTGGATATGGAAAATTAAGTTTGAATTTAAAATGGAATAAATAAAGGAATTTGAAAGCGTGCTTTAGAACGTTGCCCGATAAGGCTCGCGGTGATAAGTAAGCGAATTTTGACTGAGCAGCTGGGGGCTAATTGATAGCCCGGACTGGAGGATAATATTTTTAAATAAGTTCTGTTACCAGGAATTATAGGTCTGGGCCAATTTACATGAAATCTCAAGGTTATAAAAACAAATGGCACAATACAGGAAGCATTGAAGAAATTACCAAACTTGAGTGAATGATGCCATTCGTTCTCAGTTTATTGATTAAATTTTTTTAAACTTCATGTTTTTTTCAATATGCAAATTTTCATTGTTTCAAACCATCAATATAACGAAAAAATGTGCGTTTTTGGTACAAAGAAGTATAAGCTTCTTAAAATCTACATTATTTACTGTTCCTACTGTGATCTATATATTTTTTCAGTTTTTATTTTTGCAAGGGGGCTTTACAAATGTGTTCAAAAAATATTAAAATGAAATTTATCAAATTACTGAAATTATAACGGATTCCTTGCAATTCCATTCATTTTTATAATCAAATAAATTATGTATAATTTAATATGTAGGTATTGTACGTATAATCATAAACTACACGAGAAAGTTTAAAAGTATTTTTCTCAAAACTACATTTTTCAAGTCGCGAATACATTTTCCAAACAAACTACCTCGATGGATTGACTTACATTTTTTACGCATTTATAGTTATATTTTAGGTTTTCGTTGGACCTCCAATATCCAAAATATATTTAAAATTACTATTATCCAGACAGTGGTGATGGTAAATAATTTATTATATTAAGTTCTCTACTATAGCACTGTACAATACACCCCTAAGCAGTACACTGACATTTTTGTGTATAAATCTGGTATTTGGTGTAACATAAATCGGAACATAAAGGATATATTTATTATCGTCAGCAAATATAATGTCCTTCCACCATTCTACATTTTGATATTACGTGGGCTAACAAGCAAAAAGCACTAATAAGTCAAAAATTCGATTTTGGTTTTAAGTGTATTTAGATCTCAATTTTGATGATATTCCTATTGCAAGTGCACATTAAGTCATATCTGATGTCATTTGTGATATCATATTATAGCAATACCAGACAACACCAAATCAGTTAAAAGTTAAAGAAAATTGCAAATTACTGAACAGTTTCGTTTTCGACTTACTTAGTACCTTTTGCTTTTAAGCCCATGATTTATAGTCTTGATACGACACGCACTGGTTTCTTCCTATTTATTTAATTTACAAATAGCTTTCCTGGCTACCCAAGCCAAGCTATGTTTCAATTTCGAATATTATATGTATGAATAACCCACGAATAATCTGATTAGCTTTCGTATCCATTTATGCTCATATTTGGCAAGATTTTAAATTATTCTTTGTGTAATTTAATTTGACCAATCTCTTAGAATGTGGGCGCGGAGTTAAAATTTCGTTTCTCTCAAAACCTTTTTACTGAGATGTTTTTGAAAACCCAAAAAAATGCTATTATTTTCAAAGCTGTAGTTCTCAATATAACAAAATTTTAAAAATTTGAACGACGTTTTAGCATATTAAGATTCCTTTGCAAAGAAATGCCGCAAAAATAAATCAATTTATCTTAACATGTCAATAGGTAAACCTTTTCCAATCTAGCTATGTTTTAAGTTTTAGTCAACTATTATTTGGTTCCTGCCATTCTATATTTCTGTTGCCGCACTCATACTGCAAATATAATTTATTATCAGTCATATTATAGTCATACATCTTCAGTTATCGTCGTAAATGTCAGTGACCAAATACATTATTATGCTTATTCTTCCTCTTAAATCACTTCATTTGTTAATTTTGGGACATAAAACGCTGATTTTGCTTTGTCTTACATACAATTCGTAAACACTCACTCATATTGAACATACGTGAATGGCCAGATTTTTCTTTAAAATCAATACAATCTTCATTTCCATACTGTGGCTATAATATATTTAAATTGGTTAGTAATAATAAATTAGTAGGAATATTTTAATAATTTACGGATTAATGGAATAAAAATTAATATTATATTTTTAAACTTTCAAGTGTAATAATTAGAGCTGAGATTTTAGTTCTTTTACCTTTTAATATGGGATATAGATAATGAAAATCAATTAAAGGTAAAATCCGTTTCAAAAAATTTCCTTTAATATGGGAATAACTCGTTTTTACCTTTTTTTACCTTTTTTTGTATTTTTTTGTTTATAGCACCTTTTTTAACATTTTAACTCCCTTTTTAAACTTTTTGTCATGAAATTTGATCCTAATGCAGCTGTGTCTATAAAAAGAGCACAAGAAGTTTAAATGTTCAATCTCAATTAGTTTATATTGCTACAAATTTTAATATTTTGCATGAAGCATTACAAAGCTCGAAATTTTTAATAAAGTAAAAATTCATTTGGAAACTTGTGGGGGGGGGGAGACAGTGACAGACAAATTTAAAAAAGTTACAAGTAGAAATCCCGGATATGAAACTTTATTGTCAATATCCAAAATCTTTTTATGGGAAAACATCACTTTACCTGTTAATTAATAAAGAATTACGATTAATAAAAATAATGCTTTCATAGAACTTGTTTACCTAACCAATTAATTTTTTCCTAACGTTTAAGTGCTCTTACCGAAAGTGAAGTTTCTTTATCTATAGTTTTTCTTACCTAAAGCTAAACTTTTTTTACCTAAAATCGCCTTAAATAAACTTTATCTTACCTAAAATCAACATTTTAAGCACTTTTTTAGTTACCTTTTTTAAACATTTTTAGTACCTAAAATCTCAGCTCTAGTGATAATACACTCTTCATCCAGAAATGGAGGGACGCTCCAGAACGGTGTGTGCTACTAGGGTTGTCATTTGAACGGTACTACTAATGATATTATAATATTATGTAGATAACTTTAATTTTAAAAATATGTAGCAATTTTCCGATTGTGTTCTATATTTCGCCCACTTTCCTATGCAAAATGATAAACTGACGGCAATCGAAGCTTTTATATATTTTTTGTCGTCAATTTTCACTCTATTTCAATACTAACATTGTCCATCAAATTGCATTAATATTATAATTTGTCTCTTATGGAAAAGCTGATCTGAAAACATACGCTAGTAGGAAACTAAAGTAGGAAACAATATTAATTAGCTGTACATAAAATTATCGGTTTATTTTCTTTAAAATTAACAAAATCATACACGTTTCTATACAAAATTCTGATTTGGTAAAGCACTTGTTTTTGTAGCTATTTTCCAATAGCATTTTGAAACAGTCGTTTTTATAAGAATACCATTTATAGTTTCTTTTGATCACAAATCATTTTCACATCCGATGTCATCTTATATAATTGTTTTCTATTATTGTCCCAAATAGTAATTTCTTTAACAAAGTCTTAAATAAATTCAAGTTTATTCACTTCATTAATATTCATGTATTAGGTATTATACACATACAATAATTATAATAATTAACTACTGTTTATTAAATCTTAGCCAAAATATATTCTGTGCAAAATAATTAATACACAAACACAGTGAGAAAGTTAAAGAGAAATTAATTATTTAACTAGTACCAACAATGAATTTAAATAATTAATGTTAGCTTAGGATAATTTCACTATCTTTTGTTTTTGCCTTAAATAGTATATAACAATTTAATAACCATCTTTAAGTAATATGGCATTTAAAGAAGAGGTTTACCATTTTTGATGCACCTATCTGATTTTGAAAAGCTCACACCAAATTTTACTTTTTACGTTTAATTTAAATGGATCTATTCGACTATTACCATAATGTATACATAAATTCTGAAAATATTCTTAATAACTAATTCAGTAGTTAAGTTTATAAATCATATATGTCATTTTTAGACATTTAATCAATTTATTACCAATTTAAAATAGTAGAAAATATTTAATTTTTCTATAAAAATATTTAAAAAAGAAAGTTACGTTGACGCACCTTAAAATTTTGACACTCCTATTATTATATTCGCAAGATAATTAAAAAATAAGATTTATTGGTTGCATTTTGCTGAATGAACAAATTGAATTTGAATTATATACCTTTTAAAATCTAATTCAATTAATGAAGCTTTAAGCTGTACTCGAATTTTTTAATTGCATATTGTAAAGCTGCTCCAAAGCTCAGCTTTAAATTGCTTAAAAATTTTGATCATTTCAAAAGGTTGCACAGTTATTTTGAATTACCATGCATGGTCTTGCTTAAAGTTATGTTAATATCCTTCCAAGAGTTAAATTTTTGATAGCGAATTAAATTCTTCTAACGGAGGTCAATGTTTGTGTTATGTGAAGACCTGCAAAGTGCATATTTTTATATTATTGTATTTTCCATCTTCTGAAGTACCCTAAATTTTTGTATGGAAGGAAAACATTATTTTAAACATATCAATTTATCAACAATATATTTTAACGTTCTCTTTTCTCATATCCTCATGTTTTCAAATTTAATTTATTATTTTGCTTTGTCCAAGATTCAGGCAACTGAATGATAAGATATCCCTGCATTCAATTTTTAAAATAAATGAAAATACAGTATCTCACAAAAGTAGGTTAACCAAGTATATTTTTCATTATAATCTTAATTTTCATGGTTACTTATTATCAAAATCAAAAAAATAAAAAACATAATCATAATATAGTTTATTTTTGTGAATATTAAAAGAAAAAAATATAAAATTTCACACTTTTCCAGTTCTAAATATAAAAACTACAGTACACCCATAAAAATTTATGTCACAAAAGTAGGTTAACAAATACAAAATTATATGTTAGTACCCACAATGTCCACCCCCTCGAATTGATATAGTTGCCAATCTAAATGGTAATGATTGGGTATACTAGTACACTCAATTGGAGTAATATCAAACCATATTTATTCTATTAAATTGCGATGGGTAGTCAAATTTCTGGGACATATTTCTGAGATTCGGAGTAAAAGCAGAGTCGAAAGGTTTTCTATAGGAGAGAGGACCTGACTCTGGGGTGGCCACTCCATAACATTAATATTGGCATCTTGAAGGTAATTGGTGACAACTTTGGCGCGGTATAAGGAGCATTGTCCCGCTGCAGAATAACTTCTTCACCAATTAGACGTTTACTTTCTGGTATAATTACTTCTTTTAAATGATTTAAATATGCCACAGCATTGACTCTTCCTTCTAATACCAAAATTTTTCCTACCCCTGCTGAACACATACACCCCTAAATCATGAAAACCGTTTATAATGATTTTACTGTGGGTTTGTGGCTATATTTCAGACGAATCATAGATTCGTCAGTCCATAATATTTTATCCCAATAATTTAAGGGTTTTAAAATGTTATCTGAATAGAACTTCATCCTTTTTTTAATATTAATCTTGTTAACAAAGGGTACTCTGCGAGCAATTCGACCAATTTTATTTACTTCACGAAGACGACGTCTTACAATTTCTATCGATATTTGATTTTTGGTGTAAATTTCAAGTCTTGCACGAATGCATGGAGTGGACATGTAAGGATCTGAAGACGAAATTGTTTGTATTTTAATATCCTCCCGTTTAGTTGTGATTTTTGGCTGTCCTTGTCTCTTAATTACCGTTACTCTATCTTCGGTTTTGAATGATTTTATAACTTTAAAAACCGAAGTTGGTGATTTATTAAAAATTTTGCTATCTCGCGAATTTTTTTGCCATATCCATACATTTTTAGTATTAATATACGTTATTCTAACGTTAAATATTTAAATTTGGCCGTATTGGTATTTTAAATTTTGATAATTCTATAATAATGAATGTTAGCATTTAGAAAAATAATTTGACATCTTTTTTTTTTTCATTTCTAACCTTTTTGAGTTTTTCAAAAAAATTTGTACTAAAAAGCTTGAATTGACTTCAATATACAGGGTGTCCCCGCACTCACTTTACATAACTTAGGTGGTGAAAGAGGACACTTTTCTAAGAACAATTTTTTTCTAAATTCGAACCCTCGAAAGTTAGGCCTCTTTAAAGCATTTTTTTTTAATTTCCACCTTCACGTGGCCATAGCCGCGAAAGTATTGATTTTTCAGTAAAAATGGTTTAGTACTTTTTTAAAGAGCGTGAAATAATCTACAAACTAGATTTAAACCTTTTCTTGTCTAAAATCAACGGCTTTCGAGTTATGAATTAAAGTAAGTTAAAAAATGTCGAAAAATTTTAGCTTTCTTTTTTTCTGGTTTTTTCAAGACCCTGTATCTTTTAAACGAAACATTTTACAAAAAATCTAACGCCCCATTCCGGATAGGAAATTTAACGGACTACAACTTTTGTCTAGTAAAAATTTTTGAGAAACCAATCCATTTCACAGAAAATCAGAAAATAACAAACAAAGCAGCTACAAAACATAAAATTTAATTCACAAAATTTTTATTTTTTTTGAAAAATTATTTTATTAATTAATTTTAAACTACTTATTAGATTATTTAAGTAAATGTTGAAAATGACCACCCTCATTTTTAATACACAGTCGTGCTCGTTTTAAAATATGCTTTTTAGTATTTTATAAAATTTCCTTTTTATTTAAAAGCCATTAAGCAGGGGTGGTCAACAAGGTCGAGGGATTGACCAGTTGATCACGAGGCCAATTTTGGTCAATCGGTGAGTATGAAAAGTGTCAAAAATTCGAATTTCTGTGATTAAAAGTGTCGAAAAATCGCCTTTTTTCGATTTGTTTCGACAAACATCTTTTAAAACAATCACAACTGTGTATTGAAAATGAGGGTGGTCATTTTCAACAATTACTTTATTAATGTAATAATTTAAAATTAACTAATAAAATAATTTAAAAAAAAAAATAAAAATTTTGTGAATTAAATTTTATGTTTTGTAGCTGCCTTGTTTGTTATTTTCTGATTTTCTGTGAAATGGATTGGTTTTTCAAAAATTTTTACTAGACCAAAGTTGTAGTCCGTTAAATTTCCTATCCGGAATGGTGCGTCAGATTTTTAGTAAAATGTTTTGCTTAAAAGATACAGGGTTTTGAATAAAACCAAAAAAAATGAAAACTCAAATTTGTCGACATTTTTTAACTTACTTTAATTCATAACTCGAAAGCTGTTGATTTTAGATAATAAAAGGGTTAAATCTAGTTTGTAGATTATTTCACGCTATTTAAAAAAGCACTAAACCATTTTTACCGCAAAATCAATATTTTCGGTGCTATGGCCACGTGAAGGTGGAAATTAAAAAAAATGCTTAAATAGGCCTAACTCTAGAGGGTTTGAATTTAGAAAAAAATTTGTGTTAAATATTGTTCTTAGAAAAGTGTCCTCTATCACCACCTAAGTTATGTAAAGTGAGTGCGGGGACACCCTGTATAATTATAATTTCAATATACTCAATTGCACTTGTGCTGATAACTAAAGACTGATCTTTAAAGACTTTGTTAACCTACTTTTGTGACATAAATTTTTATGGGTGTACTGTAGTTTTTATATTTAGAACTGGAAAAGTGTGAAATTTTATATTTTTTTCTTTTAATATTCACAAAAATAAACTATATTAAGATTATGTTTTTTATTTTTTTGATTTCGATAATAAGTAACAAATATAAAAATGTCTATAATCGATGAAATAAGAAAATGATTTGAATAAATTTAAAAGCCTTTTAAATATAATTACAAACAAAGTGTTTACACCAAATAATGTTAAAACTATTTAAAAAGCAATCTTTAAGTAATTAGTTGGTAATTTTAGTATGTTTGCAATATTGTTAAAAAAAAATATTTAAAATATTTTAGCTTTTAGTTACTTAATATGTTAAATTTTTAAAATTTTGCAAACTTACTAAAATTACTATCTAATTACTTGAAAATTACTTTTTAATTGGTTTTATAGCAGTATAATATAATCTACTCTATATATATAAAAAGATAAGAAAAATATGCAACGTTTTTATGCAACGTTTTTATGCAACGTTTTTGTGCAACGTTTTTATACAACGCTGAGAACAGCTATTGGACGACACCAAATCAACATTATAATCACATCAACGGATGAATCAAAGCAAAGCAAAAGCAAAAGCAAAGCAAAACCAAAGCAAAAGCAAAGCAAAAGCAAAGCAAAGCAAAACCAAAGCAAAATCAAAAGCAAAATCAAAAGCAAACGCAAAAGCAAACGCAAAAGCAAACGCAAAACAAGGCAACAAAACCATGAGACGCAAAAACACAAAGATTGAAAGATTTATGTAAATGCAAAAATCCGTTTGGTGGCAAATTTGTTATTTTCGGTGGTGACTTTCGTCAAGTTTTACCTGTTATAAAATACGCTTCACCTGTGGAGATAGTCAATTATACTTTAAAGTCAACATCAATTTGGCCAAGCAGCATTATATTATTGAAAGTACCGAATAGCTGGAAATCTACAAATATAATTCAGGGACACGGACAACTCGGCACCGGCGACTCGGTACCGGACAACTCTGCACCGGATAACTCGGCACCGGGAAAACTCGGCACCGGACAACTCGGCACTGGCAACTCGGCACCGGACAACTTGGCACCGGGGAAACTCAGTTCCGGGCTAACTTGGCACCAGTTGAAAAACTTTAAAAAAATGTATGAGGATCTAAAATATAATAACTGTACCATACAAAGTGCTAATAACCGCGTAGTTGAAGCACGTTAAACTATAAATAAAAAAAAAAGAAGGTAAATCCCGGTCGAGGCTAGGTTAGTGTTAGGAAACGACTTTTTTTTAAAGAGAAAGTCATTAAAAGGTAGATTAATTACTAATAAAGAATATTTGAATGTGTGACATAATATGGTCCGGTACCGAAAAAAAATGCGAGATTCACCCCATTCCTAGTAGCACAATTTGCCGATTTGGAAGGCCCTAAGGGGATGTTTTTAAGGAGTTTAGTGCTGCAAAAATGGCTCTGGAGGGGACTCGGCACCAGTTGAAAAACTTAAAAAAAATTAAAATATAAAAAATTTATTATATTAAAGAAATTATATATCTTTTTATAATTCACTTTCCGGAACAAACGCTACCGAAGTTATCATACGTGACTTTGCGACGGAAATGGTCTTAAAAATCCGAGGTGACCTTCTCTTTTAAAAAAAAGTCGTTTCCTAACACTAACACTAACCTAGCCTCGACCGGGATCTACCTTTTAAAAGTTTTTAACTGGTGCCGAGTTGTCCTGTGCCGAGTCGCCGGTGCCGAGTTGTCCAGTACCGAGTTGTCCTGTACCGTATAATTCAGGACATTTACAGCAATTCAATTGCTTCTAATGCCGATCTCTCCGACAGAATTATATTAGCCTGCCACAATGATGATGTTCGGGCGAGATTCATACCTACTTAAGTCAAGATATAGCTAAACATCGAGGGGTCGATCAAACAGATGAGGACATTCGTTTGAAATATGAAGTCGAATAATTAAATTCATTGAATTTCCCTGGTTTTCCAGTACACAAATCAAAACTTAAAATAGGATCTGTTGTTATGCTAGCAGAGCTTTAACAAAGTTGGTATATACATCGATAGGCCGTTGTTTAGTCATGGACAGTTATATGTAGCAGTATCAAGATGTCGAGCGAAGGATGGAATACAAATTCAAAGTGAAAGCAACATAAAAAATGTTGTATGGAAATAAGTTTTATAACTTGAAGTTATTAGGGCCGCAAAGCCCTAGGGGCAAAACCCCCCTAGTATAAAAATAATAATTTATAATAATAATTTATTGTCTAAATCGGTGACGTTCTGCCCAGATTTTTAAAATCTAGTAAATATAACAAAAAGAGTAAAATAGAGTAAAACCGAATAAAACGTAAAATTGGTACTTATAATGACGGGCGAGGCTGTACTTTGACGGACCTCCGTACACTGAAAAAACACTATGGTTACAAGAAGCACAATTTGAGTATAGATTGTCTATAAACTGTACTCTTTTCTAACACAATTGTACATAATTTTAACACAATTTTGATTTGTCGACAATTTACCCCACTACTTGCAAAACAGTTTTCTTTGCAGTGTAAAAAATTCACATAGAATCACAATATCGATAATAAATTGATAACACTTATCCATGTTCCATAGTATGGCCAATTGAAAAGTTTATATTCCATGAGTAAGCCAGTTTAATTAATTTAATATCTTGTACCTCTAAATACTCGCCAGGTATAATTTATAGGCGGCTTACATCAGCAATCTGCCCTACGTGCTTCTCTCCTGAGCATAATATTTATTATATATAAATTTAAGGGGTTACATTGTTTTTTATTAAATCCATTTTTTTTTTTAATTTTTTTAACTAAACGCGCGTTCTCACGAATCAAGTTTAATTGACCATTTTACAGTTGATCAACAAAAGTTGATTTATTTTATTTAACATTTATTGGAACAAAGTGGAATATGACTTGAATGAGTGAGTTATGAATGAGTTATGAATAAGAATGAATGAATGAGTTATGACAGTTTCTATTTAATTCGGTTGAAAATAGCGTCGAAGTGAAGATCAACTCACATTCACACGTGTCAAGCTTGAAAGCGATTATCAAATGACTCATCATTTGAACGATAAAGTTTGACTGGTTCAAACTTTTTTTGATCAACTAAAAGGTTGTTCAACTGTATTGAAACAGAGGTTCTCAATTCAACATTGGTTGATGAACTGATTGGTCAACTAAACTTGATTCATGAGAACGGGGCTTTAACAGTATTTTCCCAAATTTTCAAATCAATCGGAGTAAAATTCTAAGGGGTCTCTAATAAACCAGGTCTCAATGGTAGAATTTTCAAAATTTTTAAATGAAAATTTTATAAAATATTATTCAAAAATGTTGTTTTTTTATATGCTTGAAAGTTTGAATAAAATAATGTATTTAAAAAGAATTGGAGAAAATATGCATTTTTTAACCTTGAAAACCTTAGATGATTTCAAGATGGTTTTTAAAAAGTTAGAACAAGAGGGATATTATTTCAAAAATTAATTCGCCATAATATGCTCAACAAGCAATAACAACAATGCATTAAATAATTAGCATCTTATTTACTCATATTCTACCACAGTGAAAAGTATACAGTAGTATAACATTTTACCACTGTGAATAATAAGTATTATCTATACTCTAGGCTAGGTAATTTATAGTATAATGCAATTCCTTTTCATGCATAATAAAGACTAATTTTTTCAAAACTTTGCTAAGTTGCCTAAAAATATCGCAACCCAATTATATTTATTAAAATATCTATTCAAGTTCTAAAAATATTGAAGTACCATTTTTAAGAAAATGAATGACAATTTGAATAGAAATAAATTGAAGAGTGAATTTCTAATATATTTTTCTTCTTTTCGAATTTCTAATTGCGAGTATCTACATGTAACTCTTATATAAAATTTTGTCTGGATATAATTAATTTTTTATTAATTAGAAATAAATAGTTTTATTACATATAAGAACAATGTTAAATACCCACGTGAGAAGGTAGAGAGTAAAAGATTTTGTTTTAAAAATTAGAATTATGTATTATAACTTTCCTACTGTTCATCATTATCTAATAACTATGTATTATATAATTGAAGCGTTTATTTGAAAAATACCACTTGTCTTGTCTTGAATAAAAATTAAATATTATAGTTTATGAGCCTTCAGCTAATATTTGTATCATCGCCAAAATCTTTAATAATAATTAAGCTTATTGACGAAATCTACAAACTTAAACTTATTCTGCGTGAAAGCTTTCATCTTTTTAGTAACGCAATCAACAGTAGTATTTTAATTTTCTCTATATAAAAATAAATAATATTATTATTTAAGTAAGTCAAGTACACCTCCTGCACCGGTGTTATCAATACCCCGCTTATTGTTAAATGTTTGCGAAATGGAGAAAATATTAAAATAATCATGGAATATACGGGTAATTTTTTAATTTAACTGGCACTATTTATAGATGGCACTATAATTTACATAATAATCTAAGAATCGTATTAATCAATTATAATAGGAATACTAATTATAATAAATTATGCAAGTATATACATACGTAGTATATAATATAATCAACAACTACTTTCAATATAGATTTAATAATTAATTGAAATTATAATTATTATTCTTAACGTATTAATTAAATAGTATTAACAGGTACTACTGTAATTTTAAATGTGTTTAAAAATTATTTAGACGTAACAAAGGTAAGTTGGCCAATTTATTGTAACTTTTATTTCTTATCAAGTTATATTAAATAAAATATATAAAGGAATTATATACTTATATTATAAACAAGTTAGTAACCCAAAATATATTTATATATTTTCAATTTAACTTTAAAAAATATAATTTAAATTAATTTATTTTTCTTTTTTCAGGTAGTGGACTTTAATAATAATTACTCGAATATCTGACTCACTACGTTTCGCTAATCTATTGAAAGCTTCATCAGGAAGTACAAATTACAGAAATTAAGATAAAATGACAATTTAAAAAATGATTATTAATATAATATAATTAATATGGTTAATTTAACTTTGCATTTATTTCAAAAACAAATATTAATAAATATAATTCGTAGGATCACAGCGTTCAGAAAATTTTGTCGCATCTGGCACTTTCGCTCCTTAGTGGCAATTTTGTACATAGACGCATTAGTATTTGTATTGTATGCATTTATGATTTTTTTGATTTTTTAAAGAAAAAATTAAATATTTTATGACAGAAATTTCTAAATTAATGTGGGCATAAAGTGGGCAAATTTAACAACACAGTCTATAGTATATAATATTATATTTATATACTACTACATAGCTAATTTTATTATCTACCGTAAGTTTTCAAAATTTATTGATAATTAGATTGTATAATAATATTGATTTCTAATTGGTAGAACTTAATTTGTTGATGGAGAATTTAACGCTGGATAACTTTGGATATAAAAGTTTAATTTTTTAACTGTTACTTACAATTTATGCTTTCTTATCAAATTGTCTTCAATCTAATATTATTATTACTGTTCAAACATAAAAACTTTAAGTATTATTTAATTAATTTTAAGTAGTGAATTAAAATCTTAATAGGTTTTTAATTTTGGAAATTGTATTTTATATTTCTTAATTAAATGCAATTAATTTAACTAATTCATTTTTTATATTTTTATATCCAATTTTTATTAATCAATAATTGACCTCAGTGAAATTTTGCCCCCTTCTAAAATTTCCTAGCAAAATTTTATTCCCCGAATCACTAGGGAAATTTTATCCCCCAGTAATAAAATAAGATAGTAAAATATTCTTTGTGAATATTGACCGATGGTAAAAATTTGAATAAAATTTTACTCTATTTACCACCCCCACGAACAACTGGCTAAAACAAGACAACTCATGTCTGTTGCATATTGACAAATTTATTCTATTGCATAAAGAAAGAGCAAAGTTCAGGAAAACTCGTATGTTCCAAAGCTATTTGGATTTAACTATAACATTAATAAATTAATATAGTAAATAATTATTTTCTTGCTTTTTTCTTTTCCTTTATTTGCGGGGTTGGTGGACAATAATATTAAACTCTATATATTTTTTAATTAAGATAACGTTTCGAGGGTTGTGTTTCCTCTTCGTCAGACCTGAAGTTATATTAGTGAAATATAGTACATTAAATATTAAATTACAATTTATTATAAACCTACCAATTAATAATATATGTCATAAATTAAAAATATTTATAATTAATCAACAACAACAATTAAAAATTAGGCAGAAGCATTCTACTATAAAACATTTGGAGGAACGGTTGCATTTAAAATTATAGGAGGAACATGCAAATTTCGGGGCAGCTCTATGACACCGCTATAAATTTTGCTTAACCCCATGGTGTCTTCACGGAAATTGACACAATCGTGTGTTTTTATGTGGTACATTTCGCTGATGTTTCTTTTTGAAAAATTTTTTTCTAAATCAAAAATTTTTGTGTTTTCAAACTGGAATTTATGACCAGTTTGTTGGTGGTGTAATGTAAGTGCTGTCTTTCCCTCCGAATTGCCAATCCCACGAGTACCTTCCAAATCAATTTTTTTTTGCAATCACCTTTATGCTGCGATAACCTTTTTTTCAACCATTGTTTCGTTTGGCCGATATAACATTTTGTGCAATTTGCACACGGAATTCGGTATATTAATTCTGATTGTAGCTCTTTCGGTGTCGCATCCTTCAATTTGCTAAGTAACATAGAGTTGTTTTGGAGATTGTAGTACCTAGTAGGCAGTGATATTTCAAAAGTAGTTGTACTTTCTCCGTTAAGCCTTTTATATATGGGAACCTATAGTATTTGGTGTCCGACCCGCTTGTCATTTCAATATTAGTAGAGCTACTTATGTGAGATCTCTGTTCCTCTCTATTTAGTTTTTGCCATTGAAGGTTGATGTAATGTGATGGATAATTGTTCATTTTTAGAACTTCAATAACTTTCTGTTTAGTCTCCAGTAATTTCGTTGGGTGCGTTAAGGAAATAGCTCGTTTGATAAGTCCTAACGTTACGCCTCTTTTTACTGCGTCGTGGTGATACGAATTGAAGTTAAGAATAACGTTTGAGCTGGTGGGTTTGGAGTACCACTTTGTGGTCAAGACTCCACTCGCTTCTCTATCTATCAATATATCTAAAAACGGAATTTTTCCATCTTTCTCTACTTCCATGGTAAACTGAAGGTTACGATGGAACGAGTTGAACTTTTGGAGCACTTCATCCTCTAACCCAGAAGGAATAGCAGTAATCGAATCATCAACATATAAAAAGAAAAATAGTGCTGTAAATGGTAAATTTGGTAACACACACTCTAACAATTCTCACCAATTCCACCAGCTCAAACGTTATTCTTAACTTCAATTCGTATCACCACGTAGCAGTAAAAAGAGGTAAAATTTCACTAGGAAAATTTAGCCCCCTTATCTTTTATCATTGTGGGTAAAATTTCTCTTGAAATTTTTCAAAGAAAATGCACGTAAAAAAGTAATTTACTTTATTATTATTTGTATTTAATCATGATTATTAAATTTATATTTAAAATATATTTAATATTTAGAGGTTATGTTTACAATATTAAAAGGCAAGCCAACTCACTTTTACCAAAATGCAAATTCAATATAACTTGTAATTTTAAAGATAACGCCTTCATTTTAATGATTAAACTAACTTTTACGAACTTTAGTGGGACTTCTGAACATTATCGGCAAATGTGTACATTTTCCTGTTATCAAAATGTTAAGAACTAGTAGGTACAAATAATATATTCAACAGCGTTGTAAAATATTGAGTTTTAATTAGTAATTTGCATTAGAAAATAATACAAATGCATATAATTTTTTTTAAATATAATTAATTTTGACGAAATGAAGTGCATGCTATATAATTTATGTAGTTATATTTTTGCAGATTCTTAATAGATACTTATATTTTACGTCTTTATAGTATTATCTACATTATACATATAAAAGTTGGGATCATTTTCTCAAGGAATTAAAGTATTTATAACATCTTTCCCACACAATTGACTTCTAGATCCGAGTATTCCGTTTTGAACTTATTGTTATTAATTTTAGAGAAAGTAAAAAGTTTTAAATAAAATATACGTTTATAAATATACATTTCTTAAATTTAGAGTTATTATACCTCTAACATTTTTAAAATATTAAACGTTTTAATTGAAAAAAAATAATAAATAAATAAAAACTACTAGTACACAGAACTGTACATTTATAAAAAAGTATATCTAAGCAAATAGTGCAAAAATTATTTTAAAAAATAAGCGTTTTTAAATAAACAAAATTATATTTTTTAAGGAATTTCTAAATATTTATTTATAATTTGTTATAAATGAATACTTTAATCTAAAATATATAAGTCCAATAAATAATATTATAATTACTATCATATAACGTGTGGGTGTGCTCACCAGAATCATAGTAGCCGTGATATGTAGAAATTAATCCAGGTAATGAAATGTGCAAGAAGCACTCACGAGCACAGGAGGTAATATACTGAAGAATTCGGAACAATCTCTCCGGATGAATTGTGCTTTACCGAGAAGCAGTCATCCGAAGTATTGGTGTTTACTGATACTAGCTGACCCCGATATTACGAAGACGAGCGCGTAAACATTAATATACAACAGGTTGTTTAGAAAAGTTTATAGAAAACGAAACTAAATTTCTCCTATTATTAAAAACGTAGGTACCCACCATAATATTGAAGAAAATTCCTATTAAGTGAAAATACATACAAGAATGTTTATTCTCAAAAGTAAGTATTACATAGGTATCGGTAAGGTATTCAAATTTCTAATATAAAATATCTACTAAGAATTAATTATTTTATGTCTTATTTAATATTTTTTTTTCTACCTAAACATCAATAATTTCATTATTTTTATCATTTTTCATTATACCTACTACTATTTTTCAAATTATGTGTGTATCTACTAATAATTCAATAATTGGTTGCCTAAAAAAGAATCATAAGGTAAAAAGCTAATTGCTTAGTAGTGTTCCACAATATAATAAATTAAATTTTGTATTAAGAGAATAAAATTATTATTATATTCATGTTCGTAATCTGCAAAAAAACGACCGACACCAAATCAACGTATAAATCGTATCAACGGATAAGCGGATCAATTATGTCTAATTAAACATTAGATGGCGTAGAAAATTCTCTCTCTCACTCACTCACTTCACTCGGTAACCTTTTTTACCAACGTGAAAAACACCAATCAAGTTTGAAGGGTTACGATTACCAACCTAAAAGTCACCTCCCCGGGGATCGAGTTTTTTTTGAGCTGCGATGTTGTTGTCGTTGTTTGTCTTGTTTCTTCAGAATAAGTGGTTTATGACAATGCTACTTGATAAAATTGGCTCACAAATAAAAAAACAGAATACCCTAAGGAATGCCATAATGAGAGAAGGGATTAGTGCAGAAGAGAGATTAACAGTAACCTCGGGGACTTGCCCAAGGGGAATGGGGGGCCTCCCCCCCAAGTATATTAGGAAGTTAGCAAAATCCCCCGAAATTTGGTCAAGTTGACAAAAGCTGCTAAACCGACAATAGGCAAAATAGACAATTACAAGAAGTTGGCAAATTGGGAATTGTTCCCCCCAATTGTTGTTAGTTGGGTATGTCCCTGAGTAACCTTAAGATTCCTTGCGACTGGAAGATCTTTGAAGATTTGAAATTTACGTTTGCCATATCACCCCAATCATTGAGATTAATTATTATTTTATTATGCTTTTAATAAATTAGCCATAAAGCAAGGCAAATCTCGATACATTTCTATAAATTCTTCCAAAAACAAAATATCAAACCCTGCAGTTTACTTAAAAATGTTTGTGTGATTAGTGTACAAACAAGTATCACAACTACATGCTGTTTCTGGAATGTGCAAACCTCTCAATTCATAAAAAAACATATTAATTGTCGTTACATGTAGTGGGCTATTATGCTGGTCACAACAAATTTAATAAAACAAATCAATTCAAACATGTTGCAGTATACTTTTTTATTTTCAAACATGATTGTGCAAACATAATGTATAAGCATAATCCTAAATGTAGCGCGCATTCATGTTTGGGCACAAATTGAACCAAACATATTCGATATACTTGCATGAACGTCTAGTTTCGATATAATTTTTTACTTTGTTTTGATTGTACATACAAACCTTAAACTTGATGATATGTTTAGAGGGGGGGGGGCTTAATTAAACATTATAATAATAGAATAGAAAATTCTCTCACTCGCTCACTTCACTCGCTAACCCTTTTTACCAACGTAAAACTCACACCAATCAAGTTTCCAGGGTTACGATTCAACCTAAAAATCACCTCCCCGGGATTGAGTTTTTTTTTCTGATTGTTCTCGGTATCATAAACAAGAGAGGTGGTTCGATATCGAATTACATGTTCCATGTTTAATACATTAGTCGTAGACTAAAATAGAAGCAAATTGGGTCCAAGGGAGGGAGTTTTCCATAAAATTTAAAATGTCCTTTTAAGTCTGCATGATTAATTTGAATGCGTATAGTGTGAAAAACGGTATTTCCGCTGGAGGAAGTGATGGCAAGACATTCTAAAGCGCTCAAATTGAAAATCTATCACTTTTACTTGAATAACCGCTTATAAATTATAAAAAAAAGTGTGCATGTGACAGAAGCCGTCTGTACCAGACGATTTTTCTCATGGAAAACATAAAAATTCGTCGAAAAACTAATTGTTTCCAAACATTCATATTTTGGGGTCTGCAAATACTTCATAACTACAGACACAAAAGAAAGATAAAGGAATAATGTAACCGTCGATAGCTACTCGAAAATATAATAATTGCATTGATTAAAATTTTTTAAGTTAATAATTACAATTTAATTTTATTTGGTGAGGAAAATCTCCTTCTTCTTCTTCTTCTTCTTCTTCTTCGCGTTTTAGGCTTTGGCTCGTACGTCACCTCTGATCCCTACATCGCTTTTTGAGTCTTCCCACATTTCGTCTACCTACTGGTTTGTACAGATATAGCCGTTTTGAGAGTCGGTCGTCTGTCATTCTCGTCGTATGACTTTTACATTCATTTCGATATTGGACCATTTTTTTCGCCTGAATTAAAAATTTTTTCGAGTTGCAAAATGGATCTCAAAAACCTTATTTCTGCATGTTCGTGAGTGTCCAGATCTCGCTTCCGTAGGTAATTGCTAGTATAGACATAACCTACTATGTACATTTCTATTTCTACATTTCTTCAGCATACGTACTATTGTTCCATTGAAGTAGTTAAATTTTTCTGCTTTCTCCTGTTTTCCTAGTGGACGTCCACGTACTGACCAAAAACTTAAATTTATTTACTATTAAGTCGCTGCACCCTTATCTAACGCGGTAAAATGTGAATCGCACAAATTGCACTTTATTATTATTTATAATTCAACTACCGCTTTAGTGAAAAGAAAAACCAAAAAGAAACTATAATTAAATTTCCCAGAAGGTTTGATCAACCAACTGGGAAGAAGGACATGTTTCCTTCTTATAAAATAAAATAATTTGTTGGTAGAGTCTTTCCAACACAGAGAACTCCAACTTAATACAAAAGCAAAACTCCTTCAAATTATTATCTTTTCTAAAACTTTTCTAAACAAAATACTTGAAACATTTTCCCGGGCATCCTTCATCAATTTGTCACTGTTCTAAGGGTCAAAATTATATGACAACATAAAAAAATTATAAACGAATAAAATAAAATCAGACTGATTTTATGCAAGTTGCTGATTTTAATATTGCATTTTTACCATTTCAATTCTCAGATGTAGAAAGAAATTTGTTTTATTAATACAATTTTTATTCTTATCAGTCATAATGGGAGCAGGAATCTTAAAATTATTAATTTGCCATGTTGATCTCCTATATTCGGCTGTAAGGTGAGTCACCAGGTATATTAAATTTCAAATAAAAAAATATCATAGAAATTTTGAGATTTTAGTTTGCCTTTTGAAATAACGTTTATCATATAAAATTTTCGTTGTTTGGTTGTTAACTCGTGATAATAAAATAATTGGTAGGTATATTTTAAATAATTATTATTACATATTAGTACTAGGGGGGCTCCGCCCCCCTGGCCGCTAACGCGGCCCAACCCCCCAGGGCCGCTTTGCGGCCCTAATAACTTCAAGTTATAAAACTTATTTCCATACAACATTTTTTATGTCGCTTTCACTTTGAATTTGTATTCCATCTTTCGCTCGACATCTTGATAATGCTACATATAACTGTCCATGACTAAACAAAGACTAAACCTAAAATAACAAATTTGCCACCAAACGGATTTTTGCATTTACATAAATCTTTCATCTTTGTGTTTTTGCGTCGCAAGGTTTTGTTGCCTTGCTTTGCGTTTACTTTTTGCTTTTGTTTTTTTTGCTTTTGCATTTGCTTTTTCTTTTGCTGTTGCTTTTGCTTTGCTTTGCTTTGATTCATCCGTTGATGTGATTATAATGTTGATTTGGTGTCGTCCAATAGCTGTTCTCAGCGTTGCATAAAAACGTTGCACAAAAACGTTGCATAAAAACGTTGCATATTTTGTCTTATCTTTTTATATATATAGAGTAGATAATATTTACTACTATATTTTATTAAGCTTTCAAGCACTTGTATTATTGTATTATTATTATTCGTTTATTTTTCATTTTCACAGTTTTTTTACTGGCTATACATAAATAATGCGGGCATAAACCAAGCATTATAATAATTGTATTTTGGAAATAGTTATTTACATGAAAGTCAGGAAAATGATATATTACTGACGAGGAGCAATGTTGAAATACGAGGCACTTTGTGCCGAGTATTTTAGAGCTCCGAGTAAAGTGAGATATTTTCCTGACGTATTTTGTATTAAATTTTTCGAAAAATCGTAAAAAATCGAAATTTTTGAACAACATTTTTAAAATGAACAAAAATCAAGTTTGTCAATGTGTCAAAACTTGAACAACATTTTTAAAATTAGCAAAAATCAAGTTTGTCAATGTGTCAAAACACATTGAAAAAATCAATTACTGACATTACCGGACTAGTCAGTATAATTCAATTTCCCTGCGCGTAGATACGCAGGGAAGTGTTGTTTCTATGACGATTTTTGGAAAAATATTTTTTCTAACGTTGTCAATGGCAGCGTACTTTATAGAATTATAATGTAACGTTGTCAATGAAACGTACTTTATAGGATATAAAATAAGTTAAAATTCTAATTTTTCTGTTAGTGTTAGAAAAAATATTGAAGACAACGCGTGTTTTATAGATTAAAAATCTCTCTCTATTAAATCCTCCCTCCCTACGGTCGTTCGGATTTAAACTACGACATCGATTTTTAAACAGTCTATAAAACACTAGTTGCCTTAATAGCTATTAAAATTTGTTTCTTCTTTTTCCGTATCTTGATATCCTTTGGTACATTTCATAATAGCAGCGTATTTCGTTTTTGGTCCTATCTTTAGTCCATTTGATACGCTTGCGTATAAGTCCTGAAGCACCAAGGAGCAGTTTTCAATAATATCCCATAGTTTATACTGTAGTACGTATGTTTTCCAAATTTTAAATATTTGACATAAAAATTTGACATTATAATTAATTAGAATTGTCAAAATTTCGTTTAATATTATTAATTTATCCATATTTACAAATATTTGCGTGTATTATTTTGCATTTAAATGCTATTTCGATAGTTATCTATTATGTAGTTTCAGAAGATTTAAATATACATTTATTATCACTAGAGACCGGATTATATGCAACATAAAAAGCTCGAAATATGCATGCAAATATGCATGAAAAATGCATGAAAAATGTCAATATATGCAATACCAAATAATAATAAACATCGTAATTATTAGATATTTTATTTCTAAATCAATAATCACTAGAAATAATTTTATCAGTATTTTTATTATCTATTTATTTATTATTCTTTTTTGTTACTGTTGTACACAGAAACGATCAGGTACTGTTCTAAATGTTCGGTAGGAAGGTTGTGTCTTCGATCGCTTAAAATATTTTTATAAACAGGAAAAGACCGTTCTACGTCAACTGAAGTAACTGGGCAATATTTGGGTGCTATTTTGGCACTTATTACTTCTGGCAAAAGCTCGCCCGTTCCATTTATAAAACTATTAATTTGACACAAAAAGGTTCAAAGCCTGGGATACTGTTTAAAATATTTTCAAACATCACCCTCGCATTTTTTTGATGTAACTGTTTCTGTTCCGCGTTAAGCTGACGCGAAGTCAATTTGTTGGAATTGCCACAAAGGCGACCATACATATCCTAGTTGCGATATCACTACTTTTTAGTTAAAATATGCAAAAATATGCAATAACCGGTGAATAGGGGCTAAATATGCAAATGCATATGCAACATGCAAATGCATATAATCCGGTCTCTAATTATCACTATAATTTTCAATCTTTTATATGCGAACAAATTCAATGACTTTTCAAATTATTATTATTATTATTATAAAATAATATGACCTACCTATGTACTTTGTATTACTTGAATTCTGGTATGCTCTTTATCAGAATAATTTAATTTATTTGTCACGTAAAATTGTTTACTAATACAACGAGACAATAATAATAGGGTAAAAATAGGGTAGGGGCCAAGGAGGGTAAAATCGCGGCTCTAAAGTAGATAGATTCCGTCAAGTATTGTTATTTTTTTTATTATTTATAATTAATTATTAAATTAATACCCATAAATAATAATTATTAACAACAAAATATTTTAAACTATTTTAATAATTAAAGTATGTTCTTTGCTTCTGATACTAGTGAAAAAATTGTTAATAGGGTTTTAATTGAAATTGCTTTCAATTTTAAAATTGCCCAAGTATGGGAAATATATTATTTTCCTACCTGCAAAATGTAAATCAATTTAAAAACGAAGCAAGTAGGTATTATGCAATAAGACTATAATAATTCAAGTAATTTTAAAATATAATTATAATTTACTTAAAAACTATAAAAATTTGCACAGACATTTCAATTAAATTCGCACGAAATTAGAAAATTACATGTCCATGTATATATTTATCTATAATATATTATGATATCTAAAGTAACCTAACGTTACATAGTAACCTTTTAATTTAGGAATAATTATGGTGTAACAAACCTGAGAATTTTTTTGTAAAATTATAGAACTATTCGTGTATAAAATGCACGTTCTTAATTTAGTATTAACTAAAAAAATTATTACGTGCATACATAATATCTACATACATAATAATACTATATAGTACCTAGCTTTGTATCATAAATTTCACCAAATAATTTATTTTTTGGCGATTGTGTCAAAAAAGTAATGATTTTTAGTTGGAATATTTTAGAGTAAGAGGAAGTAATTACTACGGAACAAGATATTAATTTTAGCTTTATCGTTTAACATAATTTAGCTTAAAATTAGCAAATCATAATGTATTAAATACATAAGAAACTATATACAATAAAATATCTGAACTAGGATTGTTAAAAATAAAACACATAAAAAATGATCTTTTAAAACAAAAAATTCAATTTTTAATATTTTTTATTTTTTCACTTTAAAAGGATTTTAGAAACAGCTAAATTTTTATTTTATTTTTATTGAATGAATAGGAAATTAGTACATTTTTTAAAATTAAATTTTAAATTGAATTTATAAGGTTCATTTTAATTTTTCTATTGAGAGTTAAAAGAATTAAAACTGAAACTAACTTGTCCTCGTAAATATGATATTTTGCGTGTTTTGATTTCTAAATTACGCGCAACTATGTATACAATTATCTGTGTTAGATTTATGGATATTACCATATATAAAAACATTGCTACCGTACAAGTTGCAAATTTTGACGCAATTAAAATTAATATTTTTTTTGCTTCAATTTCTCAAAACTTTTTTTGAGAAAATAATTCTCAACACATAAAGCTTCGTGTTTCTAACCGAACGTTTTAGTCGCACATGCAAACTCTAATGAAACACAACTTACCTACTAGTACCTTGGAGGAAGTGCCATTTGTACTATTTTACTTAACACTGAGTTAAATATTTAATTACAAATTGATTAAGTAGTAAATTATTTCTATCAACAAGATAAATCGATGAGAATACCTGTCTCTCTATCTACACGTTCATTTGTTTCCAATGAATGTAAGTAGTACATATTATTATTATCAGCTATAATTAATTATTATTTTGATATATTTAATTGATAGAATAGGTTACGTTTCTATTATTCTTATTATACGTATCTTATGGTTCTTGAATCAATATTATGATGTTCATTGCAAAATATTGAGTGACTGCCTCCAAGTGGTATCACAAATGGCAATATGTGCATGTCTTGATGTAAAAAATTATTTGTTCTAGATTGAAATCGTCACGAACTTTAGAATGCAAATGTTTTCAACAAATTGTAAACGCAGTTATGATTGTATAGTCACGTTAAAATTTTTACATTGCATATTAATTAAGTAATTATCACAGGAGAAATAATAAAATAATATATAATGTTACATACCAGTAAACCGGCAGATAAATTTATTGAAAATCAATGTTTGTTCAAAAACCAGCAATACCAAGCAGCTTATTTGAAAAAATTGCAAGACCAAAAAGAAGTGAGTTATTTAAGATTAAAATATTTTTTTTCATTTTACTTTAATCATTGGTTTAAGATGCGGGAAATGTTAAATAAGTATTGTCCGTGGAGTACTAGTAACGAGAAACCAAGAAATTTGCGCAATTTACGTTTAGACGGAATATTTCCAATTGGAGATTATGTGAAGGTAAAACAATATCTAGTAGTACTATTTTTGACTAAACCAACTAGTGCTTAAAATTTTTATAATCGGTAGTACCTAGTACTAGTTTCTTATAAAAAATTTTCCAAAACTCGAAAGTCAGGTTAGGAAACGTGATTTTGTGATTAGAAGAAAGAAAATGTGGAATTTGAAATACGGCTTTACATACGACAAAGAAATACGACAATATTTTTTAATGAAAGTATAATTCAAGGTGAAATGGAAGACATAATATATATATATATTATATTATATATTATATATATTCCTTTGGAATTTCGATACACGAAATTTGGGCGTTTGTCACTATTAATTTGATTGGCAAGAACATTAGGGTGCACTAGAGCAGAGGTGTCAAACTGATTTCCGCGGGCCGCACGAATGAAGTTTTTGCTAACCCATCTCTATTTGTTAAAAATATAATATCTATCCTAAAATATACAGTATTCACAGAAATATACTTTTTTATTATAAGCAACACAGTTGTTTACAATTACTAAACCTTAATATAATTTTAGGCTAAACGTTTAGTAAGTCCTTTGCGTTATTTATCAGATGAAAATCGCTTTAAACAAAATAAAAATTATTTTAAACAACAACATGCAAAAAACTTGGATAGCTCCTTTTGTTATAGACCTGATGTAAAAGAAAAAGAAGAATATAAAAAACAATTAGGTAAATTAAAATTTATGTAGAACTTTTTAGTTTTAAACATACACGTGTACATATTTATTTACTAGTACCTGCATTTTCATTAGGATGATGCTAAAATAGTAAGTTAATTAATGTGCAAATTTACTTAGAAAGCTAATCAACAATGTATGCGTGTAAATTTAAAACACTTTCCATTTTATCTAGTGAAGACATCATTAATTTACTTATAGAAAAACAAATCATTGAAAGAAAAAGGAAAGAAAAATCGGAAAAAGAAAATAATATCTCATTTTATAAAAATTCGGTAAGCATTTCTTTTTTTACTTTTATATAAAGCTGACAATTCTTTCAAGTTTTTAACAGATTCTCCTTGGGGTAAACCTGGCCCTGGTGGTACAATTTGGAGACATCCTGGTAGCATTGGATTCAATTTTATGAAATCTCTTGTAATGACATAGAAACTCGTTACTGATACAAAAATTTCTAATTATATTTGATATACAGGGTTGGTCTACAGATCGATTATTAAAAAATTTAGAACTGGAACGTATTAAATATAATAATAACGTTAATGAAAGATATGAAGATTTTCAAAATATGGCTGTTCAACCACCAAATCAAATTATTAAAACTATTAACTTTACTTCACAAAATAATCCAAAAATGTATAATACGACACAAAATGTACCAAAACATCGAAAGAATTTGCTGTCTCCTATAAAAATTAAAAAAGAAAATGAAGGTGAAGATCTTGTAGCTGTTCTTGCAAAGCCAAAGAAGTTTTCAATTAAAATTCCATTGTCTAGTACTGATGTTACCCGAGGTAATTTGAAAGAGTAAGTTTGATTAATAATCTTATAATTATTAGAAATTACCATTAATTAATACTTATTTACTTTTGAACTGGGCAAAAACTCGGCTATTATAGTAAATTGTCGTATTTAACTTCTGTGGACAAAATTATTAAATTATAAAATAATTTTAATTTATTATTTCTTTAAATTTTATATTGTTGACTTTTCCTTTTCATGTGCATTAGTGTACTTATGTACCTAATAATAAAATTATTTTATTAATTTGGTTTGTCTTTGCAAATATACTAACTAAATCATGTTTTATCTAATGTATTAAGAGGAAGATACACATATAATTCGTTAAAAATTACATGAATAATCAACAGCATAATAATTTACAGATTTTCAAAAGGAACAATCAATATTAACCGCCTTTCAAATAATAATATTTGGTATGAGTAATTTTTATTTTATAATTATTATTAAGTAATAAATAATAGAAGTAGTTTTGTCCACTCTTAGTAGTACATCTTTTTAAAAACCAATTTAAGGATGAAACCACCAAATTCAACTTATACCAGTGAGTTGATAACCCAAATGAATTTAACGAAGAATCGATTCAAGGTAGGTACGTAAATATTAAGTAGTATAAACTTTGCGTGATGTTCTGTAATCTGTTTATTTATAATATGTATGTATACTATATAGCATGTTAGTTAGAGAATTTAAAATTTATGTTAGTTAATGCAATGATTGTTATTATTATTGCATAGTAGACACCTATACCTATTTATATCATTTAATAATATTATAATAACTAAATTTAGTGATTGAAAATACATAAATGTTAATTACTAGATTAAGAAAATGAAAATTATTTATTCTTTCTAACAAAATTATGAGTAACGAACAATAATAGTTGCATGTTCTCTTTCTTTATATGATTTTCCAAATATTCCAAAATCCTACTTAGCTATGTTCTGCCACAGATTCACTAACAATGGGACCGCCAACACTGGTCATAACCGATTTGCACTTCTTTCTTAGTGCAGTTTTTAATTATTATGTTATAAATAAGGTGAAAATTTAAGTTCCTGAATTCAGACCATTTGGAGAAAATCGATTTTGAAAAACGAAAATTGTAGGTAATTTATACAAATTCACAAGAGTATGCACACATCGTTTTTTGTCATTTTTTCATAAGAAATGCATTGTTAACCTTGAAATAATGCAAATGCAATTTATACAGTAATCATACGAATTCGTTCTTAAAATCGATTTTCTCCAAATTGGCTGAATGAATTTTCACCTTATGTATAACTAATTATGACCAAACGTATGTTAAAAATAGTGCAATCTGTGATTACCAGCGTTGGCGGTCCCCTTGTAAGTAAGATACTCCAAAATTTGAAGAAATAAGTAAAAAATTCATTTTAATTTAACTTTAAAATAGTTGAAAATATTTGACATTAAAATGCTGATTGTATAGGAAAAATTATTATTTTTAATTCAAAAGAAATTAGAAATTATTTTATTTGGAATTTAATTTGAAGAAATGTATATATGTGAAACAGGACGATGGATTATCACCCACCGAGCCCAGGGGAATATTTTTTGAGGAAACCATCCTTCTATACTTAATAGTAAAAAACTTTTTTTATGATTTTAACAATTTATATCGAAGTAAAGTATATAAATTATAATATTATAAGATTATATACTATCTGATAACTTTGTAATGCATTTAAAATAATTCATATTAACATTTCATAATTTGTATAAACAAAATACAACTAAAATGTGGGGAACCAACTTTTTTGAATTCAAATCATTATTAACATGAATATTAAAATTTTTGATCTTTTAGACCTTTTAGATCTTGCCCTTGTGTCCTTTAATACTAATAAATGAATAGCAAGAAAATTAAAATCTGATGTAATATCCAAATAGTTTTCTTTCCATTATATACCATATAAAAATAATATGATTTTCATATTGTTTACGTTTTCTTACTTTAAAATTAAAAAAGTTATTACTATTTGCAGCAAATGAAAAGTAATAATGTGGAGATGGAATCGCGACATTTTAATACATTAGATAAATTTTGGGGAAGACCTGGTCATGGCGCACCGAAATCATCTATTAAGAAAAAATGTCTAACTTGTATATTATATTATAATTTTAATCATAGTCTATGTAAAAGTTAATATTTATTATCTATCATAATTTTATGTATTGATATTCAAAAATAATGATATAATAATTATTACTATTAGTCTTAAAATCTAAATAATTTCATTGTGTAAAAATAGATGTGAATAAAACTTGTAGTTACTATATTTTATTGTAAATAGAAGTGGCGCTAATTTTCAAAATATGATGGTTATTTCTACTTTTTTTTTAACTGAAAACATAAATGTATCGTTGTAATCTTTGACTCTTTCAAGATCGGTTCAGATATGGCGTTGATCAAAAGGCAAAAGATCGTAATATTCTTACAACTGAAACGAAAACTACCCTTTCAGTAGCAACCCCTAATGAGAGGGTTGACCCAAACATAAACCAGAGTTCATCGCAATCCTGAGAGGACCTCGCCAGTTTTTTTTTAGCTAAGATGATAATAAGCTAGCTCTCGATTTGTGCGAAGGCTGAGCTGAACAGTGGATTCAGGAAAATAACGGTAGCGTGGGGAAACTCAAAAAAAGTAAATAGTAATCAAATGCTTTAATTGAAAAAACGAATTTGAGACGTGCTTGGACAATTCTAATTATTGCAATTTATACACTGTGCAAAAATATACACAAAGCAGCAAATGATAAATATGGTGTCGCAATCAAAAAGTGCACCCACTTTAAACTAAACAAGTACCCAATATAAAACTGTAACCGCTAAGGGTTACCCGAAATTAAAACACAAAAGCCAAAATGACACGTCGGTTCATACGAATTAAAAAAATTTATTTACATACGCGCTTTGGTAAGTTACCAATGCGTGTCTTAAAATGATGGAAATCTGGAACACTTGTTAATTTTACACAGGAGACACTTGATTGACTTCCGAGACACAAAGCACTGCTGCAGAGCTGGACCGTGAGAGAGTTGATGTTGGAGCTGATAAGCAAGATTGGACCATCCAGATAACAAAGGAATTCCCCAAGTAATCCGTCTTCTACGGAAAACGAAGTTTAGGATCTATTTGTCAAAACAACAACACAAAAGCCGCTGCCAACCTTAGAGAATCAGAAATGGTCGTCAGACTTAACCAATGAAACACAGGTTACAACAACCAATTAACACAATGAAAAATGGTCTCAATTGACAGCTAGTTGAGGTAGTCTTCACGACTTGGCTCAAAGAAATGGTTATGTCGAACTGAAACTCGGCGAATAAATAACTCCCGGCACTTTCAGACAACAATTTTGTCTAAATTGCAACTCAACTGCCTTGAATGGTCGCTCCAGGGTAATTATTATTATATGCCCGCGTTCATGCCAGCTTATCTACACTTGCATACAAATACCCGCATAAACGACTGCATTAATAGTACGCACGACCACATGGAGGATAATGTTAAATGAGATGGAACCAGTAAACCACGTAACAAATGCAAAAATTCGTTACAAAACTAGCTCTCAATTTGTTGGGAGAACCGAGCTCGAGAATTCTGAAGAGAAAGGTTTTTGAGCAACTATAATAAAATACCGCTGTGGTAAAAATTATTGTAGATGGTAATGTACAATGTACATTTAGGTTAGTATTTGTTGGTGCTGGAGTATATTTTTAATAAGATGAACTGTCTCAGAGATTCACATTTTCTAATATACTCATTTTAAATATTTGTTTGTGTTAGGGATATCTTTAATAAGTTTAACTGTCTCCGAGATTCAAATTTTCTAAGATTCTGGTTGGGGTTGTGCGTGCTCCCCAGAGATATCTTTAATAACTGATAACTGTCTCAGTCTCCGATTAACTAATTCGTTTTTTAAGACAATACAAAAAAAAGCTTTTTGTAAAAATACTTGGGTATTTTTGGTCTTAAAGTAAAGAATGGGTGGGGCTACAGTGATGGCAATAGCCAATGCCATACTCACATATTCATTTTGCATTTTTTTGGCAAATTTAGACCCTATTTTTAATGATCCATGAAATTCTTCACTTCGTAAATTTCGTCTTCGTCGTAACGCCCTCTCCCTATTTAAAATTGTCTTTGGACAAGTATCATAATATGACTTTGGAGCATAACTGCCTGATATGGATGTGATAGACCTGGTAGATGAAGTTCCAGTCGAGAATCTTAGATGATATTTCACTTCAGTAAGTTTAAGAATTTTTCTCAATCAATTTTTAATGTCATAGTCCAATTTGCTGGCATAGAATAAAATATACTACATAATAGTCTTGTTCGTGTAAAGCTCCCGCAACGAATCGTGACATGTACACAAACGAAAATTGGTTTGGTTGGATCCCTGTTGGTGGAATTGGGTTTCAATCGTTCTTCTCCACATCTACTGTGCAGAAAGTTGGCAACGCCCTGTCACGATTCGTTGAGGAAGCTCTACCAGCTTTGAAGATTTGTTTTAGCTTACAGTCTTCTGTGCAGCTGTGATATTGTAATGTCCACAAGATTGTGAGGTTAGTGAGAACCCGTTAATATTTTTCCATAGTTATTTATATGGCCAACGGATCGCAGAAAGAAACCTGATCTTATCGATTTCTGTGTTACCAAAGGTATAAACACCAGACAGTGTGAAATAACATCATGCTACGAACTTGCAGCGGACCACTCAGCAATTATAGTAACTATGTATTCACAGGTAATACTAACAACAAGCCAACCAATGCTCAGCAGCAAACACACAAACTGGGAATTGTTCAGAAGTAGGTTAAATGAACTAACAGATCTAAAAATACCCCTTAAAACAGCACAAGATATCGATGAAGCTGTGAATACCCTCACCAAATATATCCAAAAAGCTGCATGGGAAGCGACCCCAGAAGTTAAAAAGAAGCCTAAAGAAGAAAATTGTCCCATGGTACTTAAGGACATGATTGCTGAAAAACGACGAATCAGAAAACGCTGGAAAAATACAAGAACTGATGAAAATAAAAGGGCCCTCAATAAGGCTACAAAATACTTAAAAAAACTAATGTTAGACCTAAAGAATCAAGAAATTCAAAATTACCTGGAAAACTTAACGGCTAATGAACTGAATGACTATTCACTTTGGAAAGCAACCAAAAAACTCAAGAGACCACAACTGGAAATTCCTCCCATTAGAGATAAAGATGGAAACTGGTCCAGAAATAATAAAGAGAAGTCTGCCACATTTGCCAACCATCTAGCAGGGGTGTTCAAACCCTTCCAGAGTGAATCACCTGCAGAAATTGAAAAGGAAATTTGTGACTATCTTGAAACCCCTTATCAGATGAGCCTGCCAATGAAAAAGATTAAATCCAGCGATTTCAAAGTTTCAAACTTTTGACGAAATTAATTAAAAATTGCCAACTTTTTGTAATTGTCTATTTTGCCTATTGTCGGTTTAGTGGCTCTTTCCAAATTAACCAAATTTTGAGTGATTTTGCAAACTTTTTTCCAATTTTCTAAAATTTGGGAGGGAGGCTTCCCCTCATCGTACGTCAGGGCACATCCCTGACTATGATTAAAGTATACATTATGGACAGAAATGGCGGTAAAATTAATACAGAAAGGTTTTAAATAAAATACTACATAGGTATAACAAAATTTATTTAGAATAATAATTATATCGTGTAGCTTCACTTGCTTATTAAAAGTTAAAACTACTAAAAATGATTAGTTTTATCTTTTCCATAGCAAACTTTCAAATTTCAATAATTAACACATTAATTCTGTTTATAAAAAAATTATAAGTACTTACAACATATATAAATAAATAAAAGAATATCTTGCAATGAAATCATAAATAAAAGATATTGAAGAAATTAAAAACAAATAATTATTATAAAAGTAAGAAAAATTTGTTTATAATGAAATTAAAACTTATACATATTAATATAAACAACCATACACATAAATAACATGGTATAATAACAATAACAGATGATATAACTAAATATAAAAGCGTTATCAATATCAATAAATTTTTTATTAATAAAAACATTTTGTAATGTAATATAAAAATTAATATCATTAAAAATATATTATGTTGAAATTATTAAAAAAATAATAAACAAAAATCAATAAACTGAACCCTACTTGTTATAAACTCGTTAGGATAAGAATTTCGTTTGTTATAAGAAATATAAGTGTAACTATTATAATAAATATTTCAATTAAATCCAAAAAAATAATTTAAAAAACAAAATTTCGTTATTTTAAAATTTGAAATATTCGATATTTTGTTACGCTAATAAAAATTATATATTCATAAACCAATATTTATTAAATTATTTCAAATTTTAATTAACAAACTTGTTAAAATTTTGAATAGCCTCCACATAAAATTTTTTATATTATGCACTCCTTGTTTTCCCAACAATTTTTTTAATTCACTTTTAGCTCTATGATACTTGAAAATATTTGTCATTAAAACTGTTGATTTGTATTAAACGGGAAAAGTATTATTTTTAATTCAAATAGAATTTAAAAATATTACGATCAAAAAAATAAATTTAGGAAATTTATTTACAAAATATTCATTTAGTTCAACCTTTTTTTATATTAATAAGAGATATCCATACTGGGAAAGTTAAAATAAAAATCCCTGCTTTAATAATTATCTATATTTAACACTAGTCTTACAAATAATATTTAATTCAAAGATAGCACAATGCCAACAACTTATAGAAACAATTTTAAAAAATTTGAATTTCTAGAAATTCAAATTTTAAAACGCCCTAAATATGAATAATTTTATAATACATAATTAATATGATCAAAGATAATGTGCCAAAATTTCAGAGGAGAATCCATATATTAATAAAAAAAAGTTCATGCAAACTAATGTCTAATATTTGCTCTAATCCTTCGCAAAGAATAGTTTATAAAATAATGTAAAGTAACATGTTCCATTATGTTGCTATTAGTAGTAACTATTTGAAAATATAATTTATAATGTCAATAATAAATACCTATAAAAATTGTCATTCTGTTTCTAGAAGATCTTTTCAATTTTAGAAGATAATCTCTATATTTTTGCATGATCGTTCCTACCACTTCTCCTTTGATTATATTATTTGAAAAGTAAACTTTATTTTATTTTAGATGATGCATGTCAAAATCAATTATTAGCAAGGTCTAAGTTTATGTGGCCGTCTTTCGTTTTTGAAAAAAATTATTTTTTATAATATTTTTTATTCGCCGCGGGCCGCAAATATATCTACCACGGGCCATGAGTTTGACATGCATGCTTTAAATGCTATTTATAAAATTAATTTGGTTATAATATTGATGTGGTTCAGAACCATGGTTCAGAACCATTATTTTTGTGTATTGTAGATTTTTTTTTCTGTAAGTAATATCATTATGACGATTATGACTGATCTATTAATATTCTACTGTACAATATTTATAATTATGACTGTTACTTACATTATATTGCAAGAAAAAAGTTAAATAGCATTGAAATTAATAAATATTAAAGAAACAATAAATACGACATTTAAATGTTGATTAAAAATAATTACCCGACTGTGTAGACTGTAGAACATTAGATGCATTCCCTTGCCTAAACTAAATAAATTGGACAATGAATTTTCTAAACTTATAAATACTACCTTTTATTGTGGCAGTAGCTATCAGTAGTGCTCCTGAGTATTATTATAATAATCATGTACTGGTAACTTGGTTAGTAGGCACTTGTAATTAATTTTACTTTGAGCACATACAATTTTCTATTCTAATTTTCTCTGATATCTTTTTTTTAACATATTAAAGTGATAATTTAAAAATATTCGCATTAATAAAAGAAAATTATAATGAAGTAATAACGTATAATTTATAATATTTGATAAAAATATTGAATCCATTCAAATAATATATTATGCATAACTTAAATACAAATCAACTTGAAATAAGTTCATGTCCACATTTAACAATGTTACAAATTATATACCTACCAGGTAAAATCACTTAAACATGTACATATCTTATTTACAAAATCACTATATACAATTTCAAATACTTGGCTATGAAAATGACTAGTGAAATTATTTATAATCTCAGTTTTGACATTGATAAGCGTTATATTACGAAAGAACTTTGCTTCTCTGCTTTTAATAATGCATCGAAAGACTTAAAAAATTTCACTTCAAGTCATTTTAACTTGTACAATCATAATGTATAATTAACTATTTTATACATTTTTTACACATTCTTAATCTATTTAGGTACTATTACTTTTCATTTCATACGATTTAAAACTAAATCTGCTACAATAATGAGAGCTTTCTGATATGGACTTTCAGCTAATAAATTAGCTATTCTCACTGCCTCGTGACAATGTTGCTTTGCAAGGTATTGGGTTTGTTCAAGTCCTTGCGATTTGTGAACTAATTCAAAGGCTTTCTCTACGTCACCAGGTTCTTGAAACCGACGCATAATCATTGGATTTAGTTCGGGATACTAAAAATTGTTTCTATACTTAATGAATACAAAAATATTATAAATTACTTACTTTTTCGCATGCGAAAAGTACGGGTGCCGTCGCTAAACCCAGTTTCAAATCAGCTGCGGTAGGTTTCCCCATTGCAGCAGATGATGACACAAAATCTAAAAGATCGTCTACTAATTGAAAAGCTAAACCTAAATTACGCCCATATTGAAAAGCAAGTTCCGCTAATTGTTCATCGCTTCCAGCAAGCATGGTAACCTATAAAATTAACAAATTATTTTCTATTTTATATGGATATTAGGTAAACTACAGAAGTAATTTTGTCTTGGCTGCTTCGATTCATTTTTTATTTAGATAATATTATGGTGAAACGATTTCTTGGTAGACTCACACATTATCATATAAGAAAGAAAATTACATGCACAACATTATAAAAGGTCATTATGATATAATTCGGTGCGGAAAAGTTTACTTTTGCAACTCATTTACGATTTACTGACCGGAATCACATAAATTTTGTATGCAACACGTGTGAAAATGCATTATCGCACTTAGTGAAACAGGCATGTAATTAATAAACAATATGACTTAATTACAAAATCGAAAGCGCTATCATATTCTGTAAAGTTTATTTTCAATTATATAAAAATTTGAAATATTATATCTTCCTAGGAGTACCGTAGATAACGCCTTTTCGTAAACGATCTAAAAATATGTAAAATTAATTTCATTTCTTGTTGTACAACTTTCTCTATTACGGCAATATAAATTGAAATTTTGGATTTATTTTAATTTTGCACACAGAAAATAGATGAAAGATGAGAATGCCTTACTTGTTTTATTTTTTTAATAAAGTGCTTTTTTATAATATTAAATTAAACTTTTGGGAAAATATGAAACAGCTGCAGGGAAAATATAAACCACTTTCTGTACTTCAATGTAAAATTTGGTAGCATGGTAATCCTTAAATTGCATGTTTTGATTCATATCGTGGTATATCTACGCCTACGTTTGATAGAAATTGCTTAGAAATCCAATAAATACTAGAATACTACTAGGTAGGTAAGTACATTATCCTGCTTGCAATAGCACATTCCAATTAGTTTGACTTGCATTTTATACATTGAATAGTCTTAAGTTTATAGGCCAGTCATTGTAGAAAAGTGGGTATGAAAAAATTTCGAAAGTTTTCCAATTTTGAGGCAACATTGGAGGTGGTAAAAAAATAATAAATCTGATTTTGCACCCCTTTCCGCCCCCGGGAACATTGTTAAATTTACAAAAAGTGTGAATTTGCAATATCTTTTTGAAAAAAATTCAGATATTATGCAAACCTTTGAGAACATTTTAATAATTTATTGTTACACATCTTCAATAAAGTTTTGCACCCCGCTACAATGACCGGAACATTGCAAATGATAGCTTATCAATTTCATTTTGGTATAGTATATCCTGTCGGAAAAAATTGTAAAAGTATGTAAATAATTGCTTATGCAGTCATATAGGCTAATTAATTATCCCAACTATTTGAAGTGTTCCGGTCATCGTAGTAGGGTGGAAACTTTATAGAAGATGTGTAATAATTATTAAAATGTTCTCCAAGAATTGCATAAATTTCGGAATTTCTTTCATAATTATTACAAATTTACGTTCTTTTTTTTAATAATTTAACAATATTCCGGGGGGCGGAAAAGGGTGCAAGAATCGGATTCATAATTTTTTGACCTTCTACAATGTTGTACCAAAATATAAATACTTTCGGAATTTTTGTTAACTTGTCACTTTTTAAGAGTGTACAATAATAAATTAGTGTTATATCATTAAAAGTAATTTTAGTTCATATTTAAAAATGGTACGAAATTATAAAAAAGTGAAAAATACGGCAAAATAAGTTAATATAAAAAGTTTATTTTCAAAGTTAGTGCCAGTGATTGAGATGTAACTAACCATTAAATTGTTTCATTTTTTCCCGTTGTTTGTCATATTTCAAATTTTTATTTAAATAATACGTATCTATTTGTTTTTTTTTTTGGTTTTTTTTGGAAATAATAATCTTATGTTGATTGGCTTTAAATTTTTTTCATAGTTTTTGAATGGTTGATTATTTTGACAAATGTAGAGTAAAGTATTTTTTACTTAATTTCAGCTTTGTTATAATTTTCATTACCTTGTTTTGTGTTTTATATTATTTTGTGCGGAAATATAAAAAATTAGGGCTTGCAGCGTATATTTTCTATGCAGTTTTTTCCACATTTTTCATTTTTGTCACAAACATTTCAATACTACTTATAGCGTGGGAGTAACAGACCTGTTTCACATTTTCCCGTAACTGTTTCATTTTTTCCCGTAATCAAGGTAAAAAGTGAAACACTGTTTTTTTTATTTTTTTAGTACTTACTCAGCATTTAATTTAAAAAAATCATACATAATTAACAAGATGGCGTAAAACTACTTCAGATAGTGATGTTAAAAATTTTAATTTATCCATTTTAATGCCTTAAAAATAGAAAGTTTTACATTTTGTTTCATATTTACCCCACTTGACCCTAACTATTTTATAGCGCATTTTTATATTGAATTGATATAATATGTATTTATAGTTCCAAATTATAATAATTATCATAAACTCTCTTAGTTAGTCATTAGTTGATACTCAATTTAAGTACTACTTTAATAGCGTAAAACTTTATATGAGTAGGTAAAAAATGAGGAAAGATGAGAATCTTCTAAGACTAAGACATAAGACTTAAAAAAATCGCCTATATAAACCAAATCATTCAAGATGAAGATGCCAACTGCGTTGGGTAGTTAGTATACTAGTAATACAAGTTAATAGCTCGTAAAGGATTTTCTTTTTCTTTTAGATTATTATTATTATATTAAACGATCAGGTTACTCTGGTAACTATTGGAACAAGAAAATAATGAACTTAAAAACTGTGCCTCAAAACAAAGAGGTTTTATAATAAATAAAACATTACTTACGGATTTTAATGAATTGGCTATTAAAGACGCCGTTTTCCTATATGTTTTAGTAAGGTAATGAGCGAATCGTTCATTTTCAGTTTCTTTTGAACCTAATTGCATAAACTCTCCTTGAACCAAATCAGTTACTACCTGTAAAAAAAAGCAATCATTATAAAACAAAAATCCATATAATATGGGGATATTTTGAACACTTTCAATTCAAGGTTGAGTTGTCATCGGTTTAGTCTAATATTCTGAAAATTTAATTTTAAAAAACAAAGTATAGTTTCTGACAAGAAAAATAAAAATGGAGTAATATACTGAGTTATTTTGAAGAATTTGAAAGTTAAGTCCTCAAAAAAATGATTAACTAATTTTTCGTTTTTTCTCTAATTACAGAATTTCTTTCTTCCATCATATTTTTAAAATGGAATAGGTAATATTATCATAAATATTAAGCGCATAAAAAAAGTTTTGACATGCAAAATGTTATGTATTATTTTTAATAAATTACAAATTAATTTAATACAATAGTATTATTTTTTAATTTAATACAATAGTAATTGTTTGCATATAAACTATAATAACACGTGTTTCGTCCTCATTAGTTATACAGATATAGGTACAGCATGTATATTTTTTAATACTATATGAAATTTATTGGGAAAAATAATGTAAAAATCAATTAAAACACTTAAGGCTAGGGTTTCACACATGCAAAACTAGGAAAGTAATGCATTTGAAAACGGCTTGACGGATTGACTTGAAATTTTGGGAACATATACAAAACACATTTAGGCACAAAATGACATATTTTATATCTTAGAATTTTTAAAGACAACATATTGTTTGTCGAGATATCTAGTTTCTAATTTATTTTATTCAAATCAAAATAATGCATAGTTGATAATGATTGACGTGATAAACAAAAAAAAATTAAAAACTAAAAGTTTGTTCTTAATTACAAAGTAAAAAATTTGGAAAGTAACCCACGTAAAAATGGCTTACCCGATTGATCTCAAATTTGAGGGTAACATTTATGGAGCAAAGGTCTATAAAATGTCATATTTTTTAAAATGATATTGTTTTAAGTAATATAGTATTTTAATTTTTTTATATTAAAAAATTATAATTTTTTAATATTTTGCATATATACGTGAGTTGTATGCGTATGTAAATTTGTCTACCAAATATTAAATATTTTGAATCGATATAAGTAGGTATTTTTGAATTTTAAAATAATTACTTTATGTAATTCGTGATATTCATGTTACAAACCAATTCTGAATTACGTCAGCAATGCTTGTTCAGATTTTTTGTGTTGGAGGGCGCTCTCGTATTGCTCAATTATATAATAAACTGACTTAGCGACGATAATAAGATTAGCTTAGACAAAAGCTTACCTTACCTTTACCTTTCGTTAAGTTAATGCTTTTATCCAAGCTAATCTTATTATCGTCGCTAAGTCAGTTTAATATATAATTGAACAATACGAAAGCGCCCTCCAATACAAAAAATCTGAACAAGCATTGCTGACGTAATTCAGAATTGGTTTGTAACATGAATATCACGAATTACATAAAGTAATTACTTTAAAATTCAAAAATACCTACTTTTATCGATTCAAAATATTTAATATTTGGTAGGCAAATTTACATACGCATACAACTCACGTATATATGCAAAATATTAAAAAATTATAATTTTTTAATATAAAAAAATTAAAATACTATATTACTTAAAACAATATCATTTTAAAAAATATGACATTTTATAGACCTTTGCTCCATAAATGTTACCCTCAAATTTGAGATCAATCGGGTAAGCCATTTTTACGTGGGTTACTTTCCAAATTTTTTACTTTGTAATTAAGAACAAACTTTTAGTTTTTAATTTTTTTTTGTTTATCACGTCAATCATTATCAACTATGCATTATTTTGATTTGAATAAAATAAATTAGAAACTAGATATCTCGACAAACAATATGTTGTCTTTAAAAATTCTAAGATATAAAATATGTCATTTTGTGCCTAAATGTGTTTTGTATATGTTCCCAAAATTTCAAGTCAATCCGTCAAGCCGTTTTCAAATGCATTACTTTCCTAGTTTTGCATGTGTGAAACCCTACCCTTAACGTTTGTGATAAAATCTCCAATATCAGAGTCGACTGGTTAACCCTTATGTCAATACCCAGTCTTTATTACCTTGTTCAATACCCGGGGTACCCTATGCTATATTTCGTCAACAAAAGGAATTGAAATTGGGAAATTTTTATTTTCAAATTCTATGTTGTTGGGAGTCACAGTGGGAATACCTACTACCACAAAACCTGTTAATTTATGGAATAATAAAGGGTAAGGAGGAAGGGAAACAGTAAAGTCTCCGTTGTCATTCATATCGTCATTCGTCGTTCATATGAGGATATTTTACATATAATTTATAGTTAAATGTAATTAATTTATAATTAAAAGTTAAATGTCTACGTTTATTTGTATATAAAATATTATTTCTGACCCCCTAGAGATTAGTTAAATTATTTATTATTTTGAAAATCTATAGAAGTATTAAGTTTTTACATATATATGGGTACCGGGGTACCCCGGGTATTGATCAACTGGGTGTTCAACTTTAGCGCCTAATTTTTTCTACTTTCTTGAATATTTAAATATCAAAACTTATATGAATCGACGTCAATTGACTCAAATAACGAGGATCTGACCGGATTTGAAGATATCTCTTTAAATACATAGCATATTTAAGTAAGAACATGCAAAAGGGTACCCGGGTATTGACATAAGGGTTAGATAGGCGCTAATAATATTATTAATGGTAGATTATATTAATTTTCAATAAATTGATTTTTGATTATTAAATTTTTATACCTAATTAATTTTCTCAATTGATTTTGATTTGATATAATCGGTTTTTTGAAACGCATTACAACGTTATCCGAGCCCAACTACCAACCTTGCGAATTGGTGTTTGGTATCTTTGTTTGGTAATATCTTTTTGATATTATATAAGTATATAGTATAACTATCTTAAAAGCAAAACATATGAAAAAAAGGCGAAAGAAAGAAAAGCCATTCCTTCAAGCTTAATAAAATGGTAAAATATACCAATTAAAAACGTATATCTGCTTAGTAATATTCTTTCAGGCCGAAGCGGTTCCGGTGTAACCGGGAATATTGACCCCCGTGAAATTTTATCCCCCGGTAAAATTCCCTAGAGAAATCTTACCCTTAGTGAAAAAAAAATAAGGGGGTAAAATTTCCCTAGTGGATTTTTACTGGGAGGTAAAAATAAGTTAAAAATATACTTGGTGAATTTTACCCTATAATTCAGAGGGCAAATTTTGTTACAATTCCTCTAAGAACTGTTATGGTTAAATAAGAATTTTTATAACTATTGATGTATTAAATTTGAAAACATTTCACTCTGAGATACTAAAACATCCTCCGCAAAGTTTTTAAGAAATTTGATAGCTAAATGGAATAGTTTAATAAAAAATGTATTAAAAATTTGTTATAAAATTAAATTATTAAAATAAAGAATTCAAAGGTTTATCCTTATTAACCTGGTAGTCAGATCTTTACCGGGGGTAAAATTTCTCTAGCGAATTAAAATTTCACTATAGTATAGAACATATTTATTTTCTTATTACGAAGTACATATTCCTATTTTCACTGTACTTTGTCAGAATTAATTTATACAATTTACATTTTTTAAACATTTAAATGATATAATAAATAAATTCTATTAAAATATGCTGCGAAATTAGGAGTACTCAAAAAAATGACAAGTCTACTCTATTTTTAAATGTAAAATTATGTTACTCACCTGGCTCAATACTAAAGTTACTTCATCATGCCGCAATTTAGCAATCATCATTGAAGCTACTGCTAAAATATAGTCACCAGCCATTGTGACCTAAAATGATAACAAAGAATATAGTTACATAATAAAATATAACATTAAAAACTTATAGTAAAAATTTTATTAAGAAGAACTCTGTAAGACCACTTATAGGTCACAAGTATGGTAAGTATGGTTCAAAGTTATGTTGCAACAATATATTATTGCTTATTTAAAAAAAATTAAACCATGCTTTGAAATACTGATTCTTATTATTCTTATATTTATTAACTGACGTAAATCTTTTTTCTAAAAAAATGTTTAACTTTTTTAACTTAAATTAACTTTAAGTAAAAGCATCCGCAAATGGATAACAAAGCATTTTGCGTAATTTACATATTATTTTGATTTATTGTAATAAAGTAAAAATATAATTCAATGCAGATTACAAATGAAAATTGTTTATGTGTTGGCTGCCTCTATGGTTCGGCGCCCATGTGTGGTGTGCACAGTGACCCATGACCCTTTATTGCAAAAATTAAAACAATTTTTCAAAACACACAGTGGCATCTCGTTAATTAATTAATGCGCGTTACTACCGCTATTAAGTTTCCGAGAACCGATTTTAGTTAAAATCTAAACAGCTCTAAGGGGTTTATTCTGTAACTCTTAAGAAATCCTTTAGAACCGTAAAGTTTGGTTTACACTAACAATTGAATTAAATACAACCTGTAATCCGGCAATATTATGGGTGTAAACCAAACTTTACGGTTTTAAAGGATTTTTTAAGAGGAATTCTCAGAGTTGGAAAACATACTTTCGTAATTCAAAAACCAAAAAAATTGTCTCCACGATAACTCAAAAACTATTCAATAAATTCACGATTTTCTTTTTTGGTTTTGAAGTTCATTTAATTTATTGGAGGATAAACATAAATGCAGATAATATGTTTTTGCTGTTTTTCCTTCGTTGTATAGCCCTTTAAAGAGCGAAAATAGCGTGTAAAAATGGTTCCAAAAAATTACATGTCCGCAATTTTTTTAATTTGATTGGATTTTTGATTTTGAATCATTTTTATAAGTGCTACAGTGGAGACCGATAAGTCACCTTTTTTGAGACGGCAACGTTACAACACGTATAAAGATTTCCCATGACGTTATTATTCTTTAAAAAAAATTATTGTTTTTACTTTAAGAATCAATAAATAAGTGTTAAAAACCTTAAGTTTTTTATTTACTACTTCCTTCCATGAAAGCAAAATTCAAGAAAATCACCTTATTTTTTGGTCGCTTGATGAGAACCTCCCCTTAATAACTAATATGGCACAACATATTGAATAAGATAATTTTGAATATTTAGCCTTGATTGACTATTTAAAAAAAGTTGTTTATTACGAAAAATGATATTGTTTGATATTTTCCAAGGCTTACAATTTTGCAAAATTAGCACTTACCAATACAATCATGGTGCAATAGCTATGCTTCATACTCATGCTTATTACTTTCACTGCAAAGTTGTGTCTAGTAAATAAAAGGCTATACAAGTTTAGATTGCTGTAATTGTGCCGTAAAAGCAAATGAAACCTTATTAAAATTTTGCAAACTAAGTTAAGTGAAAAATAACTGCATTTGAATAATTAAATTTATTTCTTAATGTTTGAACCCTCTGTGCAACATAAGGTTCGTTTTAAGATTCCATTTGACCAACATAATGCCAAACCGCAGAGAGAAATGCATTCAACAGTAATCTATAGCTTCGCAAACCTCAATTTAAGAATTGCTGGTCTAAACAGTAAAATTAAAGTAACAATAAAATTTATGATAAATAATAATCAATTGAAATTAGAGAAAGAAAAATACTGAAAAAAAGTAAATCCAGTACCGAAACTCGTGTCTACAGACACGAAACTCGTGTCTACAGACAGTATTTTTATTTTTGATCCTGAATCCCTACGCATGCGCATTTGTTTCTGTTTTGTACTTATGAATATTAAATGTAATTCTGTCAAAATTACATTTGATTTTTTGAAGTTTATTATGAACGCCAGTTTATTGTAGAAGGAAATATTTTAAATGATTATGATATGATAATTGCATGAAATCTTACAGCTGTCAAAATTACATTTGGTATTCCTTTTTAAAAGTACAAAACAGAAACAAATGCGCATTCTTGGGATTCAGGATCAAAAATATATTAAATTTTTAATTAATTAATATGTATACATGATATTTTATAAACTAACAAATTAAAACTGTTATAATTATTATGTATGAGTTTTTTAAACTTCCCTAATGTGCACATTTATTGTCACAAATTATATACTTAAAAACGGATTTTCTCCTGTATGAGTTTTAAAGTGATTTTATTAATAGTTGTCCATTTATGTGCACATTTGTAATCATAAATTTCACACTGAAACTACTAAACAATTAGTAGTATTACCGTTTACGGTCTATTATTAAAGAAGGAAATAATTTAAATAATAAACGTACTTTGATGAAATTTGACAGCTGTCAAAATTACATTAATTTGATATTCTTAAGTACAAAACAGAAACAAATGCGCATGCGTGGGGATTCAGGATCAAAAATAAAAATACTGTCTGTAGACACGAGTAGTACCAGAGTATATATAATCTACTAGTAGGGAAACTCGAGCATTTTTAGTGTTCCAGATTTCTGAAGTCTAAGATTAGTTCACATATGAGTTCACAGATGTCGCAGTCGATTTCACGTCAGTTGTATTTGGTTACTATGGTATTTGGCATTTGACGTTTTGTCAATTATGTTATTAGTCAAAATATTTATTATTAACATATTATTTACAAAACAAAAAAACATTTTTACATTAAAATAATCAATTTCTTCAATAATTTTACGATTATTTAAATATATTCCGCGAAATACTTGAAACAGGTTGAAAGCCACTGGATTAAAATTCACAAACAAGTAGTGTGCCCTCTAGGGTACTTGAGATGAACTAATCTTAGAGTAAAAATTGTTGGAACACATTTATGAATGGGATTTTAGAGAGTGTCTCTACTAGTAGAATTATATATACTCTGGTAGTACCGAATAGAGGATGCAAAGCATTAAGGCTCTGCAAACCGGTGCACTAAGCAAAGTGAAGCTTTGGTTGTGTTACATTTGAAAAAGTTAGCTGTCGTAACATCTTCGTTAGGTGATTATGTAGTAAGGCTCAAGACTGAGTGGCTTCTGATCATTTCTGCACGACCCTGGTACAAAAATGTTTTAACTATGTCGTGATATAAAACAGAAATAATAACATATTTAGATAAAAACATATGAAGAATAAAAATATAGTAAATAATTTTATCTTTTGTCTAAATTAAGGTATATTTTAAAAATCTAAAAAATGACAATTAATCAATAATAATAGTATTTTAAAAGTTGCCACCATTTGATTAAATTTAGCTTATGGAATATACGTACAGCCGTATTCATAAAAAACTTAAAACAGTCTTGCAAGCCTGTTTTAGTTAATGAGCTCTTTAACCCATAACCTAACTTTTTTTTGCTTACATTTCGAATTTTTTTAGGTTAAAATATCAACTTATTACAGTAAACGCGCTAAACTCCCTATAAAATAGTTTACTAAATATTTAGTCCCTATAAAATTTATAGGGAGTTTAGCGCATTTACTGTAATAAGTTGGTATTTTAACCTAAAAATATTAGAAATGCAAGCAAAAAAAAGTTAGGTTATGGGTTAAAGAGCTCATTTGAGCTTATTAACTAAAACAAGCTTACAAGACTGTTTTAAGGTTTTTATGAATACGGCTGATAGTGTTTAGTTAAATGTTATTAATTTAAGGATACGCATTGTCCTTCTTTGAAGTAAACGTGATTTTGAATTGATAAAATACAATGCATTTGACATGCAATTGTTTGTTACATGTACTTTTTCAGCTTTAATGTTTCGATAATTATTGAAGAGCGGTTGAATACCTTTGACCTATTTTAACCGCTCGTGAAGTTGAATAGAATTTGTCACATTTATTAATAAAAAATAAATTAGGTACAAAACGTTAATATATATTGGAATTAAATAGTGCTTAATTATTTTTAATAATGCGGTAGTAATCTCACTCTTTAAGAAAATTGCTTAACATTAAGTTTAACTATCAATTAAAACGATAAAAGAAATCATTAAAACAGGTCAGCAATAATGCGATTTCATTAAACAATAAGAAGATGTAGGAGATTTCAAAAGTTATCAAGAATTTTTAAATATACAGAACAAATAAATTAACAATTATTATTAATATTATCAAGATTACAATTTTTAATCACGCAATATTAAAGAAAAGCGAAAGTGAATCTTTATAAACTATAAATACAAAAGAAACTAGAAATCTGTCCTAGTTTTCAAATTATTTAATTATAATTTAAACACATTGTTAACAAATTGCCAATGCCAAATAAATAACCAGTAGAAATTATACTAATTTGTAAATAAAATACTCAAATCTAAAAATAATAGTGAAGATACACCTAATTTTCAATAAAATTAAACTTTTTAAAAGAAAGCTGTAACTAATACAAAATATGCAAAGTAAGGATTATTTTCAATATGTCATTAACTTTTATAATAAAATTACAGTGTTGGTAAATGAATAGAAAGGTTAAACCTATCATTTAACAGCTTTTCAAGATGAACCGTTAATTACTTTATAATTTAAAATTTACAAATACTACTAAAAACAATACAATAAAATTTAAAAATATTCAAGAAAGTTAAATATTTGTATGCGTTAAAAGCATTTTACATAACCGACATGCAAAAAAATTGAAAACGATTTTTTACATAATTTATTAAATGGGAGTGTTCACTATTTCTTAATAATAAAAATCATAATAGTATAAGCGACACATTACGTGGATCAACATTTCTATAAAATTAATATGCCAATAAACTAATAATACTATATATTTTGAATATTTATTTAACATCATATGAAGTTAATCGTATGTAAAACTGTAGACCTCCTCCTATGCAAGGATTCGTAAGATCTTGAAGCAACCCTCCTCTTATGTAAGGATAATTTTAGAAAGTTTTGACTCTCCTTGCCATTGGTAAGAATTCTGAAACATATCTTTTTGGAAAACCAATGGGCTACATTAAATTATTTATTCAAATAAAACCATTCATAATATTAACTATATGTATAAGAAAACTTAGACGAAGGAAATCTTTCGAAAAGAAAACAGTTAAGGAACCCTAAACCCCTTACGTACTGAATGGACATTCCTGAACGAGAAGAGCAGTTATAAAAACTTATTTGAATCACATAGTTAAGAGTGTAACAATGACAAAATGAATCCAGTCATGTTCAAGATTATGTCGGTATTGGGTAAAAACAACCGCAAATCTTGATAGTACGTTTTGTTAAAACCTTTTACAAAATTAAGAGTGAAAAGGTGTAGGTTCGTATTGTGTTCAAAAGCAAAAAATAATATTAATACTAGGTAAATTATTACACGATTGCGAAAATTTCAGTAGAAATTATTGTTTTTCAATCTTCTTTTCACAGGAATACTGTTTCTTTCAAAGAAAACTTAAAATCACAGTCGATTGAACTTATTTGGGGTCTTCTAATTATTATAGATACATTATTAAGTTGAAACATTGGCCAATACATTATATTAAGAGTATTATAAATAGAACTGAATCTTTACGTATTTACATATTACAGCAATATTTATATTATATCGAGAGTGAAGTAAAATTGCTTTAATTTCACTACACCAGTTGGTCAATGAGTAAAAGTGCAAAAAGATTTCACTATCAAGGCCAGCCGGTCAGCGCTATTGAAAGTGCGAATTCCGTACAATAACCGGAAGTAAGGCAATTTCGATTTTCTAGTATAATATTCAGAAACTGATAAAATAATTTATACAGTGATGGACTAATAAGTAGTACATAGAAACTAATGAAGATGAATCTTGGGACATCCGATATAACAGGTCAAAATGGGTCTAGACATTCATTTCATTATGACAATCATTTAGTTTAATGTGCTTTTTATGGAATGCAATAATGCAACTATGCTTAAGGCCCCAAAGACTATGCTAATACTGACTAGAATGATAAGGATAAGAGACATGGAGGAGATCACAAAACAACTTTATAATACAATATAAATATTTTGGAATAATCAAATAATTAACAAACACATTTTAAAATTAAATAAGTAGTTGTTGGTTCGAATTCCCCAGTTAACTGTTGGGCGAATAAAAAGAACAAAATATCCAACCCAAAATACTGAGAGCAAACAAAAATTAATCAACAAACTAAAACCAAAAATACACTATTCAAGGTCCTAATGACCTAGTAGTTCATGCACGTTAAATGTAGATTTAAAAAGTAAAAAATTAAAATAATACAAAAAATTTCGCTAACTTATAAAATTCATTGTAAGTACATACCTATTTGTAAACGTTTTTGTCATACTGCGACATCGTCAGAATAAATTAAACTAACATTATGCTATGACACTAGTACATTTCTTTATGATGCATTTTCCGTATGAAATTTTGTGCATTTAAATTCTGAAGTGTTTGTAAAAATTAAAATACATAAAATTTCACCTGTAAAATGCATCGCAAGTATTTACAAGCGTTTTTGTTATACCATCATCTGAATTAATTAAAATAAAATTATAAAATAACAGTGCTAAATTAATTTATGATGCATGTTAGTTATGTATGAAATTTTGTGCTTTTAAATTTTGAAAAGTGTTTCTGTGATATGAAGAAAGTAAAAGATATAATATTATGAATAATAATTTTTACTTTTTTATATGGTTCTCTCCTGGTTTATCAAAAATTATTTTATATGAAAATCTTTATCTTCTGATGAAGGACGCATCTGCGTCTGAAAGCTTAATAAAAAAATATTAATTAATTTGATTATTATTTATAACTTGATACATTTAAAAATACCATAATTATTTATTATCACGAGTTAATAACTTAACAATTTAGAAAATCTTTCCTATAATTATTATAATTTACTAATTTGTTAATTTTATACATTGAACAAAGTTCTTTAAATCTTACACAAATTCAGGGTTAAAAAATTCAGGTTTGTAATTACTTTTACATACCGAAATAAAAATCAAATAAAAAGGAAAAAATTTAGTAACTATTTACTGTTCGTTTACCATGAAATTTATGCTACTCGTATCATGAAACATGCTAAATAGAGTATTAATTGTATAATAAATGGTAAAATATTTAAGTTATTTAGTAAACATAACCTAGTGGAGTACGTAGATACATATTGTGCGTAGCTAAACCTTCGACTAGCTACACTAAATTGATTACGTTTAACACATACTTATTAATTAAAAATGCCTTGATCTTAAAATACAAGGAAAAAATAATTTTTATATAATATAGAATAAACAAAAACATCGCTAATTTAGTATAAGTATTCTACATAATGACCATAGTGTCTGATATGGCAGTTTTTATGCAAAATAGCTAAAGTAATATATTATTAATTTCGTAAGTACATTGAGACTGCATAATGAGCACCTTTCCAATCAGACTAAAAATAGATGAAAGACTAACATTTAGATAATCTTAATACTATGCATTATTCCTTCAATAGGTAATCCTTTCAGTAAAATGCTATAATTATACCTATAAGCAAAGATAAATTTAGTTACTCCAAGGATTTCCTTCCATTTGTTATATTTAAATTGTTAATTAATAGCTCGTGACAATAATGAATTGATATATTTTAAAATAATATATCGAATTTTGTCAGATAATACATAATAGGTCAACATGTCTGAAAGCTTAATAAAATTATAACAATAATTTTAAAATAAATTTTAAAATATAACAATTCATTTAAATTGATAGAAATATATTAATAATTTACGAATTAATGGAATTAAATTAATATTATATTTTTTTTTCAAAAAATTTGACAAAAATTTGAAATTGTGATATAATCGGTTTTTGAAACGCATTACAACGTTATCCGAGCCCAACTACCAACCTTGCGAATTGGTGTTTGGTTTGTTAGCATTTTACATTTTTTACCTAGACGAGGAGCAAGCCCGACGTAGAACCCCCAACCTGGAGGACCAAAAATTTGAAATTAAAAATAATAAAAACACAGTGACCTGCGTCCAATTGTCCTCTTTTAAAAAATATATAATATACTTTTGTGCAATTTTCTTGAGTAATAAATAAGGCTGGTAATAAAAATCGAATATAATCAACTAATCTAGTATTCGAATATGAATATTTACTCAACGGCACTATTCAAATTATTCGAATATTCAAATTATTCATATGATTATTCGAATAATTTGAATATTCAAATAATCATTCGAATATTCGAATAATTTGAATATTCTTGTGATTTCTTGAACGAATATTCGAATACAAAAATGTTAAAAATTCCCAGCCTTAGTAATAAGCAAGATATCATTGAATTACGAAATTGTATTTTTCAACTTTAAGGTAATGGTAAACATAATATTATTTTGTAATAATACTTTTGTTATCATTTTAGTGCAAAAAAAAATTTTGTATAGGCAAAAAACCTAGGTGTTTCCGAGTAACGCTGCATCGAGATAAGTAACTTCCCAATAATGCCTAGTTTACACGAGCTTAGTAACTAATGCTTAGTACTAATGCTTAGTACTAATCGGTATAGTGACAAGTAACAAGTAACCGTTTACACGTTGGTATTAGTAAAAAGGTGTTAGTGAGTAGCCAGTAGCCACGATCTTGTTAGTAGCAAGATATATGACGTCAGCAAGCGACAAGTGCTAGGTTAAATTTTAGTGGAGGTGGTCAACTTGTCGTTAGTAAATAGAACCGACTTCTATTCACTTGCACTGGCGGTTGCACTAATACTAAGCACTACTTCAGCATGTTTACACGCAAGGTATTAGTACTAAGCATTAGTACTAAGCATTAGCTACTAAGCTCGTGTAAACTAGGTATAACTCATGAAAAAGTAAATTCCTTATGCCTAGTTTACACGAGCTTAGTAACTAATGCTTAGTACTAATGCTTAGTACTAATCGGTATAGTGACAAGTAAGAAGTAATCGTTTACACGTTGGTATTAGTAAAAAGGTATTAGTAGCCACGATCTTGTTAGTAGCAAGATATATGACGTCAGCAAGCGACAAGTGCTACGTTAAATTTTGGTGGAGGTGGTCAACTTGTCGTTAGTAAATAGAACCGACTTCTATTCACTTGCACTGGCGGTTGCACTAATACTAAGCACTATTTCAGCATGTTTACACGCAAGGTATTAGTACTAAGCATTAGTACTAAGCATTAGCTACTAAGCTCGTGTAAACTAGGTATTATTTTGTAATTGATTGAAGCAAGCATAATATTATAACAGTTAATGAAAGGATAACTTTGTGATTTTTTTTTAACCCATGAAAGACTCGTTTTGCCATATGGCAACAAGAAATGCATCATTTGCATTTGTAGAAAAATAATACTTTTAACTGTTATCTTTTAGATAAAGATATTTTGAAAATTTTAATTCCGTCCTTAATGGGTTTTAAAGTAGATACATATTACTTTTTTATGCATATTTTTGTACAGCAATTTTTTTATTCAAAAGATTTTATTAATAAAATGAAAAAGATACAGCGGATTTTTGACAAGTGCATTTTATAAACAATTGTGCGGAACCAGGTTACCCCGAAATCAGAAATTCAAAAGAATGTAGTTAGTATAATGAGTTGATTTAGTCCTTGATTGAGGCATAATTGCGACAGAATGACGGCTATTCAAAGAGAAATATTTAATTTTTAAAAAAACTCACACAAAAAATTAAATTTTAATAACAATAAATTATTCTTTTATTTGAAAGGAAAGATTAACATTTGAAAATGATTTCAAGTAACGTACCAAAAACGATGCATTTTTCTGGATGTAATAGAGTCTATTGGAGATTGGTGTCACCCCATATGAGGAAATTTTGTTTTCGTCGTCTGAATACAATTTTGCTATAAACAATATGTTAGTTTCCATACCTGCTCTAGAGCCTAATCGACGAAAGAAAAACGTATATATTATATATAATGGTCCAGTGACCTTAATTGTACCAATGTTTTTTTAGGTATTTACTGAATAAATTTATGTTATATTATAACTTTAAATTGTAAATTGACATTGATATTTTATTATTCATTAGCTACAGTTAATTTCCGACATAAAATTCGTACCTTTAGGACTTGGCGGAGCTAACTTTGTGTTATTGTTACGGTTTTTGGCCCCATTCGCACAAATTTTTGGAATGATTAAAATAAATTTGCTTTGATTAGTAATGTACAGCCCAACTACCATATTATATACCTTCAAAGTTCTTTAAATTACACAAAAATATTTGAGAGAAAAATTTATTATAATAAACATAAACTATAAAAATAAATTGTCTCGAGAGTTTTAAAATTGCCGCCTCACCAATGCTATTGTGCAATAATGGAAGTGTAATTTCGGATATTGCAAAATTATCACAAAATTATCATCAATAACATGTAACAATATTCTTGTACTAATTGGATAGATGCACAGCCCTAGACACACTTTCAAAGTTATCACTGTAAAATTATTTTGTACGCTTCACGTTCTATAGTCACGATATGTTTAAAACAATACAACTTATATTATGTGTACTTACTTGCAAGCAACTCGAACAAAATAATTTATTAATCTTTTTGTTAAAATGTGAAATAATTAGTTCCTTTGTATCTCAATTAACTCAAATAATAGCACATATCTCCGCATAAAAAGCCCTCCTAAATGTCTAGCGACTAAAACCCACACTTTTCTGATCAAGTTCAAAAAAAAAACATTGGAAGTGTTTATTTTTTCTTAACAAATTTCTTTTTATATATTCATGCATTGTATTGTATTCATGGTATAACTGGCTGAAACTTGCTTTTTTCATAAAATTGTTTTAAATTAATTTTATCTACATTAACCAACTATTAAGTTATTAGCACCTTTAAATATATTTTTTATTTTTAGTTTGTTTAGCATATTTTGTATGCTTTAATATTTTGGGTTGAATATTTTGTTCTTTATTTTAATTGTTAATTCGTAGTCGCTTTACGTTTCACTCCCTGCCACTTTTTTGGGTTGTTTTTCTTTTCAATTTTTAAAATAAAACATGCAAGTGTATTTACATTAGCTCGAATATTTAATTATTGAAAAATATATTAAAATTAAATAAAAAACAATATAATATTATAATCCTATAACATATCGGTAAATATGTATAATAAATATTATATAGTAAAGTTTGAGCAATTAAAAATAAAAAAGTAGTACGTAACACTAAATATATGTAACAATTTGCAAAAACAAGAGAAAAAATTTCAAATAAATAATAATAATAATAATTACTGATGCATATATGCAACTTATCGAAAACTAAACTATAAGTGTAACTAGTAAAAGCAAAAACGTGTTGGTATCCAATCAGGTTGAGAAACTTGTCTGTTTGTAGAAAGTGAAAAAATGAATAATTTAATAAGCGTACTTTAATCAAGAAAACATTATATGTATGTATACGCACCTAAAGCTAAACATACCTAAGGATACAAAAATATTATTTTTCGGCTTTTTCATTAAATTTAATTGTTTGATAATAATGCCCATGTCAATGTATTAATCAAAGTATCTTTTTGTGTTGTATCGAATCACTGATGTAGTAATAGTAAAATATATCACAATAGTTCAAGGATAAATAATTAAAAAAAGCTTTGTCTTTTATTTGAGTAGCATTTATCCTGAAGTGCCAAAAATGTATGCCTAGACATTACGCCATATTTCAACATTATATAATAAAGCATAAATTGTGCAACTAATTTTACACTACTACAAGGATCGTTAACTTTAATAAATACGATTAATAATTACATATCAGTGGGTATTATAAGCTCAATATATGATATAAATGCTTTTTCATAAGGATCAATACTTTAAAAATTATTTATATTAAAACTATAATAATTTACATCTAATAAGCTAAAATTGAAACAAAATAAAGAATGCTGTTATTATTTAGTTTAATTTAATTAAACTTGAAATTTCTCGTCTTCATCAAAGACTTCAGGCACTTTCGTAACATAAACCGTATGGAATTGAACATTAATAATTATTACTATCTGGAATCTAGTACATTCCAAAATATAAGTAAATAATTAAATTTTATCTTATTTCCTAACACAAAACGACAAAAGTGACAAATTGTGAAATATTATGTAGGTACTCAAAAAGTATTTAAATAATTTTACTTGATCGACTATAATTTGAGATGTGTACTAACTACACTAATCGCGACTATTATGAAAATATGTTGCAAAGAGCGTAAATTCAAGGTTTTAATTTCTTATTATAATTAAGAAAGAGTTGGTAAGGACAAAACTAAAGATTTTTCAAGATAGTGACTTCATTAAAATAATTTTAAAACTCTAATAATGCTAATCGTTTCATACCACCGTTAATGGAAATTAAATTCTTCAACGGTTTAATAATAATGTATTCGCATAAATCGCAAATTACAGGGATTGACAGGTCGATCATAAATCATACTATTAGCTGAAATTAATTAATCATAGAAACCCCAGAATGGCAGACCAACTAGTTAAATAAAACTCAAGAATCTCACAGAAGTGAAGCTTATGACTTAAACACAAAGGACCTGATAGCCACAGCACCTACATAATTATGTACAGGGTGGCTCAAATTCGCTTCTTCTTATGGGGAAATTGGTAACTATAGCAGATATCGAAAAATGGATGGCGCATCCTCGATATCTTTTTTTGAGAAAAGCTCAATGGCGAAAACCGGAATTCGCTATCTTTTTTTGTTTTCGAGTTATAGCCAAAAGTTCGATTATTGGACTTTTCGATAAATGTCGATATCTCGGTTGTTTTTGAAATTGCCAAAAAAGTGTTGACACTCTCTTCAGACACTTTTTTAAGGGCAACAAGATAGGCTGAATAGATTTTATAGCTATTAAGGCAACTAGTGTTTTATAGATTGTTTAAAAATCGATGTCGTAGTTTAAATCCGAACGACCGTTAGGGAGTGAGGATTTAATAGAGAAAGATGTTTAATCTATAAAACACGCGTTGTCTTCAATATTTTTTCTAACACTAATATAAAAATTAGAATTTTAACTTATTTTATATCCTATAAAGTACGTCGTCGTTGACAACGTTACATTATAATTCTATAAAGTACGTTGCCATTGACAACATTAGGAAATAGTATATTACATAACAAGCGTGGAAAGTGAGACATTTCGCATGAGTGTGTAAGTTTTGCACGAGGCGCAGCCAAGTGCAGAAATCACACGAATGCATGAAAGGCACTTTTCTGCGAGTTATGTACACTATTTTTCCTACGACCGCGACCATAAAAAAATAAATCCATTTTTATGTCGTTGTCAATAAATTAATTTGATTTTAGAAAACAAAAGCAATATTATTTATCAATTGTAGTTAACGTCAAAATTTCAAAGCAGCCTACTAAATTCAAGTTAACTGTGCGTTATAATAACGCACAGTCATAACGCACGGGTTGATGATATTGACGACTTTCGTGCCTACTTAATTATGTGCAATGTGCTACTTTCTTATGGGGTCGTAGGAAAAATATTTCAGTGAGTTTCCGAGTTTTTTTTTCCATTTTTTAAATGGAAACCATAGTTGAATATGACATTTTTAAATAGCACTTTTTATCCTCTTTTCAATGATAGTGCGGTCCATTATTTCAAATAATTCCCATTTTATTAAAAAATGCAATAAAAATAAAAAAAAAATTAATAACATTTTTAGTAAATAACAATAACAATTTTAAACACGACAGCAACTAAACAAAAGTTTCCCACTGAAAAACAATTGGTGACGATGTTTTAGATGTCAATAAAGATTTGGTAGTGTTTCGTTTTGACAAAATTTTAATATTGAAAATAAGGGACTTCAGTTTGAATACTTACTTTAAATTTTGTATTTATTGTTTTATTTAAAAATTGTTATTGTTATTTACTAAAAATGTTATTAAATTTTTGTTTTTTTCTTATTTTTATTGTAATTTTTAATAAAATGGGAATTATTTGAAATGATGGACCCCACTTGTTATATATCATTGAAAAGAGGATAAAAAATGCTATTTAAAAATGTCATATTCAACTATGGTTTCCATTTAAAAAAAAACACAACTTTGTATTATAACTCGGAAACTCACTTAAATATTTAAAATCTATTCAGCCTATCTTGTTGCCCTTAAAAAAGTGTCTGACGAAAGTGTCAACACTTTTTTGGAAACTTCAAAAACAACCGAGATATCGACATTTATCGAAAAGTCCAATAATCGAAATTTTGGCTATAACTCGAAAACAAAAAAAGATAGCGAATTCCGGTTTTCGCCGTTGAACTTTTCTCAAAAAAAGAAATCGAGGATGGCCATCCATTTTTCGATATCTCCTATAGTTACCGATTTCCCCATAAGAAGAAGCGAATTTGAGCCACCCTGTACTATTGTGTCAATATACAACCTGCTATTGACACATGCATACTGGACTCTTGCCATAAGATCAAGATGATGTTGAGGAAAGAGATTTCCAGGGCATGCACCTTACAATGCGCTTCTGCAACAGAATACCTGTTTAGCGTGTCCAGATATTTTCGCTAGAAAAAATGCCATACTTCAGATACGACTGCACTCGGCGAAATAGAAAGACCTCAACACAGATAGACTTAAGACTGGACAGAGCGTTTCAATCTGATCGTAAACAGAACTAAGAGTTCACAACAGTGACTCCCATTGCAGAGTATCTTTAACATAAAAAATAAAAAATGTTTTAAAAGCATCCGCTACTCTTGCTTGGTCACGGTTTTTTCATATTACCAAGGGATATAGTGCTCTGTTAAACGCACTACTACGGTAAATATCTTTATAAAATAATTATTTATTTTATACGTTGGGTCATACAACGATGGACGATTGCAATTTCCTCAGAAATTTTTTTTAAATTTTATCCCAAAAAGAATTGCTTTCCCAGAACCCTTCAACAACATATTTTCTTAATTAATATTTTCAAATTCACAAATATAGCCATATTATAAATAGTAATTAAGTGCAAAAATCTGCACACCGTGAATTGGGGTACACAAGACGTAGTATATTTTTTATAGTTACTGATGTACCACAAGCTTCACAGTGAAAGGAGAAGTTAAATTATAAATTATGTAAGCTATTAAAACTGGCAACAAAGAAGACTTAAATTGAAATTTGTATTCATTATCTCTTAAATTCATTTAAATTTATTGCAATATTTTAAACTTCTTGTGCATTCTAAACAATAATAATGAAAAAAGTAAAGTATTTAATTTTAAAGGCTGTGACAAATTTTAAATCAGTCCGTTAAATAACCTAGTTTAATTATTATGTAACTGTTTATAACTTGATTGAGTTCTTTATCCTACTTTAGTGATTTATTCGAATACTATCACTATAGCAATATTATTAAAATAGAAAATAGTCGTCGAACGAAAATATGAAACTATTAAATAATATTTAAATATAAAATTCATTGAAAGAACTATTTTTTTGTATTTATTTTAGATTCTTTGTAATTCTTGGTTCAAATCATGGCAAATCATGGAAACTAACAAAGGGGCAGGGCCAACTTTGGTGGTTACTAATCATAATCATTATTACTACTTGTGAATCATTATTATGATTGACATGACTTCATCATGTGAAAATTCAAAAATCCGGAATTCAGCTAATTTAGAAAAAATCGATTCCGAAGAGCGAAATATGTACAAAATATTACATTCCATAAGAAATGGATAACATTTCCAATACTACATTCTAAGGAACCGATATTTAAAGTGCCTTGTTTAAAAAATTACCAATTCCAAATTTTTGGTATTTCCATAATATACTAAATTAGAAAAAGAAAGCCAAGTTAATTGTAATTTATAAATCATATTAGGACCACAATGATCAAAGTCACAATTATTATATTTTGCGGAAATGCAAAATGAAAAATTTATAAACTCTTAAGGTTGTTAAGAAGGAAATCGAAATATGCGCGAAGTTTCTGAAATTTTCACAGTATATTGTTTGCATAATCAAGCACATTCTGGCAAAGTTTGAACTTAATCTACCTTTTAGTTATCGAGATAAAAAATGTCAAAGTTACTGTTTCGTGACACGTTATTACATTGCGTTAATGGACGCGAGGGGTTTCACATTGATTTAAACGTCATTAACTCGGCAATCAGGTGCGTCACCATTACCAAAAATCGCCACAATATTTATGAAGGTCTTATAAATAAGTGTACTAAATTTTAAGAAAGTCTACCTTTTAGTTTCTGCGAAAATTAAATTATTATGCTAAAAAATGATACAAATTTAATAAATCGTCATTACGTTTGGCAACGTCGCCACTTCTCACTTTTAAATGCACTTTCTTTGGTTATGTTGACACCCATGACATCGATATGTAAACATAAATGTAAATTCCAATAAATAATGAATAGGTAAATGTTTTAAATTTTATTTTTCAAAAGTTTGTGTGTTTTTGAAGCAGTTTATGCTTTTTAGGGCAAAATTTCGTGCTTTTTAAAGAATTTGACACATAAATAATATAAATACCAACAGCAGAAAGTATATAGCGTTGCCGCACTTTCCACATCAACTTAAAAGTGTTTTAAAATACGTAAAAAAATATTTTAACCGACCAAAACTCTTTAGAAGAATAAAATTTAGTACTATATTATTAAAAACTATGTATTTTTAATAAGAAAAGCCTCTTTTTATTAATTTTACTTATTAAAATTTTATTTATTTGAAGTTGGCAAATTTTGCAAAAAAATATTTTTTCTTGCTTTATCCTATCTATTTAGCAAAGGACAGAGACACCACTACAACTTACTCCCACTCCTCTTCTTAACAACCTTAAAGGATCATCAACTAGATTGATTAATTTTAGAAGGGCTAGCTAGACTAACATTTCTATATAATTTATTTTTATAAAATATAGAGTTGGTAGGTTGGTACTAATAGTTAATTTTTAACAACATTCAATACTGATCGTTAAAGCTGGTTCACACTATATGATTTTTCATCTGACTTGTCATATGACTTGTCATATGACAAATATTTTTAGGTTCACACTATCTGATTTTTGCTAATATAGAAGTCATAGGTAAATAATAAGCTCGGTCATAGCAAAATAATAAGTGATTTTCAGAATAGGACGGTGTCTATTTTGCTATGACTTCTTGAAAGATTTTTTTACAAAATTTCAAAAACTGAATTTTTTATAAAAAATTATTATTTATCGAAATAATCACAAAAAATGAAATATATTTTAACAAAAATTTATAGAAAATTTTTCTTTAAATTTTTCAAAATATCGTTAATTTTTCAAAAAAGTGACTTTTTTCCGAAATTTCAAAAACTAAACTTTTATAACAAATGATTATTTATTGAAATAATTACAAAAACTGAAATATTTTTGAACAAAAATTTATCGAACATTATAGACAAATTTTCTTAAAATTTTTAAAAATTTCGTCAACATAATTTTTCGTCAAAAATGATTATTTCTTAAAAAATTTTTGGATAAAAAGAAGAAATAGATACCGATGACAGAATAATTTCTATTAGATATAAAATTCAATTATATAATTCAAAATAAACTTAGGTTAATTATAATTTTTTTGACATATGACAGCCATTTTGACGTTTTAGTAATAAGAAAAGTCACAAGCAATAATATTACACAGTGTGAACATAAAAATTGTTGGTCATATGAAAAGAGAGAGAAAAAAGAGTTTCGTATGATTTTTGCCATGACTTCTCGTATGACCGAGTCAGATGAAAAATCATATAGTGTGAACCAGCTTTTATTCCTGTGTGTTCTTCATTTACAAAATACTACTTCCACTATTTATATTATTTTTAATTAATTTATTATAATAACATTAATTTGTATTCTCAACTTAGTTTTGTTTGATAATACAATAAACAATAGAACTCCATAATAAGGTGTACTTTTATTTCTAAACCAGAATCAAACACATCAGGAATTTAATTTAGAATAATATGATCGTTTAAATCGCACATGATGAAACAATGTCAATTCTAAAAGCTGGTTCACACGATATGATTTTTCATCTGACTCGGTCATACGAGAAGTCATGGCAAAAATCATACGAAACTCTTTTTTCTCTCTCTTTTCATACGACCAACAATTTTTATGTTCACACTGTGTAATATTGCTTGTGACTTTTCTTATTACTAAAACGTCAAAATGGCTGTCATATGTCAAAAAAATTATAATTAACCTAAGTTTATAGTGGTTTATAGCAATAAGTGGTTGATTTTGAATTGAATTTTATATCTAATAGAAATTATTCTGTCATCGGTGTCTATTTCTTCTTTTTATCCAAAAATTTTTTAAGAAATAATCATTTTTGACGAAAAATTATGTTGACCAAATTTTTAAAAATTTTAAGAAAATTTGTCTAAAATGTTCGATAAATTTTTGTTCAAAAATATTTCAGATTTTGTGATTATTTCAATAATCATTTGTTATAAAAAAATTAGTTTTTGAAATTTCGGAAAAGTCACTTTTTTGAAAAATTAACGATATTTTGAAAAATTTAAAGAAAAATTTTCTAAAATGTTCGATAAATTTTTGTTATATATATTACAGTTTTTGTGATTCTTTCGATAAATAATAATTTTTGATAAAAAATTGAGTTTTTGAAATTTTGTAAAAAAATCTTTCAAGAAGTCATAGCAAAATAGACACCGTCCTATTCTGAAAAAAATCACTTATTATTTTGCTATGACCGAGCTTATTGTTTAGCTATGATTTCTATAATAGCAAAAATCAGATAGTGTGAACCTAAAAATATTTGCCATATGACAAGTCATTTAACAAGTCAGATAAAAAATCATATAGTGTGAACCAGCTTTAATAATCACATTTTAAAAGTGTACAATCAAGCAGATAATACTTACAAACGCTCCTAATTACATGAAAACACATGTAAGTACATTATTATACATAGGGCCCGATCATATCATAGGTAAAATATGGCAAATGCTAAGTGGCGCTAAACTACGTAGCAGTTCGCTACTGATTAGTATTTCATACATAATAAATTAATAATAATTAATAACCCTGAAACTTTACTGCACTTCATTCTGTAAAAGTTTCCAGTACATTACACCTACATAATGGTTAAAAAGTTCTTCTTTTACCTGGAATCGAACCGGGTACTCTGCATTAACAGTCAAAGCACTTAAACGCTAAGCAATTACCGTCTCATTAAATTTATGGAACGTGAAATTCTTACTTGAAAGAATCTGATTCCACTTATCAGAGATAACCAACAACATAATATAGTCTCAAAAGAAGACGGTGGTAGTCTCCTGTACTACACGGATCCCGTCTCCTTTGTGACTACATTGGCGTTGGGTATCTGTGCACTTATATTGCAGATTTTCGCCTTTTTATGATTTTTATGCGAATAATTCAAAGAACTGAAATATTGATCTATAATCTTACCTTTTTATGACTCCATAACACGTTCGCACTGGGCTTCCCTCGACGAAAATCCGATTGATCAATTACATCATCATGAATAAGTGAAGCTGAATGAATCATTTCCGATATCATTGCTACTTCTCTTTGGGTTTCCAAAACGGCACTAAAATAAAAAATAATATGACTTGAAGCATTTTGAAGTGATTAATAATTTCAATTTTAAAAATTTTCAAGTTAATTAAATGCAAGAAAAATCAATTATTTCAATCATTAAGTATTTAACTAGTGAATTTCAATAAATAAAAATATTTGAGAATATAAATAAAAAATATAGAAATTATAATTTTATATATTATGTGCTTTCAAGTATAAAACATATCTGATGAAGCTCCACACTTGAAAGCTCAAATATAGAACTATAATTTCAATTGATTTATTTGTTAACTCGATATATTTTAAAATAACATATTATACAATATTAAATAATAGTTATTTATGTATTTAGGGCGTAAAGAAGCTTTTATGGCGTAAGACGTAATTTTTAGCCCGAGGCGGTAGCCGAGGGCTAAGAAGACGCGAAGGCCATAAAAGTAAGTTACGCCCGTGGTACATACACAACTTTATGCATGGATGAATATTTTTTAATTTAAAAATATTTCTAAAATAAATTGAATTTTTGACACAAATCTAGTGTTGCTTTGATTAAATTTGAGTTTTGAAACGTAACTATGGTAGCAAGGAAATAGCGGTACTGTCATTAAAAGGTGAAAAATGAACGAAGTTGATGAGGCTGCAGAATTTTTAATTTATTTGGTTAATTATTATTATTATTGTTCACATAAAAAACCCACAAGAAATTTTCAATAAAAAGTACTACAATTTTCGGTTTTAATAAAAACTTTTCATTTTGCAAGTATTTAAACTGTTTCTATTAGGTACCTATGATATCGTAGTTTGACGTTTCATTATAGCCCGTGGGTATAAAGAGGCCCATGGGCTATAAAGAGACGTTTATGACAAATAAATTCGTGTATAAGTGTCAATTTATGATACATCCGTGCATAAACTATGTTTATAGCTATAAATTACTAAATGTAGTTTACTAATATACGTAAAGTAAATTAAGAGTATTTTATTACGTTTAATTAACTTGAAAATTTAAAAATTTATATTATTATTAAAATAAAATTTCGTTTATGTATTATTAGCAAAAAAGCTTTATACTCTCACAAATAAATTTAAAAAAAAAAAAATTTTAACAAATTAAAAAACTATGAATTACTTATATGGGGTTGGGCTCTTATAATATTAAAATTGTATTAATTTAATGGAAAAATAAATCACTTTCTGCTTTAGTAAAAATATAATAACTCTTTATCTAATAAGTATACCAAATGTGAATTTAATTCACGGTCATTACTTTTTGAAAGCTGATCTTGATCATTAATAAGCATATAGAGGGTGATTCAGAATAACACAATCAAAACTTGACAGATATGTTAAGGAGGTAAATAATTAAATCGTTTTTCTAAATCGATGGTTCGTAACATTTAACTTCATTTAAAATAGATTAAAATTTATATTAATTAAAATTTAAATAAAAACAAAAATTAATAATAAAAATTCAAAAATTTAAAATTAACAAGGTAATTTAATATTAAAGGATCGTTTCAGACAGAATTTCACGAATTGGATAATTATACTAATAAAAAATACTCACATTGCCTTTTTGATTCCCTTTTGTCATTTACTGAACTATTATTTTTGAGCTTTTCAATATATTATTATGAAGTATTTTTATATTCATATTATTATAATAGTATTGCATTTTCAATGCATTCGATAATGTAGGTTAATTGGTAATTTTAAACAATTTAATAAATTCGGTAATTAAACTTTCATTATTTTTCTGTAATTAATGAAAATTAATTACTATTTCATTTAAAAAATTAACTACGGAACATGTCTTTTAAATAATTGTGTAAAACACTTAAAAAGCAATAAAATCAAAACCGACATATATTATAAGTTTAATTTATTATTTCGTATAAGGCGTAGAGGATTTTAAAATACACAACACGCACAAACTATGTGCGATATCAAACTTAATGTAGGTGCATCCTTAATTATCGACAACTAATATATTGTTTGTAATTCAGATCAAGTCAAAACATGAATGAGTTAAACTGCAACCTTGTATAGTAAATTCAACAATGACACAAGGTCGTTAATTAATATAAAATACTATAAATTCACGTTTGGCAAGTTGGGCGATTATTACGTTAAGGAAGTAATTCCATTACTTATAGATGTTTAAGGTAAGTAGTACGTACCCCGTGGTATTTAAAAAAAATATTTCATTCACAGCAGTTTTGAACACACAAATTTCTTCTGCGGTCACAAAAAATTTGCAATCTTAAGAGAGCAGGATGCAAAAATTTCAGACCAAGAAAGTGAAGTAGTTTCCTACGATTATAAGACACGTTTCATTCAAAACTACTAAAACAACTGCACCATCGAAAGATTAATGTGATTAATTAATTTTTAATTGTCATTCCATTAAAGTGTCCTTTAAGCTTAAAGGATTGACCAGAATTGACATAAGGTGAGCGCTATTAAGTAAAATATCAAAAAATGTATTCTAAAATGGGTGTGAAAAAATCATAAGAATTTTAAAATTTACCAAAGAAAAGTGAAAATTAGAAAATAAAAGTGAAAAATTTTCTGCAATTATTGTTATACTTATACTTAAGTTGTGAACAATGTGAATTTCACTTAGGTGAAATTGCTAATTTCGCAGTTGCGAATGGAGCTTAACGTGTTTAATTTGAATGGCAGACCAGTGGTGTGCAAAACATACATCAAGAGGCTAAAAATCAAGAGACCGGAAAACCACGGGTGTATACCTAAGCGCTTCGGTATTGTTACACAGCTGTGATCTCAATTTCAAGATCGATCTGCAAACTATGGAGAAGGCAATGGAAAACCATCTCGTTTCCTCTTCAAGTCATCCTGACTGATTTTATCACCAACGCACTATTATACGAGGGTGGATCAATAAGTACCCGTGTTTGAAGACAGGTGGCGTTGCTGAAGGAAGTTGACATTACCGTCGTGTACTGCCATCTGTTAAACGAAACCGTACTAAATTTCAGACTGATTCATTGGTTAGTTTTTATTTGGCCGCCAGTTTGATCAAACTCTTCAAAATGCGCTTCTGCCTCAGCAATAAGCTCTCGATTGATCTGAATTTTATTCCGTCGAGATATATTTTCATCTTGGGAAATAGAAGGAAGTCGACGGTGGGTACGACATTAATTTTTTAGCGTAGTTCATGCAATTTGTCCGGGACAATTCTTGATGAATGTGCTGGTGCATTATCGTTTTGAAGCAGCACTTTTTGTTCAGCCAAATTAGGCCGTGATTCCTTCCATTTCTTATCGAATCGGTCTAATAATTCACTGTAGTACTGCCCAATGATCGTTCCTCCATTCTACAAAAAGTCCATGAGTACTATTCTCTTCTAATCGCAAAAAATCCTGGTGTTAACCTTTCCGGTCTATGAGACCGTCTTTGCCTTCTTCTGAGCAGAATCACCCAGAAAAATCCATTGTTTTGACTGTCGCTTGATTTCTAGCGTATAATAATGTATCCAGGTTTCTCCTCTTTCCAAAAACTCCTGCGAATTTCGCTTAAAGAGGTTCAAAAACTGCTTTGACATTGACAGTCGTATCCGTTTTTGGTCGACCGCGATCAATTGCGGCACCCATCGGGCCGACAGCTTTCTCACACTTAGCTGATTATGTAAAATATTAATTGTCGTTCCGTACGATAAGCCTATGGCCTCTGCTACTTCGCGCACTTTAGTTCGGCGATCTGCGAAAATCATGTCGTGGACCTTTTCAACGATTTACTCGGTAACCACGTCTGTCAGGCCACTGACCACAGACCACTGAGGCCATTAGAAACAGATGTACGACCACGTTTAAAATCGTTGAAACAATATCTAACAGTTGTCATAGATGGTGAAGGGTCCCCAAAGAAAGCATCCAACTTCGCATTTATTTCTTCGCATGATTTCCATTTAAAAATTAAAAGCGAATTACGGATCGAAAATGGTCTTTTTCCATTTTATTAAGAAACACGAAACATGTGTGATACAACTGGCTGCCAAATAAAAACTAACCCATGAATCAGTCTGAAATTTAGTATGGTGTCGTTTGATAGATGGCAGTACACGACGGTAATGTCAACTTCCATCATCAATGCCACCTGTCTTCAAACACGGGTACTTATTGATCCACCCTCGTATTATAGTGCGTGAAAAAGAATGCCAATTTAAATAATAGATTAAGGGCCGGTCTTTTCACATTTTATAAACGTCAAGTAGTTACTTGAGCATTTTAATGGTTGAGTAAGAAAGTTAGGTCTTTTTGTCGCATTGTATGCAACTAATATGCCAACTTAATATTATGCTAATAAATTTAGTAGATAATAAGCTGATTTAGTAGGTAAAAAGCTCAATTAAAAAAATCGTCAAGTAGCTACTTGACGTTTATAAAAGGTGAAAAGATCGGCCCTAATAATATTAATAACATTGAGTCTGATTAATAAAATAAATCGAAATATAGAAAATGAAAAAATATACAATAAAACAAACATCTAAATTTAACCGATGTCGATGATGATGGAAGCATTGAAATTAAAGAGAAAATCTATTGAAATTCAGTTTGCGTCTAAATTATACCATGCCAAGTTTATTTGCGCCTATATTATGATGTATTCCAATAAATGTTTAATTCCACACATTCCTAGCATGAACGAAAACTTTTACTTTATAATTTACGAAATTTACGAAATATAATATAAATATGTCTAAATAAATTGTGATATCTAATATCTATATCTTTCATTTTTCTCTTCGTACTGTGGAAATATATGTTTCGATTATAACATCAATGAGCGGCTAGTTTAGTAATTTGATGGGTGACCATCGGAAACTTGTACCGTTACCGTTGTCTATGGTTTAGATTCCACATTAAATTGTAGGGCAAATATTGCTCATAGTGATCTTATAACTACAGGTGCGGATACGACCAAGACTGATAATTTGGTCTACTTACTGTAAAACTGTTACTGAGAGGTCTATTCCAAAAGGAAATGCGGGATTGGGTATTTTTTTTATAAATTAAAACTATTTAATAGAATTATTAATTAACAAGAACAAATAAATATAAAGTTTAATAAACATACCTTTTTTCTTTGTACATATGATAATTCATTGCCCTAGCCATTAAAATCCCTACCATCGGCCGAATCGCTTTTCCTTGACCATCAAAATAATATGTGGCTATTTCACATAACTCAGGTTGTGTGGTATTTCTTTTTAATTGCTGCAATAATAAATTTCAGTTGTATTAAATCACTACAAATTCAGTATAATCAGTAGCGATGCAACTAGAATATAGCCAGGGAAACGTGAATTTCAATGCTTGCCTTTTGACTTTGTATTTACTAAAATGTGGTACCTGAATAAGTCACTTAAACGAAAAAAAAATCTTAGAAAAATAGCTCCCCTGGCACTGATCTCTGTATCGTCTACTGATTATAATGGTAACATACTTAATTCAAATATTATTTATTATCTACTATAATATTATTATTTTATTTGTTACTACTACTAACTAAAACATTTTTTACTAATTTGTGAATTTGGTGGTTACAGAAAGTGTAACAACTTGTAACATTTAAAAGGATCCTTTCACAAAAGGGAAAATTTAGTTCACACCCAAAATTTTACAAATTATTTAATAATTTAACCTGGAAACCTAAACAAAAACTTCACTTTCATGAAACGATCATTTCATAAAGTATGAATAAGGTATTAAGTTACAAAATACCCCACCATACTCCTTAAGTCCTTAACAAAATTTTCATTATTTATTAACAACCTTAAGAACAACATTATTAGTATGTTAGTTAAAAAAATTTATATTTTAAATTCTATGACAATAATGTAACCATGGTCAAGGTCAAGGTCGCGAAATATTTATTTCTAAAATAGAGCTGAGAGCTTAGGTGAAACACGTGCTGAGGTGTAACTGCAGTCGAGATCTTGGGAAATCTACAAAAATGTGTATACAATCCTTATCACCTTGACCTTAACTGTTCACCGAAGACAAATTTTTATTGCTTAAAAAGTTTATTCAATGACTTGTGCAAAAGACAAAGCATATAAATATAAAATTCTAGAAAACAAATAACACAAATAATAATGTCCATCGCTTATGGAAAAGTTAAAAACAATTTTTTGCTAGTATTACATAAACTGTTTTACTGTTTTGCAAAAAATTACTGTAAACATGAAACAATAATTTTCTTCTATGTAGTAGGTAGTAATTTTTACTAATTTTGGTTAAAAATAGGAAAAAAAATAAGTGGTTATTAAAATTTAGTAAAATAAGTGAAAATTACAGCTTTTCGAAGGTATTCTGACAAAATAGTTCAATTATTTAATTAATCTAGTATTTTTAAATTATACATTATCACCGAGATTACTACTTACAAAGTTTTCTAAAAATAATCGATTTTTATTGATCAACATCAATTTTGAAACTACATAATAAAATATTATGTAGCCTACGTACATACCTACATAGAAGTATTATGAGAATTCCTCATTCTGGCGCAAGAACTTGCAATAATTACGTTCACTAAAAAGATTTTATTATCCAAAGGAAATTAATGATTCAAGGACTTTCGCGCTATTCCTAAGAAAGCTTGTAACGGAACCAAACTTTGTGAAATACAAATTATGCTTAATTTTATTTAACCTGAACCTTTGTACCTTTTTTATTATGTTTTATTATAGGTTTGTTCGTTTGTATGAACTAACTTGAACTGGGTTATCTTTCGAGACAAAATACTCCCACCACAAAGGTTAGATAGTGTTCTAACTTGCACTGCCTACTCCACCTATGGAGGTCTAGCAAGTAGTTCATGTTCGGTCATGAACTGAGCAGCCAAACGAACACAGTACATTGCACTAACTTGAACCGAGCAAGTTAGTTCATACAAACGAACAAACCTTATGTATTGCATGTAGGGTAAAGTAAGGTAATTTGGTGATATAGTTAATTTGGTGATACTTTTTCGAAAATTCACCAACAACTTACCGATTATCAAAATAATTTAAAATTGTTATCATATACTTCATACAGTTTCATCTGACTATTCAAGAGATTACAGGCTCTTATCTTATGTAGTTACCTGCCAAAAAAAACTTTTAATGTAATATGGTGTTATTTTTCATATTTACTTCAGTGTTATACGTGCTAGGTAGTAAATGTGTTCTAAATCAATTAATAAATAAGCTAATATAGTGTTTTTTACATTATACTTTTAGAGTAAAGCCTACTTTTCAAAATGGCATAAATAAAATTACATGTTATTGTTTATTAATTAAATTAACCCTTACGTTGCACAGTGGGGATTTTTCGTGAAATCGTGGCCATAAATAGGACAATTATCGGAACTTTTCCAAATTTGGTATACTAACGTTTTCGGGGCCACTGATTTCGAATCTAATATTAAAATTTTGAAAAACAAAATGGCGGCTCCAATATGGCCGGTTGAAACAAGAATTTGCCAATAAATTTGTAAAAAAATCCACTTTTTCAATGTTTTTGAAGTTGCTGATTACGAATCTAACATTAAAATTTTGAAAAACAAAATGACGGTTCCAATATGGCTGGTTGAAATAAGAATTTGCCAATAAATTGAATAAATTCGTAAAAAATCCACTTTTTCGATGTTTTTGAAGTTCCTGATTACGAATCTAACATTAAAATTTTTAAAAACAAAATGGCGGTTCCAATATGGCTGGTTGAAACAAGAATTTGCTAATAAATTCGTAAAAAATCCACTTTTTCGATGTTTTTGAGGTCGTTGATGAAAAAATACAAAAAATATTTTAATCAGAATCCGGATAAAGATTTTTATTTGGCTCCAGAACCTACAATGAAAGAATCCCCAGTAGCACACTTGCTGTATTATACGTAAATATACGTATATTATCCGTACGGCACGCAGTATAAATAGTACAATAGTAGTAGTACGATAGTACAAAAAATGTTCTGAAATGTGCCGCGCACATTTGCGCACTTTTGTTCATACGCCATTCGAAAGCTGATATTCTAAGCTACATAAGAAAAAAAAACGAACTTGTGGACCCTTGTGGATGAATACTAAAAGTCGATGCAAAGTCAATATTCAATTCCGAAAGAAGGCACTTTTCAGGATTATCGTTAGACTACGTAAACATGAACAATAAATAATATTTTTTAATTGTAAAATAGGTAAAATGTTCTTCATACCTTGAGGAAGAGTATCCATTTTGTTGAAATTGATTAACACTTTCTACGAATTGTATATAAATATGCAAAGTTGCATTACAAAACGCAGAACAATTAACACTCGCGACTGTCCCTAATGAAGGTCAACTTTGAACTGAAATATCTAATTATCTATGAGGAGTGAAAAGTAGGGACAACCGGGACGTTACGCAGAAATTAGTTCTCAACCAATACCCGTGATCGTTATACCTGTATGGAAATATTTTTTATTTTATTTTTGGCTACGATTTCGTGAAAATTCCCCACTGTGCGTTGTAACGGTGTTTTCTTACCATGTGCGAATGCAATTTTACCGAGTTAAGATTATGTTATTTAAATTATTTTTTTACGGCGTTAATATAAATATTTTATATATACAATATTGTCAAAAAAGGCGGTCAATAGAGAATACTTTTTGAAAATAATTTTATTTTGGCATTTCAGGCTATCACCAAATTACCTGTCCTTCAAATTACCAAATTTCAAAGTATTATTAGTAATCAAAAATATAGTACATACACTTCTGAAAATATGGTGAGAGCAAACCAAATGGTTTTACAGGAAGGTATGTCAATTTAGAAAGCTGCAGCACAAGTAAATATTCTTTGGACCTCGTTTAAAACGCTTTATTTAATCGTGCTAACAAGGATTTTTTTGATTTTTCGATTTTTAATACGATTTTCTAAATTTCTATTACTTTTTCCTTGTCGCAACGCAAATTATATTTTTTTAAACCCTAGCTCACTTTTTAGGCATTTTATTTCCATTTGCGCGTCTTACCTCGCTTGCGTTTTTGGTTCCTAATTTTATCCGCCCCTGTGTTTGCACATTGTGCACAAAGGCTCTGACTACAACTACCATCAGCAACATCAGTTCACCGAATACCAAAGTCAAACAGAAAGCAGAGATATTCAAAGGCAAAATTATTAACAACACTACAGGATCTTCAGAAATCAAGATGTTCTACGGCTCATGAAGATCAGAAGCGAAAAAAATTCAATAAAGGTTTAAAGAAAAATGATGACTGGGAATGTGGTGTCTGTGATAAAAGTTATAATGAGGATGTACAAGAAAAGAATGGTGCCAAATGGATTCAATGCTCCTTCTGTTCTATTCCATACCACATCACTTGTCAATGACAGGCAAATGAAGACGAAATCTTTATGTGCGATGGTTGTTCTCTTTCAGATTTCGAGTAATTATGTTATGTTTAAAGTATTTTAAGTTTTAAATTAAGTTTTATAACTAATTTTAGTTTTTTTAATTGTCACCAAATTAAATGTCCTATATCACCAAATTAAATATCTTATCACCAACTTACCTACCTTTTTTTAAAAAGAAAGATGTTCGTTTTTAATTAAGAAAATGGAATTCAAATAAAACAAAAAACCTCTCAATAGGCAGGTATAAAGTGATTCTATTATTATACCAGCAAAAATCGGGAAAAACTTTCAAATTAATCAAACTGTATCCATGTAAACAAAATTATCACCAATATACCTTACCTTACCCTATAACTTAATTTAATAAACCATATATTATTATTATATCCCAAAAGCAACAGAAAATAATGGAAATTAAAGGACAAATTCACAGAGACACCCATTTAAAATTTTCGGCTTTAGGGTTGAAGAGAAAAGTCTTCTACAATCTATAAAATCTTTTTCAAAACATTTTATGTCTCCTTAACAGGAATATTTAAGGAAATAAAAAGAAGAAGAAAAACCAAAAGTTTCCCGAATCTTACTGATTTGGAAAATTCGAATAACGTTGGTCTAATAACTATTTTAATAGTTATTTATTGTCTCGCTAGAGAAAATATGTGTACCACAAAGCCATGGGCCGAGTGGAATAATTTTCTCGTCTGCCACTTAACGTCTTAACACACGAACAAAATAAAATTTAGTGTAATTGAATCATTTATTTGAGAAATTACACATATCAACCAAAAATTGTATGGAGATGTGGAGTTTCTCAATTATTTGGGACAATAAAAATTTAATCTCCCCTTTTAAAGTTTTTCCCCAATATTTTAACACTAGTTCACAGATCAGGTATATTGGACTATACTTGTGCATCCGTATCCGCGGTTTCCCGCATCGTACGGCCACAATGCTATTGAAAACCATGACCCCCTTCATATTCTTTGACTCAATCTCGATAGTTTCCTTTACTACTAATATGTGACAGTAAAATTGGCATATAATTTAATAAAATAACTCCATTCAAAATTAAAATGCTTGACAATTGGTTCCATTTTAATAATAATGCTGAATAATACTGAAAAACGGTTTATGTATTTCTATTTTTTAGTTTAGCTACAATATTTGTAGAGAATTTATCGCTTTTTGCTGCAGTATTCATTTCTCATCTTAAAGGCTTTTACGAGCCGTAGTACAGCTTTATTCATTTTTACAAAAAACTATAACATTTCTTATGTTACAAAAAATATATCGTGATAATAATAATTAATATATGATATTTTAAAATTTATCGAGTAAAATAATTATTCTGATGAAGGACGTGCCCTCGTCTGAAAGCTCAAAAAAATTATATAATGTTATGCGAATGTTAAACCATATTGGTAAACGTAATCTAATTGGATTCAAAAATTGTTAATTAACGTTTTAAATAAGAATTGTTCTTTCTTTCTCGGTCCTTTTACCCTAAAGAGGGTTTGGTGAATCTTTTAATTTGGGGACGATTTATGTACTTTATATGTTTCGTACTAGGTCCTTTTTTTACCCTAAGACAAGGTTTCTCATGGCAGATTACACCCCAGTGGTTTGCCATTGCCTGCCGAGGGAGAGACGGCCAGAATAAAGTTCTTACTTTACTCGGATTCGAACCGGGTATTTAGCGTTCATAGTCACATACATGTTAAGAAATATTTGGGATAGAAACTTTTTAAATAGACACCGGGTAGGTATATTGCATGCTAACTGAATTTTAATAATAATTCTAATTATTTTAATATTAAATGTTTTTTTTGTGCAACATGAAAAAGCAACAAAAATTAATTTTGTTTTACCAAAACTTACTTTTCTTATGTCGACATATACGTCTTTAAGGTCGTCTTCTAATAAGTGGTATGGATCTACTTTATATTCGGGTAAAGAACCTGGCTGATGCGTTCGAAGTGTGCTAAAAGTTCTAGCGGTAACTACTTCAGGTCTACTACAAGGATGCCAGCTTCCTGACGAGGATGTGTTAGTTGCAGTCACACTAGATGTAATTGGATTTTTTATCTAAAAAAGAAAAAAATTATGTTAATTCATGTTTTCTAAGTTTAAAAAAAACAAAACTATATTGCTACTGGCGGTACAAAGTTTAACAAAGTAATGTGAAACATTAATAAAATATAATATCGTTCGATCCAACTGATCGGAAATCGGATGCGTTTATTTGAAGGTGTGTGGGAAAAAAGGTTGTGATCCGTCAGTGTATTTATGGCTCTGGTTTAGAGGATCTGGAGGTAAGAAACCATCGATAAATCTGATCTTAAAAATGTTATTGCAATATGGTTGCAATTCAGATTTGATTTTTTGAATGTACTTTTGAATTATTTGGGTAATTAAAAAATAGATCAGTAGTTTATTTTTATTAAACATTGAATCATCGCAATGAAGGGTTTATAACCTAAGGATCCAGGTGCTAAAATTTCTTCTTCTTTTAGATCAATGATTTGTTTGCCACAAGCAACTGTGTCAAGTTTCCTTGGTACTATTACCATGATGAGTATATAATATTGTTTTACATCTGGTAAGTAGCTTGCTGGGCTGGCCTGCAGATGTGCCTTTACGCTAATTTTTTTATTTTAATGTCCAGGAAGACTTAACGCGCCTTAACATGCCTTCCGAAGCACAGGCATGAGAAAATTTTACCCTTCCCCGGATTTGAACCCAATACCTCGCATTCGCAACCGATCGAATTAGCTGTGCAAGGCAATGACCGTCTCGTGCTAAAACTTATTTTAGAAATATTCTCTTTCAAATTTTTTTCGTAACCATTGCATTAATGCAATTAATTAATGCAATTGCATAACATAATAGCATTATAAGTTTCAAATGCTCTTGCTTCGTTTTGTCATTAAAAAACAAAATAGGTATTCATCTACAATTTTCGTGAATTATTAATTTTTTTACCCAATTACTTACAACAATTATTTTCACAGGTCAAAAAAATATAATTTCCTTATTATAATAATATAAAGAATTTAGGAAGCAGAATTTCCATTGTAAATTATTATAAATCCATTAACAATGCTGCATAATCACTTATCAATATTAATTTCTTAGTCAACAGTTTCGTAATTACCGAAAATAGAAATGTTGAAAGTGATCAAAAAATGTAGATTTGGTAAGAATTACTGATTACGATGAATCAATAAACCAAACTATAATTAATACAAATTAATGTTCATTATTATACAGGGTGCGGCAGGGGAACTTACTTATTTGAAACGCGCGCCTTGAAGCGACAATTAATCCGAGAAGGCTGGGGTGGTGTTCATTCGAAAGATCGGAACTTAAAGTTTTCTGTCATGTAGGTTTTGTAACGATCATGCAATGGACAAGGGAGGAGCGCGCGTTCGCCTTAGAAGAATACTTTTCAAACTGCTGTTCAATCATCACCACGCAACGTGCATTCCGAAATCATTTCAATATTGCGCCCGCGGGTCGTGTTTCTGATCGGAAATTAATTCTTTTATGGGTGGGATAGCTTTAGGAAAACCGGTGCTGTCAGAAAAAGATCCTGGAGGTTCAAGAACGATCAGGATACCCGACAACATTGAGCAGGTTAGGCAGTCAATTTTGCGATCTCCTAGGCGATCTGACGCAAACATGGAACTGCTGTTGATGTCTGATCGTTCTGTCAGACGAATTCTTCATAAATAACTGCAATTTCATCCATATAAATTGGTATTGGTACAAAAACGTAATCCAAGCGATTTTCTTTTACGAAAAAAATGTATGCGAAGCCGTTCTTAACAATATGCTTCATGATGCCCTTGTGTTCTTCAGCGATGAGTTTCATTTTCATCTTTCTCAACTCTCAGCTCAACTGAAGAAAAATATTCAAGCTGTTATCGATAACATACCCGTCAATATAATGGAAAGAGTGGAGAGAAGCGTCAAAACTCGACTATCTCAATGCACTGACCAGAACGAAGGCCACCTTAATGATATAATTTTTAAAACATAGTAAATAAAAACTTTAAAGGTCTCTCTGTGATATGAAAAAATAATTAAACTCTTATCTCCTATACTGTTTGTGTTATTCATTTTTAAAATAAAATAGTTCCCCTGCCGCACCCTGTAGCATCACATGAAAATTTATTTCAGAAACGTATCAGGAAATCTTTTGATTTGACGAATTTCATGATCACCATAATAGTAATTTAATCTATTATTTAGATTAAATTTGGATTAAATTAATTCATCAGATCTTATTATAAAAGATGATTTTTTTTTTATAGTGGAAGAACATTAAATTGAAATAAAACATATAAAAATTATGTTCTTTACCAAAGCGTCAATAATATTAGCATAAAGTAGTGACTTCACATTCGGGCTTCTCAAACAGGATCCCGGTGGGTAAAAGTACTTCCCGTAATTCCCGGGAATCCGAGAATTCTTCATAGTAGTACTTAATATTTTAAATTAAAATCCAATTGAATTTGAATTTTTGTTTATTATTTTTTAGTTGGTATTATACATTAATTGGTAGTGCCAAGTACCACCCTACCCCCACTTCTTTGTATTAGTTCCAGGGCTTTTCCATTCCTGTCGGAATATTGCCACTTCTATTGAAGTCTTTACAATCCATTTCATGAGGTGGATTAATCCTCTTTTGCTAATCGTTTTTACTACAACTTTTCAGCACAGCGTGTGGATGTCCACCGGAAGGCCGGGCTAAGAAATTCTGCGAAGTCGGCGACTTGAACCCAGAATTTCCGCTCCGTAACTCAACCAGCGATCACATCACTCCACACCGTGGTCTTTATCCATATGTATGTTAATTAATGTAATGTAAGTAATGTAAGTATGTTACCAATATGATTGAATGTTTATGAATACTAGTGATGATAATATTTTAAGCATCATGTCATCAGGTCCAGAAGGTACGAATGTTCCTTAAATCACCACTAAAAATGAAATATTTCAAAATATTATGCATATGATGTTAAGAATAATATCATAAAAGAAATGAATATCATTAAAGTGACTGTATTGTTCAATTAAGTAAGAAATTGAAGTATTACAATAAGTTTTAATTTGTTATTGTAAATTACATCGATAGATGTTTGAAAATGACGTTAAAAGTCGAGAATCACTTTCACATTCTTATAAATTGTGATTAAGTAATGTCGGTTAAAAAAGTTGTATCGAGGTACACATATGCAATATAATATGTAAAAGCCTGAAAACAGAATTATTTAACTCATGTAGGACATTTTTTTCCATTTATGTATACTCATCGACTAATCTTCAATAGGTCATAAATTTGGCAATTTAAAATTCTTTTCTTAATAGCTAAATAATATTTTTCTATTGAATGCAATAAGGTGACTTATTTTTTTTTTGGGGGTACAACTCATTAAAAAAAATTAATAAATTACGGTTGCCAAAAGTTCATCTTGCTTAAATCGGAGAGATGAGTTCTCAGAATAAGGTGACAATATCATTAGGTATATATATGTCAGCGTCAACTAGTGTAACGCGTCATTTCATGAAATATGTTGTTGTTTCATGAAACGCCGGCGCCGGCAAGTAGCGTAATGCTTAAAAAATTTCAGTAAATGACGGGGTTTCACGTAACGAGACAGTCGAAATTCGACAAGATGTATAACTTCTTTATCATTCTACGTTACTTCATTTGCCGGCAAATAATGAAACAAATTTAATATTATGTTAGGTAATTTTTGAACAAATTTAGGATTAGGTAAAATAATTAGATAAGTATAATTGAATACCAAATTGATAAGTATTATATTAATAAGATAGTTAAATCCAAAGGTGAAGTAAAAGGAACTAATATATTTATATTATAGTCCAAAAGTTCTTTAGGTGAAAATGTCAACGAAGTAAATATTTTTGTATAATTAAATTATCTATTAAAGTAATATATTTTGCATTAAAATCGGTTATAGACTAAAGAACTTCTGGAAATTTTTGATTTTCTTACCTCATTAATTTCTTCAAAATTCCATGGCTTTATAATGTTTAATTTTGTTAATCTTTCATAAAATAAGGTTTTGTGATCCATTGTTTATTTGTTTATAACAAAACATAAACTGATTGAAATACGAATTACTAAAGAAATCGACGAAATATAATTTTTATTTAAATATAAAGTTTTATTTATGCAGTTTGTTCGTTGACTTTTAACGCTATACTAGGTACTAACTGATTTTAAAAAAATGAATTCTACAAAATGTACATGTGAAGATCATAAACAAATGGGGGGTTAAGCACAGCATCCCCGTGGCTGCCCTTAGGTACCTATAGTTATTTGTTATTAGTTATTTATATTTACTTGGTATTGCTAAATGACCTGCATAATTTATAAATTTATTAGTTCCTTTTACTTCACTTTTGGATTTAACTATCTTATTAATCATTACTTATCAATTTGGTATTTAATTATACTTATCTAACTTTACCTAATCCTAAATTTGTTCAAAAATTACATAACATAATATTTAAATTTGTTTCATTATTTGCCGGCAAATGAAGTAACAAAGAATCTCAACTATAATTTTTCTAATTATTTTAATGGAACGGTCAACTAAAACGTTTTTGTAGATTTTTGTATTTTTTATTTTTAAATTCAAATTTTTTCAAACATTATTTTTTTCAATTTCTTCCGGAGGTTGGCTAAACTGCAAGATTAATTGCCGTAACTATATTAGGCACTTGCATACTTACTTCTTACATATTATTATCACAGAGATGGGTGTACAGTCAGGACCTTTGGGATCGAGTTTTTTGAAGGATTTGGTAAGTAAAGTTGTATTTTCATTAAACCAGTACGGATCTGATGATATCAGTGGCACGTGTAAAAACGTCCTAAGATTGAAACATATGTAATCCGTTAAGGTGTCTTAATAATTTTTTCTTGCTAATTTTTTCAATTAACTTCGTATCCCTTAGACGGACCTGTTTGTTCCTATTTTTGTGTGATGATATGTAAGAAGTAAACTCGGATCTATATTTAGATCATTAATGACCGCATTCTCAACTATAATTTTTCTAATGATAAAGAAGTTATACATCTTGCCGAATTTCGACTGTCTCGTTACATGAAACGCCGTCATTTACTGAAATTTTTTAAGCATTACGCTACTTGCCGGCGTTTCATGAAACGACGCGTTACACTAGTTGACGCTGACATATAAATAATTAATATCCCCACGCCTGTATATCGATATTGTCAAGAAGGTTTTTTTTAATTTTCAATTTTTCATTTAATGTTTAATTTAATACTCGGGAGTTCTAAGACAGATATACATATATATTTCGTTAAATATCTGGCTGCACTTGTAGATTTCTAATATCAGAGACATATTATGTACCTACTCAAATTTTTTTGCTCTTCTAACTTTGTTGTGATTTTTCCTATTCAAGATTTTCTATTGAATAATATTGGTTGTTTTTATTTCAACAAAATTTGCGAGTACCTAAATCGTTAGTAGAACAGGTAATGTGAAATCCAATGATGATCATTACTTAAAATTGTTTAATATTTACATATTATAATATACCTTCAAGTTTCTACCATGTGGGATTTTAATTAAAAACCATTACAATAATTGAATAAGTAGTTGTACTACACTTGCACTGCACGCACATTTTAAAAGTATCAAAAGATTATAATTTAATTAATAGAAAACAATGAAGCTAAAAACACCATGAAATTAAAAATATCCTTAGCATACGCGTCCGTAAAGGGGACCAGAAGGGGCACGTGTGTCTAGGAATTGAACATTTTAACAAAATATGTACAAACAAAATATTGTTCCTCGGTTAAAAAATGAAAAAAGAAGATGAAAATAGAAGCTTCCCACATCGTAAACAAATTTTTACAGGCGCATTAAGCTATTTGCAATGGCGATTGCCTTCTTTAAATTTTTTAGTACAAATATACGTAGAAACAGGTAAGTATTTAATATAAATAGATTTCTAACATTTGAAGTCTGAATTGCGTTTGAAGTGATCTAGATATAAATGATCTTGATTAATCTTGTGTCTTGATCTTGAATCTTGATGTCACAACAGTAGAAATTAGTTCATCTTAATTAAAAAAGCATAATGAACTATTATCGGTAAGTAAAATACACTTTCGTAACATTTTTACAGTACCTAATCAGAATAATAATATAGTAGATACTACGTCAAACTGCGACTGACACGTTGCTTAATTTAAAATAAAAAATAAATTTAAAAAACAGACCTATTTGGAAAAATAATCGTTAGTCCGGCACTGAGATCGCAATGTGATGTTACCGCATTCAAATAAAGACGTTACAGGATCGATTCTATAACTTTCAAATGTCCGTTTTGATATCAATTTAATTTATTAAATAAAAAATTAATTTAAAGCAATTTTGAGCTAGAATTGTTTTATTATTTTTAGAATTATTCATATTATTGAGATATTTTTACTCATCGTCAATTAATTTTGCTTCTACTAATCAGGTCTATTTTGTATCACCTAGACGCTATTATATCGGTTAAACGTTATGTTATTATATAGCGTTTTTCGCGAAACGGTATCACGTATCATTTTAAACGTTATAACAATTGATACGTGATACCGTTTCGCGAAAAACGCTATATTATAATGGGTGATATGAATGGGTATTCTTTTTATAAGGGTATCTACTCATATACCTAGTTACTTTTTATATTCGTTCATAGAACTCCGAGTAATTTTTCAAAATTTTGACTATATACTTCATGCTCATTTTTATTCATATCACCCAATAACATAACGTTTAACCGCTATAATAGCGTCTAGGTGATGCAAAATAGACCTGATTATCTGATTGTTGTCGTCCATTATAATTATAATAGTTATTTATGGTAGTACAAGTGTGTTATATGACAAATAAGTCACGCGAGAAAAGTTTAGCTCGCGAGGCCGCAAGGCCGGGAGGGCTATTTTCTTAAGCGACTTATTTGTTATTAACACACGCGTGGCATACAAAACTTTATCCAATATCTCGTAATAATAGTTTAAAATGTAATTAAATTTTTGATATTTGACGTTTTAAAATGACAAATTTAAATTCTGGAAACTAGTAGGTGTAAAATATAGTCACTACGGCAATTAACAATGTAAATGATACCCAGTTTCCTTACTCACTAGTGAGTTATACATTACTCACTCAGTGAGTTATAATGCACTTTACTTATTTAAAAAACCATAGTTATACCTCTATTATTGCGAGATATTGGATAAAGTAATTAATTTTGTTTTTTTTTTTGAGAATTTGGACAATTCAATTAAACACTACTATTGTTTTAAAGTCGACGTTTTGCGATATCAATGTAAAGTGTCATATTTTGCCGTTATCACTTTTAAATGTATAATTAATTTTATATTTTACTTCTTGTCTTGATAAAGCGTTCAATAAAAATTCGTGAAACGTCGACTTTCAAAAACCAGTAGAGTTTAATAGAATTTATTGTTCAAATTGCCAAAATAACAAAATTAATTAATTTGCTTCTACTGTTGTGATCCATTTCTAATAATGATACCGACAATGGAAGCATAAACATGAAAACGGCGCCAGCGTGCGAAATAATAAGTGTGATTTTAATTAATTAATAAATAACATACAATTTAATGGTGTAAAAACTGACTATCTGACTATGTCACCTGACAAAGGACAACCAAAGCGGCTATCACATAGAGTTATGAGGTAGAGTTTTTTTCCCATACAAATAAACTTTTTGTGCAAGTACCCTACGAATCATCTTTATATTTCTCTTTATATTAATTCCTACGGGCATGCAAAACTCAAAGGACCACAAATTATATTTAAAAACAAAAGCTTAATTTTCAAACTTGATATTCTTGGAAACGGCTGAGTAGGGGTCTTACTATTTTAACCGGATAATATGCAAGTCTGTCATACCCATTATTTCTAATAGAATCGGGAATGGATCATTATTAAAATCCTATTAAAATCAATAATTGCATTGTAATTATGAGTGCATATTAGCAACTCACGTAATTCTATTTCAGGGAGCATGCTCGAGTGTAATTATTGCTTAAATGCAACGATGCCTGAGTAATATTTGCAATGCAACTTATCGAGTTAAAAATAATGAGGTCGTTTTATATTGGTTGCAATAATTTCGTCAACAATTACTTAAACATAATTTCTTCTTTCTCTTAATTATTTAGGACATAGCTCTGCTGTTACCAACTGTGCCAAGTGTAGTTGTATTTGGTACTATTACTTCTACGAGTACTTGAAATATACATTCTAATAGGGTGCTAACCTTGCTCAATATTTTAAGTAGCATACAGATCGATGTTACACAGGCAATGAATCTGTTGCAGACAAAGTGAATCTGGCGCGATTAAATTTCAAATATTTGGAACAGATCTCTAAACCTAGGTTACTTTTATTTACAACCACTAGTTGGGTTTTTCCTTCTGGAGTTTTTGTATTTACAGCTGCCACCATTTTCTCATCCCATCCGATGTCTGTAGTGAGCATGTTGAAGTATTTAAAACATAGGGGATCTACAGTTTTACGCGGGCTCCGAACCACAGAAAAACAGCTGGTTTACATATCCTATAAATATAATGTTCCGAAAATTATTAAAATTGGTTAGTTTTTTATTCGTGAAAATAAATTAATATTGTATATTTTAAGCTTTCAAATGCGTATTGCATTCTTCAATTTGTAATTTCTGATGAAGAATGAAATACGCATTAAGCTTAAAATATACAATATTAATTTAATTTCCTTTATTCGTAAATTATTAAAATATCCTTATTAATGAAAATTATTATAGTAATATACATTGGGATATTTTTTATCGCAACTATTTTAAGTTTTGCGATATTAAGAACGCTAAATACCCAATTCGAATCCGAGTAAAAGTAAGAACTTTATTCCGACCGGTCTCCCCTCGGAAAGCAATGGCAACCTACTGAGAGTAATATGCCAAGAGCATCCTTAAATGTTAATGATCTAAACTCTAAAGGATCCAAAAGTTGATCTGTGGACTATGGGAAAAGCGTATGACCCACCAACATTTAAGGATCATGACGCTTCTGTTAAGAAGCAGAACGACTGTATGATGATGATGAATGAATAGATTTGTTGTATGCGAATGTAAATCGAACATTCGTAAATCGAGGATTCGGTCATATTTAGTAGTCCATTTTAATCACCTCAAAGCTCTCTGAAATTTATGGCCGCAAATAATTATTATATTATCTTTTGTTTACAAACAAACCTCAAGAAAAGACAAAAGACTCAGTTGCTACAACTTATTCAATTTTGGATAATATATCTATTATTATTACTTGTTACAATACTTTTATTAGTGAATAAATATTTTATTGGTGAAATTTAAGGTTACTCCGGTGAGAATTTATATACTACAAAATAAAATTTAAAATCAAATCACTTTTGCCTAAAAAAGAAAGTGCACCGGTCATAGAAAGCACTGTTTAATAATAAGTGAAAATCGAACATCCATCATAGGCATTCTTAAATAATTTTATTTTTTAAATTTATTTCAAGTTCAACTGCTATACATTTAACTCCTAGTCACTAAGATAATAAAAGATATTTCAAAATATAATTATTATATATCTAGTATTTCGTAAGATGTTGACATACAAATAATATTACACAATAATTATTATGCAGCAAATCTGAAAATCGCATTTTTTGTTATTATAGGAAACATTTAAAAAATATATAATTAAATCATTCAAAATTGTTACAATTAAATGGTTTAGAAAATTGCTTTAATTTAAATATTCAATAGTATCACACGAAATGATTGTCCAATCTGCAATAACTTGGTCCAGTTGTTAAAACTAAAATAAAATCCTTGAGAAAAATTCCGACTGGAAACTACTTTGCCAGAAAATAACCTCCTAATGAGGGAGAAGAAAGTTAACCTTCCATGAATCTCTTTCAATTTGCTGTGATGAATTTTAAGTGAAAAAATCACTCAATTTAATAGTTTCATATCTGAGAATAGACAAAAATTTGAACGGGAACAAGATACCTAATTAGATAGTACTTAATGTAGATTAAAGTGTGCTAGATATTTGTGACCTACGTTACAGTTTTTCAAGTTGAATTGCAAGCATCGCGACCTGTAGGGTAGAGTGCTCTAAGACTGCGCACTTAAGGTTTGACCCGGTATATTAACCCTTTAGTGGGCCGCGGGAAGACGTATTCCCAGTAGCGAAATTGTAAGAAATAGGTCAATGGGAATAAATTTTTTCACCTAATATGTGTCAGATCTTTACTACAAGACATATACGAAGTAAATTTTTTAATTTACCAGTAAATATTCTTAAAACTTAGAAAGTTATTCAATTATGAAATCAAAACTTTGATTATTTGTGATACATTTATTGAAATTTGCGAGCGAATTTAAGTTTTTAGCAAAAATTCTTGTGTTATTGTTACTTTATAAGGTTTTTTTTATCATTTTTTATTGTTTTTGGACATTCTACTGTCAACCCATGCTTTAAAAAGTTTCATTTTCAAAAGTAAAATTTTTGCGAAATTTACCTGTACTTTAGGTATAAGGTAATCATAAATTTTAATAAAATACAAATTATTACAAAAAGTTTTGATTTATTTTTAATATTGAGAACATCCAATAGCAATAACCATTGCTAAAGGTAATTTAAAAAAGTAAAAAGTAAGTGTTTTAGCAAAAAATCGTTTTTATGCAAGTGCTCTAGAATGGTCCCGTGGGAAGACGGTTTCCCACTTCTATATTTACAACTTCCGGTGCAAAAATTGATTAGATAACCATTAATAACTACTCAGGGGGTCTAATATAGTATATTTTCCAAAAAAATTTTTTAAAAAAGTAGCCAGAATAATTCGCCCACGAAAGGGTTAAAAAAACTAAAGCAATTAAAAACTCAGAAATTTGTATTAAAACTTATTGGTCTTTCAACAACATTATTACAAACTTAATTAGTAATTATTACATATACTTTATTAATAAAAAGCAAAAAAATCAGAAAAAGTCATTTGCGCAGTCTTACAGACCCCGTCTTGTAAGACTGCGCACTTGGGTCTGCAAGACTGCGCATTCAGTTTACAAGCATATATCACATCACATGCTAGTATTATGCAGTTCACTTCTTCTGCCACCACTGAGAGCATGATGTACACTCGATCCAATCTTCAGTTATTGGCATTTACTTTGTTCTATGCATCCTGGACAACCCAACTACTCTTTGCTTCCAATAGTTTTTTTTTATTTTTCTTTAGACTTATTTTGTTTGCCGTGAATTGCAGTTTCAGAGATTTCCCTCTCCGTCATACGACTGGCCATAAAATCAACCTCACTTTAGGTAAAAAGAATAAAATTAACCAGCATTACAATGTGAGATTTGTAAAAGTACGCGCGCAGTCTTACAAACCACCACACCGCGCAGTCTTACACGCCACTCCATAAATTTAAAAAAGACACGAATATAGCCATATCCAATTAAATTGGAAAATAATACCATCATCCACGCTTGGTTAAGAGTTTTGTTTACATGATATTGCAATATGCAGGCGATAATCACAAAAACAACGACCGTACACAATTTCCAAAATGTCGAATTATTAGATCAAAACAGCGTAAAATGGTAAAACTTACCTAAAATGTTTATTATCCATTTATCCATTACCCATTACCCATTATTATCCCATTATCCATTACCCATGCCGAAATATAAGGGGTGCGCAGTCTTAGAGACCGCGCAGTCTTAGAGCACCTTACCCTATGAAATAGTATATTGTTTAGCAAGGGATGAAACCAGATGATTTCAGACGAGGGTGGATTGCCTTCCCGAGCGAAAGCGAGGGCTGGCATCACCCCGAGTCTGAAATCGTGTTTCATCCCGTGCCCAAACATAATATTTTTCATATTACCTGTAATGAATCTGAGAGTTTTCATAAAATATATGAATTGTCAGCTGTCACATTAATTGTTTACAATTAATAAATTCAATTCTGACAGGTTTAAAATGAAATCAAAAACTGAGTAAGCGGGCAGAAACTTGACGCTTTCTTTCCTAGGGCAGAAACCAATTTAGTTTCTGACCAACAGTCGCGTTGATCTGCAATTGTCGTGTTTCGACTGTCTCAACATGCAATGAAACTCGCAGTTTCATGACAGGTAATATGAAAAAGTATTATAAATATGTTTTTTTTAAATTTCGCATAGTTTGAATATATCAGAATCAATTAAGTTAAAAATCTCGGGTTATTGGAAATTGCAATAAAACTAAACGTTTGTTAGTCAACTGTTTCGGTCATTTAATATGAAACCAATGTTCATTTTCAAATCTTGTTTTGTTTGGTAAGTGTGAGATCATATTAATTTTTAATGTTCTTTCCGGTAATATCTTCTCTTCTCTTCCTTTTTTCAGTCCCGATGATGGTTCAGTTGACTAACAAACGTTTAGTTTTATTGCAATTTCCAATAACCCGAGATTTTTAACTTAATTAAAATTTGCATTGGATGAGATTTTTTTACTATATCAGAATCAATTCCAATAAAATTTCACTATCGATAAGTTGATATTATACTCATTTTAAAATTTTACAGCCTCAGTAAAAACTGAAAATGTTGTACATGCATAAATGTTTGCTAAAAATATCTAAACAATGTAAAGTATCTAATAATACAAGAGAGTAAAACACAGGTCTTTCTGAAACTCTCTTTGGGTTAGAATATTAAGTGGTATGTACCTGTGTAAGTAAATATCAATTAAAAATTTTGGTATAACTAGTATGTATATTAAAATTTTAAAATATAAGATGTGAATTAATACATGTTACAAAATAAGAATGTTAGCACACAGGTGCAGGGCGTGACAAACTTTCTCCAGCTTCTCTCTGCTCAATAAGGTGATGCGATTACAAAATGGATTTATAAAATTAATTACTTAAACCTATTTATCACAAAAGTATTGGTTCTTCAAAATTTATTGCAATTATATTTTACTAGCTAATAATTATTAAGAGACAATAACTTCAAGAAGACAAATATTATTATGGATGATTGCTATATCCATCGATGGTTAAGGGTTACCATAATTCAATATGTAAATTCCATCGACATGTCAGGTGGTCAAACAACGAAGATTTTGCTAACTCTGTAAGTGGCAGTTAAGTAGGTAAGAGCCAGCTAGATAATGACTCATTACGTTACGATTATTACAAAATACTACATTAATTAATTCTTCTTTATTATCTCGCGATTTATTAGTAAATTGTTAACTTTACGTGTAACTTAACGAATAAAGTTATAGACATTTTTTAATTGGTTAAATCACAGATAGCCTAAAAGCCATTGTTAAAATTGGCGACACATTTTAAAGACGGTACCATATAGTACAGAAGATCACCATCGCTAGCGTGTTTGTCGGTGAGACCACGACCCTGAACAATTTGGTGGTCACTGGATTATACTTCATAGAAGTCGCTTCTAAAATATTTCACGAAATGTCAAGTAGAAAATTTTATTATACATTTTGCCGTTATAGTATCATGCCATAGTTATCTGTGCTGATAGTATGCTATCTGATATGATACTATAACGGCATAATGTATAATAAAATTTTCTACTTGACATTTCGTGAAATATTTTAGAAGCGATATCTTATAAAGCATAATCCAGTGACCAACATAGTTCAGTGTCTTGGTCTCGACAAGCACGCTAGCGGCGATCGTCTCCTGTACTACATGGTTCCGTCCGTCTCCAAAATAATATGTGGTTAAAGTTGCCTCTCAAGTATGTTTTTGACTTTGCATCCTTTCGTTTAAAGCTCACTTTTATAATCGTCGGTTAACGTTAACCTAAGGATAAATTTATAATACAGTGAACAGTATAAGTTACCCCCAGTTACACTCTTCTCCATCTTCTTCAGGTGCCTGTCCGATTCCGGATAAGCCAAGAAGACTTTACTAGGGAAATATTAATGGGGTATTCCCTTTGCCTTCCCCATAGTCCACAGATTGATTTTGAACTTTTTAGATCACAGCACATATCCGACGCAATCAGGATTAGAACAGCGGTTTCTCGCTCTCTAATCTATGTGTTTGATTTACACCAAACTGCTCGTTATACCCTATGTCTATTACACACGTTAACCGACGCAACGGTTGTAAAAATGGGCTTAAGTGGTTTTACTATTTATGGCATTGTAAAATAATATAATGTCTTCAATATTATAAACAGACTTAATTACAAAACGGAGAAGTTGAGTGGGGCAATGCTGCAATACAAAATGGTCTGCAAATGTGTACGTATGTATCTATGTACATTATGAAATTATGATAGACAAACTTAAATTAATATAATAAATCATATAACAAATCAAACAAATACCGTCTTTAAAAACAAGCTAAATTTCTTTAAATAATTCGCTGATATCGACCATAATTCGCAGAATTCGTCTTCAATCACAACTTAATATTATTCTTGTAATTGAGTTAACCTATTGAAAATCAAATAATTATATTTATTCGACCCACTATCACAACAATATTACAAATCATACGAATAAGAAATGCCACAAGTTACTATACCCATCAATTATAAATAACTATTACGGAGCTGTTGTTTTGTAATGCTTTCCGTATGAAAATCTGATTAACCATTTCATGCACATCGTCGTGCCTGACACGTCCACGCCCGCGGTGTCCTTGTTACATGAACTATAGGTTTAATTAATGTACACCTCCACGCGCCTCGCATCCTTGTTTAACGTTCTACAATTTGTGTATGCATGAAGTGGTTAACACTAAAAGAATTGCATCAAAATTTTTTCATAAGTTGCTATAATAATTTCACTGCCTGGGTCCTATGACGATTATGCAAAAAATAATTTTTTGTTAATATTCGCCAAAAAAATATATAAAATTTATAAGAAAACTTTTGCGTATTTTGCATTTTCTTTAGAAGAAACCATAGTTTCTAGTGCTGGAATAATGAATCAGGTAAATGCATGCACGGTCAACGGCATACGAAGAAGAAAGCAAAATGTGACACACTTTTGTAGGAGCAAGGTCACTCTCACCTCTCTATAGAGGCTATTGCCTTCTACTTCGCACTGCTGTGAATATTTTATTGTTAATATTAAATATTAATTTTATTCGGTAACTAATTCATCTGTTTCTTTTATTATTCACAAACCGAAAATCAAAAAGTATTTAAAATTTTAAAAAAAAATCTTTAATCTAAATCTTAGCTTTCCATCTATGCAAAATTTTAAATTTGCACCATGTTGAATAAACAGGTACAAAAATCAAACAAACCCTTCAATAATAAAATAACAATTAAATAGAAAATTAAAAATAAAAAAAAAAAAAAATTGGTAACTACTTAGGTACATTTTTCCAAAATTAATCAGCACCCTCGGTATAATTTTTCATTGTTATGATTACATCATTCCAAATGTCATATTTACCTATTTATTACTAGTAGAGCATGTGTACCTATGTAGTGACCAAGTAACCTCTAGAATAAAAGCCATGTCAGGCCATCTACCTTTAACATTTAAGATCAAACAGGGTGTATCTATATAAGCGGAAAAGCAACGATAAGTTTTTCCGCACAAAGACATTTAAACATTTCAACATTTAAATTCAAAATTTATAAATTTATTTATAATAGTTAAACATATTAACTGTGTGTTATCGTCCACGATTATATTTAAATATTATACTACCTACTAATATTATTTTCGAAAATTTGACAAGTTTGCTATTCAATTGAACTATACTTGAATCGTTTATTTGCAAAACAACACATACGATTTGCGTTGGATATGTGTCGTTTTGCAAATAAACGATTCACTTTTAATGTCCACGTTTCACATAACTTTAATGTGTGCTTTTTCAAGACAATGTAACAATTAATGTTAAATAATAATAAATAAAATTTTTGTGCTGAGCGTAATGAATTACATAAAAATTTCTTGATATTGCGAATATACCTACATCTTCTATATCGGCTAATATTTGCTCATGCTTATGTATTTGTTGAAATACGACAATATTGTTTCGAATAGATAAGTTATAAATGAAACAACATTGTCGTATTTCAACAAATACAAATAAGCATGAGCAAATATTAACCGATATAGAAGAAGTATATTTTCGCAAATCAAGACATTTTTATTATTATTATAATACCTTAAATATTATACATTATAAATATGATAAGACATATAACATACATTTACAGTGATAAAATAAATAGACAAAAATATTTACGCATTCACTCAGTGATTTTTTCAAACTTGACAAACTTTTGTGTAATTGAATTTTCATACTTGTAGCTGGACCGGGTTTTCAGTGGAATAAATACGAATTGCATACTTCGAAGTTTTGTACCGTTTGATTTGCTATAGCGACTTTCTGACTTCATTAAAAATTTTCTCAGCGCAATTAATTTATTATGCTTAATTACTTAAATTTAAAAAAAGAACTTTTTCAAATATAAAACAAATTATAGTTGAGAAAAGATCTAAAATAATCTAACAAGTAGATTTTAAATTTACTTCTTACAATCCATTAACACAAAAGCACAAAACAACCAGGGCCGTCATTAGGATACGACGTATATTCAAAAAATTAGCAAAAAAATTCTAAAATCAAAGAACCACCTTAACGGGTAATGCATTTCAAGATTAGTTACGTTTCTACACGTAACATTTCTATCATCAGACCCGTATTTGATTTATGAAGATAAAATTTTACTCACCAACTTTCCAAAAATACTCAAATCCTTTAGATCCTGATGGTTAAATGCCTTGTTGGTAATGAAATGTAAGAAGTTACACGAGCTCTTTTAGATTAGAGCGTGACGTGCAAGTATTGCCAACTGCTCAGGCGGTTGATAAAAAAATGTTTCCAAAATTTGAATTTAAAAAACCCAGAATTTTAAAAAACGTAAATAGTTGATCTTAAATTAATATAAAACAAATTATAGTTGAGAAAAGATCTAAAATAATCTAACAAGTAGATTTTAAATTTACTTCTTACAATCCATTAACACAAAAGCACAAAACAACCAGGGCCGTCATTAGGATACGACGTATATTCAAAAAATTAGCAGTTTTATATTAATTTAAGATCAACTATTTACGTTTTTTAAAATTCTGGGTTTTTTAAATTCAAATTTTGGAAACATTTTTTTATTTAACTTTTTCAAAGTCTTCAAATATCTTTAGGTAGAAACTGTCCCTAAATGTTAAAACGCATTTTATATTATGTTTCATCAATTTCACTGAATTACTATTTATTTATAATTCTGATATTAATAGATACACTAGAATGCCAATTATTAAAACTAATTCGTTCCAAAATGGTTAAAAATGACTTTGAATAATAGTCGATGCCGAACTTTGAAATAAAAATAAATATTGTTTAATAGAGGTACCTACAATAATTACGTCCTAATATGTTAATAATTTATGTTAATAAAATATGTTAATAATGGTTAATAATTATTTTTATTATTATGTTAAGTTACTAAAATGAATTTTATTTTTATTATAATGTAATACTAATGTATACTTAATTATTATTTATAATTTTATAATTATTGTAAATTTGTTAAAATGGTTATTTAATTTTGATCAAAACAATTTAGATATAGGTACAATGAATACTAAATAATAATTAACTTTATCAGATTTAAGAAACAGACATTGTTTTCAGACATTGTCAACAATGCATAATTTATCCTTATCCCGGTACAATGAACATTTTTTCGGGTTAAGGTCAATGCTAAAGACTTTTGATGAATTTTTACTTATTCTTTTATTTTTACTTATTTCTTAATAAGGATATTCACACTCCCTTGTACATTTCGTTGTATTTATACACTTTTGTATTTATCCTAACAACGTCTAGTAATACATAACTTTATTAGGCGTTACTAATTTTGTATAAATACACCGAAATATACAAGGGAATGTGAATACCCTGATTGATTTCAAATCTTATCTTATTCAAACTAAAGTCTGATTAAGAATTGAAATATTATTTAAATAATGCAATTGAGATTAATTTAGAACAATTATTGTTCTTAAAGCTATCAATTTAATTAAGTAACTACAAAAAATAATAATTCCATTTATAATTTTTTTTTTAATTGAAAACTGTGGTTGTAATTTATACCACATTTCTGGGAGATTGCTTCCTGTCCTATACAATATGGTTTCATAGTTTTCTAAAGGTTTAATAGCTATTTACGATATAAGCATCGTAACGTATCATATTACGATATGAGATGGGAAAATTGACCAACGAGCCCGAAGGGTGGGTTGGTCAACCCATCGAGTATCCTAGTATTACGTTACGATGCGAATATTGTACAATGCTTTATCTACTATCATTTAATAATTTATTTTATTCTGAAATTTTGCGTTTTTTTAAATTTGACGTAAATGAAATTAAAATGATCAAATAGGTAGATACCTATCAAAAAATGTACAATTAATAATGAAATAATGAAAGACACTTTTCATAAGTTGAAGATTATTCCTCACTTGAGGAAAGGTCCTTTCATTGTTTCGTTGTAAAATGTATCCTCAACTTCGATAATAAAATAAGTTTCTTCTTCAAATGCATTATAATTTCGTCTTAATTTCCCGTGGGGTAAAGTAACACTTTACTACTAGTGCTAGTGGGGTAAAATAGGCTATTACGATTTTTCAAGAAACATCATAAAGTTTGACATTATTAATAGTAGATAAAAGTTATTATGTTTAGATACTGTATTATTTATACCTATAACTTTTACTAACGATAACGAGTTACTAACGGGAGAGCAATTTTTTAGTTCGACTTCAAACTGTTCTAAATGGCACTTGGAACAGTGTCAACTGTCAAATTGTATCAAGTTTTTGGGCTTGGAGATAGCTGATCAATATTGAAGCGAAGTAAGCATATCAGTGCTTTTGAGTTAGAAAAATAGCAAATATTTGCTCTGATCTGTGACAGCTTAGCGACACTCGTGTCTAGAGACAGTATATTTTGTTTTTGATCCTGAATCCTTACGCATGCGCATTTGTTTCTTTTTTGTACTTAAGAAAATCAAATGTAATTTTGACAGCTGTCAAATTTCGTCAAAGTAGTACGTTTATTATTTAAATTATTTCCTTCTATAATAATAGACCGTAAACGGTAATACTACTAATTGTTTAGTAATTTTAGTGTGAAATTTGTGATTACAAATGTAAATATAAGTACAATTATTAAAAAAATCACTTTAAAACTCATACAGGCGAAAAGCCGTCTTTAAAGTTAACAAACTAATTATTTAATATAATATATTAAATATATTGTATTTAATAAAATAAAATGTATTATATTAATTATTATGAACGCCAGTTTATTGTAGAAGGAAATAATTTAAATGTGGTAATTTAAAGACGGCTTTTCGCCTATATGAGTTTTAAGGTGATTTTTTTAATAATTGTACTTTTATTTACATTTGTAATCACAAATTTCACACTAAAATTACTAAACAATTAGTAGTATTACCGTTTACGGTCTATTATTATAGAAGGAAATAATTTAAATAATAAACGTACTACTTTGACGAAATTTGACAGCTGTCAAAATTACATTTGATTTTCATAAGTACAAAAAAGAAACAAATGCGCATGCGTAAGGATTCAGGATCAAAAACAAAATATACTGTCTCTAGACACGAGTCTTAGCGACACAGTTAATCTCGAAGCTTTTAGGAACTACGATTTTGCTCATATTTATTTCAATATTTTATAAGGAATAATTATTGCTTTGTGAGTATCTTCTAAGCTGTTGCGGGTTTACCTACGCATAAGATATCGAATCACGCCACATTATGGGTGTTGATGCTATGGTCACGTGCAGGAACCTTTTTAAACAATTATTGAGAAATGTGACAGTTGTTTCTAACCTCATAATATCAGTTAAGTACGAGTATGTCCCAGGATTGGGCTTTCTTCGAATTCTTCATATTTGTAAATTAACATTTTAGTTTTAAATTAAATATTCCGCATGGTAGCGTTTTTCTAAAGTAAATTCCCAATACGTTGCGGGGTCCCGACGTTGCGTTATTAATAATTATACTATTCCTATTAAAATAGCCTATTCTAAATTAATTTTTTATTATTATTAAGTAAATTATTCTAAATTTGTTTTTGTTTGAAACCCCTACGGCTCTGCATGCGGCCCCCACAACATTTTTTCATTTCTAAGTGGCCCATTGCAAAAAAAAGGTTGCTCATCCCTGTAGTACACGCAATTGGCTATTTATACATAATATGATATTGCTATTGTGACGTGTTTGAGTTGTCAAAATCGACTCTTCCGTGCCTTCCGCTCCGTCATCTACGCTCCGGACGCTAGGAGCCGTTTTGACTAACGCTGTACTAATTAAAAATATCCCCTGGTCCCGTCCAACTCGGAAAGGTTAAGATAAATAGTCTGTATAAATAGCACTTTCTTTTAATAGGTAAGTAGAAGTGTTAACATCAATTAATTTTAAACAACATGCACAATAATCAAGATAGACAATAAAATTGATAATATATTATTAATTAATTCCTATCGGGGAATTAAATTTCCTAACCTCGCCGATTCTTCACGAACTGTCAGCGTCGAAATACATAAACATTTAAATTTTTAAAACCAACGTGATACATAGTAAGAATCGTAAATTTTTGGTTTTACAATATTGTCTGATGTCTATAAGTATAGCTGTCTTTCTTCTCTATTGTTTTAGATTTTCAGCCTCTTGTGCATTCCGCATGTTTTTCACCCATTTTTTCTTTGGTTTTTTTTAAAAAAATGTTATTGCGTTCTCCTGTATTTTGTTTCAGTTTCATAGAAACTAGCTTTCCTTCTATTTCCGCTCTTCGCCACTATCTTAAAATATTATTTGATCCCCCCCCCCTGTAGTTAAGAATCACTCATCCTTTGAACATACCCGTACCATTTCAGTTGCCTCCTTTCAAAATTTTCTTAAAAGATGTATTTTTTAAAGCCTGTCATTTTCCCAACAACTGCGTCGTTTCCTCGGCAGTGTTAGAATAGAATAGAAGAAACCTTGAGCATATAAATATTTTACATCATCAGGTAGCTTGCTAGAGATGTGCTTTGTTTCCTGGTTTTTATGTTAATGGTGGCAATTCATTAACCCATGGGACCACCGGCGTCGGCCGGTCGATTTTTTTTTTTAATAAAATTTGTTTTGCCATCTGGGACGATCCGCCCCATCGCCCGCCCCCTAGCTAAGCTACTAAAAAAGAGTATAAGTACAAAATAAATGACGCGCGCGAATGGATTTACGAGATTCCTTTCATTTTCCTGTAAGCAAAATTTCTGTGGCGCACGAATGACTTTGTTGAATCCCTCGCCTACATTTGCACCGACTAACGTGCGTATTTATTGAAAAAATTCGATGTATTTGGTCGGGGACAGACCCACAATTTCAACGTACCTACACATAAATTAAGTAAAGAATTAAACAATAATGGCCGATTTATACTCAATCACTTATCATATCAGTTATCACGTAACACTTAAAAGGATTAACCAATAGAATTATGTATAGCCATTTATTTTAACCGTTTTGTATCTAATCATTGGTAATCCTCTTAAGAGATAAGTGAGTGAGTTTAAATGGCCATAAATGAATGGTTTATAAAATAATGCAGATAGAAATCTGTAGATATGTTCAATCACTCCTAATTTATTCAAGTAAAGTTTTAAATGCACTAACTGTAAAGTTGGACAATTAATTTTTAGAAAAGAAAATATCTTCCAAGAGAATCTTTTTACATTATTGGAAAAGTGTGCAAGTTCTTATATAAACAGCATTTAGCGATAAATAACCAACTACAAATTGATTATATTAATGTCTTGTTAAATTATGACTTAAATTGAAAAATAAAAGTAACTACAAATTTAAAAACAAACAAGTTTTCTCGAAAATAATTCTGAAGTTGTCAACTTTTACTTTATTAATAATTTGCAAGAATTAATTCAGATGTATGTACATATTTTATCACATTAAAATCAGGTCCAAACATAATGAAAGTAAATCTCTTAAATATTGAAAAAATATTAAATATTTTGAATATTATCCTAGTATCAAAGTGGATGAAATCAACACATTATTTATAAAAGAAAGTAAGAGCGAAGATAGAAATTGAGAAAGTTTTACGAATTATGTATACTAACACAGTATTTTCAAGAATGTAAGTAGATCCGCTTGTTAGCCTACTTTTTACCTATAATTTCATTAATAAATAATATCCATATAAATTTCGATTAATATTATGCAATATGTGAACTATGTAGGCAAAACAAAATACCATAATGTAATATAGGTTAACAGATACCCAATGGAATTTGAAGAAAGCACAAAATCCTCGCGCGCAAACTCAGAATCATTTTTATCCCTGTTGCCAAATTCTATATTAGTATGTAAATAGCTAAGAAATTTCCCCAAATTTTACCTGTACGAATCCTTTTTTTTTTTACTAACAAAATTAATTAACTATAGCGCTATGGGCTACTAACTAAAACAATAGTAATAAATGATAAAAAAAGGCGCAAAAAATCAAGATAATTCAACTGCGTATACATTTTGAAAATGAACTAATTGTATTAATTTGAGAGCACCAATTCGAAAAAAAAAAACATCTACAAAGATGTACGCGAGGATAAATCTGGCAACTATCTCTGTGGTGGAGCGCAAGGCGGCAAAAATAAGGGATGTCAATATTTAAAATTTACGATGAATATATTATTCAAGTTTAAAAAATACACATATTGAACAAACAATCTAAAATTATAGTAATATTTTAAATTTTAAAGGTCCAAATGTTTCTAATCAAATAAGTATGTAGTATGTGTATTTAAGAGATAAAATAGGTAAACAAAAAAAAAAGATAATTAAAAACTTTTTAATATGCAATATAGAAAACAAAAAACTCGAGTAACGTAAAAAATTCAAAATCCGCCGAGTAATATTAACGAAATTGATAAAAATAATTAATAAAGTAATAATATAAAAATGAAAGTAATTAATTTAAATGAAGCAATCGATTATAACTGACCTGACTTTCATTTAAAATGTTCCTCAATGGTGGCAAATTTCCAAATTTAAACCGGGCACAATCGTAGGATTTTTTTCTAACTTGGGGTAGTAATGGTCCCAACATACACAATTTTTTTTGAACACGAACACACAGCCTACTAGACCCTAAACAAGCCATCGTCAAAACTATTGTGAGACAGCGAATAGAGGCCTGGTGAACGTAGGGCAGAGCGCCTGCCGCTAGCACCACTTTCTGGTAGTCGCCGTCCCACTACAGTTGTTCAAAAAACGTGGGGATCATGGCTGCTTCTTTATTGAGTCGTTTAAGTGTAGTGAAACAACGTGTTGATTATATTATTGCTTCATTTTTCGGCAGAGGATTTCCACCAGGTATCGACTATTACATAATACTTTCAATCAGCTATTACTACTTGCTATTGTAATCATTACGTACTTTCTAACCTTAGTTAACCTCACTTTTTTGCTTTTGACAGCTGAATTTTGTATCGCTGGTATTAATTTGGATGTATCATCTCGATCGCCACCTAATTCACTTCAGTTAAAGGATATAATAGGCAATGGATTTTTATGGGCCGTTCCACGAAATCGACGGACTATAGAAAAGCGATTGAAACGAAAATTTGGTACTCCCGACAGAGTCTTAAAACTTCTTCTTCCCAAAAGTACACTTCGTATTTGTAATGTCTGCGGAGATGACCACGAAGCCGGAGTTTTATGTCGTAAGTTCAACTAGTGACAGTTATTTTGTTATATTACTTACTATTTCATAAGCTAACCTTGTTATTAATCTTCTAAATTGTGAGGGTCTCGCTCCAGTCATTAAATCTCTTAAACCTCAACTGTCCAAACGTATGTATGTATACCTCGAAAATTAAATCAGAACCAAGTATGTTGTTCACATTTTAATAAATAAATTCAGTTTTAACAATTTTTCAGATACAATGAAATCTCGATTTAACTGATTTGGAATAGCGGACAAGAGTATCGGATATATTTTTCTACATTTTTTGATTTCGATGTGTAGTATTTCATTTCAATGCTTAATTATTAATCCATTTTACACATTCTGAAAACCTACTTTATTATGTATTTAGAGTTCCGTTATATCAAAGTGCAACTTTAATGTTAATTCAGTTAAAAGGAAATTTCATAATGGTAAATGGTAGTTTTAAAAATGTGCCAAAATCTATTACTGATTTTGCTTGTTAGACCCTGTAGCTTCTAACCAAGCAAGGGCCTACAATACATTTAATAAAATAATTAATTGCTGTGTTGGAGGATGAGTTATTGTAATATAATAAGTTATCAAATTTTGTTCCACGGTTTCAATTCCAATTTAATCTTAAAATAAAAATAGTTTATCTGTAAATGTATTTAGCAGTAAATAGTGCAAAGCTACATTTTTTAAATCTTGGAAATCTAATTTAAAAATTTTATATTACAGCAACATGTTACAAAAAAGTTATCGATGAAACCAAAGTAATGCAGGATGCCATTCAAGAAAACCTGAAGCTTGAACCTGTTGACAAAGAAGTGGTTGTGCTATATGATGGTGAGAAACAAAATGAAGGGGAAGAATATTGGAAAGGAAAACGAATTGTAGAAGTTCAAAAACCCAGACCTTCCTGGTTTGGTAAAAATCTTTTACAACAAACTACACAACAACCAGCTACATCTGCCGAAATCAAACGTTACTAAATTTTTTTTACGTTTTAATTACTAGTACATAAAAAATATAAGCTATACATAGTAATTTTCTGTATACTTATTTATTGCATTTAATTTTTGTGAAAAAAAAGCACTTTGGATGTTGTTTATTTAGGGTTTCATTCCTCGGAACGGGAGCGCAAGGCTTGAGGTTTTTGCCCGATATGGCTCTCCAGGGAAAACCCCTGCTATGTTAGGTGTTATCGGTTTGTTTGATTGACTTATTATTAGTTAGACTAGCAGCGGATCCACAATATTTTTTAGTTGCTTGGTTTTTGGGGTAATCCGAGGAGTTATTTTACCAGCGGTTGATACTTTTAGCAGAGCTGGTGTAGAAGTTTGTTGCTTGGTTTCGTACGCTGCACGGAAGTTTGTTTTGAATAATCGGTATTTTATTCATGTGGGACTTGACTGTGTACCCCCAGGCTGTCGAGGCGTACATTATTGTTGGTTGTAATTTGCTTTGAAAATTTTATTTATCAGGATCATTTTGCTGCTTCTGCCAATAAATGAGTATAGTTCGATCCTTGACGCGGTTGGTGACTGCTATGATGTGTGTCTCCAGTTGAGGGTGCGATACCGAGTCACACTAAGGTATTTTGCAGTTAGTTTCCATGTTTTTTTTCAAATGTTCGTTTTAGATTGTTTGTTAAGCTTTGTGACGTAACGCTTTTGCTACATCCAAAAGCGCTACCACTGTACATTGCTTCTTACTAAAACCAAGTGTTATTAATTCCACGAGTCGAAGCACCTGATGGACGGTGCTAAAGCTTGAAATCCGAATTGTTCCACCTTTGATGGCAGTGATTGTGATTTTTTGTCGGAGTTGGATTAACCCTGAATACACAAGGTGGTGTCACCGGTGACGCCATGAGTTCCATTTTTCAGTCTGTACTGTAATATACAATTTATTTTTTGTGTAAATAATGCAATATTAAAAATTTATGTAACTCTTTTATTCATAATTTTTGTTCATAATGCTTCAACGAAGGTATCTATAATATAAATATAATTCTTCTTTTCCGGTTTCTAAACTTTTTAATAAAGAAATAAGTTGGCGTCATATATGACGCCACCTTGTGAAATTTCACGATCAAAATCACCTTGTTCATCCAGGATTAAGGGCCGGTTTTACAATTGGAGGTTTAGCATCGGCTCAACTAACAAGGGGACCTTGTCGACGACTTTTCCACGATTTGCACAATTTTTAACATACCTTTTAGGTAATAATCTGTTATACTTCAGGTTCAAATTGCAGGACCCGGATTTGAATAAATTTTGATTAAATCGCTTTTAAAAATCGAATAAATTAGGTCGAATGAGAAGTAAAATACGAAGGCTTCCGATGAATTTGACAGTTTGACATAACCTCGCATTTCGTAACAACGACATATTAAAAATTAATTAATTTAAAGAAATTTTAACCAGATACAAACAATCAATTAAACTACGATGAGCAAAAAAACCAAATTGCATAAATATCAGGTTAGTCTTGACTTGAAAAGACGAATTTTGAAACAACAACCCACAAAAAATACGTTCATGTACATGGTTGAAATTTTCTGTAATTATACGGTAAGAAATAAGAAGAAATAAGTTTATACGTAGATTCATTTAGATAATTTTTATATAGGTTGTATTGACGTATTGGGTATTAACAACTGTCCATTGCACTTGTTTCCGAACATCAATAATTATCGAATTCTCAACAATATTTTTATAGTAATTGATTATAATATAATTTAATAAATAATTAATAGTAGATATAGCAATTTATTACAATTCTCTGTTCTAGCTGTACATAAATACATATTTTAAAAAAAATTATTATAATAATTCCTTTGTCGACACCAACGAACAGTAAGTACTAGGTAGCCCTAGTTGTACGTAGTTGCACGTAGACTTTAGTTTGCATTCTTCTTCAAGTGCCTATCCGATTTCGGATGTTAGCGATCCTCCTGGCTAAGCCAAGAAGACTTTATTAGGGAAATGTTAATGGGGTGGTTTCCCGTTGCCTTCCTCATAGTCCACAGTTCGATTTGATGTTCGGAAACAAGTGCAATGGACAGTTGTTAATACTCAATACGTCAATACAACCTATATAAAAATTATCTAAATGAATCTACGTATAAACTTATTTCTTACCGTATAATTACAGAAAATTTCAACCATGTACATGAACGTATTTTTTGTGGGTTGTTGTTTCAAAATTCGTCTTTTCAAGTCAAGACTAACCTGATATTTATGCAATTTGGTTTTTTTGCTCATCGTAGTTTAATTGATTGTTTGTATCTGGTTAAAATTTCTTTAAATTAATTAATTTTTAATATGTCGTTGTTACGAAATGCGAGGTTATGTCAAACTGTCAAATTCATCGGAAGCCTTCGTATTTTACTTGTATTTAAAAGCTTTTATTCAGGTCACTCATCTGACGTTTGTACCAAAAAGATGGCGATTGGACGTATGTGCAGTACACCAAAGTTCACTTTTTACTTTTTTACATAAAACTTTTACTTAAAAATTTAAAAGGAAAAGTTACATTTACGCCCACGTATGTATTTAACCGCAATCTTTCAAAATCCTAATCTCATACACGCTCCACTCATTAAAAAATATCAGTAAACATTTTTATTATACATCTTAATTACTACCGTGGTGGAATAATCCAACCTAGTGCACCCGCTGGGCGTGTCTACAAAACAATACGCAACAATTTCACCAAAGTGACAAGTGACATTTACATTTCTTGAACATTTATTTACATTTTAATACTATTCCTTATTTTTACATTCCATTTCATCAATATTATTATTATTATTTATAAACTCTCACTGGGCCCAAACCGTTTCCTTCTCACATTTTTATAAATAAATATTTATAACCTTACAATTCCCGGTAATTACATACTAATAGGATGTTAGGCCGTTATAGCCCTCTCATCTATAATATTTCATTACGTATGTTCAACAGTTACTCAATAACAACATTTTCATGAAATGCAGGATAAAACTTTGAAAAACCTAAAATTTACATTACTTCATAATTCACACAGACGAAAAACCTTTTCCTTTTCAAATATGTTACTCTACATCTTCAACATATCACAGTTACAATAACATTTAAAACCTCTCACAAACCATACATTTTTTGCGTTTCACCTTTTTGTACTGTATATCTGTTCTACAATTAACTTTAAAAAAATTTAATTTAACAACTCCTACAGGAGAAAAACCTTTTCCTTTTCACATTTACAACTATATAATGTGCTCAACAATACACTTTCAATATACATTTAGCCCCACGCTTTTGTTGATGTTTTATAATAATACATACTAATATCACACCTAGGGAATAGGGGATTCCCTAACTGTTACGGAATCGTAAGGAACAGTAAAATTTGGCTTACACTGCCAATTGAATTAAATACAACCGCAAATCCGGTAATGTAATGGGTGGAAAGGAAAGTTAACGATTGTTAACGAATAACGATTCGTTAAGAGTAAATCAATAGGGTTGTTATTTTGTAAATGTATGAGATTTATTATTATATTAATGGTTTTTCACCAGTGCCAAATCTTTTATACATTGCATATTGTGACTTTAAATAATTTTTATTCATATTAGTGTTTAACTCTTTAGTACTCATCCATACACTAATCACAGTTTTCTAAGGTGTAAATACCTCTTATTTGTATAACAAATGAAAGCGACGAAAAACCATTAATGTACGACAATTATTTTTAACTCTTATTTCAATAAAGCATTATTTTAATTAGTATTAATTAACAAAACGATGGAAGATTTAAAATTAAACACCAAATCTATTAAATATACGCAATAAAACTCAATATATTATAATCACCTGATTTACCAATTGCATTTCAATCTAAATTGCGTTTTACTCAAAACTACGCTTTCTGACTTAAGCCCTTCTTACTAATCACCGGAGATTTATTTCCCGAATGTCAGGCATGTGTTGTTTTAAGTGGAGTTACATCGCTACATCGTCTTCAAATTTAACAAATTCATTGCACCATTAAAAATACATTAAAGTTAAATTAAAGTTAAAATAAAATCATTACATATTTAACCCTACACTGCTCCATTTTTTATTTCTACTAAAAAAAAATATGACAACTGTGTATTAAGTCATAACTAAAGTTTGTTCGTTTGTATGAACTAACTTGCTCGGTTCAAGTTAGTGCAAATGAACTGTGTTCGTTTGGCTGCTCAGTTCATGCCCGAACATGAATTTCGTGCTCAACCTCCATAGGAGGAGTAGGCAGTGCAAGTTAGAACACTATCTAACTTTTGTGGTGGGAGTATTTTGATCTCGAAAGATAACCCACTTCAAGTTAGTTCATACAAACAAACAAACCTATAGAATGATGGAAAAATATTTTGGACGGCTCCTTTGTCTGTTATTTTTAAATTTTGTTAATTTAATGGCAATTATTTAAGGCAATTTAATTGCCTTACCTAGCATAAAAACACACAGAGCCGCAAAACAACTTATAAAAAATTATTTTAAACAGTCTAATGGCTCAAACATACAATTTTATTATATTTTATTTCAGAAAAAAACAGTTTATTACGATAATACTAAATATGCACAAACATACACTCCCGCCATTATGTGATAGCAACCAACTAAATTTCTTCATTATGGTTATAATGCTAATGCCACTCTAAGGGCCGATCTATTCATCTCTTCGCAAAGCGCATCGTAATTACGAGCCAAATAAGTTTACAAGTGCCCTGCAAAAAATTTGGGTATATTCATTTTGTCGTATCTTGTTCTTAGGTATTGCGAACTTACTAAACAGGATCGATGTTTTCTTCTAGTTGGTATATGACAGAGTAGGATAGCGCTATAATATATTGTTATGAGAGAAAGAGATAAAATAGTTTTGGTCCAGGTCATTAGAAATGCAAGAAACCACGTCGAAAAACTACCTGAAACTACCCTCCCACAATCGCCTCGATTTCAACCCCGAGCATCCTTCCATATGTGCAATTTGTACATTTTAACAGTTTATTTATCCAAAGGAGTAAAGTGGATTTTAAAGAAATCATAATTAAACAACAAAACTTGTTAAATCACTTCGTTAAAAAAGTGATTACATTTTTACAGTCCCGACAATTTAAATTATCCTATTACTGAACTCTGTTTTCGTCTTGGATAAAATTAATATTATCTAAAAGATTCGTTTTGATCAATTATTTATCAAAAATTAAATTTCTCATAATCATAAATACAACACTCACAATTCTAGAAATTTTAAGTTAAAATCTGATTTGTAAAACATATTTGCCGCTTCAAAGGGCTCTTAAATTTATGTTAGCCGTAACCCATATTTACAAGGCAATAGTGGCTATTGGGATGTGAATAAACGTTTACGAACTGCTACCTTACCCGTAACGCTAATAGCTACTTTACGAAGAGATGAATAGATCGGCCCTAAATATCTTAACATTATAATATAGCTGGTACCTTACAGATACGATACACACCGATTTTAGCATACTATTATTTGAACATTATATTTAATGCATCGATTTTTAATATATCTCATATATGATACAATGAGCAGTGTGGGGTTAAATATGAACTGAAATCTTTAAAATTATTTAATCTTTAAAAACATTATTTTTTTATTTTCTGACTAAAAAGTATAAAATAAAAAAAAATTATTAAAAAATACTTTTTAAAAAAAAGCTTTTATTAAAAAACGAATTTACTAAAAGTAAAAAATAATTTAATCTTAAATAAAAAGTAATTAAATCTTAAAAAATGGACTAAAAAGTAAAAAATAATTAATTTTTATTAATAACCCTAGGGAATAGGGGTGTAGGTGTGATATTCGTATGAATTTTAGAATTATAAAACATCAATAAAAGCGTGGGGCTAATAATTTCATCCACTAAGAGCGCCCCACGCTTTTATTGATGTTTTATAATTCTAAAATTCATACGAATATCACACCTACACCCCTATTCCCTAGGGTTATTAATAAAAATTAATTATTTTTTACTTTTTAGTCCATTTTTTAAGATTTAATTACTTTTTATTTAAGATTAAATTATTTTTTACTTTTAGTAAATTCGTTTTTTAATAAAAGCTTTTTTTTAAAAAGTATTTTTTAATTCTCATTCTTCTCATTAGACCTAATTTATAATACCAATTTATTCGATTTTTAAAATCGATTTAATCAAAATTTATTCAAATCCGGGTCCTGCAATTTTAACCTGAAGTATAACAGATTATTGCCTAAAAGGTATGTTAAAAATTGTGCAAATCGTGGAAAAGTCGTCGACAAGGTCCCCTTGTAAGGCGATGCTCAGCTGAACCGCACCTATGCAAGCTTCAAGTTGAGCTCGGCTCAAGTACTAAGCGCACATTGTAAAACCCATAATTTGTAAAATTTGAAGCTCAAGGCTGGTTCAAAGTTGAGCTGAGCTTAAGCTTCTATTGTAAAACCGGCCCTAAGATGACTTTCTCAAATAATTTTCAATCAGGCTGATCGAAGGAAGGAAGGAAAGTTTTCGATTTTATTTGACCACTGTTCATCGTAAAAAGCCTGAGTTTGACAATGATTTGCTGTTTGGTTTGGTTGTATTTACATTTGTGGGCGGGCAGGGCCGGATTTACCAGTAGACCCAACAGGCGATCGCCTGCGGCGTCAAAATATAAAAGGCGCAAGCCGCCAGGCATTTCCGCGTTTATGTTCAACAATCATAAAATATATTACATTAATGCCCGTTTTCACCAACATTTATTTAAGAATTTCCTAGTAAAGAATTACTTAGCTAGGATTCCATAAATGTGATTAGTGAAATTTGACATAGATTGACATAAAAAATTCATATGTCAAATTTGACCAATCAAATTTATGGAATCCTACCTAAGTAATTCTTTACTAGGAAATTCTTAAATAAACTGTCGATGAAAACAGGCATAAGTATCTAATTACAGTGCTATGCTCGACAGTAGGTCTCTCGAAAGAATGTAATGTAATACGTAATATTTGGAGCAGTCGCTTACATTCACGTACGTAGAAAAAAATTGTAAATAAATAAGTAGGTATGTATAACGACGTGACCAGACAATGAAAAATGAAAAGTTTTGGAAAAATTGTCCCATCTAGAGCAGTGGACTTGCTTTCTTACCAAAGAAATATGGAATAAAATATTTCAAAAAAGGAAATATTTCAAAAGGAAATATTTTATTGGGCAGATTTAAAAAAAAGTAGCCACATGGGAAGACGTTCAAAAATCTCTGCATGTATTAATTGAAAAGAAATATATTGACTGTAATAAAGATGCAGAAGTTTTTGACGAATTTTCATTATTTTCTAACTACATCACATCGCAAAAAGTAACCGAATGGAATAATCTAAATGTTTCCACAGAAACTCATTGGGTTGAAGTATTCAAACACTTTCACACCAACAATCTTCAGCATGAAAACTTTTGTATTTTAGGACATTTTTTAGGACATACAACGTATTCTGATTGGTCGTTGGTAGTACTAATTTAAAATCATCTCCCCCTGGCACACCAATCGAGTTTTCAACCTTGGCGAACTGCCCGTCCGTGGATGGGCCCCAGCTAGTTGAATATATTTTATAACTTAAAAAAAGTGTTTTTTTGCCAATTTACTGATGAGTGGGAACTGAGGGGGGGGGTCCCGTTTTGAGCCAAAAAATAAATTGTCACGTTAAGGGTATGTACCTATTTAATGTATGTATGTAAAAGTCTATAAAAAAATAATAATCTTGACCAATAAAATAATGTAAAAAATACATTAAGAAAAAAATACTTTGTCGTTTATTTTAATTTTTGAAATGTAGGTACCTACCTACCTAAATTGTAGTTTAATCTGAGTAAATACGATAAGCGCCTGAAGTTATTAGCCTGGGGCGCTAGACTAGCTAAATCCGGCCCCGTGGGCGAGATTCATGGTTCTTTGGGCGGCTTTTCTCGTGGATTCGATCCTAAAGATGTTTTGGGAGCCGGTCTCCGAGAACTTGAACTTGGAACTGCATTTTTAGCATATAGCCATATTGGATCGAATTTTGCAGTTGACTGGTGTACATTTCGAGGTATTTCACATCATTTATAATTGATTGGGTCCATATTCATTAGCAGATGATCGTGAAACACTGGCCATGTAGCCATATTACTTTTGGACGAGTGGAGTCTTGATTAGAGTGGTTGATATTGATATCCCCCAGGTGCAGCAACACCGGGAAGTTAAGTCGCAAATAGTAGTAATAACCGTGCTGCATGGTGACGTTTTTTAATAAGGCGGCGTCTAGGTAACTGGGTGTCTTCGCCTTTTCTCTTTTTTTTCTTAGTACAACTAAGAATGCTTCTTAATAGAAGCGTCATGAACTTTTAACAATGTATTTTATGGGCCCGGTGGTTTGCCATTAGCTTTCGGGTGCCGAGTTGTCCTGTACCGTATCAGACCTATGGCTAGAACCTACTGCTACTGTATAACTGCTACTCATTTTGGTCGCAATTGCTGTACTAGACAAGCTTCATGGAACAATTGACGGCCCGGCCGGAGGGTATCAGTAAAAAAGTAAGTTTTGCGATAATTGCAGTTTAATTTTAAATTGTTGTATTTGATACGGTATAATACTTACAAGGGGATCGCCAACACTGGTCGTCACCGATTTGCACTATTCTTAACCTTTTGTAAAATTGCAGTGCCCTTAATTTAGCCAATTTGGAGAAAATTGATTTTATAGAACAAAAATTGCATTAAACTAATATATTTTATGCACTGCGAGTATTTAACCCATCGGTTTTCATCATTTCTCCATAAGAAATACATTGTTACCCTTGGAATAATGCAAATGCAATTTATACAGTCATACGAATTCGTTCTTTAAAATGTATAACTTATTATGACCAAAAGGTATGTTAAAAATAGGCAAATCGAATTGACCAGTGTGGGCGGTCCCCTTGTTAGATATACCTAAATGCTTTATACTTTGTTTTGTTGAAGAAATTCTTATATATCATTTCAAAACTATAGCTGCTTAACTCATTTCGCTCAATTAGTTACTTATACCCTTTTACCCACCGGACCTCCAATTCCATGAATGGCACTTTACATCCAAACCTTCTCCAGACTTTGAATTTGAAAATAATTCATTGTAGTAAAGTCTTGAAGATTTCAATATTAATCTGATGATGTTTGGACGTCTCAATTCGTTTTGGGGTACCAGGGTACCACCAGGTTTTAACAATCACATGGTACCCGATTTTATCCGTCCGTGAGTTGAAGAAAACCACATGATTCAAAATTTACTGTCCTGAATTTTGAATGTTAATGTCCTAGTTAAGTCAGCTCATAAAAGTCATTGAAAATACCGGTTCTTTCAATTGAAAATTTTTCTTTTGAAATAATAGGTAATATTTCAAGCTTTAATTGTGTTTATACAAATGGAAGATGACTGCTTCTACCTTCTAGATTTCACTATTAGAACTATTAGACTCTTTTGCAAAGTGCAAAACTTCAGGCTTAAAAACTGATGTCATTCCTAAATGAAGCCCAAATGCTGAAGTTATATATATAGTCGGTTTAAAACGTCTTGCGACGTTGTCCGATGCCTAATTTCCAACCTCGTCGGTCTTCGCAATCTTCATCTTTTAGGTTTCTTACACTCATCGCCTTTCTTATTCCCTCACTCCATGACTTCCTTGGTCGTCCTCTTTTTCTTTTTCTTCTCGGAAACCAGTCCATGATCCTCTTTGGCAATCGATCGTTGTTCATTCTTTTTATGTGCCCATACCAAATAAGTTGTTTTTGTTCTATATCTTGAATTATTGTGCCTTCAATACCCATCCTTCTTTTAACCTCCTCATTCCTTATTCTGTCCCGACGTGATATTCTTGCAGCTCGTCGCAATGCATCCATTTCTGTTGCTTCTAGTTTTCTTTTAATTGCTTCTGTCATCCTCCACGTCTCAGATCCATATAGAAGGCCACTTTTTATTACAACCTCGTATATCTGCATTTTTCGCTTTTTCCCCATTTCTTTGCTCCATAATACTCCATTGAGGATTGCAATCATTTTCCTTGCTTGGATATTTCGTGCTTTAATCTCTATTTCATCTGTGCCTTGCTTGTCAAATAATACTCCAAGATATTTATATTGGTTACATGATGTTATCTTCTCTTGATTTTCCAATATAATATCCGTAGCCTCTTCTCCTATACACAAATACTTGGTTTTGTCTAGATTCATAGATAGCCCCCAATGTTCATACTCTTCTATCAGTTTGCGTGTCATATACTGTAAATCATCTTTGTCACCTGCACATAAAATCTGGTCATCTGCAAACTGCAAAGTATATAAGCACAGGTCATCGTCTATCTCGATGCCCATTCCTCGACATTTTCTTTTCCATATTTTTAGAGCATGACGGATATATATTTTAAATAATGTAGGTGAAACGCAGCACCCCTGCTTGAGGCCTTTGGTAATGCAGAATGGCTCGGAGACGATATTTCCAATTTTTATTGCGGCTTGTGAATCTTTGTATAAATTTTGTATAGCTTTTATTAATGTATGATTGATATTTGTGCTTTGGAGAACTTCCCATAACCTGACAAGAGGGATACTATCGTAGGCTTTACACAAGTCAATAAACAGAAGATGTGTTGAAATATTAGTGGCCATTCTTTTTATCTATTATTTGTTTAATACAGAATACGTTGTCTGCGCAGGATCTACCTGCTCGGAAGCCGCTCTGCTCTTCTTCTTCTTCGTTTTTGAATTCTTCTTCTAACATATCTCTCAACACTCTACCATATACTCTACTGAGAGTGCTTGTTACAGATATTCCACGGTAATTAGCACAGTCCTGTTTGTTCCCCTTCTTATATATGGATATAATATACGCTAATTTCCATTCCCTTGGGACTTCGTGCCCGTTTATAAATTTTTGGAAAAGATATGTAAGGATACTGTATAATTTCGATGTTCCATTTTTTAATAGTTCAGCATTTATACCTTCTGGTCCGGGAGATCTTCCATTTTTTAACTTACTAATCGTTTTCTTTACTCTTTCCAGATCTACTGTTATTTCTTCTCCCTCCACTCTGATTTGTATCTCTTCATTCTCATACTCGTGTCTTGTTTCTGTTAGTAGGCTCTTATAATGCTGTATCCATTTATCGACTGGAATTGTTTGTATATTAACATTATTATTCTGCTGTGATTTGACTTTATTTATAAATCTCCATGATTCCGTGCATCTTTTCCCCCCAATATAGGTGTCTATTTCTCTGCACTTTCTATCCCAAGATTCTCTTTTTTTCTCCATAACCCTTCTACGTACTTCTCTCTTAATTTCATTGAAGTACTGCCAATCCTCGTTTTTATTAGTATTTAGCCACTTTATGTACAATTCTTTCTTCATTTCAACAAGTTCTTGAATTTCCTGATCCCACCAGTATTTCTTACCCTGAAGCCTTTTCTTTAATCCAAGTGCTTCTGTGGCAGCCTCCCTTATACTCTTAATCATGTTCTCATATATTTGTGTTATTGAGGTTTGCTCTGTAACGTCTTCCAGCTTACCATCGAGTCTTTGTTGATACAACAGTTTCGTACTGTCATGTTGCAGGCTTTCTAAATTATACGTCTCGTGTTCCATAATTTCGATGTTTGTTGTGACTTGCGTTTCCTTGCTCATTCTTATAGAAGGGAACAAAACTTTTAATTTTAGCAGGCAGTGGTCTGATATCTTGGATGCTCCTCTTTGGACTCTAATATCCGTAACGTATATTTTACTTGATTGTTTTATAATGGCATAGTCTATGATAGATTTAAGATTCCGAGTATGTTGAATCCATGTAAATTTATGTATCTCCTTATGTGGGAAAAACCCATTAACTATTTTTAATTTATTTTGTTCACATATCTCGATTAAGCGTTCTCCGTTGTCATTCTTTGTTACCTCTCCATAAGGACCAACCACTCGACTATTTGATGAATTTCCCGTTCTGCTATTTAGATCTCCTAAGATAATTATATCTCTACTGTTTCCTATTGCCATTATCTCGCTATTAAGATTGTTGAAGAAGACTTCTTTTTCTAAAATTGGTGTATCTTCCGACACTGCATATACTCCAAATAATGTTATTTTTGATTGCATTATGCTTAAGTTAATCTTAATTATATTTTCGCTGATTGCCTCCCAATCTGTAATTTTTTGTTTTAGTTTTTTGTGGATGAGTATAGACACTCCTCTCTTGGCTCGTTCTTCCTTGGGCACTCCACTGAACAGGTGTATAAAGTCACCAATATGTTCACTTCCTTTGCCTTTCTTTTTAGTTTCAGTGAGTATTGCTATATTGATGTCAAAATTTCTTAGTTCTTGGGCGATTTCGTGCAATTTTCCTCTACATCCTTGAGCGTTCCATGTTCCAAAGCTCATAATCCTTTTCCTTTGCTGAAGTCGTTTCCGTTGATTTCCATCCTTTCCGAGGCTATTATTATTAGGCTTTTTGGTATTGTACGTTTTTTCCAAGTGCCAGGGAACCGGCCTGACGCCTCAACCCCCAACCTGGAGGATCGGGTAATTTTTAATCAAGGTATTCTTCCTTTAGCCTTTAGCGAGTCAACGCTTCACTGCAAGGCAGCAGCTTGTTGTTTGCCTGTTGGTCCGCGGGAGGTATTTTATTTCCCTCCTACCCTCTATATCTAGCGAGCTTTTCCCTATCCGCCACCTGGGAACGCGTCCTGTAGGGGTTTCAGGCTCCCCCTAGGAAGTCGGTTTTGAAACGTCTTGCGACGTTATCCGATACCTAACTACCAACCTTGCGAATTGGTGTTTGGTTTGTTAGCATTTTACATTTTTTACCTAGACGAGGAGCAAGCCCGACGTAGAACCCCCAACCTGGAGGACCAGAGAGACGGCCAGAATAAAGTTCTTACTTCACCCGGATTCGAACCGGGCATTTAGCGTTCATAGTCAACTTATTCTACCATTATGCTCCGACCGTCTCTATGCTCTCTCTGCTGAAGTTAATCTGGAAAATACGCTGGCCGTTGTTCAACTGAAATAATCGCCGCACACCAATTTTCATTAATATGCCGGAGCAGAAATGTTCAGAAGCTGTTTCCGATTATTGTCTACATACATGAGATTAAATGCGCCTTGAGAATGTTTTTTTTTAAATTAATAATTTGATTAATTTAATAAAAGGAGACGCACATTTTTTTAATACCGCTGCCCATCAAATAATCACTTAAGCGGCCCCTTGTTGCCGGGAAACATGTTATCTCACCATGGCGATGTGTCTGTGTAACGTCGCTTAAACCAGACACGATCATTTTGTTTGTTAGTATGCTGCTCAACAAATAAAACTATCTTATCAGAGAATGGCGCTTTTTAAGCTCGGAGTTCTTCGAACATAGGTTTGACATTTTGCAAAAGACTTGGGCTCGTAATTAAAGCCAAAGGGTTTAATATGAAGGTTTAAATATGAAATTTTAAATGATTCTCTCTCTATATATTTATTAGAGGCGGTCAGAGCTTAGCGGTTACGCGAATTGACTATGAACCCTAATCACCCGGTTCGTATCCGAGTAAAGTAAGAACTTTATTCTGGCCGTCTCTCCCTCGGCAGGCAATGGCAAACCACCGGGGTGTAAGCTGCCATGAGAAACCTTGTGTTAGGGTAAAAAAAGGACCTAGTACGAAACATATAAAGTACATAAATCGTCCCCAAATTAAAAGGTTCACCAAACCCTCTTTAGGGTAAAAGGACCGAGAAAGAAGAAATATTTATTATCCAATCACAAGTACAGTATAAGTTCCTAAATATGGACTAGTCCGATAATAATGCTCTTGTGTTTTGCACTGGCAACAATGCATCCAACAGAAACTTACTACATTGTACCGGCGCGGTATAGCGTCAGCTAAGGCTAGCAGGCTAATATTTAAGTTCAAACCAACCATCTCTTTACTTTTATTCTACATTCGACACATGACATTGAGAAATTTAATTGGGAATTTCTGACCCTTAATTGGCATTGAGCCTGGCTTGAGAAGTGAAAGTAAATTTGAGAGGGGGCGAAGAAAAGGATAATCGAGGGGAGGGAGAAAAGAAAGCACAGCAGGTGCTTATACCTGTGAAAATTCTAGTCTTTAAAGAGTGGTCAATGTAAAAAAAAATCCCCCAAAGAAAGGCGACCTCCTTCTACAGGGGCATTCCCCCCAAAAATATAAAATAAAATACAGTCAAATTGTGTCTAATAAATGACTTAATCTAAATAGTTATAAAAAATGTCTGAAGGACATGATTTCTTCTTGATTTCATCTTTTGAAAGATTTCATCATGAAAGATTTCATCTTTTACTAAACCTTGTTCTTTGAATAAAACCAACTCTTATTTCGAGAACTGGCGCCCGGACATTTTTTCCTTAGTTGCCAAACGATCGCCTGAGTCACGGCAGAAGAACACACGATCCGCGTACGCGCGAGGGGGATGTAATCTATTAAAAATTTTTCCCAGCGTGGGGCCAAGAAAGGAAAATAATTAATTCAAAGTACCACAACAGCAGAATATACATTATTACAGTGTAAAAATCGATTTTATTATTATTATTATTCTAAAAAGAATATTACTATCTCTACTGGGATTTACATATCCGTTTGTTGGGGTGGATAGCTCCCCATTTTACAACAACATAATATCAATATCATAATATCATTAAGGTCGGAGTATAGTGGTCACGCGAGTTGACTATGAACGCTAAATGCCCGGTTCAAATCCGGGTGAAGTAAGAACTTTATTCTGGCCGTCTCTCTGGTCCTCCAGGTTGGGGGTGGTCGGGTCGATGGGCCAGCTCCTCATCACCTGTAAAGAAAACAAAAAAGCTCATGGAACCATGACCAAAGTCTCGCAAGAGACTTGGCAAATGGATAAGCAGTTACTAACTGTAGCTTGATGTGTTGTGAGGTGTTTATTTACCTTGCAATGCAAAAGCAGTCCTTATCATTATCGCATCTTTTCTCACAATCTCGGGTGTCCCTTGGCGACCTCCACAATGATCCTCCATAACCTTCTGTCGGCAAGTTTCTTTCACCACTTCGTCCCACCATCTTATTCTCGGTCTGCCTTTCGGTCGGTTCCCGTCTGGTTTCCACATGGTAATTGCTTTTATCGCCGTTGTATTACTGGCTCTCATTACGTATCCCATCCATGTAATTCTCTGGGCCTTTACATACTTTACCAGATCTTCCCCATTCATAGCTTTCAAAATTTCGTGGTTCATCAGTCGTCTCGATTCTTCATTCGTCGCTTTCACTGGTCCCAATATAGTTCTCAGTACCTTCTATTTATTTATGCTTCTACGTATTTCTTTTGTTTTTTACCAGTTTAAATAAAGTTGCCGCCACCGTTTATTTCAAAAGGTGCTGTCCTCCCTGTCGATGTTCTGACGCTTGCCTTGGTGTTCTCCATTGTCATCTTAATCAGTCTGTATAATTTTCCCGGTAGCATTTCTTTTAATATTCTAAATAGCTCTTTCCTGATTACCTTGTCATATTAAAATTCGACAGTCCATATTATCATATCCATCTTAAATCTAAGATTTTAGATAGTTTGGCAACTAAGGTTAAGGTAGCCGATTTACATGTTATTTGGCCATAAGACGCAAAAGCTACAAAAACGTTGAAGGTTGTTATTCAAATCTTCAGGTATAAGTAAGGGCGTAAAATTTTGTAATCAAAGTAATCAACAAGGTTAAAATGTTACATAATTATATGCATTCGCTTTTACGATTTTCGTAAAATTAAAAAATTAAGTTGGTTAATTTCAATTAATATTAAAATAAATATTAAAAATATTTCAGGATTCAAGGACTTACAGCCGTATGCATAGTCACCTTAGTAGCTACTAACGCGCTACTAGTGTCATATTTAGTATCCAACTAAGAAAACCGTATGCATAGTCGTTTTCCTTAGTAGGATACTAAAATAATCGGTTGCCTAGTAAAAACTTTATTTCCGATAAAGTAAACAATTTTTTTTGTATTATATTTTGTCGAACATTAATTTATTGGTTTGAAGTTGTAAATTAATTCAGTTGGTAAAAATTAAAATACTCGATTAGTACGCCGTGTATTGAAAATAAATTCTTCTTCTTCTGCACGTATTAGGTAAGTACCCGTTACGACACCATCAATCACGGGTCCTTCCATCTTTTCCATGGTCCTCCGACATTACGCCGTCCTATAGGTTTGTACAGGATAACTACTTTGGAAGTCGTGTATCGTTCATGCTCATCAGGTGTTTTCTCCACGTTTCACCAGTAATCTTCTATTTTATCGCTTAGATGGAAGATGCCCAAAGCATTTCGGATATCCGTGTTTCTGCCTGGTCTCTTCGAGTGTAGCCCATGATAGATCTTAAAAACCTCATTTCAGAGGGTTGTAATTTACTTTCCAGTTTCTTTGTCACCACTAGAGAGCGGATTTATATGCACAACAGACCGGTCTTGAGGTAACACCCCATAAACATTTAAGAAATACTAATTTCAAGTTTTCAAAATTTCAAGAAATACAAATACTAATTTGTTACTAATAGGAAACGTTTATTAGCGTTAATAAATTTTTCTTAACTAATTGTTTATGGGGTGTTACCTCAAGATCGGTCTGTTGTGCATATAATTAGAGTAGTGTCAAATAAAGAAGTAAAGGTGGAGGTAATGCGCAGAAACCAAATCTCGTACAATATTGTTTATGTTGGTGTTAATTGGTTGAATTGGGTGTCACGCAATCTCTACTGCACCGGATTTTGGCTACGCCTTTTCTTCTTTATTTGGCACCACTCTACGCTTTCTAGTCATCACCCTTGTCTCGCTGCCATAAGTAACTGTATTAGGTACGGACATTACCTTATAAAATTTTAGAGGAGTGGCTTTATTTTTGCATTTACTCAATTAAACCTCTCGATTTTTTCTTGTATATCTCTCTCCTAATGCAGGTCTAGCGTGCAGCCCAAAATTTTTAAGTTGCTTACTTGTTTGATAGGTGAATCTTCGAATACTATTTTAGATCGTATAATATATTCTTGTCTCAGAAACGCCATTAATTTAAAAATTAATTAATAATAAGGCTGTTTGTAAATAATAAAATAATGAAAGATATTACAAGCGTTAATAAAAGAATCGAAGAAGTTCAAATGATTCAAGATGTTCTTAATGTAAAACAGCATTATGGCTTTAAAATGATACTAGTAGCTACTAGTTAGTGGCAACTTAGTAGCTACTAAAATTTTGGTATGCATAAAGAAACTTTAGTATCATGTTAGTTAGTATCATACTAATGTATGATTTTATAAATATTTATTTGGCAACACCGCAAAATATCAGCTTATAACCTAAAAATATTAATGTGATGACGTAAGTAATTTTTTTAACCTATAATATTAGCGAAATTTGTCATTGCTATAATCAGGGACGTGCCCAAGGGGGGATGGCATGGCCTCTCCCGCCCAATATTTTAGGATGTTGGAAGAAAGTTGGCAAAATTACTCAAAATTTAGTAAAGTTGGTAAAAGCCGCTAAACCCACATTAGGAAAAATAGACAATTTATTACAGAAAGTTGATAATTTTCAGTTAATTAAGTTGGACAATTTCCCATAGAAAATTTGGGATTTTGGTTGGGTACCTCCCTGGCTATAATAAATCAAAAGATTTATTATGATCCACATACACTTTTTATAGCTTTACAAGACACGGTATATAATAATAATACTTGCAATAAAAATAAAAGAAAAAACAAACGATTTTGCCGAAGAAATTATCAGTGACTACCAATGAGGCTTTAGAAGCAATTGATCTGTAATGGACCAAATATTCACCCTGAAACAAATACAGCTGAGTTACTATGAACATAAACATAGGCGCAACTAGGGTCAAAAGTTTGTTGGTCAAAAGTATGTTACATAAAGTAGAATTATACGCGATTTTCATAGACTTCAAACAAGCATATGATATGGTAAATAGAGACAAGTTGTATGCCGCAATGAGATCTTTGGGGATACCGGATAAAATTATAAGGTTAGCAAGGAGGACTCTCAACAAGACCGAAAGCTATGTAAAGTCGAACAACAAGATATCTGAGAGTTTTGAGGTAAAGACCGGGTTGAGACAAGGAAAGCCTTTGTCGGCGATATTATTCAACTTGGTACTGGAAAAAATAATCCGAGATAGTGGAATAAACACAAACGGAACGATATACAATACAAACCACCAATGCCTGGCATATGCGGACGATCTTGTGATAGTTGCAAAAAGCCGACATGAACTGCAGAAAATCGTAAGAAATTTCATTAAGGCAGTGGAAAAAATGGGAATGCTGATAAATGAAACAAAAACAAAATACATGGTTATGGGCGCAAAAGGCAGCGGAACTATTATAATTGAGAGAAGACTTACGGTTAAAGTAGGAGTGAAGGAATATATACGAGTAATTTTGAGAACGTGGAAAGCTTCATCTATTTGGGAACTTTAATTACAGGTAACCTCAACAACAGCACAGAAATTGACGTAAGAATAACTAGAGGAAATAACAGTGCTGCAAGCTTAGAAAAAATATTACGTAACAGCAGATATCGTGAAGAACAAAGATACAAATGTACAAAACAGTGATAAGGCCGGCGGTACAATATGGTAGTGAAACGTTGACATTGAATAAAAACGACAGCGCAAAGGTAGCACGATGGGAATGAAATATTCTCAGAAGAATTTATGGTGGATGACAAATAGATGACGTATGGCGCAGGCTGGAAAATGATGAGGTTATGGGTCTTTACGGAGAGCCGAGTATAATTGAAGTAATTAAGGCCCAAAAGATCAGGTGGTTGAGGCATGTGGAAAGACAACCGAGAGAGAGAACGACCCGAAAAGTCCTAAGGCAGGGTACGATAGGTAGCAGAAGAAGACCAAGAAGAAGATGGTTAGATGCAGTGGAGGAGGACCTGAGGACAATGGGAGTAGAAGAATGGACAGTTACAGTGAGAGACCGAAAGAGATGGAGACAGATTGTTCAAGCCATGGGTCTACAAGGCCCGTAGAGCTCCATTATTATTATGGGCTACACTCGAAGAGATAGAGAGAGAAACACGGATATCCGATAGGATATGATCGGATGAGATGTCCAAAGCTTTTCGAAATGCTTTGGGCATCTTCAATCTAAGCGATAAAGTAGAAGAATACCGTGAAACGTGGAGAAAACACCTGATGAGGATGAACGATACACGACTTCCAAAGTAGTTATCCTGTACAAACCTATAGGAAGGCGTAATGTCGGAGGACCAAGGAAAAGATGGAAGGACCCGTGATTGATATTGTCGTAACGGATACTTACCTAATACGTGCAGAAGAAGAAAATTTTATTTTCAATACACGGCGCGCGGCGTACTAATCGAGTATTTTAATTTTTACCAACTGAATTAATTTACCAACTTAGAACCAATAAATTAATCTTCCACAAAATATAATACAAAAAAATTGTTTACTTTGTATTAAAAGTAAGCTTAAAATGGTCTAAAACATGCCCAAGATCGCCACTAAAATTTTTACTAGGTAACCAAGGATTTTAGTATCCTACTAAGGATAGTATCATTTTAACTCGACTATGCATACGGTTTTCTTAGTTGGATACTAAATATAACAGTAGTAGCGCTATGCTAGCAACGCCCTAAAATATTGGGAGGGGGAGGCTCCCCCCCCCTTGGGCACGTCCCTGATTATAGCAATGACAAATTTTCAAATTTCGCTAATATTATTGGTTGAAAAATTGACTTACGTCATCATATTAATATTTTTAGGTTATAATCTGATATTTTGCGGTGTTGCCAAATAAATATTTATAAAATTATACATTAGTATGATACTAACTAAAATAATACTTTTAAAAGAATTATGCATAGCAACACTTTAGTAGCTACTAACTAGTAGCTACTAAGTAACATTTTAAAAGTACGACTATGCATAAGGCTGTATGTTTTCATAATATTAAGTAAGAATACTCGCATATTATAAGTGTTATTACAGAATCAATTTTATACGATATTTTACTGTTGCTAGGAAACTAAACAAATGTAAACAGGAATCTTCAACACGCAGCATAAAATTACTTCCATGTTGTATTTAGTTAACTAAACTTTATGCAATATGGTTACACATGTAGATAAAGTTAACGGTTATCAAAGATTAAAAACAATAGGAAAAGGTGAGTGTAATTTTAAAATAAAGACTGAAAAATAATTCACACAATTTGTAGGTGCATTTGGAACAGCAGTTCTATACAACAGACTGCAAGATAATCAAAATGTTGTTATCAAAGAAATCCTTTTATCTGATATGACTGGAACCGAAAAGCAATTAGCATTTAATGAAGTAAACGTTTTATCGTCATTAAATCATATTAACATAATAAGGTGGGTAGGTATTTTAATGTAGAGAATACAACATGTACTTACTACATATTATTTTTGATATTGCAATATTTAAGGTTTTTCTCAAAACTGAATTTTAATTGAATTACTTTGTTGATTTAACTTTTATTTTTATTATTATACATTCTAAAATGTACGTAATAATACTCTGTTTTGAGATTTACAGATCCATTTGTTGTGGTGGATGTTTCAATTTTATTTTAATGTTAAATGTTAATTTTCCTTTCGAAATCATTTACCTACATATTACATACAGGTTCCTTTTTATTAGCATATACATACATACATGTACATAAATTTCCAGGTTTGCCTATCTTAACAGTTACCTTATTACTTTCAATCTATATTAATTTTTTTTATGTTTCATTTCCCGTTCTTTATTGTACACTAAGGCACATAAAACATTCCAAAATCACTTTTGTATGCTTTGTAAGAGCAGAACTTAAATATGAAAATGTTGAAAATTATTGAGCTATTAACAATATTCCAATTATATGCCATTACATAATTTATTGTTTCAGATACATGGGTAGTTTTGAAAAGGATGCTTCATTATTTATAGAAATGGAATACGCTGATAACGGTAACTTGTCCCAATTGGTAAATGTTCGGAAAGAGCGTAAACTATATTTTCGAGAAACTGATATTTTAGAAATAATGTTCCAAATCACTTCGGCGATAAGTTATATGCACCAGCATAAAATTTTGCACAGGTATTCTTGGTTGCTTGCTTTTGTTTTTTATTAAAGTCTATTGAAATAGGTTTTCCAAAAGAATAGTGCTTCAAAAAACTAAATTTAAATATCAAGAAAAATAGTTTTACATAGAATATTTTCTTAATTATAGAGATCTCAAAACAGCAAATATATTCTTAACAAAAACTGGGGTCCTTAAAATTGGTGATTTTGGAATTTCAAAAGTGATGACGACAAAAATACAAGCTCAAACAGTAGTTGGAACTCCTTATTATTTGAGCCCTGAAATGGTAAAAATTACATACGAAATGTTAGTTGCAACTTATCAATAATTATACGATGTTTTAGTGTGAAGGAAAGGATTACAATGAAAAATCTGACATTTGGGCTATAGGTTGCATTTTATACGAACTCACTTGTTTTACCAAGCCATTTCAAGCAGCGAATCTATCAAGTTTAATTCAGAAAATTAGTGCTGTTCGTTTGTTTATAATTTATTTACTTACTATAATTTAAATACACAATTTATTGCAGTGCCAATATAATGAAATTCCGACGATATATTCAAACAACTTATCAAAACTAGTTAAAACAATTTTACAAAAAGACTACACTAAACGACCATCTGCTCAGCATATCCATGATGTTATTCCTTCAGTATTAAAAATGTTATCGTCCCAAGTTAACAAAAAAACGCCGTTACCGTTTGAAGAAATTACCTATAAGTAAAAATTTTTATTTATAAGCTTAATACTTTTTTAAATTGTGCCGGGTAACCATGAATATTGACTTTATTTATTTATAATAAATATACATATTTGGGTCAACACATGTAATTAATATTTAAAATATTAAGTGAAAATTTTAATACAATATTAATAATAATATTTATGAAATTTTAAATTAGGTTAACTAAAATTAAATGAAATAGTAATAATTAGAGTACGGATTCTAGGCAATTTGCCTTTTTGTCCTTTATTTAGGCAATTCAAAATTATAAATACAGAAATTCCGTTTAAACGATTTTTAAAATTTTGAACTACTTTAATTTGCCTATTTTAGATGTTACTGACCTAAAACAGATTTTTAATGCCTAAAAAGCCTAAACAATCATTTATCCCATTTATGTTACTAAAAGTAAAAAAAAAAATTGTTTTTATGTTTTTAAAAATTTGTATCTCAGTCAGTGGAGGATTTAGCACTTGAGAGGCCCCAAGCGCAACTCAATTTTGAGGCCTTCTTCTAAAATTTTCACTACCCCTACACCCTACAGTGTGCATTTTATGCGCAGCGTTGATACCAGTGATCTAAAAAAGCTGAATTTTTAGGCCCCCTTGATTTATGATGGCCTAGGCGTTTGGAAATCCGCCACTGCTCAAATTAATTTGAGTTGTTATGAGTTCTTGTATTTATTTATCTCGGAGAAGTTAGCATAGATGCGAACTGGCAGTGGCCGTTGGGTCAGCGCTTCGTACCCACGCATATTAATAAAACTGTGGAAGTTACTTTAGCCACGCATTTAATATATTCTGAAATTGTGTGGCTTAAAGAAACCGTAAATGGCAGAGGTTCTTCCGGTCGAATAAGAGGGGGGGGGAGGTAAAGAAGGTGAATTTTCCAAAATCTCACGAGTTTTTTTTCAAAAAAATATCACCATCTATTTGTGAGGGAAAAGGGCATACATAAAAATTTGTATAGTATTTTCCATCCTTATAACTTTAAAATTTTTCTAACTAATTTTTTTAAATATTTGTTTGTAAGTTTCTGTAATAAAAATATATTTATATTGCCTAAAAACCCCTAAATTCTTAATTATTGTGCCTATTTCAATGATTTTTGTAGCCTAAAATTGTGCCTTTTTTAACATTTTTTACGTCCTAAAATCCGTGCTCTAGTAATAATAATGTAACAATTGCTTAACCAGAATATGACTTTGGGGACTGTTGAAATTTATTTTTAATTACTTATATTAATTTATTATATTACTTAAAAGGATTTGATGATAATGTCAGTTTATCCCCATTGAATTACCAATAACTTTTAATATCGAGCGTCGCAAGAACTTTTTTCAAATAAAAACAAAAATTCCCAAATAGCAAGTCTAATGTCCGTTTTCACCAACATTTTATTTAAGAATTCCTTAGCTAGGAATTCCTTGCTAGGAAATTCTTAAATAAATTTTGGTGAAAACCGGCATAAATCTTTGTAATTCTACAGATTTAATTATTAAAATAAATTATTTTCTCTGCGTCTATATTAATAATTTTTCATTATCGACTTTGGTTTTTACTGAAGATACAATATTATTAAATATTTGATTATATAGTACTAATATGAACTTAACTTTATAGAAATAATAACAATAACGAAAGGTCAATATTATATTACTTAAAAGGATTTGATGATAATGTCAGTTTATCTCCCATTGAATTACCATCAAACTTAATTATCGATTTCTCTGGAAATGGTGAACACTTTATAGCAGTTACTAAAGGTAATAAAAAATATTTCACTTTTATAAATTTTATATGTATGCAATTTATTTTTCTTTTTTCAGGTAATTATGTAACTTTTGGAAGTAACTACTTCTCCTTCTATTTCCACAAAAAAAAATAAGTATATTAAAAATGGACGCAATAAATAAAATTACTTCAAATTAGTAATTTGAATTATTTTTATCTAAATCAATCTTTTTCAGTTCCATCACTTTTGAATAGAACTACTAATAAATGTGTAAATGAGGTTTACACTTGTAACTATTATATATCAGTATTTGAGGGGTGTAGAAGCAAAAGGTACTAAGTCCTAAGTTTTTAATTTTACAGGAGAGCCAAAAAACTGTGGTTGCTAAACTTATTAAGTTATATTTTCATTTTTCAGTTTAAAAAATCAGAAATAATTCAAAGAAGGGATATCCCGAATATTAGATATGTCCTTCGCTTAATTACTTCACTAATTAAACTTTAAAATACACATAGTACCTTTTGCTTCTAATAATCAGCTGTTTGCTTCCAATTCTGCTACTGTTTGCTCTTTTACAGCACCAATATTATGTTCATAGGTTTCTAAATTAGACATACAACGCCAATCAAATTAAAACAGTATCCTTTGCTTTTCACTCGCGGCTGATTTAATATAAAGTTAGTACCTTTTGGTTCTAACCTCTAGTTTTTAACCCGATTTACATGGAAATTAGTACCCATTGCTTCAAACTAATATTACATACTTGTAGAGCTCGTCAAGACGAATCCGACGATACCAATAACTCATTTTACGAAAAAGTTGGAGTTAGTACCTTTTGCTTCTACACCCCTCATTTCTTTCCTTTCTATTTCTACTTCATCACGTAATTACTTAGTAAATCTTACAAATCTTACAAATTTTTAGTCAACTACTCGTCTCCTCTATTTGTGTGGGTTGAAATTGCCTAAAATTGCATAAAGGACCCCGCAACGGTCTTATGGGAATTAGGTCCCGGTCAAATTTCACAAAAATTTAGGATATTGTAGTTCATAACAAGCTGATAAAAAGTGTCCATGGGCACGAAGCCAAAAAATGGACAGTTTCCGAGATAAAGGCATTCGAGAGTGGAAAAATGGGAGTTTTAGGTTAACAGATGCGCACTGTTTTTCAGCTTTGAATGATGTTATATTATTATCTGTTTATAACACTTATTTTCTTATGTTAACAGTAACATCATGTAATAATTCGCAATATCGCATATTTTAAATTTAAATCCTTTATAAAGTTCAAAATTATTGTAACTGCATAAGTGTAATCAAGTAGTAGTATATTAGGTACTTTTCATACATTGCAAAAATTCATATTAAGTAATTGATTCTTGCTTGTTGTACATGTTATTCGATTCAATAACATTATATTACGTTTGGTTTGAGCATTGACTGGACCTTAGACAGGACTATGTACAGGCATACTGTGCAAAAGTATAATTCATCCAGTAAATTCGTAACCTAAAACTTCAATTTTCCGCTCTTAATGCCTTTATCTCGGAAACTGTCCATTTTTTGGCTTCGTGCCCATTGACACTTTTTATCAGCATGTTATGAACTACAATATCCTAAATTTTTATTAAATTTGACCGGGACCTAATTCCCATAAGGCCGTTGCGGGGTCCTTTATAAGATTTCAACAATAATTTTTACGATCGATACGATACGATAAAATCGATGTATCAATTTACTACGATTTTATCTTTTTTTCAATTTGTCCTGTCGTCAACGTTGGCAAATAACAATTTTAGGCGGCCAAACTTCTAAATTCTCAACCAACTTCACACATTCGTCGAAATACCGTAAAAATAGTGAAAAAAATTACAGTAAATAGCAATCTATGCTATAAATTTAAGATTGCTTCCAACATTGATGAGATACCTGAAAATTGCATTATTAAACGCTATACGAGTATTTGGATGAAATAATTTCGTAATCATTATTACATAGACTTTTTTTTAAATATTTAAGGCAAAAATGATAATTAATTGGTTTATTTAAATATATTGACTCCTCTCAACAAGTCATCATCGCAAATGGGATCCGCTTTCTTCTTGCTTAATGTATATCTAGATCCACAAAATATTTATTGTATATAGACCTAAGTTTTGTAAAATATTACACGGAACAATAAAAGAGTACTGTATCCCACATCTGCTTCTGCTAATCAACACTTAATAGTGTATACTCAATTCAAGTATGGCTAGGCAATCAACTGGACCCAGAGACTGGGGTTGGAAATTAATAGATAATAGATTGAGCCAATTCAAACTTACTCTCACCTGTTCCAGAAAAACTTTTAACAATTTTTTGCAATTGCAAGAACTGTTGTAAAAATTGTGGTTGTAAAAATTATTTTCGCAGTATTTTGTTCACGAATATGTACCAATGTCAAGGCCAGTCTTGGTCCAATATTGAATAAATACAACAGATGCGGATTCTTATGGTACAATGCAACTTTCTTCTTAGAACAATTACATAAATTAAGCAAAAGAGGAAGACGAAAGAGAAGAAGACATTACTGTTGTAGTAGCATTCAACATAAATTATTAAAGATCCGCCTGAGGAATTTAAAAGAGCGACACAAATATGTCACGGTTTATAGTTTATATTAGATTTGATTTTATAATAATCTTTTAATTTTTAAAAACTTTTAGATTCTATTAATTGTTTTATTTAATAATTTTTCGAATTAATTAAATTATTATTATTATATTTATGAGCTTATCAAGTGCTGTCGCACCCTTCATCAGAATAATATACATAATTTACTAATATTAATTTAATCACTTAATTCGTAAAATTATTAAAATACAACAATTAATATATTTATTATCACGTTAGTATTTACTAACCAATTTAAATGTTTTAGATTTTCTAGTATACACTTGGGGTAACGACTCGTTGGGACAATTAGCCCATGGAACTACTTGTAATTCACGTACATTTCCTACTTGCGTAGAATACTTAAGAGGAAAACATATAATTAGGTAATTAATTAATATTAACTATTAACTTACAGGGTGTAAAATATTAACTGTCGCACTAAAAGTTTTCTATAAAAACATAAAAATTTTATTACAAATTACTTATACATTTCTAAAGTACTCCTCAAAATTTCATTGCAATTTCCTACAGATTCTGTTAAAATGATTACACGCGGCACGCACCACTTCGTCTGGTTTTCATTCCATACTTTGGTTAAAACTTTTTTAAACTTCTGCAAATTTATATTTTTTGGATTGCCCAATTTGCTCAGCATATAACTTCAAATACCAATATAACTTCAATCCAAAAGATTAAGGTCTGGAAATACTGCAAGCCATTCTTCAACACTAATAAAAGGTAAATTTTCTTGCCATCACTGTTATGTAATTTTTGCATAATGGGAGGATGCCGAATTTTTTTGGAAGCAAATTCCTTTTACATCAAATACAATGGAGTAGTAGATGATCAATTAAAATATTGTTCAAATAATAAAAAACATTAATTTTCACACCCTTTTCAATAAATTGCAGTGAAAAAATTGCCTATTTTACAAACCACTAATAGCGACTTATTCTACCCTATTGACACTTATTGCTTCAAGGATATTATCCATACTAGCAGTACACAATCGGTCATTCTGGGGGTTGTCTGGTTCTTGAAGTATAAAAATCTTTACATCTGAAGAGATAATTTCAAAATCACCGTGTCACCGTAACAATGCTTTGCATTTTTTATGTCTATTTTCTTTTTGATTTTGTGAAAGACAATAATTTTTGGTCTAATGTATTCTTAATATTTTGCAAAGTAAGTCCGAGCTTATTTTGTATTGGTACAATTTTGTCCTGCAGGTATTCAGGTTTCTGATTAGTCAAAACATTCCTAACCATCGTGGTATAGTGCTTGTTGTTAATTTTTAGATTTTAGACCTGATATGGTAGATACTAGTTACAGTATAGACCGAAACTATTGAGAATAATTAGTTAATTTGTTTTATCCAATACCTGCAAGTAAAATAACTTTTACATTGACATTTTCAAGCAACCAAAGTGGAATTTTATTCATTAGTGAGCGAAAGTGAAGTTTTCGCTCACTAGTGTAAGAGTAAGTGTAAGAGTAAAACTCAACCAAAGGTCTAGACTCTAGAGTGTCAAATTGATTACTGTCACAAGTAAGCAATATATTATAATAAATTATGTTATTTAAAATTTTTGATTTTGAAAATTTTCATTTTACTTGCAGGTTTTGGATAAAATGTTGTATGCCACTCTTGAGTAAAGATATTTTTATCCAATTACGGAAGATAGCACAAGAGGCAACGCCGAGTATATTATTATAATACTATTATTATTATATATATTAGTATTATATACAGTGTGGAAGGTTGAAACTGTTACCAATTTTTAAACCCCTGCCATTGGTAAGCCTCTCAAACTAAAACTTGCCAACCATTGTTTTTTTGTACTGACGTCTATAATATAAACAAGTTTTAACATTTGGAGCCAGTAAAATGACAAATTAATACCATCAAAAATAAGGATTCAAATCCAGTACGAGAAATGATCATTTCTCTGCACAAAAAAATGTATCGCAACCTGATATTGTAAAGAAGCTCTCGCATATGAAAATCAACAAAATGTTCGTAAGTAGAACTATTTACGCTACAAGAAAAAAAAACCGGCAAAAAACGCTCTAAGAGGGGTCCAGAGGGTATTAAGGTTGTGTGAGAAAGAATTCGAAGAAATGCCGCTCGCTCTGGTCGTCAGCTGGCTAAGGAGCTCGATATGTCCCACAACACCATGCAATCATTGCTAAAAGAAGATTTAGGGTTCAGAGCCTACAGAAAACAAAAAGTTGCTGGACTTACTCTCAAAAATAAGGACGAAAGAGTGAAAAAATGCCGAATGCTACTCAAGCGGCACGGTGGTCTTGATATCATTTTTTCAGATGAGAAAATGTTCACTTTAGCACGTCCCCTGAATAAACAAAATGATAGGGTGTATGGAGCGACTTTATCGGACATTCCCAGAAATATCAGAAGCATTTTTCGCTACCAGAATTCCTCTGCAGTGATGGCTTTTGGTGCCGTCTCCAAAAAGGGAAATTTTTGCTGAAATTCCTCGACAGAGGGGTCAAAACCAATAAGGAATAACAATAATTGAGCCAGAAGCTAAGGAAATGTATGGCGATGAAGACCTTTTCATTCAGCAAGATTGTGCCCCTGACCATAAAGCAATCATCGTCCAAAATTATTTTCAAAATAATTTTCAATGCATTTTTGCAAATTTTCTTGATTTTATCGACACAAAAGAATGGGCTGCTTCCAGTCCAGACCTGAACCCACTGGACTTTTATGTATGAGGCTACATGTTGCAAGAACTGTGCAAGTACAAGGTTAAAAATTTGGACCATTTCAAGCAAGTATTGCTACAAATTTGGGATGATATGCCGTAAAATCAAGTGCGTGCCGCTTGCGAAGACCTTTTTAAGCCATTCAGAGTCTGTATCGAAGAGAAGGGTGAGAGATTTGAATTAAAGTAGAAAATCTTCAAGAAAACAAATTTAATAATAAAGTATATCAATTTTTAGATGAAAAATAAATTCCCCTTACTAGATATCTTGTGTTTTATTGGTAACAGTTTCAACCTTCCACACTGTATAATAATAAATAAAACTTATCTTTACTCACTAGTCCCATAAATTACTATTATTTATCCATCCACTAATAATCACGATAACCTCACTTTATTTTTATCGCTTTCTGACACAAATTATCAAATTTTAAGATGTGCTGTTGGACAAGAATTTAGTATCTTTCTAAATAAAGATGGTATTGTATTTACTTGTGGAAATGGAAAAAATGGTTGTTTAGGTCATAATAATTGGAATAACTATTTAAGACCCACGATAGTAGGTAAGTAAATTATGCAAGAGACGCCATAAAGTGTTCTTTGGAGTTTACTCTTTAAATTGATACGCAACATGTTTTTGAATCAGGTACTGGTACGGAATGTAGTTTCTTGTTATTATCATTTGTATCATTTGTATCATTAAATTATTTTTTTATTAATTTGATTTAAAAATTGATTTTAGAATCTTTAATAACTTCAAATGTTGTTAAAATTAGTAGTGGATTGAACCATGTACTAGCTTTAACTTCAAATGGAACAGTTTACTCCTGGGGACTATCTTCTCATGGTCAATTAGGATTGGGCGATACTAAATTTTGGTACTTATATAATAGTAGCTAATGGTACTTTAAAATGTTAATTGAATGTTTATATTATTTGCAGTTGCACTCCTTCACTTATAAAACTTCCAACCGATAATGAGATAGTAAATATAGTAGCTGATTTTAATTCATCGATATGCATTGACGTTAATGGTGATTTATTTGTCTGTGGAGATAATAATTATAATAAACTTGGAATATTGGGTGAATCCAATATATTAAGCTACAAAAAAGTTCATACATTAAAAGAAAAGGTTAGTGATGTGTATATTGGAAAGGATCATACAATTTTAATAAACCACTCTGGTAATTCTTATGGGATGGGAAAAAATACTGAAGGCCAATTAGGATTCGGACATTGTCTCCCCACAAAGTATCCTCAACGTATTCCTTTTTTACAAAATATTAAGGTAACTAGTTATTTTTTTTATGTAAGACCATCTCTATCCTATCATCTATCCATCAAGGGTATCGATCAACACATAATAATTATTCATAAACTCAACCACTTAGTTTCTAAAATAATCTCTCACGCAAAGATTTTGCATTAATTGATAATAGCGGAAATATAGTATGTCTATGATTTTAGAAGCCTACTTTTATACTTATATATTTTTTATTTAAAATAAATTTGTTTTATCCAATACCTGCAAGTAAAATAACTTTTACATTGACATTTTCAAGCAACCAAAGTGGAATTTTATTCATTAGTGAGCGAAAGTAAAGTTTTCGCTCACTAGTTAATAAAATGAGTAAAATCACAGTATTTAACCAAAAGTCTTACAGTGTCAAATTGATTACTGTCACAAGCAAGCAATATAATTATATCATTTAAAATTTTTGATTTTGAAAATTTTCATTTTACTTGCAGGTTTTGGATAAAATGTTGTATGCCACTCTTGAGTAAAGATATATTTATCCACTTACGGAAGATAGCACACTCGGCGTTGCCTCGTGTGCTATCTTCCGTTTGTGGATAAAAATTATCTTTACTCACTTGTCCCATAAATTACTATTGCTGATGAAAATCGTTCATAAAAATTACGATTTTCACAGTCCTTAAATAGTACAATACACTAGGAACTTATCTAGAAGTTTTTTGAAAAATTCTTAATGATAACTATTTTTAGATGATTAGCTGTGGACCAACATACACAGTAGCAGCAACTGATAATGATGTTATTTATTTTTGGGGTTCTTATAACAAAACTTCATTTACATCAACTACGTTACCCAATAAAAACAAAATTCTAAATGAAAATAATAACCAGCAGAAGGTACTTACCATTTTAAATGCATAATAATATTTCTTGATTACTTTAAGAATATACTTTTAAGGTTACTAATTCAACTGACGAAATAGTATTCACGAATACTGAAAATATTCAAGTAACCAAGGTTTCAAATTTTGTTAAAAAACCAAAATGTATTTTAGGGTAAGTATGTAAAACATTGAAACAGATGATTTACAGGGTGAATGAGAGCAGAGTAATATTATTATTTCTCGGAAAGGTCGGCGTCCCGAGTAGTTTGCTCCAGAATTTTAAATGGCACCATAGGTCGAAAATGGTATCGTTAAAAAGATCTTTAATAAATAAGCAAGTTTTGTAATATTCGATTGCATATGGGTGAATGAGACTACCATTACTTAAAAGGGGTGGGAGTAATAAAATAATTTTTCCCACAAAACTTGCTTATTTCTTAAAGATATTTTCAACAATTTGGGGTCGACCTATAAAATTTAAAATTTTGGAGTTCTGGAGTTTCTGGAGCAAACTACTCGGGATGACGACCTTTCCGAGAAATAATAATATCATTATTCGATTCTTTATTTCGGATTTTATAATAAATTTTTTTGACCCAAACTCTCTACGACCTACCGTTTTTGAAAAAAAATCCTAATACGGGTGGTCTCATTCACCCATATGCAATCGAATATTACTGAAAAGGGGAGGGAGTAATAAAATAATTTTTCCTACAAAACTTGCTTATTTCTTAAAGATCTTTTTACGATACCATTTATAAAATTTAAAATTTTGGATTTCTGGAGTTTCTGGAGCAAACTACTGGGGATGACGACCTTTCCGAGAAATAATAATTTTCTTCTTTATTACGGCTTTTATAATAAATTTTTTTAACCCAACTATCTACGACCTACCGTTTTTGAAAAAAAAAGACTGATACGGGTGGTCGCATTCACCAATATGCAATCGAATATTACTGAAAAGGGGAGGGAGTAATACAATAATTTTTCCTACAAAACTTGCTTATTTCTTAAAGTACTTTCTAACGATACCATTTTCGACCTATGGTGCCATTTAAAATTCTGGAGTTCTGGATTTCCTGGAGCAAACTACTTGGGACGCCGACCTTTCTGAGAAATAATAATATCACCATTCGATTCTTTATTATGGCTTTTATAATAAATTTTTTTAACCCAACTCTCTACGACTAGCCGTTTTTGAAAAAAATTGCTTATACGGGTGCTCTTATTCACCCTGTATAACTAACGATGCTTAAATTAAAAACGCATGTCATTAATATCATACAAAACATCCCTTAAAATTTATTCGCTATTAGTAAAAAATGTTCGTCCTAATATTATTCTAGTAAAAAGAAATTTCATCCAATGCAATTGTAATAAAGTAAAATTCACGGGTTATTGGATCGCAATAAAACTAAATGTCTATTTTGGACGGTTTCGATTATATTTTATACAATACCATCATCGGGACTGAAAAGGAAGAGAAGATATTACGGAAAGAACATTAAAAATTAATATGATCTCACACTTACCAAACACAACAAGATTGGAAAATGTTTTTTAATATAAAAGAGAATTGGAAATAGAAAATTAAAATAAACTAATAAATAAAATAATCCTCATAATATGGAGATGCTTATGTCCAGCAGTGGGCGGAAAAAGGCTGAAGAAGAAGAATAAATAAAATTGATAATGAATTATAAAACTGTAAGTAAAATTTTTTAACAAATATGTCAATTTTTGAAAAATAAATTTTGACTGAAAAAACAACAAAAATAATTGAAAATCCTAATCGTTAAAAATGCAAAATAAAGTGAGTGTAACAAATAAGACATTTAGTTTTATTGCGATCCAATAACCCGTGAATTTTACTTTATTATTCACTATTCTTTTCAAGTGTGGATTTCTATTTTTTTAAATTTTTTTTTTCTTAAATTAAAGTTAATTAAATATTAATTCTTATATAAAATTATATTAAATATTAATTATTATAATATTAAATAAACTAGCAAAATTCAAAAAACTATTAAGAATTCAAGCTTTTTAAATTTATAAACACTAAAAGCATAATTGAATAATATGCTGATATAATCAGCAGAATAATGCTGCTATTATCAGTAGCGTATATATTGAAAATATAAAGTAATTTAATTTAAATTATTTTAAATACATACCCCCAATATTAAAGTGTAATTGAAAACATTGAAAGGAAAACTGAAAACAGACATTTATGGAAAAATTGAATTACAGAAGTCTATTTTTATATAGTGTAGATACATATGGCGCGACTTCTGAAGTCTTATGAAGACTTATGAAGAAGAGACGAAGTTAATAATGAAATTACATTGAAATAATACAATAATTTAATTCTATACTAAAAACCTAAAACTAACTCCTCTAGAAAGGTTGAAATATTTTCAAAGTCAGTAGTATAAAAAACATTTCCAATTATCCTCATTGACCCTAATTACCTTGGAAACCTCAGTTAATATTATATCTTCTAGCTACTTTATCATTTTGTAAAATCATGACAATTTCCGGAAACAATATTTTAATTTTTAATTAACAAAAAAGTGTAAATGAGGTTTAACTAAAATCATAAAATCTAATCTAAAAATTCTAAATATGAACAAAGTTCAAGAAAACTTAAGCCCATTAATACTCTAATGCCTGTTTTCACCACCAATTTATTTAAGAATTTCCTAGTAAAGAATTACTTAGCTAAGGATTCCATAAATGTGATTGGTGAAATTTGACATATAGTATTGACATCAAAAAACTCATGTCAAATTTGACCAATCACATTTATGGAATCGTAGCTAAGTAATTCTTTACTAGGAAATTCTTAAATAAATTGTTGGTGAAAACAGGCATATGTTTCGCGTTATTTTAAGCTTCGTCAGGAAGGTAATATTTAAGTTAATATTATTATTATTATAATAATAATAATACAGCTCCACCAAGCTTAGAAAGGACGCAACAAATATGCCAACTAATTTGATAAAAATTTGAATGTGGTTCATGAATGTGGTGGTGTACAAGTGCTGAAGTCTGGTTGAATGTGGTTCATTCAAATTTTTATCAAATTACTTGGCATTGGTTTTCATTCATTGGTTATGAACGTTGAGTTATTTCTCAAGTACATTCTGTTGTAAAAGTTACAAATCATTGCGTGTGTTTACATTTGTCGTGGTTTTTTGTATTATTCGGTTTCGTGTTATTTCTATTTGAGCTTTATTGTCTACAATAAATAAAATAAAAATAAATCTAAAATAAATTTCGTGACTGCAATTTGACAAAATAATTTATGGATTTTAAATATTCGCGCCGAGTAACTTCTTTATTTGAGTGTACATTTTTAATTTTAGCAGCGCCTGACACGCCCCTTAAGTCGGTTCTAACGTTGGCAGAACTGTATATATTTATAGGATTATCACAAAGTTTAATGAAAAGATCACCTGTTCTCAGGTTAATAGTATCTTCTCTAAAGTTTACATTATTTTTTAGTTCTTAATGTTCATACACTGATCAGTCTTTTGAAGTAGGTAATTGCCATGTCTAAAATTTCAGTGTTGTTAAAATATAAAGTATAGTGGTGGTGTACAAGTGCTGAAGTCTGGTTTTGGTCACTGGTGTTGTTCTTTTTGGATTCTTGCAATCATTCATATGTTGATAGATAGTCCTTCAAACATTGCTTAGTTTGACCTACAAACGATCCTTCACAACTTTACATGGATATTTACAAACTAACTGATTGGAACTTTTAATCATTTTTTTTGTTTTTAACCTACAAAGGGATGGCCAACTGTTGTCGTCATAGAACTTTACCACTTTAGACCCCAATTAGAACTCCTCAAAATGAAAATTTAACGTTCCTAAATTCAGCCATATAACTAAATATAAATTCAGCAAAATAACATGCGGCAAAAATTAAAGGCCTATTCTAAGAATACTTTGTCCTATGATGATGATGGAAAAACCCCTTGTTTCGAAGATACAGGGTGGACAAAATTTGCGACTTTTGTTCTCTTAACTCGATTAGAAACGACCTTGGTGTATATTTGAAAGAGTTCGGCACTCAATGACGAGAAAATTGAATGCTTGTATCCAGACTGCGGGAAGTCATTTAAAACATTTATCGTAGATTGAGCAACTTTACATGTACTTTTTTATAATAAAATGTTACTGTCGCAAAAGAAAAATTTGAAAGAGGGCACACAAAGGTTAAAATTTATTTTAGCATTATTTTTCCTTTCATATTAATTCCATCTCCTTTGGGATATAACCTCTTAAGTTTTAACTTGATGGACCATAATAGGTTTGTTCGTTTGTATGAACTAACTTGCTCGGTTCAAGTTAGTGCAAATGAACTGTGTTCGTTTAGCTGCTCAGTTCATGACCGAACATGAACTTCTTGCTCGACCTCCATAGGAGGAGTAGGCAGTGCCAGTTAGAACACTATCTAACTTTTGTGGTGAGAGTATTTTGAACTCGAAAGATAACCCAGTTCAAGTTAGTTCATACAAACGAACAAACCTATAATCTTCGCTTCTCACGCTGGCTAAGTGCGGGTTTAGAAAAGACGGCCAGAATAAAATTCTTACTTCCAGAATCGAACCGGGCATTTCGAGTCAATAATCAACGTACGGTCCGACCGCCTTTTTATTCATTTTATTTATTTAATTAAGCAGCATTGGAACGAATGACTGAGTGAGATAGGCTTCCTGCAAAAGATTTACAAGTATAAACCAGGAGGAAAGAGAACCTAGGTAGACCGAGGAAGAGATGGGAACCGTAACAGGAATTTAAATGCCTAATGAAAAGTGCAGAAGAAGAAGAAGCAGCAGTTTAATTAATATTAATTTCTATTAATAAACCAAAATCAGAATTTAATTTTATCTACTTCCTTTCTCTTGCAATCAATAAAACAAAATTGTTGCCTCATTTTACTTTATTTTTAAGTTTGTATTTCATGACAAAAATATAATATAAAGATTTAGCAAAACTTCGAATAATATCCATATTATCTAATTATTATTAGTGGTCCACAACTCAAAATTATTTCTTAAATTATACCAGTGATCTATACTATTATATAACACTACTATTTAATAACAAGTTAAACAATCACTATTTCGATCATTTTTATTTCTTTCTTGACAATGATTAAATGAATTTTTTATTTTAGATTGTATGCTTCAAATAAAAACGTACAAGAAAATCATGTGCTGGTTTTTAAAAAAATACAAGCTCTTTCTAAAGGAATTATGATATTAATTAACACAACAGCGCCACTTCCAAAAAATCAGAAATTAAATTTGGGATCATCGAGTATTTACGATCCAAATGATGTATTACATTGTAAAAATATTTTTATGATAAATAATTAAAAATTTAATTTTCAGGTTCCTAGATGGATGGATATGGACTTTTCTTTGGATACAACTTTACCCAATACCCCTTATAGTGGACAGTCATAATGTGGACTTTAATGAAACATTCTGTAATAGAAATTTAATAAATTTATTCCTTATTGGTAAAAATTGAAAATTTATGCTGCACTGGTTGGTAGCACTGGATATTTTGTATTTCTTTTTCCAATAAATCCTAATAGGTACATATTATTAAAATCAAAAATTTGATGATATTATATATCGGCTTATTGCAGTAGCGGATCCACTGCCCCCGTGCCCCCCCCCCCCCCAGACGGTATATTTTTATGTAGATTTTTATATTTTTGTGTGATATGATAACAGTTATTGTTGACTTTTTTGCCCGTCCGCCCCTTCGTGCCCCCCCCCCCCAGAAAAAAATCCTGGATCCGCCCTTGGCTTATTGTACTCAATACTAATAATAAATTTATTAAAAATTAAATTTTTTCTACATTATATGTTTCGAAGGGATGAAACCACTTCTTCGTGTGAACAACAGTGGTGAACTGATGTTATGTAGCTCCGTTTAAGATTGAATAGATTCTTCTTACTTAACAACGCTTTCTTAATCTACAATCCCTCCATAAGGTCAGCATACGCCCTTTGCATCAATTAACAACTCTATATTTCTTATCTATTTAAAAAACATTTGTGCTCGCACCAGCCAAACTAATACAGGGTGCGGCAGGGTGACTACCTTAATTTAAAAATGAATAAAACAAACAGGATAGGAGATAAGATAAGAGTTTAATTATTTTTTCATATCACAGAGAGACCTTTAAAGTTTCTATTTACTATGTTTTAAAAATTATATCAAAGGTGGCCTCCGTTGTGGTCAATGAATTTAGATAGTCGAGTTTTGAAGCGTCTCTTCACTCCTTCCAGCATATCAACCGGTATGTTGTCGATAACAGCTTGGATATTCTTCTTCAGTTGAGCGTTGAGAAAGATGAAAATGATATTCATCGCTGAAGAACACAAGGGGGTCATGAGGTATATTGTCAAGAACGGCTTCGCATGCATTTTTTCGTAAAAGAAAATTGCGTGGATTACGTTTTTGCACCAGTACCAATTTGTAAGGATGAAATTGCAGTTCTTTATGAAGAATTCGTCTTACAGAACCATCAGACATCAACACCAGTTGCATGTTTGCACCCAGTTAGCCTAGAACAGGGGTGGCGAACCTATGGCACGCGTGCCAGGGGTGGCACGTATGAAAAATTTGCTGGCACGTGAAAATTTAATCTTTAAGAATTTTATTGTTGATTTTAATTTTTGTTAATAAAATTCAGCAAACGTTTGTTTTTAATTTATTTGTAATACTAATTGTATTTTTTAATATTACCAATAGCTTGGCACGTTAGCAATTTTATAAAAATAGATTGTATTTTTTTGGCACGCATACTGAAAAAGGTTCGCCACCCCTGGCCTAGAAGATCACAAAATGGACTGCCTAATCTGCTCGATGTTTTCGGGTATCCTGACCGTTCTGAACCTCCAGGATCTTGTTCTGTATATCATCGATTTTCCTAAAGCTATGTCAGAATAACAATCGCTTCAGGGTACGCGTTTCAAATAAGTTCTCCTGCCGCACCCTGTACTAAGACGACGTTTGTATAACAAAATTAGCGCTGCTCCTACTGTGCTGTACCATCCTATTGAATACTTCCTGGAAAATCAGAAACATTAGACTATACCCATACCACGACCCATACCAACTTTCATTCATTTCTAACAAGTTCTAACTTGTTACTGTTCATATGTGTAAAGCGAGTTGGCTGGCTGAAGTTCTACACGAACTCAGACTCACGCGAATTGCAGTTGCCCAGTTAAAGAGTGTCCGAAAATTTTTAAATATTGTCTTTGAAAATTAAGCAAGAACTAAATACATTTATGTAATAATTTGTATTTTATTGCTGAAAAACCTCAAATCCTTGCAGCCAACATAAACAAGCGACAAATTTGCGTGTAAAGGGTTAACCTTTCCAGATAACCTCCTGAATTTTTGCACACATGTTTAAAACACCGTTCTCTACTACTGTGCCAAATTTCATAATTTAATTTAGGGTATAACGGTCTCAAAAACCTACCCTTAGATAAAAAAAAGTGACAAACTTGCGTGTTATCCTTTCCAGGTCCCCTCCTGAATTTTTGCACACATGTTTAAAACACTGTTCTCTACAACTGAAAATCCTATCCTTACATAAAAAAATACAAACAAGCAGTAAGGGACCTGGAAAGGTCCTTTACACTCAAGTTTGTTACGTTTTTTATTTAAAGGTAGGGTTTCAGACCGTTATGTCCTGAATAAAATTATGAAATTTGGCAGGATTGTTGATAACGGTGTTTGAAACATGTATTATGCAAAACTTCAGGAGGGTACCTGGAAAGGTTAACCCTTTACACGCAAGTTTGTCACTTTCTTTATCTAAGGGCAGGATTTTCAAACCGTAATCCTCGGAACGGTGTTTTAAACATGTGTGCAAAAATTCATGAGGGGACCTGGAATGGTTCGTTCACCCTTTACACGCAATTTTGTTACGTTTTTTATTTAAAGGTAGGATTTTCAGACCGTTATCCCCTGAATAAAATTATGAAATTTGGCACAGTTGTAGAGAACGGTGTTTTAAACATGTGTGCAAAGTTCAGGAGGGGACCTGGAAAGGTTAACCCTTTACACGCAAATTTGTCGCTTGTATTATATGGCTGAGCTACATTTATTTATTTCTATATTAGTTGCAAGGATTTGAGGTTTTCGAGCCATAGAATACAAGTTATTATATAAATGTATTTAGTTTTTGCTTAATTTTATTGTTTAATTCAAGTTTAAAAGCAAAAACAAAATTTAAAAATTTTCGGACACTCTTAAACTGAGCAACTGGAATTCGCGTGAGTCTGAGTTCGTGTAGAACAGTGTTTCCCAAAGTGGTCTATATCGACCCCCAGGGGTCGATGACGACTTGCAAGGGGTCGATGTCAGCGAAAAAACAAATTGGGGGTCTATGAGATGTAAATGGGAGTCTACAACTTTAATTTTTAATTTTTTGTAAAAAAATTTGAGAGTAAACCTAACTAAATTGATACCAAATGTTGAAAATTTATTGTTAAAGCACCAGGCTCATCCCCCCATTAAAATTTAAAAAAGTTATTTTCCATTAGTTATTTAATGTAAATTTTAATTTAAATAAATAGTTAGATTATTATAGATTTGTTACTTTTACCATAAAACTGGGTTGACATGGGATGTGAGCCACGGCCGTGAGCCACGTTTTCATAAAATACGCACCTTGTAAACTGCTGTTTCATGAAATAAGAATCGTAATTTCTTGCCACAAACTGATAAAACTGCGTTCGTGGTGAGATAAAACGTGTTTAAAAACAGTTTACACGGTTTTAAGTTTAAGTTTACGCGGAAAGTATTTTACTATAACGTGGCTCACATCCCATGTCAACCCAGCTTAATATCGGCAGTTGCCAATAATGTCCTAAAAAAAGGTGAGCAGCAGAGGGGGTCTACGCAAAACCGAAAATCATGGCAAGGGGTCTACGAGACAAAAAAGTTTGGGGAACACTGGTGTAGAACTTCAGCCACATGTTGGCATGCTATTGTCATCGTGAAAAAAATTGAGCAAAGAATAAACATTAAATTTTGTTTTTATAATAAACTCTTAAATTTTTGGGTTTTTTTTGTCGGTTATATATAGGGGAGAGTCGGGATGTTTGGGTCAATTTTTAATAAATACATTTTATTTAATTTCTGAAACATAATTGACGAACCTTAAATATACCATTGCGTAGAACAGGTATTGCACAAGCTATGTAAATAATGTAGAATGGATCACTTTAATTTTGACACAAGTTTTTTTAAATTGTAGTAGCAGAGAAAATTTGACCCATTTATCCCGCATGTGGGGAGGTTTGGGTAGGTAATAGGGATGTATGGGTATATAGTCATTTAAACTAAAAGAATTGTTTTTTAATGAATATAAACTAAAATAACATAAAATAATATTAATAAGCAACACTATCACGAAGCAAAATAAACAAAATATTAACGCAACATAACAAATATTTCAATAAAGATTCAATTCTTAACTCCCTACTCTATTCTTATAGATTCTTAGCCTTTAGCAATCTCTCACATTTCTGACCCATTCCTCCCACTGGTGCCAAAACACAAAAATGTGGTTGGAATTTTCGCATGTGGAAAGTTGGATTATATTGAATAATAGTCATGTTAAGCTTAATAACTAATCATTCCAATGTAATAAGTCGTTTTAGAGATATTTCAAAAGAAATAAAAAATAACTGACATATAATAGATATATAAAACGAAAATTTACCTGGTCAAAAAGCCGTTTTATTCGATAAAACAATTAATATTTACAGTCACGCTGCGATAACAATGGGGAAGAGTTTCGATACCTTATGGGACCTTGGTGGAGGTAGTTATGCGTACGTTAAACGCTTTGGGAATGTAATTTTGGCATCGACCCAAACCTCCTCTTACCCAAACCTCCCGACATTCCCCTATTTATTTACAATTAACACTACATTTTATTTACACTTATACAAACTACACTTTAACATATTTACTTCTGACTGCTATAAGTCACCATCATACTGTATCTCGAAGACTGATCGATTACTGACTGATTAATATGAAAACCCGTCTGTTTATATATGATTTTCTAACAATGAAATATTTATGGGTTCATTTACACTTTTGCATGTCTTGCAGAAATATTTGATGATTAATACATATAATATTATGTTTCAATAATTAATGAGTAATAAGATACTCTTGATATTATGTTACATTCAATAGATGAGTTTTTCTTGTAATCAATTTCGCAATTTACCTATTAGATACTGGTTATTTGCATTATAAACAATTTATTAAAATTATGATATATCATATTCCATGAAATGTAATATGATATATTCAATAACTGCAATACTTTAAGAATAATAACAACTTCTATGAAATGTAACATGATATGTTTAATAAAGCAATCACTTATGTTATGATTAATCTTTACAAAATGTGATTCATCATAACAAAAGAATTTATAGTTAAATATTAAAATTAAACTAAATCTATACACTACATTTTAAATTGGGCAAATCGGCCACAGAAACTTACGAAATTATTAAAAAAGTGTATGGCGAAGATGCTACCAGTCGTTCACGAATGTTTGAAAGGTTTTAGACATTCAAGATGGAAGAGATTCGACAGAAGATGATGAGAGAGCAGAGCGGCCGCATTCGAGTCGGACTGTTGAAAATTGATGAAGAATTTCTTTGTCAAGGTTCCATTGTGACTGGACCATTCTACAAAGATGGTTTTGATCGACTGCTGAAACGAATGCGGCGTGTGAGCCAGTCTAAAGTGGAAACTCTTGCACGATAATGCACCGACACACAAGTCCATAATTGTGCAGGAATTTTTGGTTGTGGTATTGACCACCCTCCGTACTCACCTGATCTGTACCCCCACACTACTTTTTGTTTTCAAAACTTAAAGATGAAGGCAGATGAAGGTAGAAAAGCAGGATAGTATTTCTACGAATGCAATAAAGTTCCTACAATTAAACGGTAGAAACCATTGTCAGGGGCATGTTGGCAATTGGGGAAAGATACTAGAAGGTTGATATAAAAGTGACAAGAATGATAAATTATACCTTTCCCGAATTCCACCAAATTTATTATTTTGTATTTAAAATTTTCTCGGTAAAACCAATATTTTCTGTATTTCACTAGAGAAATACCCTCTCCGAATTATGACTTAATCTTAAAATTAGGGCAGGAAGTTGGTCTAGAAAGGTAGGTGCCGGGCTTATTAGTAGAATTTCTAAGTTCGAATCCTACTCGGAACGATTTTCTTTCTGTCCTAGTGGTTCGGACTCCACTTTAAAAACTGTCGCTCCCGTTGAGTGGTGCTTATGCACTGCTCAGAAAATATATAGTAATATATCAAATTGACTTTCCTGTTATTGGGTTCGCCTGTTGGAATTTTAACTGATTTTATTATTATTATTAATCTGCATCTTTGGTTTTGGGCACCTCTCTCATTAGGGATTGGGTTTCAGAGGGACGGTTTGTGTTACAACATTCGCACTGCTTTTCAAAAATTTGGAAGCAGGGTCTTAAAATAAGCATTTCAAAGTGAGAGTTTTTCAAGACAAAAATAAATTTCCTAGGCCACATAATCAACAAAGACGGTATTCGTCCATTACTGGATAAGATCAAAACAAATTTTTATTACTTCAACAAGTAACAGAAGGTAAGGTCCAACCATTAGGTTTCTACTCGTTTTTGGACCTTTCTCGAAGGAAGATATTTTATCGTTAAATTCTTCAATCAACGATTTTATTGTATACAGTGACCACAAACTGTCAATCTTTATGTTCAACAAGAAAGCAAGGCAAACAATTAAAACAAATTAATGAGACTCCACTGTGATGTGCGTGATCTTTTTCTTGACAGAAGCGTCGTGACCTTTCTTTTTTTTAACAAAAGTTTTCATGGCAGATTAGAGATTACACCCCCGGTGGTTTGCCACTGCCTGCTGAGAGGAGACGGCCATAACATGATTCTTACTTCGCCGGAGTCAAATGGGATTCTCTATATAGCAGTCTATGCGCTTAATCGCTTGCTAACGACCGTCTCGTGTGGGTGATATGTATGTACAAAAAATATAAATAAATAACCATCTTGTAAAAATCGGTATAATATTATTAATTTACTACAATTTTATAATTTATTATTCTCAAACACCAAATATGGAATATATTTCAACAATACAACTTACTTTATTACTTTTAATATATCGTTTCCTTATTTATTTTAGTAACTTTATTTACATTATTGTATCTTAAAAACATAAGGTTATTTATAAAGTTGAATTATTTGTTTATCTATCACCTACCTTATTAGCTTTTAATATAGTTGTGCCAAATGCTTCTAAAAAGCTTTGAAAAAATGCATTGGATCTGTTAAACACCTTAATAAATAGTTCACCTGGAACATTTTCTCCAAATTTCATTCTATCAAACTTTTTTGTTACTAGCGATTCTAAAATATATATTATAGTACAACAACTTATTTTAAAATAAGGAAAATATTATAATAACAAACTTGTAGCCAATTCACTTCCCCCTAATTCGTGTTCTTGAATTTCCTTATCTTTATTTTCCAATAGCTCTACCAATTTTTTCTGTCGAATCTCCAAGTAACAAACAGTCTGTGTTAAAGGTAAAGTAAATTCGCTGAAGTACTAAAATATATTATATTAATTAAAATTTAGAAAAATTTAAGTGTAGCCGTGTATTACCATACTCTGATCTCCCAGCGACAAAGTAAATCTATATTTTAATTTAAAATTTGATAAGCTAGAAAACTCTGGTAAAGCACATTTTAATTCTATAATTATTTGATAATTTTGGTGTAATACACTGATATTACTTTCATCGTTAATTTCACTTATTAAAGATGTTACTTTTTCTCGAACACAATTATCACTTAACAAATCACATTCTAGCATTGGATTCAGTTCCTAATAAACAAATTAATTACACCAATGTAAACAATACAACATTTTCTATCAGAAGTAAACAATGAGATGCTACTTAATATTATTTATTAAAGATTTATTACAAGTATGGTAAGTCATTCAGAATGTTACTTGACTTTTAAATAAGTACTCGTCTTGTTACCTTTTTAAATTTGAATATAAAAATAATTGATAAGTAGGTACGTGATACATAAATTCTCGAGTTTAGACTACAGCGTGTACTTCTTCCTCGTACTTCTCTGCTAGGTCTGTAGTGATATTATGTGCTCTGAACTATATAAATACTAGGGACCTACAGTTGATAAGTAAACAAGTATAAAAACAGTAACGAACAGAACCTACAGGTACCTTCTTTCAGCATCGGCTGAAACAGTAAGCCTTGTTGAATTTAAATTGTGACTCAAAATATTAATTTAAATGACATCCACAATAAAAGTGGACATTTAGTTGAAATCAACGATATGCTCACAACTCCTTTATAATATTATAATTATTCAATATCATTTACCTTATAACGTTCTAATAAATTATTACTAGATATATCCTCGTACCAAATTTGTTTCATATCTGTTAAATACACAATAAAATGATCTGCTTGCTTGCATTTTATCAAATAATTGCAATAATTTGCATTGAAAGGTATCCACATCTTGTTTGTATATTGTAGGTTATGTTTTTAGTTAAGGCAGGTCCGAATACGGACTCGTGTCTAGAGACAGTATATTTTGTTTTTGATCCTGAATCCTTACGCATGCGCATTTGTTTTTTTTTTGTACTTAAGAAAATCAAATGTAATTTTGACAGCTGTCAAATTTCGTCAAAGTAGTACGTTTATTATTTAAATTATTTCCTTCTATAATAATAGACCGTAAACGGTAATACTACTAATTGTTTAGTAGTTTCAGTGTGAAATTTGTGATTACAAATGTAAATAAAAGGACAATTATTAAAAAAATCACTTTAAAACTCATACAGGCGAAAAGCCGTCTTTAAAGTTAACAAATTAATTATTTAATATAATATATTAAATATAATTATATTAATTATTATGAACGCCAGTTTATTGTAGAAGGAAATAATTTAAATGTGGTAATTTAAAGACGGCTTTTCGCCTGTATGAGTTTTAAAGTGATTATTTTAATAATTGTCCTTTTATTTACATTTGTAATCTCAAATTATACACTGCAACTACTAAACAATTAGTAGTATTACCGTTTACGGTCTATTTATTATAGAAGGAAATAATTTAAATAATAAACGTACTACTTTGACGTAATTTGACAGCTGTCAAAATTACATTTGATTTTCTTAAGTACAAAAAAAAAACAAATGCGCATGCGTAAGGATTCAGGATCAAAAACAAAATATACTGTCTCTAGACACGAGACGAATACGGGCCATTAGTGCATGGCGGCAACAGCTAGCAGCTTTCATTGCGGCCATGTTTGAATCCAAACAATGCAAAATTAACATGGGAAAATACTGAGCGCCAAGAATAATTCGAAAACGAGAGATTTCTTAGCTATGAGATTCATATAGCACCAACAATGCACTAATAAGGAATATAACTGGTAAGTTTCAATGCAGTAGATATACCCAAATTTGAATTATTTCGATTTGAATATTTGAACTATTTAACCTCACTTTTTGTTACAGAAATAATTCTCGTAAAATCGCTCAAATAACTAGTTAATCAGTGCTATTCACGACGAGAAAATTTTATAACAAGAATTGTTAGTCTTGTTAGTTTTAACAAAGTATCGATAGTAACAACAATTGTACTATTCTGTAAATATCGTGAAAGCAAGGTTAACAAGTAACCTAAAAATTAGTCGATATTAACAACTTTTGCTATTCTGGACGAGATTAAGATTTTATTTTTTATTTTATTAGGTTCACGTACAAAATTACATTTAAAACCTGTAACAATTTCTTGTCAAATTTGCACTTCTGTAACTTCACGAAGTAACAAGATAAGTTAAATTTTAGAAAATTTGCTATTCAGGATAACATTTCAGAAGCAAGAACTTGCTAAATTTAACAGTTTTTCTAACAATTCTCAACAACACCTCGAAGCACTTGTTGAGAATTGTTAAATTTAACAGTTTTAGGCAAAAAATTAAAATTGTATTTTAAAATTGCAAAATATTGTAAGTATATTAATACATAAAAAAATGTTTCCAAAATTTGAATTTAAAAAACCCAGAATTTTTAAAAAAACGTAAATAGTTGATCTTAAATTAATATAAAACAAATTATAGTTGAGAAAAGATCTAAAATAATCTAACAAGTAGATTTTAAATTTACTTCTTACAATCCATTAACACAAAAGCACAAAACAACCAGGGCCGTCATTAGGATACGACGTATATTCAAAAAATAAGCAAAAAAAATTCTAAAATCAAAGAACCACCTTAACGGGTAATGCATTTCAAGATTAGTTACGTTTCTACACGTAACATTTCTATCATCAGACCCGTATTTGATTTATGAAGATAAAATTTTACTCACCAACTTTCCAAAAATACTCCAATCCTTTAGATCCTGATGGTTAAATGCCTTGTTGGTAATGAAATGTAAGAAGTTACACGAGCTCTTTTAGATTAGAGCGTGACGTGCAAGTATTGCCAACTGCTCAGGCGGTTGATAAAAAAATGTTTCCAAAATTTGAATTTAAAAAACCCAGAATTTTTAAAAAAACGTAAATAGTTGATCTTAAATTAATATAAAACAAATTATAGTTGAGAAAAGATCTAAAATAATCTAACAAGTAGATTTTAAATTTACTTCTTACAATCCATTAACACAAAAGCACAAAACAACCAGGGCCGTCATTAGGATACGACGTATATTCAAAAAATAAGCAAAAAAAATTCTAAAATCAAAGAACCACCTTAACGGGTAATGCATTTCAAGATTAGTTACGTTTCTACACGTAACATTTCTATCATCAGACCCGTATTTGATTTATGAAGATAAAATTTTACTCACCAACTTTCCAAAAATACTCCAATCCTTTAGATCCTGATGGTTAAATGCCTTGTTGGTAATGAAATGTAAGAAGTTACACGAGCTCTTTTAGATTAGAGCGTGACGTGCAAGTATTGCCAACTGCTCAGGCGGTTGATAAAAAAATGTTTCCAAAATTTGAATTTAAAAAACCCAGAATTTTTAAAAAAACGTAAATAGTTGATCTTAAATTAATATAAAACAAATTATAGTTGAGAAAAGATCTAAAATAATCTAACAAGTAGATTTTAAATTTACTTCTTACAATCCATTAACACAAAAGCACAAAACAACCAGGGCCGTCATTAGGATACGACGTATATTCAAAAAATAAGCAAAAAAAATTCTAAAATCAAAGAACCACCTTAACGGGTAATGCATTTCAAGATTAGTTACGTTTCTACACGTAACATTTCTATCATCAGACCCGTATTTGATTTATGAAGATAAAATTTTACTCACCAACTTTCCAAAAATACTCCAATCCTTTAGATCCTGATGGTTAAATGCCTTGTTGGTAATGAAATGTAAGAAGTTACACGAGCTCTTTTAGATTAGAGCGTGACGTGCAAGTATTGCCAACTGCTCAGGCGGTTGATAAAAAAATGTTTCCAAAATTTGAATTTAAAAAACCCAGAATTTTTAAAAAAACGTAAATAGTTGATCTTAAATTAATATAAAACAAATTATAGTTGAGAAAAGATCTAAAATAATCTAACAAGTAGATTTTAAATTTACTTCTTACAATCCATTAACACAAAAGCACAAAACAACCAGGGCCGTCATTAGGATACGACGTATATTCAAAAAATAAGCAAAAAAAATTCTAAAATCAAAGAACCACCTTAACGGGTAATGCATTTCAAGATTAGTTACGTTTCTACACGTAACATTTCTATCATCAGACCCGTATTTGATTTATGAAGATAAAATTTTACTCACCAACTTTCCAAAAATACTCCAATCCTTTAGATCCTGATGGTTAAATGCCTTGTTGGTAATGAAATGTAAGAAGTTACACGAGCTCTTTTAGATTAGAGCGTGACGTGCAAGTATTGCCAACTGCTCAGGCGGTTGATAAAAAAATGTTTCCAAAATTTGAATTTAAAAAACCCAGAATTTTTAAAAAAACGTAAATAGTTGATCTTAAATTAATATAAAACAAATTATAGTTGAGAAAAGATCTAAAATAATCTAACAAGTAGATTTTAAATTTACTTCTTACAATCCATTAACACAAAAGCACAAAACAACCAGGGCCGTCATTAGGATACGACGTATATTCAAAAAATAAGCAAAAAAAATTCTAAAATCAAAGAACCACCTTAACGGGTAATGCATTTCAAGATTAGTTACGTTTCTACACGTAACATTTCTATCATCAGACCCGTATTTGATTTATGAAGATAAAATTTTACTCACCAACTTTCCAAAAATACTCCAATCCTTTAGATCCTGATGGTTAAATGCCTTGTTGGTAATGAAATGTAAGAAGTTACACGAGCTCTTTTAGATTAGAGCGTGACGTGCAAGTATTGCCAACTGCTCAGGCGGTTGATAAAAAAATGTTTCCAAAATTTGAATTTAAAAAACCCAGAATTTTTAAAAAAACCGTAAATAGTTGATCTTAAATTAATATAAAACAAATTATAGTTGAGAAAAGATCTAAAATAATCTAACAAGTAGATTTTAAATTTACTTCTTACAATCCATTAACACAAAAGCACAAAACAACCAGGGCCGTCATTAGGATACGACGTATATTCAAAAAATAAGCAAAAAAAATTCTAAAATCAAAGAACCACCTTAACGGGTAATGCATTTCAAGATTAGTTACGTTTCTACACGTAACATTTCTATCATCAGACCCGTATTTGATTTATGAAGATAAAATTTTACTCACCAACTTTCCAAAAATACTCCAATCCTTTAGATCCTGATGGTTAAATGCCTTGTTGGTAATGAAATGTAAGAAGTTACACGAGCTCTTTTAGATTAGAGCGTGACGTGCAAGTATTGCCAACTGCTCAGGCGGTTGATAAAAAAATGTTTCCAAAATTTGAATTTAAAAAACCCAGAATTTTTAAAAAAACGTAAATAGTTGATCTTAAATTAATATAAAACAAATTATAGTTGAGAAAAGATCTAAAATAATCTAACAAGTAGATTTTAAATTTACTTCTTACAATCCATTAACACAAAAGCACAAAACAACCAGGGCCGTCATTAGGATACGACGTATATTCAAAAAATAAGCAAAAAAAATTTCTAAAATCAAAGAACCACCTTAACGGGTAATGCATTTCAAGATTAGTTACGTTTCTACACGTAACATTTCTATCATCAGACCCGTATTTGATTTATGAAGATAAAATTTTACTCACCAACTTTCCAAAAATACTCCAATCCTTTAGATCCTGATGGTTAAATGCCTTGTTGGTAATGAAATGTAAGAAGTTACACGAGCTCTTTTAGATTAGAGCGTGACGTGCAAGTATTGCCAACTGCTCAGGCGGTTGATAAAAAAATGTTTCCAAAATTTGAATTTAAAAAACCCAGAATTTTTAAAAAAACGTAAATAGTTGATCTTAAATTAATATAAAACAAATTATAGTTGAGAAAAGATCTAAAATAATCTAACAAGTAGATTTTAAATTTACTTCTTACAATCCATTAACACAAAAGCACAAAACAACCAGGGCCGTCATTAGGATACGACGTATATTCAAAAAATAAGCAAAAAAAATTCTAAAATCAAAGAACCACCTTAACGGGTAATGCATTTCAAGATTAGTTACGTTTCTACACGTAACATTTCTATCATCAGACCCGTATTTGATTTATGAAGATAAAATTTTACTCACCAACTTTCCAAAAATACTCCAATCCTTTAGATCCTGATGGTTAAATGCCTTGTTGGTAATGAAATGTAAGAAGTTACACGAGCTCTTTTAGATTAGAGCGTGACGTGCAAGTATTGCCAACTGCTCAGGCGGTTGATAAAAAAATGTTTCCAAAATTTGAATTTAAAAAACCCAGAATTTTTAAAAAAACGTAAATAGTTGATCTTAAATTAATATAAAACAAATTATAGTTGAGAAAAGATCTAAAATAATCTAACAAGTAGATTTTAAATTTACTTCTTACAATCCATTAACACAAAAGCACAAAACAACCAGGGCCGTCATTAGGATACGACGTATATTCAAAAAATAAGCAAAAAAAATTCTAAAATCAAAGAACCACCTTAACGGGTAATGCATTTCAAGATTAGTTACGTTTCTACACGTAACATTTCTATCATCAGACCCGTATTTGATTTATGAAGATAAAATTTTACTCACCAACTTTCCAAAAATACTCCAATCCTTTAGATCCTGATGGTTAAATGCCTTGTTGGTAATGAAATGTAAGAAGTTACACGAGCTCTTTTAGATTAGAGCGTGACGTGCAAGTATTGCCAACTGCTCAGGCGGTTGATAAAAAAATGTTTCCAAAATTTGAATTTAAAAAACCCAGAATTTTTAAAAAAACGTAAATAGTTGATCTTAAATTAATATAAAACAAATTATAGTTGAGAAAAGATCTAAAATAATCTAACAAGTAGATTTTAAATTTACTTCTTACAATCCATTAACACAAAAGCACAAAACAACCAGGGCCGTCATTAGGATACGACGTATATTCAAAAAATAAGCAAAAAAAATTCTAAAATCAAAGAACCACCTTAACGGGTAATGCATTTCAAGATTAGTTACGTTTCTACACGTAACATTTCTATCATCAGACCCGTATTTGATTTATGAAGATAAAATTTTACTCACCAACTTTCCAAAAATACTCCAATCCTTTAGATCCTGATGGTTAAATGCCTTGTTGGTAATGAAATGTAAGAAGTTACACGAGCTCTTTTAGATTAGAGCGTGACGTGCAAGTATTGCCAACTGCTCAGGCGGTTGATAAAAAAATGTTTCCAAAATTTGAATTTAAAAAACCCAGAATTTTTAAAAAAACGTAAATAGTTGATCTTAAATTAATATAAAACAAATTATAGTTGAGAAAAGATCTAAAATAATCTAACAAGTAGATTTTAAATTTACTTCTTACAATCCATTAACACAAAAGCACAAAACAACCAGGGCCGTCATTAGGATACGACGTATATTCAAAAAATAAGCAAAAAAAATTCTAAAATCAAAGAACCACCTTAACGGGTAATGCATTTCAAGATTAGTTACGTTTCTACACGTAACATTTCTATCATCAGACCCGTATTTGATTTATGAAGATAAAATTTTACTCACCAACTTTCCAAAAATACTCCAATCCTTTAGATCCTGATGGTTAAATGCCTTGTTGGTAATGAAATGTAAGAAGTTACACGAGCTCTTTTAGATTAGAGCGTGACGTGCAAGTATTGCCAACTGCTCAGGCGGTTGATAAAAAAATGTTTCCAAAATTTGAATTTAAAAAACCCAGAATTTTTAAAAAAAACGTAAATAGTTGATCTTAAATTAATATAAAACAAATTATAGTTGAGAAAAGATCTAAAATAATCTAACAAGTAGATTTTAAATTTACTTCTTACAATCCATTAACACAAAAGTACAAAACAACCAGGGCCGTCATTAGGATACGACGTATATTCAAAAAATAAGCAAAAAAAATTCTAAAATCAAAGAACCACCTTAACGGGTAATGCATTTCAAGATTAGTTACGTTTCTACACGTAACATTTCTATCATCAGACCCGTATTTGATTTATGAAGATAAAATTTTACTCACCAACTTTCCAAAAATACTCCAATCCTTTAGATCCTGATGGTTAAATGCCTTGTTGGTAATGAAATGTAAGAAGTTACACGAGCTCTTTTAGATTAGAGCGTGACGTGCAAGTATTGCCAACTGCTCAGGCGGTTGATAAAAAAATGTTTCCAAAATTTGAATTTAAAAAACCCAGAATTTTTAAAAAAACGTAAATAGTTGATCTTAAATTAATATAAAACAAATTATAGTTGAGAAAAGATCTAAAATAATCTAACAAGTAGATTTTAAATTTACTTCTTACAATCCATTAACACAAAAGCACAAAACAACCAGGGCCGTCATTAGGATACGACGTATATTCAAAAAATAAGCAAAAAAAATTCTAAAATCAAAGAACCACCTTAACGGGTAATGCATTTCAAGATTAGTTACGTTTCTACACGTAACATTTCTATCATCAGACCCGTATTTGATTTATGAAGATAAAATTTTACTCACCAACTTTCCAAAAATACTCCAATCCTTTAGATCCTGATGGTTAAATGCCTTGTTGGTAATGAAATGTAAGAAGTTACACGAGCTCTTTTAGATTAGAGCGTGACGTGCAAGTATTGCCAACTGCTCAGGCGGTTGATAAAAAAATGTTTCCAAAATTTGAATTTAAAAAACCCAGAATTTTTAAAAAAACGTAAATAGTTGATCTTAAATTAATATAAAACAAATTATAGTTGAGAAAAGATCTAAAATAATCTAACAAGTAGATTTTAAATTTACTTCTTACAATCCATTAACACAAAAGCACAAAACAACCAGGGCCGTCATTAGGATACGACGTATATTCAAAAAATAAGCAAAAAAAATTCTAAAATCAAAGAACCACCTTAACGGGTAATGCATTTCAAGATTAGTTACGTTTCTACACGTAACATTTCTATCATCAGACCCGTATTTGATTTATGAAGATAAAATTTTACTCACCAACTTTCCAAAAATACTCCAATCCTTTAGATCCTGATGGTTAAATGCCTTGTTGGTAATGAAATGTAAGAAGTTACACGAGCTCTTTTAGATTAGAGCGTGACGTGCAAGTATTGCCAACTGCTCAGGCGGTTGATAAAAAAATGTTTCCAAAATTTGAATTTAAAAAACCCAGAATTTTTAAAAAAACGTAAATAGTTGATCTTAAATTAATATAAAACAAATTATAGTTGAGAAAAGATCTAAAATAATCTAACAAGTAGATTTTAAATTTACTTCTTACAATCCATTAACACAAAAGCACAAAACAACCAGGGCCGTCATTAGGATACGACGTATATTCAAAAAATAAGCAAAAAAATTCTAAAATCAAAGAACCACCTTAACGGGTAATGCATTTCAAGATTAGTTACGTTTCTACACGTAACATTTCTATCATCAGACCCGTATTTGATTTATGAAGATAAAATTTTACTCACCAACTTTCCAAAAATACTCCAATCCTTTAGATCCTGATGGTTAAATGCCTTGTTGGTAATGAAATGTAAGAAGTTACACGAGCTCTTTTAGATTAGAGCGTGACGTGCAAGTATTGCCAACTGCTCAGGCGGTTGATAAAAAAATGTTTCCAAAATTTGAATTTAAAAAACCCAGAATTTTTAAAAAAACGTAAATAGTTGATCTTAAATTAATATAAAACAAATTATAGTTGAGAAAAGATCTAAAATAATCTAACAAGTAGATTTTAAATTTACTTCTTACAATCCATTAACACAAAAGCACAAAACAACCAGGGCCGTCATTAGGATACGACGTATATTCAAAAAATAAGCAAAAAAAATTCTAAAATCAAAGAACCACCTTAACGGGTAATGCATTTCAAGATTAGTTACGTTTCTACACGTAACATTTCTATCATCAGACCCGTATTTGATTTATGAAGATAAAATTTTACTCACCAACTTTCCAAAAATACTCCAATCCTTTAGATCCTGATGGTTAAATGCCTTGTTGGTAATGAAATGTAAGAAGTTACACGAGCTCTTTTAGATTAGAGCGTGACGTGCAAGTATTGCCAACTGCTCAGGCGGTTGATAAAAAAATGTTTCCAAAATTTGAATTTAAAAAACCCAGAATTTTTAAAAAAACGTAAATAGTTGATCTTAAATTAATATAAAACAAATTATAGTTGAGAAAAGATCTAAAATAATCTAACAAGTAGATTTTAAATTTACTTCTTACAATCCATTAACACAAAAGCACAAAACAACCAGGGCCGTCATTAGGATACGACGTATATTCAAAAAATAAGCAAAAAAAATTCTAAAATCAAAGAACCACCTTAACGGGTAATGCATTTCAAGATTAGTTACGTTTCTACACGTAACATTTCTATCATCAGACCCGTATTTGATTTATGAAGATAAAATTTTACTCACCAACTTTCCAAAAATACTCCAATCCTTTAGATCCTGATGGTTAAATGCCTTGTTGGTAATGAAATGTAAGAAGTTACACGAGCTCTTTTAGATTAGAGCGTGACGTGCAAGTATTGCCAACTGCTCAGGCGGTTGATAAAAAAATGTTTCCAAAATTTGAATTTAAAAAACCCAGAATTTTTAAAAAAACGTAAATAGTTGATCTTAAATTAATATAAAACAAATTATAGTTGAGAAAAGATCTAAAATAATCTAACAAGTAGATTTTAAATTTACTTCTTACAATCCATTAACACAAAAGCACAAAACAACCAGGGCCGTCATTAGGATACGACGTATATTCAAAAAATAAGCAAAAAAAATTCTAAAATCAAAGAACCACCTTAACGGGTAATGCATTTCAAGATTAGTTACGTTTCTACACGTAACATTTCTATCATCAGACCCGTATTTGATTTATGAAGATAAAATTTTACTCACCAACTTTCCAAAAATACTCCAATCCTTTAGATCCTGATGGTTAAATGCCTTGTTGGTAATGAAATGTAAGAAGTTACACGAGCTCTTTTAGATTAGAGCGTGACGTGCAAGTATTGCCAACTGCTCAGGCGGTTGATAAAAAAATGTTTCCAAAATTTGAATTTAAAAAACCCAGAATTTTTAAAAAAACCGTAAATAGTTGATCTTAAATTAATATAAAACAAATTATAGTTGAGAAAAGATCTAAAATAATCTAACAAGTAGATTTTAAATTTACTTCTTACAATCCATTAACACAAAAGCACAAAACAACCAGGGCCGTCATTAGGATACGACGTATATTCAAAAAATAAGCAAAAAAAATTCTAAAATCAAAGAACCACCTTAACGGGTAATGCATTTCAAGATTAGTTACGTTTCTACACGTAACATTTCTATCATCAGACCCGTATTTGATTTATGAAGATAAAATTTTACTCACCAACTTTCCAAAAATACTCCAATCCTTTAGATCCTGATGGTTAAATGCCTTGTTGGTAATGAAATGTAAGAAGTTACACGAGCTCTTTTAGATTAGAGCGTGACGTGCAAGTATTGCCAACTGCTCAGGCGGTTGATAAAAAAATGTTTCCAAAATTTGAATTTAAAAAACCCAGAATTTTTAAAAAAACGTAAATAGTTGATCTTAAATTAATATAAAACAAATTATAGTTGAGAAAAGATCTAAAATAATCTAACAAGTAGATTTTAAATTTACTTCTTACAATCCATTAACACAAAAGCACAAAACAACCAGGGCCGTCATTAGGATACGACGTATATTCAAAAAATAAGCAAAAAAAATTCTAAAATCAAAGAACCACCTTAACGGGTAATGCATTTCAAGATTAGTTACGTTTCTACACGTAACATTTCTATCATCAGACCCGTATTTGATTTATGAAGATAAAATTTTACTCACCAACTTTCCAAAAATACTCCAATCCTTTAGATCCTGATGGTTAAATGCCTTGTTGGTAATGAAATGTAAGAAGTTACACGAGCTCTTTTAGATTAGAGCGTGACGTGCAAGTATTGCACGTTTTTAGTTTGTTAGACATACTGCTAACTGTTAGGAAAATTCGATTAAACGAATCATTTGTGATTGTAGGCATCAACTTTGGCATGTCTCCAAGCAATGCTAGCAGAACTTTCAGACGAACTTTGTTAGTACTTGCTAGATTACTACAGCAACTAATAGTATGGCCTGACAAGAAGCTAACGAAACTACATTTACCGATCCCTTTTAGAGCTCGGTACAGTAATGTAGTGTCCATTATAGACTGTCTTGAGATTCAAATTGAAAAGCCCAGTAATCCAGTTCATCAGTCCCTAACTTGGTCCCAGTATAAGAGTTGTAACACACTGAAATATCTTATTTCGTGTACTCCAGATGGATTGGTTAACTTTATTTCAACAGGATTTGGAGGACGTGCAACGGATGTAACCATTGTCGAAAATTGTGGTTACTTTGACAAATTATCTCCTGGAGTATCGGTAATGGCTGATAGAGGTTTTAAGAATATTGCTCATCTTTTGGAGGAAAAGTCTTGCATTCTTGTTCGTCCACCATCAGTGTTGACAGGACAAGCTAGTACGCGACAAGAAGTGAAGGAATCAAAGCGGATTGCAGCTCTCCGAACCCATGTTGAGAGAGTAATTGGAAGATTGAGAGAGTTCAACATGTTGCTGCCTCATGCTTGCGTGGACCATCATCACATTTCATTACTTGATTATGTAATTATTGTCGCTTGTGGAATTATTAATTTCCAAGATTTTATAATTAAAATGTAAAACCCAAATTTAAAATTTTTCTTTTATTTAATAGTTATAAAAACTAGTTGGGATGTGAGTTTAATATTAAAACGTAATGCAAAGATGAAGCATACACATGCCTAAAAAAATTAGAAGAACACTATAAAACAATATTTTTGTCTTTTGCACTTTAATCTACGTAGTTAGGGAACCAAGAATTACCAATTAATTACCTATGAAGCACTCAGCAGTAGGTTTAAGTACATTTAATAAAAATAAAGGATGTTAAAAACAATTTATTATAATTTTTATTTCGAGTCTTTGAATAAAATTGGAAATAGTGCTTTACACCAAAATTCTGTACACGTCTCTAATAAATTCTTACAATAATTTAAATCATAATCAACAGTTAAAATATTTACATTTTTTGAAGTTTCAAAATCCGGACTGGCTACACAAAATAAAGCTTGTTTTTTCTGTGAAAAATGCATTTGTAATTGTACTTGTGCATTATACTTTTGGGCAATTTTGTTTTTTTTTGTGATATACTTGGCTACTGTTTTTTCCGACGATGGACACTTGATCTCGATTGAGAACTGTTGACTTTCACCATCGGGAGAAGCTCCAATAACGGGGTATTCTGGGCTCAATAATAGACCACATTTTTTTATTTTGATTTTCATCTTCTTTTCTACTTCCTGTAAAACCGCGTTCTCTAATAATCGGCCACGTTGCATTGCAGCAGTATCTCTTAGTTTCGAAGCTCCAAGGATGCTTTCTACGAGAGTACCATCTAGCGTTTTACAATGAGCTGCATCGTATGCCTTAGACGCTGTGATCCTGGCATATCTCAGCTCAAACCATAATAAACACGAACTTTGGTCAACAGTTGCCTCAAATGCTTGATTACACGCAACGGTTGTAATGTTTGACCTAAGATAATTCAAAAAGTTCTCTGTTGTGTGGTCACTTACATTTGAGACGAACTCGTTTACCAAATAATTTATTGATAACTTTTCCATATCACTAAAATTTTTGTAATACTTGGTTAACGTGGTGTCAAATCTTCCAACTTCACGGCTGTGGTCAATTACCGAAGCAAGAAAGGTCTCATCTCCAGGTGGCAGATTTACATATGTAGACTTCGAAAAGTCTTTGCATGTGATGAATTTCATGGATGTGCCCACACGTGAAAGTTTCGACTTTTTCCAATAACATTCAACGGAGGTCTTTGACGGCTCTTCACTTCGTCTGTGTAACCATGCTATAAAAGCTACAGTATGCTTACATCCTCCTACAAATTAATAAGATTTTATAACAGATTTTTACTTTAAATATATTTACTTTAAATATAACTACTAAACCTAGCTACCTACCTAAATGTGCAGCACAGTCATCGCATTGCACCGAAGCTATAACATTCGTACTTTCATTGCAACTTAATTGTACATTATAAGCTTTCTTCCGAACATTGTGTTCTGGTGTGATTTTCGCTTTCACAATGCAAATGGGGCCCTCTCTTTTAACTTGGACGTAACCTATCGCGTTGTCCCCATAAGTTTCTCTTGCCGATCTAAAGACATAAATTACAGTTCGCTTACTCCAATACGTTAATATAAATTTCACTTACCTTTTTGCTTTAGTTCCTCTAATTTCGGCGCTAATAAAATCAGGATTGTTCACAAAAAAATCACTCATCGTAAACACGTCTATTTTAGGCAAATTATCAGACTGAGCTTGCAGAAAACCACTTTCAGTCATGATCGAAATAACAAACACTCAAACAAACTTATAAAACAATCAAAAATAATATTATTTAAATACGATCTCAGCTTTATTACGTACACAAAACAGTATATACCTTGAATACGTACCAACTGCTTGCATACGCGGGAATCGGTCGGTCTACCAATATACCATATGACGTCAAACCAATGGCGTTGCGTTCATGGTCACATGATATATTTTAAATTATCATTGAATTTTAAAATCGATTATTTATAACAAAATACAATAAATAGAAGTTATTCTTGCTGATTTGTTATTTAATATATTAGATTAATCAAAAAATACTGTTTTAATTAAATTTTTTTATTCATGCATGTTCCCTATTCAGGCAACTCGGAGAAAATCGATTTTCAAAATTCAAATTTTCTTATAAAATTACGACATAAAAGTAGTTCTAATGGTTCGTAGGTTTGTAGTGCTTCCTACATTATCGCCTTGAAAAATTACAATTGACATTTAATTTATTACTTAACCTCAGATATTATAAATGGTTATTTTAAGATTTTAAGTAGATCGTGATTGTAAGTATCTTTATTTAGTTAAACAAAAATAAAAACAAGGGTGATTGGTATAGATAACTAATTAATACATTTAAAATGTTTAGGTCATTTCAAGATCAAATACATGATGCACAAAGAAGTGGTCAATCAATTTACAGAAATTTTAACAGATACAAATAAAAACAACGCACATGAACAAACAATGTACGTTGAGCACAACACAACACGAAGTAAAAATAATAAATTTTATTAAGTATTACATACGGTAAGGTAAGTTTAAAGTTAAGTTTGTTTCGGTTTGTTTAGATGAGTTTTATTTAGATTGCAAGAACTTACCACTTGAATCGAGAAATTCGAGCATCCAGTCCATAATATATTATTAATTGATTATATACCTAATAAATTTAATAAATAATTAATAGTATAGGTTTATTATTTTATTACAAAAAGTTTCTGTTGTAGCCAGACATAAATGTTTCAATAAAAATTATTATAATAATTATTATTTTCGTTTCACATCAAAGTACAGTAAGTATATTATTATTATTATTGTTAAATTTTAAAATTTCCTCTTTGGTATGCCAAATCGGAAGAGGTGTCAATGTACACGTATGCAGTGTCATTATTTGGAGAGCTTGATTTGCAGATGGTCATTATGAAGATACGTTGTAAGTGTATCGTTTAACACATTGCGTGCCTCGTACACGTGAATGACAGCATGTATGAAATGACATAAATATCGTGGCACGCAGTGTGTTAAGGAAGTCGTGGTCATAAATTGTTGAAAAATTCTGAGCTTATTTCACTTTTTACTTCGTGTTGTGTTGTGCTCAACGTACATTGTTTGTTCATGTGCGTTGTTTTTATTTGTATCTGTTAAAATTTCTGTAAATTGATTGACCACTTCTTTGTGCATCCTGTATTTGATCTTGAAATGACCTAAACATTTTAAATGTATTAATTAGTTATCTATACCAATCACCCTTGTTTTTATTTTTGTTTAACTAAATAAAGATACTTACAATCACGATCTACTTAAAATCTTAAAATAACCATTTATAATATCTGAGGTTAAGTAATAAATTAAATGTCAATTGTAATTTTTCAAGGCGATAATGTAGGAAGCACTACAAACCTACGAACCATTAGAACTACTTTTATGTCGTAATTTTATAAGAAAATTTGAATTTTGAAAATCGATTTTCTCCGAGTTGCCTGAATTGGGGGAGCTAAGATTTTAAATTTATGTATAACTAAATATGGCCTAAAGGTGTGTTAAAAATTGTGCAAATCGGTGAGGGGGAGTTGATAAGTCCTCCTTGTTAGTGTGTTGCCGGGTCCATGTGTTCAAACTCCTGTCAATAATCGCCAGCTGTTCCAATTTGTTCAGATTCTCCAAATGTTTCACACAGCAGCCAGTATTCCAAATCCAAATACGTCACCAAATGTGAAGTCAACTTCCAATTCGTTATGTTCACAATGCACAATTTTTCACTAATTATGGAATGTAATTAATAATTACTTAAAACGCGACTCTCGCAATTATTCGCTTTATTTAAATTACGAACCCTGTTTCCTGATTTCGTATCAGAAAACCCGATATGAGTTCCTTAATTTGAATTTGTCCAGGAACTCCACGCGAGTTCTCGCTTTGAGTTTCACTCAGGAACTTCACGCGCTCTCAATTTGAGCTCTCTCAAGAGACTGATGGCTGTGTTTCTTGCTCGCCGACTTTCTGTGCCTTTCAGAGTTTTTCAAAATTGAATTTCTGTGGTGGGAATTTTGTTCCTTGTTAGCTAAAATGACCCTTCTAGCAGGCAACATAACGTCGTTAATTGCTTGTGCACTAAATTATTATTTTCACTTTTGCTTTACAGGAATCTGTCGTTGTTTTTAAAATTAAAAATCATTCACAGGATGTTACACAAATTTTGTACTTTACAAATAAATTCAAATTTGTTTATTTTGTGTGTAGAATTCGTTACATGTAGTGGTTTTTTGTAACTGATGCAAATTTCACTTTTATGTCAGCCAAATCAACTGACTACTGACTTTGAAATTAAATTAAATTAAATTACTCCCTTACTTGTCTGCGTATACCCTTAAATTGGTCAAAATATCACAACAGTATATTGCGTATATCTTTTCATTTACAAAATTCAGTTTTACATAAGCAATAAATATGTATGAAATGGAAAAATTATTATTGAACTATTAGTGCCTTTTTTGCTTTGGTTGGCCGTCCTCTCTTCCTTTTCGTGCCAAGAGGTACAGTGTTTGCTTCCATGGGCACCTTTGCCTGTTTAAAAATTACTAACATACCCAAAGAATGCTTGCAAACATATTGCTTCAGAAAACTTGAATAAATGCACCGAGATGTAACTTTATCATTTTCGGAATAGCAGGTTAATTTTATAATTTTCTGAGCTTTATGAAAACTGTCAAAAGATTCCCATTTCAATTGAGTATCTTTCTAGCTTTGTATGTCCTCTTGGGTCAAGACGTCTGTAGTATTCCGTGTTGATTTAGCATAGAAGACAGACTTGTCATCCTCTTTTGGATTGGAACTAAGGTATTAACGGTATTAACTTGGAAAGCGGTGAAATTTTAAATTTTACTCATTGGGTATACCAACGTTTCAAAGTGCGATGTATCGTTTTTATGTGCAAACGGTATTTAGAGAGCGCGTTAAAATACTTCAAAGTGGAATTTCTTTTATTTTTCGTGTATTACCTTTCATAAAAGTTTTAATAATTTTTTGAATGTTCATTAATTTCTTTTAAAGCTATTTTGATCTATTTTAAGCGTGTTAAAATATTTCAAAGTAGAATTTCTTTTTTTTAGTGTATTATCTTTCATAAAAGTTTTAATAATTTTTTTAATGTTTAATCATTTCTTTTTAAAGCTATTTTGATTTATTTTAAGCGTGTTAAAATATTTCAAAGTGGAATATATATTTTTTCGTGTATTATATTTTATAAAAGTTTTAATATTTTGTTTTAATGTTTGTTCACTTCTTTTTAAAGCTATTTTGATCTATTTTAAAGTGCGAATAATTACCACCCGAAAAAATCACACTTATTGTGCTTTACAGGTGATAAGGTTGATGTTGAATTCTCGATCTTACAACAAAGAGCTAGCCGAGGTGATTAAGACGTGACTTTGGTACTTGCGACAGTAGTTACCCCATTTAATTTTTTTATTATTTTTAATATTAAATTCCCAATCAATTTTTTTTCCATTTCTGACAATTCTTGAGAAAACATTTATTAATTTCAAGTATGGATTCTGTTCTGTGAGAAGAAATTTTAGTTAGAAATTTAAATGATGTAAACATTATTGAATGATTATAAACTTTTTCATTAGCGAGTTCATTTTTTATCTGTAAGTAATATCATTTTAATATGACTATAATAAGATAGTTCTTAAGATTAACTAATAAGTTCTCTATTAATTATTAAATTATATTATTTAAATACTGTATTACATATTTACTCGCATAAATAAACCACTTACAAAGTAAAATCAATAAACGAGTATCATCAAAAATTGTAAAAACGGTTCAAAAATTATTTTTTAATGATATTTAAATTCTATAAAATATTTATAAATAAATAAAGACAAGTTTTTTTAACTAAAGCATTACAGAAAATATTAGTTTCGTTAATAATAAATTAAGGAAACATTATACATTTATAAAAAATATTATATATAACTGTGAATGAATCACTGTCATTAAGTCATTACCCAAATTTTAAATCAATAAAAGTAACATTACAATCATTTTTAAGGTACTTATATTTCAAAGTGAAACTAGCTAATCACACTATTTAGTTTTATATAGTATACAGAGGTCTTGCGTTAAAATAAAAATTATCGGATGTGGATGTTCGGCCTTCGGCCTCACTTGGTCTAAAGAAAAATATAGTGCACGATTTTTAAAATGTTTTAAAATAATAAACTTAAAGATGATAAGATGCCCTTTTAAACTTGTAAGTTATCATAAGTTCACAAGCATCAAAATTACCTGGGTTCATACAATTTTATCTTCATAAATCAAATACGGGTCTGATGATAGAAATGTTACGTGTAGAAACGTAACTAATCTTGAAATGCATTACCCGTTAAGGTGGTTCTTTGATTTTAGAATTTTTTTTTGCTAATTTTTTGAATATACGTCGTATCCTAATGACGGCCCTGGTTGTTTTGTGCTTTTGTGTTAATGGATTGTAAGAAGTAAATTTAAAATCTACTTGTTAGATTATTTTAGATCTTTTCTCAACTATAATTTGTTTTATATTAATTTAAGATCAACTATTTACGTTTTTTAAAATTCTGGGTTTTTTAAATTCAAATTTTGGAAACATTTTTTTATCAACCGCCTGAGCAGTTGGCAATACTTGCACGTCACGCTCTAATCTAAAAGAGCTCGTGTAACTTCTTACATTTCATTACCAACAAGGCATTTAACCATCAGGATCTAAAGGATTGGAGTATTTTTGGAAAGTTGGTGAGTAAAATTTTATCTTCATAAATCAAATACGGGTCTGATGATAGAAATGTTACGTGTAGAAACGTAACTAATCTTGAAATGCATTACCCGTTAAGGTGGTTCTTTGATTTTAGAATTTTTTTTGCTTATTTTTTGAATATACGTCGTATCCTAATGACGGCCCTGGTTGTTTTGTGCTTTTGTGTTAATGGATTGTAAGAAGTAAATTTAAAATCTACTTGTTAGATTATTTTAGATCTTTTCTCAACTATAATTTGTTTTATATTAATTTAAGATCAACTATTTACGTTTTTTTTAAAAATTCTGGGTTTTTTAAATTCAAATTTTGGAAACATTTTTTTATCAACCGCCTGAGCAGTTGGCAATACTTGCACGTCACGCTCTAATCTAAAAGAGCTCGTGTAACTTCTTACATTTCATTACCAACAAGGCATTTAACCATCAGGATCTAAAGGATTGGAGTATTTTTGGAAAGTTGGTGAGTAAAATTTTATCTTCATAAATCAAATACGGGTCTGATGATAGAAATGTTACGTGTAGAAACGTAACTAATCTTGAAATGCATTACCCGTTAAGGTGGTTCTTTGATTTTAGAATTTTTTTTGCTTATTTTTTGAATATACGTCGTATCCTAATGACGGCCCTGGTTGTTTTGTGCTTTTGTGTTAATGGATTGTAAGAAGTAAATTTAAAATCTACTTGTTAGATTATTTTAGATCTTTTCTCAACTATAATTTGTTTTATATTAATTTAAGATCAACTATTTACGTTTTTTTAAAAATTCTGGGTTTTTTAAATTCAAATTTTGGAAACATTTTTTTATCAACCGCCTGAGCAGTTGGCAATACTTGCACGTCACGCTCTAATCTAAAAGAGCTCGTGTAACTTCTTACATTTCATTACCAACAAGGCATTTAACCATCAGGATCTAAAGGATTGGAGTATTTTTGGAAAGTTGGTGAGTAAAATTTTATCTTCATAAATCAAATACGGGTCTGATGATAGAAATGTTACGTGTAGAAACGTAACTAATCTTGAAATGCATTACCCGTTAAGGTGGTTCTTTGATTTTAGAATTTTTTTTTTTTGCTTATTTTTTGAATATACGTCGTATCCTAATGACGGCCCTGGTTGTTTTGTGCTTTTGTGTTAATGGATTGTAAGAAGTAAATTTAAAATCTACTTGTTAGATTATTTTAGATCTTTTCTCAACTATAATTTGTTTTATATTAATACATAACCAGTGAATGCATAAAAAATATTTAAAAAATTGTAATCGTTAAGGGGCGGGTTTTGTAGAGGGAAAGAAATTAAAATTTTATTTTAAAATTGTAAAAATTTGTAAGTATATACATTAATTATTACATTACTAATAAACACATAGTCCACAGTGTGGAGTGATGTGATCGCTGGTTGAGTTACGGAGCGGAAATTCTGTGTTCAAGTCGCAGACTTCGCAGAATTTCTTAGCCCGGCTTTCCGGTGGACATCCACACGCGGTGATGAAAAGTTGTAGTAAGAGTAGCAAAAGAGGATTAATCCACCTCGTGAAATGGATTGTAAAGACTTCAATAGAAGTGGCAATATTCCGACAGGAATGGAAAAAGCCCTTGAAAAGTAAACACATAAAAAATATTTAAAAAATTCTAACCATAAAGGGGTAGTATTTGAATAGGGTAAGAAAGTAAAATTTTAATTTAGAATTGTGAAAATTTATATGTATATAAATACATAACCAATGAACACAAATAAATTATTGAAAAAATTGTAATCGCTAAGGGGCGGTTTTTAGTAGGGTAATAAATTTAAATTTTATTTTTATTTTAGAATGGTGAAAATTTGTAAGTATATTAATACATAACTAGTGAATACATAAAAAATATTGAAAAAATTGTAATAGTTAGGGTCGGTTTTTGTAGAGGGAAAGAAATTAAAATTTTATTTTAAAATTGTGAAAATTTGTAATTATATTAATACATCAACATTGAATATATAGAAAATATTTAAAAAATTCTAATTCATCTAAGTCATTTTTTTCAAAAACGGCTAGTCGTAGTGAGTCGGGTTAAAAATATTTATTATAAAAGCCATAATAAAGAATCGAATGGTGATATTATTATTTCTGGGAAAGGTCGGCGTCCCGAGTAGATTGCTCCAGAAACTCCAGAACTCCATAATTTTAAATGGCACCATAATATGTCGAAAATGGTATCGTTATAAAGATCTTGCAAAAATAAGCAAGTTTTGTAGGAAAAATTATTTTATTACTCCCACCCTTTTTAAGTAATATTCGATTGAATATTATGGGTGAATGCGACCACCCGTATCAGTCATTTTTTTCAAAAATGGTAAGTCGTAGAGAGCTGGGTAAAAAAAATTATTATAAAAGCCATAATAAAGAATCGAATGGTGATATTATTATTTCTGGGAAAGGTCGGTATCCCGAGTAGTTTGCTCCAGAAATTCCAGAACTCCAGAATTTTAAATGGCACCATAGGTCGAAAATGGTATCGTTATAAAGATCTTGCAAAAATAAGCAAGTTTTGTAGGAAAAATTATTTTATTACTCCCACCCTTTTTAAGTAATATTCGATTGAATATTATGGGTGAATGCGACCACCCGTATCAGTCATTTTTTTCAAAAATGGTAAGTCGTAGAGAGCTGGGTAAAAAAAATTATTATAAAAGCCATAATAAAGAATCGAATGGTGATATTATTATTTCTGGGAAAGGTCGGTATCCCGAGTAGTTTGCTCCAGAAATTCCAGAACTCCAGAATTTTAAATGGCACCATAGGTCGAAAATGGTATCGTTGAAAAGACCTTGCAAAAATAAACAAGTTTTGTAAGAAAAATTATTTTATTACTCCCTCCCCTTTTCAGTAATATTCGATTGCATATGGCTGAATGAGACTACCATTACTTAAAAGGGGTGGGAGTAATAAAATAATTTTTCCCACAAAACTTGCTTATTTCTTAAAGATATTTTCAACAATACCACTTTCGACCTATAAAATTTAAAATTCTGGAGTTTCTGGAGCAAACTACTCGGGATGACGACCTTTCCGAGAAATAATAATATCATTATTCGATTCTTTATTTCGGCTTTTATAATAAATTTTTTTGACCCAACTCTCTACGACCTACCGTTTTTGAAAAAAAAGACTAATACGGGTGGTCTCATTCACCCATATGCAATCGAATATTACTGAAAAGGGGAGGGAGTAATAAAATAATTTTTCCTACAAAACTTGCTTATTTCTTAAAGATCTTTTTAACGATACCATTTTCGACCTATGGTGCCATTTAAAATTCTGGAGTTCTGGAGCAAACTACTCGGGATGCGGACCTTTCCGAGAAATAATTATGTCCTGGAAGACAGCATCAGATTCATTTTTCAGAAATGAATCTGAATAGTTGACCAAATAATTGGTTGACCACAAAGTGACCAATTTTCTAAAAAAACCACTTTTATTAAGAATTATTGACTTTTTACACTTTAAAGACATAAATATAGATACTTTCACTGATATGGGCAGTGAAAGTTTACAATAAGATAAAAAATATGCTTTCATTAGTGAATGTCTACAGTCACTGATACCGTCCAGGAAATGTGGAATAAAATTTAACCTAACCTCCATAAATGTAATATTTTCTTTATTTTATTTTAAAATTTGAAATTTATGTCTGACATTTGAAGTGCATTTGTAAGAAAAAGGCAGTTTTGTGCAATTCTAACTGCCACAGTGCTCTGTCGTGCTGCAATAAATAAAAAATATATTTTTTAACTTAATTTTTAAGTTTATATAGGTTAAGTTATAAGGTTAAAATGGCAGTTTTGTGCAATTCTAAATGCATCAATGCTCTGTTGTGCTGCAATAAATTAAAAAATATATAGGGGAGAGTGGTCCTGAGTCGGCACAGTAAGCCTTTTGTCCGAAAACGAAAGGTAAATCAGATTTTATAGCACTAATAAGAGTGTAGTTGCGTACGGAGATCGTTTGCCTATAATTCTATGTAATTTAGGAAGGTGCAGTGTGGCTTTTGCAGTCGCAATGCTGTAGTAACCCGCCTTTAATCGTTAATTTGGAAATATAATTATTTTTGCATATAAATTAAATATTACAAAGTAATTTTAAAGATAAGGGTGATAATTTTGAAGTCGTTGAAAGAAATATGTAAAACTTACGTAATAAGTGGCAAAGGAATGGCAAAGGAAGAAAAGATACGATCGATATCGAGGAGAAAGAAGAAGTGGCCGAGAATAATAATATTTTGGTGGAAAGTGGTCCATATATCGACCACGATAGAAATACCAATTTCAAAAGGACGTTCCCCATTGGCGGGATTTTAAAAACACGATGGATGACAAGGTTAATAACGACACCAATGAGAGCGAAGAAAATTTAAATAAAGAATACACTGGTCACGCGGGAAATTTGAATTTGAATGATACTAACAATACGCAAAACAATGGAAGAGGAAACAAAATAACGGAAGAGGACATCATGTGGAGGGTGTTCTCTCAACGTCAAGGAAAGCTAAATAGGATGAAGGAGATGTTAAAAAGGAAAGCCGATGTAGCCGAAAGCCAAAATAGTGAAAGAAAGCGCCCGGCGTCCCACACCACAGGTCAGGGAAAGAATAACGAACGTCTAACGAAGAAACCCAAGAGAGGAAGAACGCAATCAAAGGTATCGGTTGGAACAACGGAGACCTTGAACAGATTTCAAGTACTGGCCGGGCTTGAGGAGGGCCAACAGGATAATCCCCCAGAAAACCCAATAAGAAATCAAGAAGATAATGACGTGTCTATGGATGAAGACGAAGACGATAATGAGAAGGAAGAAGATGATGAAGTCCAGATTATAGGGGCTAAGAAACAGCAGAAAAATACAACGAAGGTGAAACCCCCACCAATAATTATTGCAATGCAGGTAGAAGGCAAACAGGAAGATTTCCGCAAGTTAATACGAAAATATGCGACGAAAGGTTTCCAGCTATCCTATAGGCAGGACTCAGTGGCGGTGCATGTAACCAATAAGGATGAATACGAATTGTTGTTGGCCCAATTAGACAAACAAATGATGTTACATCATACTTACACCCCAAAGGATGAAAGGACACACGCCTTTGTCCTAAGGGGTCTTACGAACGATGCAAACATGGCAGAAATACAAGACGAACTACGGTCGCAGAATATCTCGGTCAAGAAAGTGTATAGAATGAACGGCATGCGTTCGGCAGCGTTCCTGGTGATTACTGAAAACGATGTGACACTGAAGACTCTGAACGCGAATGTACGTAAACTACTGGATGCAAGAATAAATTGGGACCGGCACAGGAATAATAAAAAAATAATCCAATGCCACCGCTGCCAGATGTGGGGCCATGCCACTGCGAACTGCAGAAGGGCATTCAATTGCCTGAAATGCGCGCAAGAGCATCCCACATCGGAGTGCACGCGAGTGGCAACGGAAAAACCAACCTGTGCCAATTGTGGCGGGGATCACACTGCCAATAACTTAAACTGTGAGGTATACCTCAGAAAATTAAGACAACTCGAAGAAACTGAAAAGAAAAGGGGCCATCCTCAACCCGGCCCTCGATTCATTGACGCTCCTATACCCACCAAGCCGGCCGGCACACACTGGGCTGAAAAATGATGTAAAAATTTATTTTCCAATTAATGTTTATATAAAAAATTTTTTTAGTTGGTAATATTAAAAAAATCGCACATTACAATCGCAAAATTCGTTATGTTCTGGTGGATTGTTTTGCGTTTAAATGCTTATGAATATTAAATATGATTATATTAAACAGATGATACTCATAGCAATGCGTTTATTTTAAAATTTATAGGTAAAATAACGATTTTAGGGTTTATCTTAACTTGAACTTTTCGAGCGTTCTATAAAATTGTGAACTTTAAAATTTAGACCTGCGTTACTGTTACCTAAACATCCATATCGTGTATCAATTTCTCGCTGGAATGTTTGCCTATAAGGAAGATATTGTCATTTCAAGTTTTAATCTCTTAATTTTATGTACCAAATCCGCTCATTTTCATCATAAAAATATGAAAAAAATGAAAATATAAATGTATATCAAATATATTTGTAACACGTAAAAGGAATTAGATTAGTAAATTATTAAAATATATCAATTAATTTACTATCACGTATTAAAAACTAACCAATTATAGTTAGAAAATACTATAATAATTTATTATTGTTGCATTGATTATACATAGCGTAAAAGAGTTACCTATCAGCGAAAATTTAAAATTAGTTTTGTTACCAGAACCCACCTAAACAAATTTATATTTGATTTAAACTAATTTAAATTAATTTTTATTAATATATGAAAATAAATTATTAGTAGCTACATAATTATTAATTTGTATCGCTTTCAGTAGCGTCTGTTAATTCAATTTCTGGAGTTAATTCCAGTAATTCCAAAGTTTCGGGTAAAAGATTTTTTGTTTGTCTTTTCTGAAATGGCCGAATACTTGATATAAAAGGATCTGAAGATATTAGCATATTATGTAAAATATCTTCGTTGGATGCTTCCCTGCAAAACTTTCTAGATCGGGTTTCTCTACTCTTTCGAGTACTCTTTCGAGTACACGACAGGTTTAAATTTATCATCAAGAATTTTTCTTATTTTTATAACAAATTCAGGATTTTCTTGTAAATGTTCTAAAATCCTTGCAACATCGTTAAGTCCATTGTTGTACATACTCCTGATTGTAGAACACATGAGCTCCTGCGTATCCTTATATTGAATAAATTCGGTCTTTTCTACCATATCTTTAATTTTCAGTCTTATACAATGAGGCCAATTAAACTCAGAATGCAACCATGAATTATTGTTCTCCAAAAAAATTTTTTCAGTACGGTTGGACTGTTTCCACTTCCTACGCAGCTTCAAACAAAGCATTCTAATACTAGTTTTTAAAGTATTCAGTTCTGATTCACAAAAATTGATATCAAGTCTGGAAGTAACCATTTCAAAAAGTTTCTTGTAATCATCAAGATGTGTGTCAGGGGAGCTTTTAAGTAATAAATAAAGATCATAATTTGTTCTTAAATTATAATTCATCTTGATTTGATTTGCTTTTTTTCTAATTCTCTATTCTATTTCCTTTTTTATTTATATTTTCTCGATTTTCAAAACCTTTATAGGCATATTATCTCATCGTATATACGGATCAATGGATTCTGAAGCATGAAAGCTTTCATATTTTAGCGAAAATGAGCGGATTTGGTACATAAAATTAAGAGATTAAAACTTGAAATGACAATATCTTCCTTATAGGCAAACATTCCAGCGAGAAATTGATACACGATATAGATGTTTAGGTAACAGTAACGCAGGTCTAAATTTTAAAGTTCACAATTTTATAGAACGCTCGAAAAGTTCAAGTTAAGATAAACCCTAAAATCGTTATTTTACCTATAAATTTTAAAATAAACGCATTGCTATGAGTATCATCTGTTTAATATAATCATATTTAATATTCATAAGCATTTAAACGCAACACAATCCACCAGAACATAACGAATTTTGCGATTGTAATGTGCGATTTTTTTAATATTACCAACTAAAAAAATTTTTTATATAAACATTAATTGGAAAATAAATTTTTACATCATTTTTCAGCCCAGTGTGCGGCATGGCAAAGGAATACCATGCCCGCATTCTCGAGCTCGCAGCCACCCAAGGCATCGGCGCGCATGGAGTTCCCACCGTTGCGCACTCCATGGGCTACCCAAACTCAAGTGCGACCCCAGATACAGCAGCAACCACCCCAACAAAAACAACTACATGAACCATCTCAACAACGAACACACATGCAAAAATCACAACCACCTAATCAACAACAAGCACACCCGCAACAGCAAGGATCAATGCCGCAATCACCTCTGAACTTTGGGAACTTGTTTGCAGATTGCGCCCAGGCGTGCAATGTAATTAACCAACAGACGAACGTAGGAGAACTTCTAAGGGCCCTAAGGGATTATGGCAACCTTCTGATGAGATGCAATTCGCAAACTGATCGCTTCGCAGCTTCGCTAAACTTTTTCTCAAACTTAAGCTCTTATGGCTTCTAAGCTGAAGATAAACTTATGGAACGCTAACGGGATAAATAATAAGCTTTATGAGCTCAAAAATCATCTAGTCACTAATAATATAGATATTTGTCTTGTTACAGAAACCAAACTCACAACCAACAGATGCCTCAAGATTCAGGGATACTCCGTTCACCGGCAGGACAGGGGAGGCCACGGAGCTGGAGGAGTGGCAGCAATAGTACGGAACGATATCCCTCACAAAAGAATACAAAACATACCAGGTAATAGTATGGAAGTCTTGGGGATAAAACTCCAACAAAACATAACACTAGTGGTCGCATACAACCGGCCACTAAACACATTCAGTCAAACAGATTTCAGGGACCTGTTTGGATTGGACGGAAAGGTCATCGTGGCTGGCGACTTCAATGCCAAACATCCACTTTGGAACTGCCATACGTCCAATCCAAACGGGAACACACTCTTAAACTTTTCCACATACAATAACATAAAAATTTTACACCCAGACAAACACACACATATTCCAATGAATGGTATGACTCCAACCACGATCGATCTCGTTCTAACCAAAAACATTCCTCATATATCTAAACCCACAGTCAAACATTCCCTAAACTCAGATCACAATATAGTTCAATTCATTCTTCATAATATCACTCGCAATAGGTCCTTCAGACAAATAACCAGCTTCAAACACACCGATTGGTCCAAATTCCGTCGTAGGCTAGACGATCTTATCTGCATTAACAATAACATCATTGACACGGACACGGTAAATCGAGAAATCGAACTCCTTACTCAAAACATCAACAAAGCCAAAGCCAAAAATTCCAAAACGATAACGCCTAAAAACGACAGGGACGTCTTTCCGGACGATATCCAGTTGTTGATAGGCGAACGTAAACGGAAAAGAAAGCAATGGCAACAGACGGGAGATATCTCCCACAAAACCGCTATGATTGACTTGAACAGGCAAATACAACAAAAAATTACACTTCACAAAAACAATTCCTGGGAAAAACTTCTTTCCTCATTAAGTCCTTCAGACAATACCCTCTTCAAGGTTTCCAAATTACTGCGGAAACCTTACCAGCCAATCCCGGCCCTATCCGACACTAGTTCTCCCGCCATGAGCGATGCCCAAAAAGCTGAGCTCTTGGCCTCCACCTTCCAAAAAATTCATACATTAGATAATACCGATACACCGGAGCAAACCGAGATAAAACAAACCGTTCTTGCCTTTTCAAGTCAAACATATGCAATCCCAGCCAATCAGCTTGCATCTTATCAAACCAGTCCCTTTGAAATTTCACAAATTCTTAAATTTTTACACAATAACAAAGCTCCAGGCCCGGACAAAATTGAGAACAAAGTTCTCAAAAATTTGTCCCGGAAGGCCACTGTTCAGTTGAATTACATCATTAACGCTATTCTTAAACTGCAGTACTTTCCGAAAGCCTGGAAGCACGGCCTCACCATTCCGATTCATAAACCCAATAAAGACCCCTCTCTGCCTCTCAGTTACAGGCCAATAACGTTACTTAACACGATGGCCAAAGTAACTGAGAGAATTATTCACAAGCGGCTGATTGGCGAACAAACGAAACTGAAAATCACGAACCTGTCGCAATTCGGATTCACAGCGGGCCTTAACACGTCCCTGCAGGTGACCCGAATCGTGAAAGACGTGATCGAAGGTTTCAATAAGGGTAATGTCACGGTCATGACGTTGCTGGATATAGAGAAAGCCTTCGATAGAACTTGGACCGACGGTCTCATATATAAATTAATTCACTACGGCTTCACCAATCACCTCATTAAACTCATTTACTCATACCTCACAGACAGATCGATGGCGGTTAGAGTCAACGCCACCATCTCAAATACGAAACACATACAAGTTGGAGTTCCCCAAGGGTCCGTACTAGCACCGACTTTATTCAATCTTTACATAAACGACACTCCGTCGTTTATGAGAACACAGATGGCTATGTACGCTGACGATACGGCGATTTATGCGCAATCGTTCAGCGCACAAGTGGCCACAAAGCAAACTCAAATTCATCTTGATATGATCAAACGTCATTGCGATAAATGGAAGATTCGATTGAACGCCGGTAAGACGGAGACGATAGTTTTCGCCAGAAAGCGGACAAATCATAGGGTCTTCCAAAAACTCAAATTAGACGGACATCCCATAGAACCTAAGACGAGTGTCAAGTACCTAGGTGTGACTCTTGACTCTAGGTTAAACTTCGACACTCATCTTAAGGTCAGACGTCAGCTGGCGTACGCAGCAAATCGCAAGATTTACCCCTTGATGAAAGGGAGTCAGATGAGCTCCGAAAACAAGCGTACGTTATACAAAACCGTGCTAAGACCGATCCTAACGTATGCTTGCCCTGCTTGGGCGAACGTGTCTAAGACGCGCTTCCGTCCCTTGCAGGTGTTTCAGAACCGCTGTCTCCGTCTAGTCACGGGGGCTGATAGATACGCCAGACTGACGTCAATCCACGATGACGCAAAGGTAGAATTTTTGAGAGACCACGTAACTCGGTTATCGACAAAATTCTACCAAACGCAGATTCAAAAAAGACCTTTAACGGCAAACATGACACAGGACAATGCACCCCGCAAATATGGGCTTCCGTTCCAAACACTCCCCCCATACACTACATCCTGAACACACAGAATTCCGTACTAAAGCTGCCACTATGGGCGAAGTATCCTTGAAAATATGAGTGCACAGGTGAGACCCGTTAGCGTTCCAGCGGCTGCAAAACATCCAGCACTACGACAACTTCTCATATGATTGTATGAATTATATGAATTATACCATTACCCGTCACTCCACTGTTATTTATAACATACCATTCTGTTACTGTTACTGTTATCCTATTCTATTTTGTTATTTGTTATTGTTATTATTGTTATTATTATTCTTCTTGTTATTGTTATCATTATTCTTTTTGTTACTGTTATTCATTGTCTATCATCTGTTATCGTCATGGCGAATCTGTAAATAGTTCCTAATTTTCAGAAGTTGGTTTTTCAGTTGTTTTCCAACAAACAAATACGAAAACGCATCAAGGTACCACAACATCCTTCAAGATAGAAGGAAGAAAATATATCTAATTATTGTAAAACCTCTTGGAAGGTTATTTAGAAGAAACCCGGGGATATGTTTCGACGAGGGGCCCCAAACCTTGTATTAAAATTAAAATGTAAGACCCAACGGCGCTTTGCGTCGAAAGGTCAAACAAATTTGTATATATTATTAATTAATAAAAGATTTTAAAAGAAAAGTCATTTTTAAGAATAACAAGGCCATAAATTTCAATTATAGATTTTGAAACCATGTAGGATATTTAATATTACAAAATACTGGAAATTTTCCATAATTAAGTGAAATGATAAGATATATTTTAAGGGAAGAGAGTAACTTAATGTATTTTAGAAAATCAGTTGTGTCTTGCTTTTGAACCAGAGAAGTTCAAATTTTTCCTTTTTAAAGTAAATTCAGTGCTGTTTGTTTTTCAACATAATTGTAAGTACATTTTTTTTAAATGTTATTATTCTTCAACTTCTTTTTATATTAACAATTTTTAACTTTTTCAAACTTTTATATTTTAACGAAGATAAAATTAAATAAATAAGAATTATTTAATTTTATTCAGTTACAATTTATTTTATTTAACTTTGTAAATAAATGTGAACTGGATTTATTTTGTTTTGTTTGTGTATGTCTTAAATTAATTGTTTTGTTTTAAATAAATTGAGTAAATTAAATTTCAATTCTTTTATTTATAAAAGTTTATAGTGACAAATTATAAGTTAAATTTCCTACGCTTCTGAACAAACACGTCTACTAATAAATAAATAAACTTGATGGAGTTTGTTAGAATCTCGAATAAAAATTCTAACTGGTGGTAGCGAAAATCGATTTAATATTAAAGAAGATTAGTAAGTATTTTAAATTCAAAGGACGAGAAAATAATCAAAGACAACCCTAAAGTACCAGGGTCTTACAATGCAGTGCAAAGTGAAAAACAACATTTTGATTATTTATTAAAACCGTGTTCCTGAGTCGGCACCCCCCTGGTCTTGAGTCGGCACCCCATGTTTTTTCGCTCGAATGCAGAAAATAGCTCTGATTCTCACTCGTGTCTACAGACAGTATTTTTATTTTTGATCCTGAATCCTTACGCATGCGCATTTGTTTCTGTTTTGTACTTACAAAATATCAAATGTAATTTTGACAGCTGTCAAATTTTGTCAAAGTACGTTTATTATTTAAATTATTTCCTTCTATAATAATAGACCGTAAAGGGTAATACTACTAATTGTTTAGTAGTTTCAATGTGAAATTTGTGATTACAAATGTGCACATAAAAGGACAATTAAAAAAATCAAACTCATACAGGCGAAACACCGTTTTTAAGTATATAATTTGTCACAATAAATGTGCACATTAGGGAAGTTTAAAAATTCATACATTATAATTATAACAGCTTTACTTATTCTTGATCTTGAATCCTAAGATTGCGCATTTGTTTCTGTTTTGTACTTTAAAATAATAGGAATACCAAATGTAATTTTGACAGCTGTAAGATTTCATGCAATTGTCATCATATTATCACATAATATCATAATCATTTAAATTATTTCCTTCTACAATAAACTGGCGTTCATAATAAACTTCAAAAAATCAAATGTAATTTTGACAGTGTCAAAATTATATTTTATATTCTTAAGTACAAAACAGAAACAAATGCGCATGCGTAGGGATTCAGGATCAAAAATAAAAATACTGTCTGTAGACACGAGTCTGATACTCTAACAAGGGGAAGGCCAACTTTGGTGCATACAGTAAAAGTCGCTACGTGCGCGCGTGCGCAGTTACTCTCTGCGATTGCGACGTTGTACCGGTTGGTATTATTTAGTTACACTTGGTTAAACTTTAGTTGGTACTTCTGCAACCATTAATTGGAAGTTTTGGGTACAGTTGAACTGTAACAGTTCTTTTGTGCTCTCGAACTGCAGTTTGTTTTTGCACAAATTTTTAAAGCCTCTCTTTTAAAGCTATGAATTAAGCTGCAAATATACGAATTTTTTCGAGTACTTGAAAAAATCAACAATAATTAACAACCAGTCGAGCTAAGGTTAGTTTTACGAAACGATTTTTTTAATAAGGAAACCGTTAGAAGAGAGATCCACCAATCAAGTTTAGGTTAGTGTTAAGAGCAATGTCCAGTGGTACCCCCCTATACTGTCTGAATAATTGTGTTTTATGTCATTTATTTCCAGGACGTTACAAAAATTTAAATAATTGCTAGCATTGCAGAATCTTTCAACTTCCTTTTATGTAAAAACGCTAAAAGAAATTGATTTACTTATTTGAACATCGCGGAATTCGAAAACTACGGTTGGAAGGGGGGGGGAGATTCCCATGTTCTAATTTTCGAATAACATAGTTTTCCAATAAATAAATCAACTTCCTTTAGCGTGTTTATATAAAAAAGTGTTGAAAGATTTTGTAATGCTAGCAATTATTTAAATTTTTGTAACGTTCTGGAAATAAATAACAGAAAACACAAATATTCACACTGTATAGGGGGGGTACCACTGGACATTGCTCTTAAGAACGATTATTTTAATGGGAGGGAGCACGATATAATAATTTTGTTGTACCATGGGGGACCGTTAAAAGTGAGATCCACCGGTGGACCTTAGGTTAGTGCGGGTTAGTGTTAGGAAACAACATTTTTTTATTGAGGGGACCATGAAAAGCGAGATCCATCGGTTGAGCTTAGGTTAGTGTTTGGAAACGATTTTTTTTAAATGAGGGGACCCTTAAAACAGAGATCCACCGGTCCAGCTTAGGTTAGTTTTAGGAATCGATTTTTATTTTAATGGGGAGACCGTTAAAAGAGAGATCCACCGATCGAGTTTAGGTTAGTGTTATGAAACCATTCTTTTAATGAGGGGACTCTTAAAAGAGAGATTCACCGGACGGGCTTAGGTCAGTGTTAGGAATCGATTTTTTTAAATGGGGGAACCGTTAAAAGAGAGATCCACCGGTCGAGTTTAGGTTAATGTTAGGAAAAGCTTTTTAATGACAGGACCGTTAAGAGTTAAATAAAGTTTTAGATTTGGGCCCCAAACTTTGATCCGGTCCTGTTTATAAAACAAAAAATTTAATTTTTACACACATTCGACTTGAGTATGGCGCATGCGCGCACTTTACATTTAAATACGCTTCACATTTGCCGGGAATTTTTGCGCGTGCGCACATTCGACGTAAGTAACTGCGCACGCGCGCACGTAGCGACTTTTACTGTTTGCTTTCAAACATTCAAATCGTAGTCATTTAAATTTGAGTTTATCTACTGCATTGAAACTTACCAGTTATATTCCTTATTAGTGCATTGTTGGTGCTATATGAATCTCATAGCTAAGAAATCTCTCGTTTTCGAATTATGAGATTCATATAGCACCAACAATGCACTAATAAGGAATATAACTGGTAAGTTTCAATGCAGTAGATAAACTCAAATTTAAATGACTACGATTTGAATGTTTGAACTATTTAACCTCACTTTTTGTTACAGATATAATTATCGTTAAATCACGCAAATAACTAGTTAATATGCTACTTAGACATGTTACAATTATTTAGAATCAATTCATCGTATTTTCTGTATGTTTTATATGTACATTTACACAGTTTAATAGTTAACATAATGCTTTCGTAGATATTCAAGATTGCAACAACTGCCAAAAGGAACATTGCAAGTTTTTTTAATTTATGAACGATTTCATGGAAAACATTACATGGAATGAACTTCTCATATAAGAATTCACTGCAAAATTTCGACTTATAAAGTGAAATTTGTCAGAAAACGTTTTAAAATTCACAAGGGTGAAAAACCTTATTAAATATTTATTATTATTAAAAAAGTAAAATGTAATCAATTTCCTAAGAAAATGTATTCTAAAAATAATATACATACTTCTATTTGTTTAAAGAATTAGCTAAAGCTAATATATTTACAATATTTAATTACAAAATAAATTCCATTTCCTTCCGATGAATCATCGGATGACTCCAATGAATCGCTTTTACCTCTTCTAACTCCGTTATTAACGGGTTTCGCAAATTTAAATGTGAACCAATTACCTGTAAAAGAAGTATCTACATTATTTATAAAAGATTCTTATTGATTTTATATATTCAAATTTAAACTTACATAAGGTTTTTCACCCTTGTGAATTTTAAAACGTTTTCTGACAAATTTCACCGTCTCTGAGAAACACCATGGTGCCGACTCAACCCGCAGTGCCAACTCAGGACCACTCTCCCCTATTATTGTTATATTTTTTAATTTAATTTTTAAGTTTTTAAGGTTAATGTTTTAAACAAATAAAGTAATTATTAAACCCATAAGCTGAAACTTTCTTTAGTTTTATAGATTTACATAAATAGGTAGTAGATTAAAAATATTTTTGTGTGAAAACGAGAATAAATATTTATTGTCAATCTACTTTTCCTGACCCGCTTTAGGAAAAGTATACATTCACTAGGTATTGTAGACTCTCACTAGTAAAAGTAGATTTTTTTGGCGAATCAAAAATAAATTGTCTACTATTCCTAAACAGTCTAGTGAATGTCTACAGTCCCTAGTGATTGTAGACTTTCACTGCATTGTCCACTTTCACGGTAACATATACCGGGTGTTGAATGAGTTAGCCGAACATAGGATATTAACATGTAAAAACTTATTTATGCAAATTCCTGCTTCCCTAATTATTTTAGAGAAAAATTGAAAGGCACAAAAATAATGCAGAAATATAAACTACAAATGATAAGAGCATTAGATTTTATCTAGCTTTTACTTAAAAGGTCAAAAAATGCTTTTGAAATTGTTAAAATTTTCATTTATCAGACTGCCCATGAAATAAATTCAATTTAATTTTACCGTTTCCAGAGAAATATAGTTTTAAAAATTGATTTTTTTCACTAATTGTGTACTTTGCTGCCATTTTATGAAAGTAAAATTTAATAAAGTGCAAAACTGTAAACAACGTACAATAGGGAACATGCATGAATAAAAAAATTTAATTAAAACAGTATTTTTTGATTAATCTAATATATTAAATAACAAATTAGCAAGAATAACTTCTATTTATTGTATTTTGTTATAAATAATCGATTTTAAAATTCACTGATAATTTAAAATATATCATGTGACCATGAACGCAACGCCATTGGTTTGACGTCATAAGGTAGACCGATTCCCGCGTATGCAAGCAGTTGGTACGTATTCAAGGTATATTATACGAGTTACTTTGGTACGTAATTCTGTTTTGTGTACGTAATAAAGCCGATATCGTATTTAAATAATATTATTTTTGATTGTTTTATTAGTTTGTTTGAGTGTTTGTTATTTCGACCATGACTGAAAGTGGTTTCTGCAAGCTCAGTCTGATAATTTGCCTAAAATAGACGTGTTTACGATGAGCCATGATTCGGTATCGAGTATAATTTGCCATGTCTTTTTCTACCTATCTAAAATTGAAATAAATATTATATTATACATCAATAAAAATTGGAAGTACGTAATAAATAATGTAATGCATTCATTTTTCAACAAAACGTGAAATAGTTAATTTAATTTTGAAACCAAAACAGCTCATTTGGTGTTTTTATTGTAGTGCTCTTACATTTTAGAACAATACAATACTAACTTATAGCCCAGCCCGTCTTCTTTTTGGTTTCCATGATAATAACATTAACTAACTTCAACTTTCAAACTAAACTAACCCAAGATCTAAAATTTAACAAAAAATTACGCGCTAAAATATATTTGTCATGTATTGAATGTCGTTTATTAATATATTATAGAAATAGAAATATTTATAATATGTTTATGTTGGTACAAAATTAATCAAGATTAATCCTTTAATCTTTAATTCTTTCTTGAATTTGTTTCTAAACTAACGTAAGTCGTGCGTAAGTCCCATACTACCAGATCACAGAATACCAGATTACGTCACAAGTAAATGGCGCCATGCGCGGTCGTTTCCTAGCATTCAAATTGATAGATTTTTAAATATTTTTTAAATTGTTATCGAAACGAAAATTAATAAATTAAATAGTATTAATCAGTATATTTAGGTATTTTTTATCTAACTACGCTATAAAAAATATTTATGCACGGATGTATCATAAATTGACACTTATACACGAATTTATTAGTCATAAACGTCTCTTTATAGCCCATGGGCCTCTTTATACCCACGGGCTATAATGAAACGTCAAACTACGATATCATAGGTACCTAATAAAAACAGTTTAAATACTTGCAAAATGAAAAGTTTTTATTAAAACCGAAAATTTTAGTACTTTTTATTGAAAATTTCTTGTGGGTAATTTATGTGAACAATAATAATAATAATTAACCAAATAAATTAAAAATTCTGCAGCCTCATCAACTTCGTTCATTTTTCACCTTTTAATGACAGTACCGCTATTTCCTTGCTACCATAGTTACGTTTCAAAACTCAAATTTAATCAAAGCAACACTAGATTTGTGTCAAAAATTCAATTTATTTTAGAAATATTTTTAAATTAAAAAATCTTCACCCATGCATAAAGTTGTGTATGTACCACGGGCGTAACTTGCTTTTATGGCCTTCGACGTCTTCTTAGCCCTCGGCTACCGCCTCGGGCTAAAAATTACGTCTTACGCCATAAAAGCTTCTTTACGCCCTAAATACATAAATAACTATTATGCATCTTCCCTATTGTTTTTTATTACTTATCGAAAATAATTACCTTAGAAACTTCCATGGCCAGTCTGATAAATGAAAATTTTAACAATTTCAAAAGCATTTTTTGACCTTTTAAGTAAAAGCAAAGGTAAAAGCTAGATAAAATCTAATGCTCTTATCATTACATTATCATATAAACTACAAATTTTGTAGTTTATATTTCTGCATTATTTTTGTGTCTTTCAATTTTTCTCTAAAATAATTAGGGAAGCAGGAATTTGAATAAATAAGTTTTTACATGTTAATATCCTATGTTCGGCTAACTCATTCAACACCCTGTATACTTAAAGTCAAAAATATTCGTAGAATAATTTTTTACATCATCTAAAAGGGGACTTAGCAGCAACTATATTTTCATTTTCATTGAAATGCTGGACATAGCGGCTGTTTTGCTACTAATTGTTGCAGTGCACTCAAGGTACTTATGCAATAAGTAATGCATTATTAAATGTTTTGCTGAATATGGTAGTTTTACTGCGGTCAACATTGCATTCTAGAAATGGTAGTATTACGTATCATACAAAATTTATAACTTAAAATAAAATATGAAGTAAGTTGTTTTATCCTATAATGTAACAAATATTCTATTATTGAATGGTATCAAAAAACATATTTGTGCCAAAAGTGGACTTAGCAGGTTAACACTCTTAGCCGACGATATGACTGAGCCTTTCAATTATTAAGGTGGAAGTATTGAGAATCTATTGTAACATTACTTCGTTAAAATGTGGAAAGTTTATTATACGTTTTTTGATGAGCTGTTCGTCAACTCACGGGGTCACATATTATAGTATCTAATTTATTAAAGTTGTTTTTATTTTATTAAACATTTTAGGAAAAGCCCTCCTAAACAAGTTATACACTTGAAAAATATTTTCGATTGCTGATTCATCACAGGATTCTTCCTTTGTTATTATTAAATAAATAATCAATACTTAAAAATATTTATTAATAAATTTATTGTAATTCCAAAATTATAAAAATACAATTATTTATTAATTGAAATCAGCTCCCTTGAATATTGAATTGAAATACCCCTTTAGACCACAGGAAACCTTACATTTTCAACACAGATCGAATGCTAAAAATAAAAGAAAAATTTGTGACGTATTGTCAATAACCACAATATTATCATTACCTTTCACCTGCATGTACCAAATGCAGTGCCTGGTTAATATCATTAAAACTTAGATTATGAGACACAAAATCATCAAGTATTAATTTTTTCTCCAAATATTCTTCTACTAATTTCGGTATACTATCACGACTTTTCCAACCTAAAGCAAAAATAAGATTTCAGGTATCATAAATACATTATTAATATAAATTAATAATAAAATTCAGTGTTAAAAAATTTCCACCTTATGCTTAATTACCTCCAAATGCAGTGCCTTTCCAAACACGTCCACACACTAATTGAAATGGTCGAGTGCTAATTTCTTGTCCTGCACCAGCAACTCCAACAATGACTGACAACCCCCAACCTTTATGGCACGACTCCAATGCTGCTCGCATAGTTTGAATATTACCAATGCATTCAAACGTAAAGTCTAATCCACCATCGGTTAACTCAATTAAAACTTCTTGAATAGGTTTTTCATAATCTTTAGGATTCAACAATTCTGTACAACCGAACTTTTTGGCAATTTCAAATTTAGCAGGATTCATATCAATTCCTATAATTCTCGAAGCACCAGCAGCTTTGCAGCCCATTGCAACGGCTAATCCAACAGCTCCCAGGCCCCAAATAGCACAAGTGCTGTTGGGTTCCACTTTGGCTGTATTCAATGCAGCTCCATATCCAGTTGAAACACCACAACCCAGCAAACAACATTTATCCAAAGGCGCCTTATCGTTTATCTAATAAATATAAATTATTTATCAACAGGTAAAAATTAAATAGATAAAATTGTACCTTAGCAACAGATATATCTGCAACCACAGTATATTCGCTGAAAGTTGAGCAGCCCATAAAATGAAATAATGGTTTTCCTTTACAAGTAAATCTTGATGTTCCATCGGGCATATAACCTTGTCCTTGAGTAACTCGAATTGTCGAACACAAATTGGTTTTTGGATTCTTACAAAATTTACATTCCCCACATTGTGGAATATATAACGGAATCACATGATCACCTTAAGTAAACAAAATTTATAGAATAATACTTTTACTGTTCAAGATGTTAAACTTTTTTATCAAAACCTCCTAACTCGAATTTTTATTTTGATTCTTCTACTTCTTTTCGTTTTTATAAAATGTCTTAGAATTGAGTTAAGAAGATTTGCATGCATGCAGTCGATATGTATAATTATTAATTATGATCAAATGGTTTTAATAGTATTAACAAAATTACCAGGTTTAACATTGGTAACTCCATCACCAACACTTTCAACAATTCCACCTCCTTCGTGTCCTAGAATAACAGGAAATACCCCTTCGGGATCTTTACCACTTAAGGTATAACTATCGGTATGACAAACAGCCGAAAACTCAATTTTAATACGAACTTCATGTGCTTTTGGTGGAGCAACTTGAATTTCTTCAATTTTTAAATCTTCGTTTGGTGACCATGCCACAGCTGCACGACAAGTAATGGTCTAAAATTAGAAATTAGTTAAATGAAATATATTTTCCAACCAATTTAGAGATTCTAACTTTTCCTGTTTCAACCATTTTTTTATTTAAATTAAGACTTGTCAAGAAATGATTCGTGTTAAAAAAATAAGATTAGATTATTACTATGTTTTTCACTTTGACCTCAAAATTGTTCGAGATCTTCAATTAAATGATTAGAAAAATAAACTGCTGCAACCGGCGTATTTAATTTTTTACAAATGACCTTGAATCTTTGATAGAGAATAATTTGTATGCTGTGAACTTATAGCCGTAATGAAAAGAGAAGTAAGCGAATTCGCGCGAAATTAGGAAATTTCATCATGTCCGCAATTTTTAAATTATGTACCTTTCTAATAAAAAAAATATTTCAAAACAACTCGGAACTAATTCCGAATACATTAGGACTAGACCAGGACTTCTGCTACTAGAATATTAGAAGTCTTTGTTTAAACCTATGTTATCATGGAGCAGCGAGTACTGTAGACGAAGCCTAATATGCCGTGATTCATGAGTGATTCAAGTTTGTTATGTTAACTGCCAAACAAAACGACGACGTCAGATTCAGTTGTTGGGGCGTAACTTTGTAATGTAACTATGCTTACAAAAATTTTATTTTGTTATATTTTTATTCTACAACGAATTAATGCAGGTAATTGTTTATATTATTTATTACCTTTTCAGTTAAATGTGATTAAAAATAATTCCAACATTTTAATACAAAATGGTTGTTTTTTTATTAATCTCTTCAGAAAAATAATAGCATACCTACCTAATAAAATTTTGTTATTTTTTTACAACCAGTCTAATTTACTTTGATAATTTATAATTATTATTTATTTAAACAGATATTTATGATGAATATGAGTGTTACACACCTCTTATGCAAAGAGCAGCCGTTACAGCAACTTCGTCACTAAGAGATCGTGGTCCAAAGAATGCAATTTTATATGGTAAGTTCATATTATATTGAATTTTAAATACAAAACTTTGATAGGTAATCTTTATTTAAGTAAAGATTTGAAATAATCCTGTTAATTAAATTAATTTTTTATGCCTATATTACTCATTGTGAAGTATTCTCAGAAAATACTTTAATGACCTAATTAATGCATAAAATTTTAACTCGAAAATTTAAATACAATGATTTAACGTGATTATTTATGGAACGAATAAACAATAACATTTCAATACCTATATTATGCAAAATCAAATGATTTTATTTTAATTAAAATCAAATTTTTAAGAACATAGATTATTAATTTTTTCAGGTACTTCTACTTGTATCTAAAACTCATAACCTCAACTGTAAGTGAAGAAAATCAATTTAGTTACATTACAGTTAATTTTTTAAAAATGGTCAATAAAAGTGTACGATGGGCATTTAACTTTGCCAAATGGAATCCTTCAGAAACTGAACTGTTGTTAGCCACTGCATGCATTCAACATGAAGAAAAGGAACGTTTGGCTAAATTTGCTTTTAAGAAGGATTTTAAATCTTCACTTATTGGTAGACTAATGATGAGAAAATTTGTACACGAAACAACTTTGGTACCTTACAATAAAATTCAATTTGATAGAGACGAAAAGGGTAAACCGTTTGTGAATTTTCCCAAGTCTGATGAAGTGAAATTGGCATTTAATGTATCACACCAAGGAAATTACGTAGTTTTTGCTGGAGAAGTACAAAAAAAACTTATAGGTGTGGATGTTATGAAATTTGAGTGTGCTGGCAGTAAAAACTTGCAAGAATATTTTCGAATTATGAAGAAAACATTTTCGGATATGGAATGGGCTGAAATTAAAAGCAGCGGAAACGATATTCAACAAGTAGCTATGTATTGCAGGCATTGGTGTTTAAAAGAGAGTTACGTTAAAGCAACCGGCGTTGGAATTGCTACAAATTTACAAGATATTTGTTTTAAAATTAACACAGGCTTATTAAACATTGACTCCTTGATTACCGACACAGAACTTTATGTCGAATATGTGAAACAAAATTGGCTATTTCAAGAAAGTTTATTAGACGATGAACATTGTATTGCAGTGGCATTACAAAAAGACGATTGTGTGAACTCGGAAAGCAATTCTTTATTTATTCACATTGATTTTTCTACCCTGACCAAAAGTGCTATTCCTTTATTAGATTTTGACAAAAATTATTGTGAATTATTTTCAAAAAAATTATAAAATGTTTTAAATTTGCTTAAATGGTTTTAATTATTAGTGTTATTGTTATTAACATTCGTTCCATAAATATTTTTTAGGGTTTATATATTATGTAATCGATTAATAATAAATATATTTTTTTCCTATTCAAGATTATTTTACACTATGTTTGCATTAAGCCGGAACAACACTGTGACGTATAAAAAAAATTTGATATTGTTTTTTTGCATTTTCTCCAAGTATGCATAATTGAGAATATGTGAAAAAAATTTCAAGTTAAAATCTTGAAAATTGAGCAAGTTAAACGGCGGTCACAATGAAGTAGGGTCTTGCATTGCTTCGGCAGAAAGCTGGCAAGCGCCAATTAGATTAAAGTATTTTCTTCTATCCTTTTCTATGATTCAAAAATCGTTCATCTTAATTGGTTCTTGCTTGCTTTCTACCGAAGCAAGGCAAGACCCTACTTCATTGTGAACGCTGCTTTAGAGACGATTTAGCAAGTTTTAAGCTACTACGATTTACGTATACTAAAACTTTCAATCGAGTTTTTTTCGAAACTACATTTCTCGACCTGGTACCATCTACTCTAGCTATAATTTTCCGATTTTTAATTTTAAAAAACAAAAATTTCCGTAATTGCAGTGGCTATCGTTGTACGTAGCCGTTTTTCTTTTTTTTGAAATTTAGTATTTTTAAGCTACCAAATGTAAGTAAAAATGTCGGTAAAATCGAAGTTTTTTCCTTTGAACACCCGCCATTTTGTGAAATAATTTTTTTTCGAAAAACGGCTACGTACAACGAGAATTACATTTATAGAGATTACAAAACTTTTTTATTTTTACTTTTTACACAAACCATTGTCAAGTTATCGATGGGACCGTTGGACCACACTTTTTGTACAGAGGCTATATTATACCTCAGTAACTATGGCAACTTGTAATTTTTGTTTATAAAAATTTACACAAAGTAAGTTCAATGTATGCTTAATAACATAACTTTTTTCTAAATCCCAACTAAATAATTAAGTATACTAAAATAAATCGGAGAAAAACACCTTTTTTCACCTCATCACAGTGTTGTTCCCCCTTAAATGTAGGGAGCGATATCCAGAAACTGATACCAATCACAGAATATACAATTTACCAATCCAATTTGGTGTTGCTCCCTATGTTGAACGCAAGCTATGTTAAGCTTTCAGTTAAGTTCTCAAGAAAAGTTGTACTTAAGCTTGCTTGTGATTGGTTAATTTTATAAAAAGGCCAAATAAACTTTCCATAAACTTATTTAATAATTTGCAAAATTGATAACTGGAAATAATGTTTCATAAAATCTCAGATGAATTTCATACTCTCCAGTATTGAAATATTTTGACCCAATTTTTTGAATTTTGACAAAATTTTTTCTGCCGGTTTCTGACTTATTTTTTAAACGGGTTTTGGTGCATTCTATTGAATTTATGACTTTCCTGGCAAGTATTGGCATAAAATAATGCACTTAGATGAAATCTCATTTTCTCCTGAGTTTTACCTATCATACGACGATAAGTAATATGAAAATGGTTTCTTTAACGACGATGGCAGCATACTATAATTCTTGAGTAAACTTAATTGAAAGTGAGTAATCACAAAAAGGTGATCCAACAAAAGGTAAAATATTACTCCATTCATAAGTATAAGTATGGATTATTAAAAATTTGAACATTTAATAAAGAATATCAAAGAATAACTTGGCACTTCTTATTGGACCACCTTTTATTTATAATATTAAGCAATAAGGTTTATTTTATATGAATGGGTACCATCCTTCAGATGATACAAAGAAATTTAAGTTAATCCTTGCATGATTTATAATATGTAGAATTAGAATGTCTAAATTTCTATTTTTAGTTACTTGCATGATATAATTTTGTTTGTTTTTCTAGATTTTTGTTTTATAATTATTGCTTTGTTATTAATTTTGATAATTTAGTAATTAAAGAAAGTTTTGTTGGTAGTTAGTATGTGTTTTACTAATTCATTTTAAAAGAAAGAAAAAACAAACAAAAAAATCACGTCTAATAGGTACCTATTGTATTAAAAATGTATTCTCAAGGTGGAAATGCGTGGAGTTCGGAGACCAATGATTTTGATCAGAAGCTAATCATTGACTTAGGACAAATAATGAATGTTACTCGTATTTGGACTCAAGGCAGGCCTCATAGTATTGAATATGTTATGGAATATAGTATCAGCTACGGTACTAACGGCCTTGATTATGCTACCTACAAAGAGGCGGGTGGTGATGTTAGGGTGAGATTGATTTTTTGTACAAAAATAAATCAATTTCTACATAATACATTAAACAAATTAACATTTTTTTATTTTATAAAATCAACTACACTTTTATTTTGAAAGAAATTAATAAAAATGTGATTTAGTTGGGGTTAGAAGGTTTTCTTCAATATTACACTAATCATTGAATGTTCTCCAAATGCTTATGTTAGTTTATAATTAATAAATATAGCAATAGATAAAAATTAATATGCTATTATATAAAATTAATAATTATTTGCAAGGATATATCTATTTCCATATTTATTATTGCACTATTGAGTAATGAAGGAACTAATTATATTGTAAATAGCTCAGGTTGATTGAAAAATCACAAGAGAAATAGCAAGAGAATTGATTTTTGGTGAATGAACATCATGTCTAGATACATCATTTTGAGATGCATACAGTGAATAATAATAATTAGTATAATAAAAATTTCTTATTGATTACATCTTATTAAGAGCACTCCGGATCACGTAACTTTCTCAGTCGAAAGCCAATCAAACGCCTTCCTCTTCCTCCGAAAGGAACTTCTGTAGGCTATAAACGCAATTATTTTATGTAAACAATTTGAACTATTATTAATAATATATGGAGACAAACAGTGGATACTCAATACTATTTCGAATAATATTTAAATTCAGTAAAAAAAAAATTATTTAATTTTTTTTTTCAAATTTTAAGGAGTATCCACAGTTCAAAATACATTTAAAAATGAAATAGCAAAAGCAAAATTAACTTTTTTTATATAATAATCGAATTAGACGTTCCCTACGTAAACAGAGAAAGTCACGTGATCCGGGGTGATCTTAAGAGCGCGCTGCATATTTTGATGCAAAAACATGTTTCAACAGATGGCGCGCCCTAAAATATTAATCTTTTATACGAATGTTTTCACCAATACACAATTCTAATAATTTATAAAAGTCATTATGAATAAACAATAACTAATTTAGGCAATGAGGAAGTTTGAACTTAAAATATTCAATATTTTCAAATATGAATATATTTTTGGAACCTCAAACTTCCTCATTGCCTAAATTAGTTATCGTTTATTCATATAACTTTTATAAATTATTAGAATTCTGTATTGGTGAAACGATTCGTATAGAAGATTAATATTTTAGGGCGCACCATCTGTTGAAACATGTTTTTGCATCAAAATTTGCAGCGCGCTATTACAATTAATTTTTAATTTTTCCTAATTTTGGTTAATTTTCAAACTTTAGATTATTATCGGAGTAACATTTTAGAGTTTGCAATTTTTTATTTCACAAAGTAGTTGCTAAAATTGTATGCACTAAAGACAGGCAGATACAGAATTCGATACTGTATAACAAATGGGTTCCCAAACTTTTTGACTCCCAGAGCCTTATTTGGAAAGCATTTAATTGCGGACCCTTTACTCATAAAAAACATAAATATTGTTAAAAATATAATTTTAACCATAAATTCTGCAACACAGTTTGGAAATCGCTTATAACTTACTAAAATTTCAAAATTATAGACTACATAGTTTGTTTTTATCATTTTATTTGCTCTTAAAGTCAAGTTATAACTTTTTACTCTGATGATAGTAGCCTAAAATTTATCGTTGTATATTGAACCATAATCACCCTTGATTATGATTAGAAATAAGAGCAAAATGATGCAGCTGAAATTGTATATCCTGATCAGTTAAGTATAATAAATAAAAAACATGTTTTCACCAAAAATCGCAACTCACAACTATTTTCACATTTTATTACCTAACAAGTAATAAACTAACAAAATCACATTTATCATTTAAAATTTTAATCCACCCTCTTAATATTATCTAATATTTTATTCCATTTCCGAAAAAAAATTCTTAACTTAAAAAAATCGCTACATTATCGCAATTGTTCAAAATGTTAATTTATTATAGTTTTTTGGGAATTTTATACGTCCTTTGAATACTATTGGGTGAAGGGTTAAATAAGTATAAAAGCTTAAATTTTTTTTTATAATTAAATTTAATTTGCATTTATATTACCTAGTGCACTTTTAGTAAACGCATGCTGTATATCTTGCAATTATTTTATTTCTCCTTATGGGCTAGCCAATACCGACGAAGAAAGAGCACATTTTTGTATGTGTTGGATATCTCCAGCATAATTTTCCAGAATAAAATTACAAATAATATGATTAAACTGAAGTTGTGTACTATATAAAATATAAAGTTGAATCTTCATGCTAAAATGGATGAAGAATTTTTTCATAATTTTAGTACTGCATAAAAATATATTTTCTAAATTAATACAGAGAGTTCTCTTATATCTTTCCAGTTCATACCAAGATTATGCTCTTTTTTATCCAAATTTAACTAACCGCCATAAAAATATTCTGCAATTTTAATTATTTTTTGTAATTAATCAGAAACGTCTTAATTTAAGTACCAAACACCTAAAATGATTATGATTAAATGAGAAATGGTAGTATGCATTTATTCATGTTCATAAACTTTTAAACTTAATAATTTTTTGTATTGAGTATTCTCTAACTGCTTTTAACTCTTGTGAATAATAGGGGACTCGGCGTGGGCCCCCGAGTTGACCAATTACTATCAATTTTTAACATTGGATTTGGGTGGACGTTATGAAATTCGGTCTATTGCAACACAAGGTCGTAGTAAATCTTTATATTTTGCTACCGAATATATAGTGCAATTTTCTGATGATGGAGAAGGTTGGAGAAGCATAACTGATTCAAAGGGGGATCCTGAGGTGCTGTTAATATTATGCTTAATTAATACTACTATTGGTATATTGGTCTTTACTGCTTTTTATATTGCACACTAAACTAAACTTTTCAATATAAACCTATTAACTTGCTTTCAAGTGTGTGGTATAGATTTTTGGCTAACACTTGATTACCACCACGATCAATAAATTATCATACTGTTTCATTAATTAATCCAAAGATTGAATGTTTAATAGTAAACATGTGGTAACCAAAAACTTCTATTATACAATGATTTATAGAAATACGTAAAAACCTAATATACATGTACACTAATATCAAATGTATGGCACCTTAACTTTTTGCAATCTAATACTTAATAATGCTACATAATTATAATTTTAAGGAAAGGTAATTTGAAATTTTTCTGGTGGTTTAGCACTTTTTAATTAAGATTTTTGGTCAACACAATAATTACTACTTGTATAAATTCAAATGAACTCATTAGAAATAATCATATTTCCTTAAGAGCATGGTGTACCTTTTTTTGATATTTAATTAAGAGGAATCCTCTGAGTTGGAAAACACTTTCGTAATTCACTCTAATTTTACTTATTACTCAAAAAAATTGCACAAAAGTATATATTTTTAAAAGAGGACACTTGTTCAAAATTCAAATTTTTTGAAAAAAAATGTTGACCAACTGGAGGGAAGATGTATGCAGTGCCATCTCTCAACAACTGTTTACGTTACAACATCCCGTTTGTGGTAAACTTATGTTAGTCGACAGGGCAGGGTTACTTGAGCTACGCTTTTTTTTTTCTTGAGAAAATTAAAAGATTTTTCCGGGAAATATAAACATCCTTCTATTGTACACATGTACAGAAATATTTTCTTATGATGTACAATGTAATATTACACCCATATAATTCATATTATTTGTTCAATATTTTCATTCAATACATCTTGCCGTTACTGCGTTCATGCGTTTTTTGTTGGTGAAGTCTGGTTTATCTTGACTAATTTACACTTTGTCAATCGTGTGTGTTGGTCCATTGTGATGATGGTTGTGTGTCTCTAAAGAGATCTTCTTCTTGAACATGTATTAGACGCGAGATTTATGATCGCTTTTTCACCAGATCCTTTGTAGGCAGTTTTGGTAGTCGTTTGATACCTACTGTTTGCTTTTGCGATCAGTATGCGTCCACACACACTACGACAGGTGGCGTCAGATGACCGGGGTACCTTTCCAACTTTTAACGTTATGGATTTATGTGATTGATAGCTCGTTTGCATTGTACCGCAAAACCAGGGTGCATCTGATGAGACTATGATGCCGTTTGGCTAAAGTCGAAATCAGCTGACAATGCAATGAGGTTTTTGTAGGCCGGTGTTTTCGACTTCTTTCGCATTTCATGCGGTTTTTGTTGGTGAAGTCTGGTTTATCTTGACTAATTACACTTTGTCAATCGTGTGTGTTGGTCCATTGTGATGATGGTTGTGTGTCTCTGAAGAGATGTTCTTCCTGATCTTGCCGTTAATTCCGAAAATAAAATAAGTTACTGTACACGAAGCTCTTAATGAGATTTGAATAGATTAAAATATCAATTGATTGATAACTGATGCATTTAGTAGTCATAAATATTAGCCAAAAAGCTGGATAGTTTTTCTGAAGATGTTTCGTATTTTATTGCTTCGACTTTATAACAGCTTCAAAATAGCACAAAGGTTCACTTCAGGGAGTCTGCATGCGGCAAAACTTTTTTGTCTACAAAAGGATTTAAAATAAATCATTTTACTCAAATGTTTTTTGTTTTTATTAATAAACCTACTTTTATAATAATTTTATTATATTAATTCATTAATTTTAAATTTAAAGAAATATTTAAATTATTTTAAATCCTTTTGTAAGTAGCAGGATAAGTTTTGCCACGTGCAGGTCCCCTGAAGTCAAACTTGTGCTATTATAAAGTCGAAGCAATAAAATATTAAATATCTTCAGAAAAACTATACAATTAAGTTATAAATAAACTCAAATTTAAAAACTGGAGTTAATTGTACTTATTCACAAATAAAAAACAGTAGAATGGTACTTACATGATGTACTATTCCGTACATAAGTTTCATAACTTTGTAATAAATTTTAATCACAATTCTAAATTTTCTTAATGCATACATTTGAAGAAATTAGTAACATAAAAGACAGTCTGCCAATTATATAAATGCTGGTGAAAAAATTTCCAACAATTTCAGTTGGTTTTAGCATAGGTACGGGAAAGTATTGTAATAAAAAAATTCTCATTTTGACTTTCTTTCTTGAGATCCTTCGAGTTGAAAAAGACCAAAAATATCTACAAATGTTAGTGTGTCACTCAATTTTATATACACTCTACCTCCCAAACTAAAAATTTTAGAACCAAATTTCATATTTAGTACTTTTATATTGAGACTTAGGTACTTAGATTTTGGTTGAAATTGGTTCGCGGAAACTTGAGAGTGGGAGTGACGCGCATGAATTGATCAACCAGATTCTATTGTTTTCTTTTTTTAAAATTATTATTATTATTTATTTAATATACGGGTAAACCAATTTACATAATTTTTAAGTAATATAACAAAAAAATGCACTACATCAACAAGTTCATGTTCCACATGATATTGGTCTTGAAGCTCCGAAACGAGTGGTGTACAATATTGAATTCATTTTGACCATTCAGTCTGTTGACAAGACGTATCATCCTAGGTAGTGGACTATTTTGGCCATAATTCCTAACATGTTGACTAGCCACAAATACGTTCTTGTGTCTAGTATTATGAGTAGGAACGTACGGCAGGACATTTTGTTGCTGTTAGGCAAAGAAAATATAGGTCTCTTTCAACTCTTAAGACCTCAAGGAATGTAAATCCATCAAAATCTGAAACATTTACGATTGCAACACTTTCGCATTTTTCGTAACCAAAAATATGTATTTCTGAAAAAATTATTTTCTTTAGCACTTCAATTGGCAAACCCGTCGAGCAACAAATTATAAATTTCTATTTTATTTTATTTCAACTCATTGACTTGTTTTATAGTTATTCAAAGGTAACAGTGACGGTGATTCAGTTCATAAAAATGAATTTGAAGTGCCTATTATTGCTCAATGGATTAGGATAAATCCAACAAGATGGAGAGATAGAATATCTATGAGAGTGGAATTATTTGGCTGTGAATATGGTTAGTTGTGATAAAATTGTACAAGTTCAATTTTTCATTTTTAACATTTTAGAATCCGATGTTTTGTACTTTAATAGTACTTCTTTTGTTCGCATGGACCTTTCAAGAGATCCTATTTCAGCTTATAGAGAAAGCATTAGGTTTAGATTCAAAACTTCCATAGCAAATGGAATACTTCTTTACAGTAGAGGTACTCAAGGAGATTACATCGCATTACAATTGAGGGACAATCGAATGTTATTAAATATTGACTTAGGTATTTCTGCTTTAATATGAACATTTATTTGTATAATCTAATCGTGTTTCTGTATTTCTAGGTTCTGGAATTTTAACAAGTTTATCTGTTGGTAGTTTACTTGACGACAATATCTGGCACGACGTTGTAATATCAAGAAATTATCGTGACATTTTATTCTCGGTTGATCGTGTTGTGGTTCAAGGAAGAGTGAAAGGAGAATTTAGTAAATTAAATTTAAATAGAGGGGTAATTTTTAATATAATTTTATAATCAAATGTAGTATAAATTTATTATATATAGTTCTATGTTGGTGGTATACCTAATGCGCAGGAAGGTTTGGTAGTAATACAAAATTTTACCGGTTGTATTGAGAATATTTATTTAAATTCTACAAACTTCATTCGGGATATGAAACACGCTGGAGATATTGGTCGAACGTTACAATATGGAAACGTTAATACAGTTTTTGGCTGTGTAGATGTTCCTCTTACATCGGTAACATTTTTAACATCGCAATCCTTTGCTAGATTGAAAGGTTACGAAGGCGTTAGATCGTTAAATGCTTCGTTTGCATTCAGAACGTATGAAACAACGGGATTAATGTTGTATCATGCATTTTCATCAACTGGTCATGTTGCTGTAAGTGTTAATTTTACATTCAAATGTAATGATTGTTATTTATTTTTAAATTTGTTTGTTGCTAGATTTACTTAGAAGAAGGAAAAATAAAAGTCGAACTTGCTACACCAAACACACCCTTAATTAATTTAGACAATTATGACGAACCATTCAATGATGGAAAATGGCATACCGTTGTTTTAACAATTAACGTTAATTCTCTCATTTTAAGTGTGGATTATAGACCAATGAAAACTATTAGAGTGATACAAATTACAACTGGTGGCATATACATGATTGCAGGTATTGATTTATTTTTGAATTAGAGATTTGACAATATTTTTAAATGGTTACTTATTTATTATAATTATTCTTAATAGGTGGAGTATCTGGTGCTATAGGCGTAAACGGGCAGAAAATCTCCGGTTTTGTAGGGTGTATGCGTACTATAAGTATTGATGGAAATTACAAACTGCCAACTGATTGGACCACAGAAGAATATTGCTGTCCAGGTGAAGTTGTCTTTGATTCTTGTCGAATGGTAGATCGTTGCAATCCTAATCCCTGTGAGCACGGCGGTGTATGTAAACAAAATTCTATGGAGTTTATGTGCGATTGTACTTCTACCGGATATGGAGGTTCCGTGTGCCACACTTCATTAAATTCGTTGTCGTGTCAGGCTTACAAGAATGGCCAAGCAGTAAATCAAAGAGCTTATATAAAAATTGACGTTGATGGCAGTGGACCGCTTGCTCCGTTTCCCGTAACTTGCGAATTTTATTCTGATGGTCGTATTGGCACAGTTTTGAATCACATAAATCAACAAGTAACCCCGGTAGATGGATTTCAAGAACCCGGTAGCTTTAGACAAGACATAATATATGACGCTGATGATGATCAAATTGAAGCTTTGCTAAACCGTTCAACGATATGTAAACAACGAATTCAGTACTCTTGCCGTTCGTCTAGATTATTTAATTCGCCATCGGATGAAGCTAGTTTTCATCCATTTTCTTGGTGGGTTTCGAGACATAATCAAAAAATGGATTATTGGGGAGGAGCTTTGCCAGGATCGCGTAAATGTGAATGTGGAATTTTAGGAAATTGTTTAGATCCTACTAAATGGTGTAATTGCGATGCAGGGTATGAAACTTGGGCGGAAGATTCTGGTGACCTAACAGAAAGAGAAAATTTACCTGTAAAACAACTTCGCTTTGGCGATACCGGAAATGCTTTGGATGAAAAAGAAGGTCGTTACTCATTGGGACCGTTGATTTGTGAAGGAGATGATTTATTTAACAACGTCGTTACATTCAGGGTGTCCGATGCAACAATTGATTTACCCACTTTTGATATGGGACATAGTGGAGATATATATATGGAATTTAAGACAACGATTGACACCGGAGTTATTTTACACGCGACAGGGCCTAACGATTTCATTAAGTTGAGTATATCTAGTGGTGATATGATACAATTTCAATATCAGGCCGGCTCTGCGCCTTTAACGGTCAATTATAAAGCAACTTATAAATTAGCCGACGATAAATGGCATTCTATTTCTGTAGAACGGAATCGTAAAGGGGGTAGATTAGTGATCGATGGAGCTTTGAAGTCTGAATTACGAGAAGATTCAGGTCCAGTTCGTGCTCTTCACTTAACCTCAAAATTAGTTATTGGAGCTACTGTTGATTATAGACATGGCTTTACTGGATGTATTAGAGCTTTGCTACTAAATGGAAAGTTAATGGATTTGAGAAGCCACGCTCGTCGTGGTATTTATGGTATTTCGGAGGGATGCATCGGAAAGTGTTCGAGTTTTCCGTGCCTTAATAACGGAACATGTTTTGAAGGATATGACAGTTACACATGCGATTGTCGTTGGACTGCTTTCAAGGGTCCAATTTGCGCCGACGAAATAGGAGTTAATTTGAAGTCCGATTCGTTTGTTAAATACGATTTTATGGGATCTTGGAGATCGACATTGGCAGAAAATATAAGAGTTGGTTTCACTACCACCAACCCGAAAGGTTTTCTTTTAGGATTTGCTTCTAATATATCGAAAGAATACTTGACTATTATGGTGTCTAATTCAGGGCATTTACGTATTGTTTTTGATTTTGGATTTGAACGACAAGAAATCATATATCCTCAGAAACATTTTGGTTTAGGTCAATACCATGATTTGAGAGTATCCAGAAGAAATTCTGGTTCTATTTTGGTGATGAAAGTGGATGACTACGAACCAAAAGAATTTATGTTTAACATTAAAGCTTCAGCAGATGCTCAGTTTAATAATATACAATACATGTACATTGGAAAAAATGAATCCATGGCGGAAGGCTTTATAGGATGTATTTCTAGAGTTGAATTTGATGACATTTATCCTTTGAAGTTACTATTTCAAGAGAAAGGACCACCAAATGTTAAGTCAGTAGGAAGTAAGTTGATATTGAAATAAAATTATTGATTTTACTATCATGCATTGTATTGTTTTGTTTAGAAACACATTTACCTGAAGATTTTTGCGGTATCGAACCCATAACTCATCCACCAGATGTTGCAGAAACACGCCCACCTCCCATTGTCGACGAAGATAAACTAAAGAAAGCGTACGATCAAACAGACTCTGCAGTTCTTGGAAGTAAGTAATTCAAAATGATAAGTTTTACCATTTTATAAATAAGGAGAAGAATAATAAATACTAACTTTCTTTTTATTTTTAAAAGTTGATAAACTTTTTTGATAAAAGACTATCTCCTTAGTGCATGGCACTGCCAACAAATAATATGTAACAAGCTTGTGTTACTATAAAGAATGTATAATCATAATTGATTTAATAATATAACCTTTTATATTTTATTTGCAGGTGTTTTGGCGATCGTTTTTCTTGCTTTAGTGATATTAGCAGTTATAATTGGTAGATATTTACATAGGCATAAAGGTGAATATTTAACTCAAGAAGATGCGGGTGCAGATAATGCAATTGATCCTGATTCTGCTGTAATTCATGGAACGACTGGTCATCAAGTACAAAAGAAAAAGGAATGGTTTATATAGTATTTCAAAATGATTTCCCTATTTAAAATTAAAAATATGTTAGTTTATTATAGTACAATTTAATATTGCATTTTCAATAATAACAAATTAAGGATGTTGATGACCGATTTTAATTCTAGGCCATTTTCACTGCCGCTTTCTTAAAAACTGTCTTTAAAAAAATAAATTTTATTGCTTGTTGCAGTCAACTGCACTTCAATGAAATTGTCAATTATTTCTTGACCTCTCTTTCATTTATATGAAATACTATAAGTGTATTGTATATTATGCAAGCATAAAGCTACATATTTTTGTATTATAGTCTACACAAATTAAAATGTTTTATAAAGTATTATTTCTTAGTCACAAATCCACATGGTTGATAATAACGTAGTAAACTTAATTTTTTAAATAGTTACAAGTAGGATTTAATTTTTAAGATTAAAATTTTTAAGTATTAATTTTTCCGTCCATTTTTATTATTTATAGTTTTAATTAATTTATATATCTAACTCAACTATTTTTTCAAGTTGTATATAATTTTTTATAAGTTTATTTTATGTACAATGAAACTACACCGAAGAACTGATCTTCCATATAAGTATCTGGTACCATTAAAGAGTACTTGCATTGAAATCGCCACAATTTATCAACACCTTCCGATCTGTGCACTGCTAAGAACGTACTGTGGTCACTACTTCAAGTAGTCCTGACATACTGCACAAGTTGGGAAATGCTGATAAGTTCTGACGGTTTCAGTCCGCAATGTTATTGCTGATTTATAAAAACAATTTAATTGTTTTAATTTTTATTAATATTTTTTTATGTATTCTTTATTTTATAAATAGAAACTTTAAATATCTGAATAGTTAATTTCTTCGTACTATTATCAAATTTATTTTGTGTTTGAGTAATCACGAGGTAAGCCATTTTCTAGTCTAGATCGTGGCTGTGGGGTAAGTAAAGTAAAAAAAACGTAAACATGAATCAAGATTGTAGGGAACATTCATAGGAACAGTTTTTCAGAAGACACAAGAAACATTGTAAAAAATCAGAAGAAACGGTAAGAGTGTTTCTTTTTTCTGCAAATATTCAATTTTACCATTTATTTTGAAGATATCTCAAATCAGTAAGCAAAAAACGGATCAAAACAATACCGCTCAAGAATTGCTACAAATTCAAATCAATTATAGAAGCAATGACCATAGGTAGAACAAAATAATTGCTAAGTTTTGCAAGCCCTCTTACTGTTTATGGGGGCTAGGATTAATAGGATCAGAGGACTGAAGGAACGGATGTAGTACTTTAAGGCATTTATATCCTATTTATTGTCCTGAAGGTTTATAGAGCGAGATAAGCGATAGTGGATAAGAAAGTTCAGATATAGGAATACTGTAGTAGCGTTTACTCAATGCGATAAGCGCTAAGCTAATGGATAAAAGTTAAAAGTACTACTAGTATTGTAAATAATAGTCTTGGGAACTGTTGTTGGACGGTAGGCCATTCAAATCATAAAAATCCACAAAACTTACCAAATGTACAACTTACATTATATGTAAATTACAATGTACAGGGTGGCTCAATTTCGATGCTTTTTATGGCACATCCTCGATCTCTTTTTTTTTTTGAGGAAAACTCAATGATGAAAACGGGAATTTGCTATCTTTTTTTGTTTTCGAGTTATAGCCAAAAGATTGATTATTATTGGACTTTTCAATAAATAATGTCGATATCTCGGTTGTTTTTGAAGTTGCTAAAAATATGTTAACACTTTCTTCAGACTTCAGACACTTTTTTAAGGGCAACAAAAAAATATACTTATTATTTGTAATTGTATTAGGCATCAAAACAGAACAAACTGTGAACAGCATCAGTGGCGTAACAACGTGAAATTTTCTTGTGTGCCAAATTATGGAACGGGCCCCCCTCCCCCCATACTCAGAATCTTTTACTTATTGTTAGAAATATTATTTAACGAAAAAAAAATTACTAATTAAATTAAGTATTAAAAAATTAAAGTCAAATTAAATTTTATTTTAACTTTATTTAATTCAAAAATAAATAAAAAGCATATCGTCGCTGGTTTGTAGTAAGGGCGAATTAACCATATGGCAAATTTTACAGGAGGAGCGTTTATGACTTTTAACATATTATTGTGTGAGTTATCTATTAACGATTTAAAAGTTGTTCAATGTTAATATTAAAGCCTAGGGGTATTACTTACTATAAAATATAAAAATAATGCTTCAGCTTATTTGTGCAAAGAGAAAAATATGTGTAAATGGATATTTGCCCTTTATACGTATCTTAAACTTGGACTGAATTGGATATTCGCCTTAATGTAAAGTGAATTAAATGAAAAATCTCATCATTTAGATTTAAATAATAATGGATAAACACTGCCGATGAAACGAGGTAGTTGTTTGAAAAATAATAGGATTTGGCCTACTAAAAGAGGATTCTTTTAGAATTGCTTCTAGAAAGTAGAGGAGGAAGAAGAAGTAGAAGATAAAATATTAATTTTATTATTCGTTGTCGTCTGTTGACACTATTTTTTGTATGAGGGGGAGTCCTTAACCCTCCAGTGGTCGCGTGGTCTACGGTCGAAGACCATGCTTTTTTAAGCCTTCTTTAAACGTCCATAGCTCGTAACAGTTCGAATTATATCGGTTGCATCTTTGAGTAGCTGACAAAAATTAGTCAATCTTTAGGATCCAGTAGTTTTTGAACTTTTAAAGTGGTAACCCTAGTAACATACACCCTCCTAGAGCGTCCCATGGACGTCCGCTAAAGATCCATTGGACGTCCATGGACCATGTACCTACAATTGATCTCCAACGGACGTCCAGGACGCGAGGGTGTGTGTTACTTGGGAAATTATTGGTTTTATTAGTTGTGAAACAGGGCTGGTCTACAAGCGTATATTACGCGCCTAACAGAGGGTTAATAATATTTGTGGAAATTTCGAGAAATTGCACCAACCTTGCATAATGTAATGATATCAAATCATCATATATTTTTTTTAAATTCTTCATTATAATTTATTGTAACGAAATAAAATTACGTTTGGTTCGCTTTTCTGATAACGAAGCCATTTTATTTTGAGCCATTCTGCTTTACCATTAGAAAAAAAAAAAAAATTAAAAAAAAAATTTGGGAAAATGAATGACTACAGAATACTAGAAACAACTATGAACACTTCACGAGTCAATAAATTGCATCTTGCAATATACCTACATGCATAATTTATTGTATTTTATATGCAATGATAACTAAGATTGCAGTTTGCTGTTAGCTATTATATTTATTTACCTGTAATAAGAAAACGAAATAATGAGCAAATGTGGTATAATCGCCCTTACATCACAAAAATTTTATCAAGTCTAGTATACAACACTGTTATGAAAGGGCTGTGGCGACCGGTACTGTAATTTAAATTGAAGACTAGTTCACCAACCACACAGTAGAGGTCGCTAGGATCCATCATCCTATGGCACCTACTGTGGTTGGACTGAACATTAGTCATCACAGTCGTCACCGTCGTCACTGTAGTTATTACGTAGTACCATCACCACATCGTGTTATGTTTTGTTTAAATTGAAATAAATATTTATACGTTAACCGTTCACCTGTCTACTGATTTACGCTCAAAAGAATAGGCCAACACACTTGCCTATAGGGCGAATACCCTACATTCGCCTTTAATACATAACCACTTTTGGATATTCGCCGTTATGACATCGTCATATTGGCCTTACCTGTTAAAATATAAATGTGATATTTTCACACAACAATATTAGTGTATTGAATATTATTTTTTCATTAAAATCCCAATTTCGAAAAAATGGCTTATTCGCCCTTACTACAAACCAGCGACGATATATAAGTACTAAATGAAGCATTTATTAAGGGTGATTTCCACTTACAGCTCACGACGACCTCGACGTAGTCCCGTCAGGCCCGTAGCTAAACTGAAAATGAAGGTAGGATAAACAGTTTGTATGGCTGAGCAAATTTTAGTGCCATGGGTGCGAGGCGGGTTTGTGGAATCCTTCCAAGCGCCGCAGGCAAAAATTTTAAATTTGAATTGCACTGATTGCTTGCCATTACTCTATCTTATACTTCAGCAATACTCGAGGAACTCGAATATGAATGAGCGGATTCAGGCCCGTAGCCAGACTGAAAATGGTAGGGCAAACGGTTTGTATGACCGGGAAAATTTTAGTATTATGGGTGGGGTGGGGGAGGTTGGTGTGATTTTCTCCAAGCGCCACAGGCAATTTTTTTGAAATTTCAAGGTCAACGCGATTTAAGAAAAGTTAGAAAATTTACCAGTTTGATAGATAAAGTTAGTGTTACCACATGGTGTTACCAGAACTATTAATTAATTTGCGTTATAAACTCTTATTTGGTTTTTTACTCCATTCTTTGATATAAGATATAAGAGATATACTACCCTGCGTTCGGGGGGGGGGAGGGACACGTGTACTTACGTTTTTTAATTTGTAACAGTCCATTGTTCAATCGTTTATATCTTATATCAATCATTCAATTGTTCACCCACTCAATGGGTAGTTACTAATTTTTTTTTAAATTTTTAAAAAATGTAAAAAAAATTGTACACGTCTACACGTGCGTTAAATAATAATTTAATTATATCCCTATTCTCGAAAGTTTTACAAAATTTTAAAAAGATAATCTTAAAGTGGGTAATTTCAATAACTGTACATTTTACATAATAAAGAATAAACCTTCTGCATAGCTATTCATAAAGTACCTACCTGTTAACAATTAACAAAGGGAGCTACGTTACAAAACCCATCTTAACTATATGGTTTTAAATTTTTAAAGTTCGTAATCTTTAATTTGTTCAGTTATTATTTTTTACATTAAAAATTTTTCAAGTTCGTAATTTTGAATTTCTCCAATTATTATTTTTTACTTATAATTTTTTTCGATAGCTTCAGGCCCTTTGGGCCCCTAAGACTGACGGGCCGTGTGCATTCGCACACCGCGCACCCCGGTAGTTACGTCACTGAACAGCATATCAAAAATAGAACAACTACCAGAACTTGCGTTCCCTAGAACAGAACAGTTCTGGTTAAATCAGACGGTTGGTCTCCTTACACACGAATCCAAAATTCGCATAAAAATATAGGCACTAAAAATGTTCGAGTAAAAGAAATGGGCGTGTAAGGGTTAATTTAAAAAACACTACATAACCTGTGACATAACCTATAACTTGTACTTTCCCGCCAATTAAGTTTCGGTTGGTGCGTTACTAGAGAAATCAAGATCAACAGTTTGTGTACTACTATTTCAAGTAAATTGGATACAATTATATGCCTATAATGGATACTGCAGATGTGGATCAACGTCTTCGTGAAATTCAAAGAGAATATTTAGATTTCTTAGACGATGAGGTACTACATTTTTAATTGGAGTAAATTCATATTGATGTTTTATTGTTTTAGGCCGATCAAGGTAAATATGCACAGCTTGTAAAGAACATGATCGCAGAAGAGTCTTGCCGTTTGGTGATAAACATAAACGATTTACGAAGAAAAAATCCAAACCGTGCACAATTTCTCCTCAACAACTCGTTCGAAGAACAGGTCGCTTTTCAACGTGCCTTAAAGGAGTACATTGTTACCGTAGCCCATGAGTACGGAAAAGATAATCGAGACTTTTTCATAGGTTTCGAAGGGAGTTTTGGAAATAAACATGTCACACCCAGATCACTTCATTCTAAATATTTGGGAAATTTGGTATGCGTAGAGGGTATTGTTACAAAATGTAAGTTGTCTGGAAGGCTACAAATAATTTAACTTACTTTATCCAATTATAAGCATCAGTGGTGGAGTGATGTGACCGCTGGTTGAGTTACAGAGCGGAAATTCTGGGTTCAAATCGCGGACCGTACAGAATTTCTTAGCTCGGCTTTCCAGTGGATATCCAAGCACTGTTGGTGTTATCTGTACAGGATCTGATATTTGTATCGACGTCATTACCGTGAATGCGGTTGCGTCATACATGTAAGTTTCTGGGACAGATTAGACAGAGATATCTGGTTGAGAGTGGGAAGATGTGGCCTAGTATAGCCACTAAGCTTTCTAGGCTCATAGTGCTGTTATATATATATTATCCAATTATTATTTGTGTTAGGCTCTTTGATTCATCCAAAAGTAGTACGAAGTGTTCATTATTGTCAGGCAACACGAAAAGTTATGGAACGCCAATATACTGATTTAACATCTTTAGAAGCATTTCCTTCGTCCTCCATATATCCTACCCAGGTGAATTTTAATAACTTATTACAACTTGAAGGAACAAATTTTAATTATAATTTTTCTAATATATAGGATGAAGATGGAAATGTTCTCGAAACCGAATTTGGCTTATCTCAGTACAAGGATCATCAAACAGTTTCTATACAAGAGATGCCTGAAAAAGCTCCTGCTGGACAATTGCCTCGATCTGTCGATATTATCTGTGATAACGACTTGGTCGATTGTTGCAAACCTGGAGATAGAATTCAAGTTGTGGGTAATTATCGATGTTTGCCTAGCAAGCAAGGCAGTTTTACATCGGGCACATTTAGGTAATTATGACATAATCAAATGATGATTTGCTTTTCCGTTAAGGTGTCATTTGTTATTTCAGAACTATTGTAATAGCCTGTAACATAAGTCAATTAAGTAAGGAAACAAGTCCGGCAATTTCTTGTGAAGATGTAGCCAAATGTAAAGCTCTGGCTAAATCAGAGAAAAACATTTTCAATCTCCTTGCCAAGTCATTGGCACCATCCATTCACGGTCACGACTACATAAAAAAAGCTATTTTATGTTTGTTGTTGGGAGGTATGGAAAAGGTTTTACCAAATGGAACCCGACTTAGAGGTGACATTAACGTGTTACTTATCGGAGATCCCAGTGTGGCCAAATCTCAATTATTACGCTACGTTCTTTGTACTGCACCCAGAGCTATACCTACCACTGGACGTGGTTCTTCTGGAGTAGGTCTTACTGCCGCTGTTACAACAGATCAAGAGACTGGAGAAAGACGCCTAGAGGCTGGCGCCATGGTGCTGGCAGATAGAGGTGTGGTATGCATCGACGAATTTGATAAAATGTCTGATATGGATCGTACCGCTATTCATGAAGTTATGGAACAGGGACGAGTAACAATTGCTAAAGCTGGTATTCACGCCAGTTTGAATGCTCGATGCTCAGTATTGGCTGCTGCCAATCCAGTTTATGGAAAAGTTAGTCTCAATTATTTCTAAATTTAAAATCATTAATTTCTGTTATTATTTCTAGTACGATCAGTACAAAACACCCATGGAAAACATCGCTTTACAAGATTCTTTGTTGTCCCGTTTTGATTTACTATTTGTAATGTTGGATACTGTTGACGAAGATCACGATTTAATGATATCCGATCATGTTGTTCGTATGCATCGATATAGGTAAACCACAATATTTTCTTATTATTACTCTACCATACAACAAGTATGAGTATACGTAGTATACCATACAGTAGGGGAAAGTTATAAAATCGAAAAAAAAAAAAAAAAATGTTGAGATATTGACGGATTTAGAGTCCCTGCAGTCCGACGAGTTGAAAGAGACCAAACATCAACAAATGTCTGTGTGTCACTTAGGCCCCGTTCGACGAGACGCTACTTTCGCTTCCAAACGCCACCAAACGCTTCTTTCCCGGTCGGGGAGAGACTTCTATGAGCTTCCAAACGCTTCGGCTCCGCCCCTTTCAGTCGCTACAAACGCTTCTAAAATTTAGGTGGGTTGATGGTAGCGTGGCGCATGGTGGCAAAATCGCAAAATAATTTGAATTTAAATTTGAATTCAAATTTGAATCGAAATTTTGTTTGCTTTATTTTTTCTACAAATTCAACCACGTGGTCACACAAATAAATAAACATCAGTTCAGTTTATCATTATGATCAGTATTTCTATGTGGTAAAGTGAAATAAAGTATAGTTTAATTTTAAAATGACCAATTTTTTTTCAAAATCACATAATATCTAGATATTTTTCGTTTTTGTATTCGTCGTCTGACTCACTTCTTCTGGCAAAATAAAAATATATTTGTAAAATTTCTTTTAACATCAAACGCGCTAAATACGAAATTGAAATAAAACAAGAATAACAACAAAGACAACTCCTAAAGCAAGAATAATAAAATTTATTATTTATATATTTTTAAAATATAAAATATTTTGGTTTCAGTGAACCATAAGATTGTTAATAACCTTTAAACCATCTTTAAACCTTATAATATTTAAAAATAATAAGTTAGGTTAGGTACCCACACATACAAATTTAAATTTTAAACACCGCAGCGCCGAAAGATCGTTCGGGGAGGGAAGCATGGAAGCGTGCATTTAAGCTAATCGAACGCAAATACTGCACGCTACTAACGTGAAGCTTCAGTAGCGAAAGTAGCTTCTCGTCGAACGCGGTCTTAATTTTGTGTGCGCTCTAGCGCCCAAACCAATAAGAATTTCACAACCAAATCTCATATTTAGGCCTTTTATATTGAGACTTAGATCTGATTAGATTTTGGTTGAAATCGGTTCGCGGAAACTTTAGAGCATAGAGTGGGAACGACGTGCATGAGTGGATTAACGAGATTCCGTTATTTTTTTAAAAATTGTTTTACTTTCTGTAATATAAGGATCATGGGTACATTCTTCAAGCCGCACATGGGCGCCGAATTTTTAACTATTTTATTTTTTGTAATTCGGGGGTCATGGATACACTGTGTACGCTGCACATGGGCGCCGAATTTTTAACTATTTTATTTTTTGTAATTCGGGGGTCATGGATACACTGTGTACGCTGCACATGAGCGCCGAATCACAGGGGCAGTCAATATATCATACACTTTCTTGTTTACACTATTGAATTAGTATGCAAGACATAATTATCTTATGATACCTAACATTAATGTATCTATAAAGTCACGTGATGGCTACACATCTCTCACCCAGTGAGGCCGAACAACCACATCCGACATTTTTTTTTATTGACTTCAACAAACGCTCTACGAGCTGTTATTAAATCATTAGTACCAATGAACTGATCAATTAACTAAATTTATTATTTAACAATAAATAATTAAAGAACAAAATATCAAGTAGTTTGGGTATCTTTAGATGCGGAAAAAAAATCTGTTTAAACTAATTCCTTTTTCATTCTTATCCATTATAAGAAAAGAGAAGCAGGAATTTAAAAACAAATCAATTTCCCATGTTATTTTCCTATGATCGGGTGTTAGGTCGGTCACCCGGTGACCGGTAAATACAGAGGGGAATTGTTATAATAGCCTTGTTCATGGTAACAATCCTGAACACGTTTTAATATCCTGCGCGTGCGGATTTATAATAAAGTTGTCATTAAAGCTCAAATTAGATGATAAAAATTATAAATCTGCTTGCATAAAACTCCACAATGTGTTCAGGTTTGTTACTGCGAACAAAGCTAATGTAATAACTTGGGAGTGTTTTCTGAATTATTATACTTGAAGGACACGAAGATAGATCATATCATAAGGTTTCTTACTAATAATCTCTTCCGCTTTTGTCATTTTCTTTTCATTTGATTTATTCCACAAACGTTTTTAGAAATCCTACCGAACAGGATGGTGAAGTGTTACCTATGGGATCGGCAAGTGATATGTGGACCACTCAAAATTTAAACGTTTCTGAAGAAGACAAAGATACTCCAATGTATGAAAAATATGATCCGCTCCTCCACGGTGGTAAACGTAAACGTACAGACAAAATACTCAGTGTAGACTTTATGCGCAAATACATTTACTTTGTTAAAATTATGAAACCCATCTTATCAGATGATGCAATAGAAATTATATCAGACGAATATTCAAGATTACGATCGGAAGATGCTATGGAAAACGATTTTGCTAGGGTGAGCTTTTTACTTTATTATTAAAAATCGCAAAAAAAAATTAACACAACTTGAACTAATTTTTGAAAATTTTGTCGCTTATCTGGTTCTCACAGTAAACCGACAATATATTATTTTAATCGTCATAAAAATGTAACTCTTTGTGCTCTAATGTGTTATTTTTGTTTAGACGCAACCAGTAACAGCAAGAAGTTTAGAAACAATGATTCGTTTAGCGACTGCTCATGCAAAAGCTCGCATGTCACGTACGGTGGATGCTGAAGATGCTAACGCAGCTATAGAACTAGTGCAGTATGCATATTTCAAAAAAGTATTGGAAAAAGAAAAACGCAAAAGGAGACGCGATTCACAAGAATATTCTTCTGATGATAATGAAGACGATGATCAAAGACCAAAAAGAAAAACGAGGGTAACAACTTGAGTCGATTATAAAAAAAAAATATATTTAATTGTAATTTTTCAGAGAACCGAAATTACACAAGAATCAGATGACCAAGTAATTACTTCAAGTCAAACATCACCTCGTAGACAACCTCTTCGTGCTACAAATGGCACCCAACCATCTTCAAGCACTGAAGGTACATCATCAGAACTTGTAGAGGAAATGGAAGTTGATAACGATGAAGGAAGTATTGAAGCAGAAAGGTACGATTTTAGTTCTGTCTAAAAAATAAAGTAGTAACATCAATGTTTTTTGAATGCAGATTATCCATCTTTAAAAGCAATCTGTTCCGCATATTCAAAAGTGGCCGAGCGCAAGATTTACCTCTTTCTCAAGTACGTGAAAATATCAATTCTGAAGTTGCCACTCCTTTTACAGCAAATGAATTTTCTGCTGCAATAAAAAAGATGACAGAAGACAATCAAATAATGATATCGGGTGAAACTGTATTTTTAATTTAACAAGGAGAAGTTCCTTTATTTCCAAGTTGTAGTAATATCTTTTTAATTTAATCACATCATCAGTTTTATTTAAACCGTATTTTAATATTGTATTACATAAAAATAATTTTATTAATATAAAGTTTTAAAAAAACTTATATTTATTTTCGCCATTCTCTATCATGTCTTCGGTTTTTATGGTGCTCTTTGTAAGGATGTGAACGTTGATTATTTGGATAACTTCTTTGTCTTCCATATGAACGATTATCATTGTATCTGTTGTTTCGTTGATTACCTTGATCAAAATTTTTGTGTGGAGTTGAAGCCATCGTAATGTGTGGATTAAATAATCGATTGTAATCGCCACTGAAATTTGGCAACTTATGACTCGGCAACAAATTATTTCCCATTTCTAATAACTGATCGAATGAATAGTCATTCGTTATATGATTTTGTTGTTGTATCGCGATTGGTTTATTTCCAGTTCTTGGCTTAATATTGATTCTTTTATCATATAACATTATCCCATTAAGTAATTCTACTGTGTAATTTACCGACTCTATATGTTTAAATGTAATAAATCCATAATTATTTTGTTTGCCATCCTTGTCTTTAGGTATATACACTTTTTCTAAAGGAGCTGCTTGTAAAAACAATTCGTGTAGAACTTCTTCTGTAATTTGGTTCGATAAATTACCACACCATACTGTTCGTTGGTCGTCATCCATTTTAATTCTAAAATATTTATACTGTATTATTTTGGTGTTTTACAAAAAAGTATGAAGAAATGGTTAAATAAAAAAAAGTTAAGTTCTACAAGTTTACCAGCTATACACACGAGACCCTTTTAAACATTTTGTGTGGCCCAGCTGTTATTGGATAAAATTACTTTTTGAAGAAAATCTTATCAACATAAAAAAATCGCGAGGTCAAATCTGAACTGAGTTTTCCTATTGCCTTTAATTGAGACTTTGGCAATGAGACTTGAGCCGATCAAAAACAATTTTGTTCAAGTAAAAAATCAAATTTGGGTATAATATTATGAGAAAATAAATATTTCAAACATTAATATGTTCTTCGTCAGAAATAATATCTTATTTATTATCACAAATTAAAAACTTAACAATTTAAATATTATTAATTTATATTTTGGTACAAATTTTTCATTTTCCCGACCTGTACGCAATTTTGGATAATCTTGCATGTCATAACAAAATTTGTGTTTGAGGTCCGAAAAAATTCTAGCCAATTTTTGTTGAAAATTTCGTCCCCAACATGATATTATTAATCTCAAATAAATTATATCAGTTACATTTAGAAATTCTCAGATATGTGACATGAAAAATGTCACTTATTGGTAAGTTTTACCTTTATATTTTTCATTTGTGTGTCATCTAATAAGTGATAAGACACAGTGCACCATACAGCTCTCAAAGTAGAATCCAAATCAGGAGAATACACAAATTTTACACTATAAATTTGGGAGCAGGGACATTAAACCATTTATTATGTAATCGATAAAATTGATTGTGACATTTTCGGTGCAGAGAATTATAAAATAAATTAGAAGGTCAACCTCGTAAGAAGACACCTGATATGAATAATATTGTAACTAAGTAGACAAAAAAACGTTTCTACTACAGCACATTAGTGATAAGAAGTTTCCCAATTTTAAAAATTGTCACCGCAAAATCAAGAACAAGCATTGCCTTGAAATTGATTCCATCAGTCCCTACTTCTGTTTAGTATTTTCAGTCCTAATGAGAATAGTATCGTTTGGAAACGTTCTTTTCAACATAATATAGGGCAATAAGACAATTTTCTACACTCCCTTACTAAATAATCGTTTCATCAGATTCTAGCATCGGTGGTAAATGTATCAATAAAATTTAAAGTTGTTCATGCCAAATGGGATATAGGAAATGAATGCAACTTATGAATGAATTCATCGTAAATAAATCCCGTGTAGAAATCTGTTTCATGTTTTGTGAATATTATGCATAACTTCTATGCTAAATCATTATTGATAAAATTATTATGTCAATATGAAATTAATACAAACATTTTTAAATTAAATTGATATGTTTTTAACCTACCTGATAATATTAATGGGTATCCTAATAATTTATCAATGTATGAAAATTGAAAATATTCGAACCAATTAATTTATAGAATGTCAACTGAAACTGACTTCAATATTTTTTATAAACAGTGATGCCAGGTCGGTACTGACGATAGAAATAAAATATTTTGTTGAATATTAGGTCTGTTCGTTTGTATGAACTAACTTGCTCGGTTCAAGTTAGTGCAAATGAACTGTGTTCGTTTGTGTGCTCAGTTCATGAACCGAACATGAATTTCTTGCTCGAACTCATTTACAAAATTGTGGTGACAGGTACTTGTTTTGTATACGTTCTTTAACAATAATTATGTAGAAAAACAGTTCATGTTGAGTTTTTTTTTCATTACAATTCATTATTCATTCATTTGCTAATAGTTGCACCTTTAAATATAATAATTAATTTTTTGAAACTTTTAAAATTTTTATGGAAAATTATACAGTTTTTATGGTCTTCTGAAAAGTTACGATTTTGATTTGTACTGTTTTAACTTCCCACTCTAGAAATTCTTTATACTATTATTATACTATTATTATAATATCAATAATTATTATTTTTATTCTAAAATAATTTTTTATTATAAAATAATTTTTATAAATATTTAATTCTATGATAACTACTACTGTAAAGTGCATAATAGAAAATATCGATTAATACATTTTCAGAAAATTGAAAAATAAAGTTAAAAAATTTGAGTTAAATTTTAATTATTTCAAATCGACGCGGGCTGGTGACGTTACAATTTTGGAGTTCAGTTCAAATTAGTTCATACAAACGAACAAATCGCTTGCTCTACCTCCATAGGAGGAGTAGACCGTGCAAGTTAGAACACAGAACACAATCAAACTTTTGTGGTGGGAGTATTTTGATCTCGAAAGATAACCTAACAAAATTTACAAAATTGTGGTGACAGCTACTTGTTTTGTACTTATACGTTCTTTAATAATAATAATAATAATTATTATTTGTATTCTGTGCAGCTACATCAACGTAAACTTATGTAAATAAAATATTTTAAAATATATATCTAGTTGACAAATGAAATAATTAAATACTTTTATTTAAGCTTTGAAACCTTCTTCGTTGACAGTTTTGTTTAGTATAATGGAGCCAAGTACACTTCAAGATAATATACTTTTATGCACGATGGACGATGATTTATTACTAACTGTGTGTACTAATAATAACTCTAATGAAGATGAGGACGAATTTAATTTAGTCTGTGCTGCTGCTGGACTAATAGGTCAAATAAAAAAAAACAGAACCACAATTAAAAACTATTGTGAAGAAGTAAGAGTATTTTATGATAAAGTTGGATAGTATTATTAAAAGCAAATATTTTGTAGATTGTAGGGAATTATACGGCAACAGAGTTTTCAAGCCATTTTAGGGTAACGAAGTTCTTATTTCAAAAGTTGGCAGAAAACTTTCAAGAATCTCAAATCTACCAGAAATTAATTGCAGCAAATTCGAGGGCTAGCATCAGTGCAGAGAAACACATACTAATATTTTTGTGGTTTGCTGGCCACCAAACATCTTGTTTTCGGGACGTGGCAGACCGATTTGATGTTTGCCTGAGTTCTCTGTACGAAGTCATCACACGTGTTATGATGTTCCTCAGTTCAATGGCTACTCAAGTTATCAATTTTCCATCGGAACAAGAAAAATCCGTAACAAAAGAGTTTTATAATACACATAAATCGTTTCCCAATGTAGTTGGCTCAATAGATGGCTCTCATATTCGAATTGACCGACCCACTGATAGACCTACGGACTATTTCAATCGAAAGGACTACCATTCTATAGTTCTCCAAGGAGTATGTAATGAAAAATTAAAATTTTTTGATGTATATATAGGTTACCCAGGATCTGTGCATGATGCAAGAATTTTTAGGAACTCTTCACTACATACAAAATTGAATGAAGTTTGTGTTGATGGAGAATATTTATTAGGCGATAGCGCTTATCCGCTCTTAACAAAATTACTTACACCTTACCGAGATAATGGACATTTAACATTAGTGCAAAAAAACTTCAATACCAAGTTAAGTTCCTGCAGAGTGTCTATCGAACATGCTTTTGGTTTATTAAAACAGAGGTTTCGACAGTTATACCATCTAAAACTTAAAGGACCGCAACGTATATGCCATTTTATAAGAGCTTGCTGTGTACTTCATAATTTATCAATTGATGACAATTTATCATTTGAATCTGAAGATGCAGTCAATGATGGTCAACCAGAATTGTTGATATGTCAAGAAAATCAAAATCGAGAAGGCAGTAAAATACGTGACAATATCAGTAAGGATTTAGTTAGAAGTGCTCCTTAGAAATACAATTAAATATCTTGGTTTATTTATTATAAGAGTTAATAGTTTAAAATTTAAAATTAAAATATCATAATTTAATTGTTTCTTTTTTGAAGTAGTTGCTCCAAAATTCTATTTTTTAGTTTCAGTTCGTCCAGAATTTCTTGATTTTGTTGAAACTTTCTTGCTTCCATTTCTTCCCTCTTTTTGCTGGTCTCAGCATACACCTGCCGTATTTGCTGCAACTCTTTTAGTGCATCGGTCATCTGTAAATTTCGCCTAGGGGTTCTAACGATATCTAACTATTTAACTAGAAATTCCCCATGAAATTTTGATGTTGCAACTGCGTCATTCGTTGCCATTATTCAATTTTTTCAAATATATCTTTATTTTGGCGTTCCTTCAGGGCGCCGGCCCCACGGTGTAGACGCTCCGCCCTGGGGCCCTCGTTGTGGCTCAATGTGCAAACTTTCATAGATAATTTTTACAAAAAGTCTATAAATAATAGAAATCAGTTTTGTCCGTGTACCGGGCCTCCGCGGGGCCCGGGCCCTGGTGCCCGGCACCACTCGCACCACCTGTTGCTACGTCACTGCCTCCACCACAATTTCTAATTTAACATAACCTCAAATCCTCGTCTTTAGAACGTTTAGAACCACTTCCAACTTTAAATTGTGGCGCACGTTTGTACTAGCAAAGCAACCTCAAAAAGTTGGAAATTAATCATTTTACCCCATTGGTAGTGTAAGATGACGAACATATTGGGGTAAAATGAATATCGCTGGGTGCGAAGTGCATAGTGGGGGTATTAAAAATCGACGCCAGCGTCCTCTGCGGACAAATTGTGCAAAAAACCTGGTCAGATGGCACGCACCCATTGGCTGGGTGGGTAAACGATGCCAGCGTCGGCTGCGGACAAATTGTGCAAAAAACGTGGCCAGATGTCACACACCCAGCAAATACCATTAAAATTGCTACATTCTTCGTGCCACCATTTTTGGCAACTGTTGCAACAAATCGGTATTCGGGGCATCTTAAACTAAACTAATAATAATTATTTTAATATGGGACAAAGACTATAATATTCTTAAGAAAAAAATTTAAAGTAAACCATTGAAGGTTATGTTGACTATAACTCGTCAACTTACCCAGGCCATCTTGCCCCAAGAGGTTGTCTTTGATAAAATTGTTGCAAAATAAATAATTCCTTTGGTTATTTTGAAATACCCAGTGTTGTAATCCATATTTTAAGGCGTGTAGCTTAATGAGTATAATAATAAATTATATTCTTACCTTTTAATTTAATCGAAACCACTTATTTTAAAAGGTCGTTTTTTATAACTCAACATGTGATTTAACATAAGTACCTATATTGTTAAAAGTAAAAATTGCAATTAGTCATAATTGTCTGCACTACATCGTCTATGCATAATGTAGATGGAATCACGAGTAATTATTTCTAATATTATTATTAATACGATTTTAAAGCGGTTAGTCTTCTTACCACCTTCGTCATCTTACCCCAAGTTCCCCTACTACTGTAAAGTGCATAATAGAAAATATCGATTGATACATTTTCAGAAAATAGAAAAATAAAGTTAAAAAAGTTGAGTTAATTTTTAACTATTTCAAATCGACGCGGGAATTTAATGTTCCCACTTATAAAAGGTGAACTGAAAGCGTTCGTTTGTACTTGTAAAAATGCTGCACGAAGTTGAACTGGTGACGTCACAATTTTCGAGTTCAGTTCAAGTTAGTTCATACAAACGAACAAACCTATTGTTACTAGTTGAAAGTCATTTAAAAAAGTAATTGGAATATTAAAAAATATACTGTTAATAAAATAAGTAGCGATTATAAAGCTACAGTATAAGAAAATTCCAGGAATTTCTCTTTTTCTCTAAAGAGTAATTTCCTTACATTAGCATTATCGCTAGAACTAGAGACGATTCCCTAGATCTGGCATCACTGTTCAGAAGTTGAACTGACATTAAACTGCTACCAATCCCCATGCCAAGTCGCTATAAAAGTCACCAAAATGATTACGTTGCCCACAAAAATGTTTGATACCAAAAACAAAATGCAATATATTTACTATTATTTTTCTATACTTCTATTCAAGAAGGCGATTTTATGGATTAGGAAAAGTGTCGCACTGCATCATAAATTTATTGTTCTTCACTCTTAAATACTATTTTTATAAAAAAAATTTGTACCTAATTCTGAAATTTATGGTTCTTATTTACAGTTACAGTACCTACAGCGCCCAGTTACGCTTTTGTTAAATTTACATTTTTTTATCGAGATATAAATTTTTCAAAACTTACGTACTTTTATGCAATAAATAATTTATAAAACTGTATTGTTCGCATAAACGTCCCATTTGAATTAAATAAGTTGTATATAAAAAATTTATATTGCAAATAATTTATTATTATAAACTACAAATATGGGCCATAACTTCATCACAAATAAGAAAAACAGTAACAATTATTGTTCAAAAATAGTTTTAATTATCAAATCATCAGTAAACAACAAATTATTTAAGGTTATGTCAATCTACCGGATGATCCACCGGCAAAACATCTCGGTTTACAAATCATCTACCCGGTAGATGAAGTCGGTGCATGACAATGCACCGGTATAATTTCCGAACGTCGCTTCCCCTTAACCGGTACAATTTTCGAACGCGAAAGGTTGCACCGGTATATACCGGTATAATATTCGAAAACGCCTTTTATGTCATTTTCGCGAGGAACGGTTAGAGGGGAGGTAGATTTTGGTTAAAAAGTTACCCAACCAAAGTTAACCAAAGACGACCGCTCAAAATCACTAGGCGTTTTCGAATATTATACCGGTGCAACCTTTCGCGTTCGAAAATTGTACCGGTTAAGGGGAAGCGACGTTCGGAAATTATACCGGTGCATTATCATGCACCGACTTCATTTACCGGGTAGATGATTTGTGAAGGTGAACCGAGATGTTTTGCCGGTAGATTATTCGGTGGATTTGACATAACCTTAAATAATTTGTTGTTTACTGATGATTTGATAATTAAAACTATTTTTGAACAATAATTGTTACTGTTTTTCTTATTTGTGATGAAGTTATGGCCCATATTTGTAATTTTATTTGAATATTATTTTGTAGTTTATAATAATAAATTATTTGCAATAAGGTAAAACACCCAGCACTTGAACACCGCAAGAAATGGAACTAGTACTTGAACAGATTTTTGAAATTGTATTAATGCAAAAACGGAATATTCATAATAAGTAATATCCGTATTTTATAATTACTTGATGATTTAGCAATTGATTTCTATAAGTTTTTTTAAATTATAAATCGAAATAATTATATTTTTGTTAACTTGAAAGTTGGCATATGGAATAGCCGATAAGCATGCTACTTTTGCCATGGAAAGTTACCCGCGCAATCACAGTTTTTAGGTTATGAACTTGAACTCGAAAAAACTAACATAAAATGATACAATATTGTATCAATATTGATACAATATTGCCAAATGTATCTTTAGAATATCGATTGGATTTTTGTTTGATTTTGACTGATTTTGACTATTTTCACACGTGTTCAAAATTACGGCTGCGATTCAAAATAGATTGTTCAATTACAGCTGCATTTGAAGTATATTTTAAAAACCTTGTAAAAATATGATAATTTTATTAATTATTCCTTTTTTCTTTGCTATTATATGCAAAACTATCTATATTTTTATAAATAACATATTTTAATCAAATTAATCGAATTTTATTTGCTTAAATTAGAGTGAAATAGGTTTTACTTTCAAAACTGTTCAACTAGTGGGTGTTTTACCTTATATACATTTTTTATATACAACTTATTTAATTCAAATTGGACGTTTATGCGAACAATACAGTTTTATAAATTATTTATTGCATAAAAGTACGAAAGTTTTGAAAAATTCATTAAAACACACGAAATTTGAAAAAAAAAACATTTAAATTGATACATTTTTGAAGAAGTTATGACGATGAGCATAAACAATGACCCTCTAAAATATTGAAAAATTTATATCTGGATAAAAAAATGTAAATTTAACAAAAACGTAACTGGGCGCTGTACTGTAACCTGTAACTGTAAATAAAGAACCATGGACAATTTTAGAATTAGGGATCGTGGAATTAGGTAGGTATAGACTTAATAAAACAAATTTTTTTTATAAAAATAGTATTTAAGAGTGAAGAACAATAAATTTATGATGCAGTGCGACACTTTTCCTAATCCATAAAATGTGGGGTAGGTACATAAAATCAGTTTACAAATCTTTAGGTTCTGAATTTTTAAACTTTGGCGCGTACTTTATTAACCTGAGCGTTCGTAAATTCCATCTACCGTTCCATCCACCGGTGCATCAGCTGTTTTCAAACGGTGAACCGGCATTCACCGGAAGATATCTACCGGTATAATTTTCGAAAACGCCTACTGGTTACTCTTTGCAGTTACTTTTTGCGCCATCTGTGTGCGCCACAATTTAAAATTTAAAGTTGGAAGTGGTTCTAAAATGGATTTGTGGTTATGTTAAATTAAAAACTAAACAATCGTTATAAATTAATTTTCGAAGTTATAAAATCGTTTTGATTATTATAAATATTTTGTTGTAGAATTAGCGTTATTTTATATTAAAAATATTGATTTTTAGTTGGTTGTTAATGAAGATTTAAGTTAAATTAAATAAAATAATTATAATCTTTGGTGTTAACTGCGAAGGTGTATCTTTTTCTTGGTGAAGAATGACATTGCAAATCATTTGAAAGGTAAATGTAAATAAAAATCTTTTTTTATGTTTGAACATTGTATTCATATTAATTTACAGATCTTGAAGAAGCAATAAAATATATAAAGGAACTGTATTCAGAAAATCAGGGATAATTAATCGACCTTACAAGTAGGTAGATCCTACGTTGTAGTTTGAAGTTGAACTTGAGAAGAAATTGATAATGATAAATATACTTTAATGAGTATTAATTAATTTATTGTTACAATTTACGGTAATGGATCAATCAAATGAACTACAAAGCTAGAGATTACTCGGTGGCTGATTTACCTTATTTTTATATCATATTTTGGATATCAGTTATATTAGAAAGGTAACTTTTGTGTTCTTTACGTGTTTAAAAATTAATATTTTTTTTTATAATAAATTTTATATTGTAACTTTTTGCTAAACTAGAATAATATTGATTATTAATTTTCAGGTCTATGGAAAAAGCAAGGTGATCGATTACTAATATCCTAGAGTTGGAAGAAAGTATTAATTTGATTATGAAGCTGCGGATATGCATTTTTACAATAAGGTTGGAACACCATAGAATAATTCTCAGGTGTTAGGTATAAAGGGCTTAAGTCAGAAAATGGAAATTTTTTTTTATTGCTGGAATGAAATCTATTTTGAATGCTCTTTCGACTGGTATAAATTTTTTAGTAAATTTTATTTTATTAGCGCAGTAATGGTCTGAAAATAAAAATATTAAATCAAAAATAATTGTATGCCGTTCCGTATAAAGGGCGTAAGTTGACTTATGCTTCTGAGGCCACTATATATTCCGTATTCCGCTACATATTCCATTCGGTATAAAAGGCGTAAGTTGACTTATGACTTATTAATTACCCGATTTACAATTTGCATTACAAATTTCTTTCTTCATTTTCTCAAAACTACGTTTTATGACTTAAGCCCTTTATACCTAACACCTGAGAATTGAAAATTAAGAAAACGAAAAAATGTGAAAACATAGTTATTTCAAGTAGTACACACTCTGATATAAAATTTATTTTTATTTAATAACATTTATATTAACCGTTATAAATAAAAATTGTAACAACTGAATTATTAATATTTAGATTAATCTTGCAGCTATCGCATTTCTTTTTGTTCCATTTCTTTTTTCCTGTAGTTCTCTGCATGGTGGTCCTACATCACTAGCTATAGTATTGTTATTATTATTGTCTTCCATTTGCCATTCATCGTTGCATAAATAACAAAAATTATGCAAAACACAGGCAGCAGTAGTTATTTCAATTCCTTTTGAAACTGCCTGTGTCTATATAATGGAGTCTTGCCCATCTCCCTTTTACTAAACCATACGTTTTCAATACATACACGATCTGAACTTAAACAGATGTTATGACTTTTTTCTATCACCTATTATATGAAAATCTTCATTCGGAAAAAATTTTTGTTTTCCAAACTCTTCAATGTGTTTCACTAACAATGAGTTTGAAAAAACTCTTGAATCGTGAAGCGAACCAGGAAATCCAACAAACACGTAGGTAAATATTTTTGATCTGCAGAACAGATTCCCATTAAATTAATAGAATGGCTTTGATGCCGATCAATGTAGCTATCTTGCTGGCTGGCATTGATTTTAACGTTTATATGGCTCACATCAACGGCTCCGATACAACCCGGGTACTTACGAACAGTAGCGGATCCAGGGGGGGGGGCACGGGGGCACGTATATTTTTATATTTTTGTGTGATATGATAACAGTTATTGTTGACTTTTTTGCCCATCTGGCCCCTTGTGCCCCCCCCAGAAAAAAATCCTGGATCCGCCCTTGCTTACGAAAACCATTTTTAACTTAATTGAATTCATTTTGTGTTTGTGGCCAACGTATGAATTCATTTTTTAAGTTCACCACAAAATATAAAAACACATTAACTAGTTTCATAACTGGCACTAATAAGTTAAATCGATCTGCAATACAATGTAGCGTATCTTTTATGTGCAATATACCACAAGAAAACCAATAATGCTTTTTCAGGAACAATAGGATAATTTCCACCTCGATATTTTTTTTAATTAACCCTTTATTATCCTTGTTTGTTGAATTTTTGGTTACGCAAAATAACCAACGAGAAGGGATGTTGAACCAGTTTCAACAACTCATTGAAATTAAGAAGAAGAAAAGAAGATATACTTCTAGCACGGACTCTGATAGTTCAGAATCTGATGGGCGAAGAAAAAACCACGTCGTCGTTCCAAATAACATTGTTATAGATTTTAATAATAAATAATATTTTTAAATAGATTCTTAGTTAGTTACTTTTTTATACCCGTCCACCATTGCTATGTAAATCTATATCAAATTTTAATATCTATCAAACAGATTAGTCCTTACAAGTAATAAATAAAAGCAAACAACTTGAAGAATAAATCATTGTTTACATTATTTCACAAAAGTTTGGTTAGTTTTCATTTCAATTTTTAACCAAAAGTCTCTTTTTGCATTTTCGCGACCACAAATGGTTATTTCAAAAATTGTGGTGGGGGACTAACCAAAGGTGACCAAAAGTAACCGAGCGGTACTAACCGGGATCCTCGCGAAAATACGCTTTTTGAGCGGTCGTCTTTGGTTAACTTTTTTGGTTAACCAAAATCTACCTCCCCTCTAACCGTTCTCGCGAAAATGACATAAAATCTAACCGGTTACTTTTGGTTAACCAAAATGCCTCGCGAAAATACGCCTCAAGTGTCTCTGCGTTCGAACGGCCGCGTTCAAATGTCCTAGAGAGCGCATAGACCGAACGCTTAAAGCACTTCCTAAAAATCTTACTAGGCGTTTTCGAATATTATACCGGTATATACCGGTGCAACCTTTCGCGTTCGAAAATTGTACCGGTTAAGGGGAAGCGACGTTCGGAAATTATACCGGTGCATTGTCATGCACCGACTTCATCTACCGGGTAGATGATTTGTGAACCGAGATGTTTTGCCGGTGGATCATCCGGTAGATTGACATAACCTTAAATAATTTGTTGTTTACTGATGATTTGATAATTAAAACTATTTTTGAACAATAATTGTTACTGTTTTTCTTATTTGTGATGATGTTATGGCCCATATTTGTAATTTTATTTGAATATTATTTTGTAGTTTATAATAATAAATTATTTGCAATATAAATTTTTTATATACAACTTATTTAATTCAAATGGGACGTTTCTGCGAACAATACAGTTTTATAAATTATTTATTGCATAAAAGTACGAAAGTTTTGAAAAATTCATTAAAACACCCGAAATTTGAAAAAAAAAACATTTAAATTGATACATTTTTGAAGAAGTTATGACGATGAGCATAAACAAAGACCCTCTAAAATATTGAAAAATTTATATCTGGATAAAAAAATGTAAATTTAACAAAAACGTAACTGGGCGCTGTACTGTAACTTGTAACTGTAAATAAAGAACCATGGACAATTTTAGAATTAGGTAGGTATAGACTTAATAAAACAAATTTTTTTTATAAAAATAGTATTTAAGAGTGAAGAACAATAATTTTATGATGCAGAGCGACACTTTTTCTAATCCATAAAATCGCCTTCTTGAAGGGCCATCACCCATAAAATTGAAAAGTCAAATAATTTATTATAACTTATTAATTTATTAAGATGATGAAAACTTAAAAATAAAGTCGTAAATAGAATAAGATAAGTAACAAAAAAAATAAAGGTAAAGGTAGGTACATAAAATCAGTTTACAAATCTTTAGGTTCTGAATTTTTAAACTTTGGCGCGTACTTTATTAACCTGAGCGTTCGTAAATTCCATCTACCGTTCCATCCACCGGTGCATCAGCTGTTTTCAAGCGGTGAACCGGCATTCACCGGAAGATATCTACCGGTATAATTTTCGAAAACGCCTACTGATTCTTGTGTAATTTGGTTTATATTTCATGTTTGTTCCTTCTGTTTGTATTATGTATTTATTATGTTAATGTATGTTTTTCTGTTTTATTTATTTATGGAAATTTCCGTAAATAAATAAATAAAATGTATATTTTCAAGAACTAAAAAAAAGGATAACCAAGAATGTAGGTGGATTAATCCAGAAGCATATCAGGAAGTCTGCGAATTTCTTGTTCCATTTTTCAATTTTTACCTCTAACTCATAAACAGATCTACTAAATCTATACTTTTTGCTTGTGAGCATATCTTTCACTTTAAAATATACCAACAAATTATTATTACAAGTTAATAAGTTAACAAATTAAATATCTTTCACTTTTATTCACACGGCCTTTAAAAATTATAATGATTCGCTTGTTTGAGAGCCACTGGCATTAAATGTAAAAGGCGTATTTTCGCGAGGCATTTTGGTTAACCAAAAGTAACCGGTTAGATTTTATGTCATTTTCGCGAGAACGGTTAGAGGGGAGGTAGATTTTGGTTAACCAAAAAAGTTAACCAAAGACGACCGCTCAAAATCACTGGTTACTTTTTGTGGTTACTTTTTGCGCCATCTGTGTGCGTCACAATTTAAAATTTAAAGTTGGAAGTGGTTCTAAAATGGATTTGAGGTTATGTTAAATTAAAAACTAAAAATCATTATAAATTAATTTTCGAAGTTATAAAATCGTTTTGATTATTATAAAGTTTGGTAAAGTGAAATAAACGAATATAATTTACACTAAGGTGCGAAGGTGTATCTTTTTCTTGGTGAAGAATGACATTGCAAATCATTTTGCAATCGTGGGTAAATGTAAGTAAATAAAATTCTTTTTATGTTTGAACATTGTATTCATATTAATTTACAGATCTTGAAGAAGCAATAAAATATATAAAGGAACTGTATTCAGAAAATCAGGGATAATTAATCGACCTTACAAGTAGGTAGATATCCTACGTTGTAGTTTGAAGTTGAACTTGAGAAGAAATTGATAATGATAAATATACTTTAATGAGTATTAATTAATTTATTGTTACAATTTACGGTAATGGATCAATCAAATGAACTACAAAGCTAGAGATTACTCGGTGGCTGATTTACCTTATTTTTATATCATATTTTGCATATCAGTTATATTAGAAAGGTAACTTTTGTGTTCTTTACGTGTTTAAAATTTAATATTTTTTTTATAATAAATTTATATTGTAACTTTTTGCTAGAATAATATTGATTATTAATTTTCAGGTCGATGGAAAAAGCAAGGTGATCGATTACTAATATCCTAGTGTTGGAAGAAAGTATTAATTTGATTATGAAGCTGCGGATATGCATTTTTACAATAAGGTTGGAACAGCATAGAATAATTGAAAATTAAGAAAACGAAAAAATGTGAAATAGTATATTGTTTAGCAAGGGATGAAACTAGATGATTTCAGACGAGGGTGGATTGCTTTCCCGTGCGAAAGCGAGGGCTGACATCACCCCGAGTCTGAAATCGTGTTTCATCCCGTGCCCAAATATACTATTTTTCATATTACCTGTAATGAATCTGAGAGTTTTCATAAAATATAAGAATTGTCAGCTGTCACATTAATTGTTTACAATTAATAAATTCAATTCTGACAGGTTTAAAATGAAATCAAAAACTGAGTAAGCGGGCAGAAACTTGACGCTTTCTTTCCTAGGGCAGAAACCAATTTAGTTTCTGACCAACAGTCGCGTTGATCTGCAATTGTCGTGTTTCGACTGTCTCAACATGCAATGAAACTCGCAGTTTCATGACAGGTAATATGAAAACATAATTATTATTTCAAGTAGTACACACTCTGATATAAAATTTATTTTTATTTAATAACATTTATATTAACCATTGTAAATAAAAATTGTAACAATTGAATTATTAATATTTAGATTAATCTTGCAGCTATCGCATTTCTTTTTGCTTCCGCTCTTCTGTAGGCTGCTCTTTCGTTTTCATGTAGTTCTCTGCATGGTGGTCCTACATCACTAGCTATAGTATCGTTATTATTATTGTCTTCCATTTGCCATTCATCGTGGCATAAATAACAAAAATTATGCAAAACAGGCAGCAGTAGTTATTTCAATTCCTTTTGAAACTGTGCCTCTGTCTATATAGGAGTCTTGCCCACCTCCCTTTTACTAAACCAAATACGTTTTCAATACATACACGATCTGAACTTAAACAGATGTTATGACTTTTTTGCACTTGTGTCATATTGTAGGATCTAGGAAACGGTTTCATGAGCCACGTTTCACCTATTATATGAAAATCTTCATTCGGAAAAAATTTTTGTTTTCCAAACTCTTCGATGTGTTTCACTAACAATGAGTTTGAAAAAACTCTTAATCGTGAGCCGAACCAGGAAATCCAACAAACACGTAGGTAAATATTTTATCTGCAGAACAGATTCCCATTAAATTAATAGAATGGTTTTGATGCCGATCAATGTAGCTATCTTGCTGGCTGGCATTGATTTTAACGTTTATATGGCTCCCATCAACGGCAACAACAACAATTAAGAAGAAAAAAAGAAGATATACTTCCAGCACGGACTCCGATAGTTCAGAATCTGACGGGCGAAGAAAAAAACCACGTCGTCGTTCCAAATAACATTGTTATATATTTTAATAATAAATAATATTTTTAAATAGATTCTTAGTTACTTTTTTATATCCGTCCACCATTGCTATGTAAATCTATATCAAATTTTAATATCTATCAAACAGATTAGTCCTTACAAGTAATAAATAAAAGCAAACAACTTGAAGAATAAATCATTGTTTACATTATTTCACAAAAGTTTGGTTAGTTTTCATTTCAATTTTTAACCAAAAGTAACTTTTTGCATTTTCGCGACCACAAATGGTTATTTCAAAAATTGTGGTGGGGGACTAACCAAAGGTGACCAAAAGTAACCGAGCGGTACTAACCGGGATCCTCGCGAAAATACGCTTAAAGTTACCACAATCGTTTATTCTGGTGATTTTGATGTCACAGATTTTTGACAATGACAGTTGACCATTTTACATTTTTGACAAACAGTAAATTATTATTGATTGTTTTTCGCGTTAACTAAAATTTCGATAAATTATATTTTTGTTGTAAAGTAATGATTGATGGTAATGCCGGGAAGATTATCACGGAGTGTTAATAATAATGAGTTAATAATTTTTATTACGATTGCGAAAGATACCACCTGAGCAACCACTTTGCTTTCTACATTTTTTTGTGTTAATAAGACCTAACTTAATTTTTAACATAAATAAAAGCTTTTAAAAAGCAAACGCCTGTAATAATGAATGCTTTTCAGAATTGCTACGAAACTTCCGATTCTATTCCTTTATATCTTCCTCAGCAATTGTACTTAAAACCAATTGCTCGCTTAAACATTTCTCTTCAATTGCCCTCCAGGATGTTGGGTAAAAATGTATCAAATTGGGAGGCAATGGAAAAATTACGGACTATGATTAAACCAGAGAAGTTTATTTCATTGAAAGTTACAAAAACAAACTTGGAATTTATTCGATTTGAAGCGGAACTTGACACTAAAATCATTTTGGAAAAAGTGATTACAAAGCTGGACAATAAAATGATTAAACTGAAAGATTTTCCTGAATTAATGAAGCTTCGAGCAGGTGAAGCTAAATTAAAATTTCCAACTCGACACGTTTGGGATTCATTTTTTAGAGATACAAAAGATATGAACGAAATGAAACCCGGAGAGAGACCAGATACGGTTTATTTATCAAACTTGCCTATTAAATGGTTTGTCCCTTATCATTTATCGGGCGAAGACGATGCAAAGCCTGCAGAGAAAATATTTTTTCGTGTGTTTGAAAAGTTTGGGCGTATTCGAAATATCGATGTGCCGATTTGTGATCCATACCGAAATAAAATGAAATCGGAAGTATCGGGTATGCATATGTACGATTTTGATGAACAGCATTATTTTGAAGGCTACGTTCAATATAAAGATTACATAGGCTTTACTAAAGCAATGGATGCTTTACGTGGAATGAAATTATTGCATAAAAGTGAAAGTGACGCTCATACTGTTAACATGAATGTTGATTTTGATAAAAGCAAACATTTAAGCGATGCATCTATTCGTAGAAGAGAGATTGTTAGGGATAGATTAGTTAAAAAGGAAATTGAGAAAGAAGAAAAAGAAAAAAATCAAGAGGAAGCAGAAAATTGCAGGATCCAAGCTGAAAGGTTATCATTGTATTACAAAATAGTGTGGATGATTTTGTCTAGTATTTTACGTTTTATCTTTAACTTTTCTTTTTATATCAGCATGGTAGGACGTGCAATACTAGACAATAACAGTACTAATACTTTTTTTTATTTAATTATTTGAATATGTTAATCCTGAATTCAAAGAGAAAATTATTCAAGTCAAGGAAATTATAAGTTACTGAAATAATTTAAATTTAAGGCTGTTCCATATCTATCATAAGTAATTGTACTCAAAATTTTATAAAAGGAAAACCATTGTCAATGACCAAACCATGTCAAGTGGCATGAAGTTCTTGCTACTTCTGCTAGGCGAAGTTATTGGTTAATTAACCAAACATCTTCCATGATTGGTTAGGTAGGATGACGTAACATTAAAGTTCTATGGCAAGGACTTTACACACAAATTATGTATACAAATTTTTTTTAAATTTATCAAATTTTACTGTATGTAAAATGATATTCAATATCATATCAATCTGGCCCTCGCCAATCATAATACAACCCACATTTTCTATTCTTGATTTCATTTTGTCGTTTTTCTTTGGTTTCTTTGTCACAACTAACTTGCTAAGTTATTCTAATAAACTATCGCTCTTTAGTTTGGGTTTTCAGTTATTTTGAAATTACAGAATTTTGCTCACCACCTAAGCCCAGCCCCTGATTTAAAGTGTTTGTAGTTTAAACGTTTTAATATTTTGTATACATTTCAGTAACAGTACTTATGATCAAAATTTCTATGTATGAAATTTAATAGGGTGTGAGGTGTAGTTATAATTTGTAGGCAACTTGAAATTGATGAAAAGTTGGCAAAAGAGCAGAGACGATATGAGCGTGAAGAAAGAAGAAAAACCAAATTGTTGGCTAAACTGAAAGTTAAAAGTTCAGAAGATATAAATGAGAAAATTGTAAAAGAAGAAAAGAAACTACTGAAAGCTCAAAGGAAATTGGAAGCTATTCGGCTGATTGAAGAATTGTTTAAAAGAATTAATGTACCTTTATGATGTATTTTTTTGCTACTAATATTTTTAATACAATTTATTTTAGATAAAAAAGGAGAAAAATAAATTGGAATCAAAGAAAAATAATGAAGGAAGTGAGGTAAATTTCATCGTGTATCATAAGTTTGCAATGTTTTGATTAAATTTTATACAAATAGTTACATCGTCTCAAAACTTCAAGTGAAATGGAAGTTCGGCAACAAAAAGAGAAGCTTAATCAAGTTATTCAAGGTCGTACCGTTTTAAAAAGTTTATTAACAGATAGCTCTCATGTTAAAAATCACGATGATAGTTCCAGCTCTGATTCATCAACAAAGAAAAAGGAGAAAAGAGAAAATTTTCAAAATAATCGAGGTTTGTAATTGGATATATTTTTTCAATTTATAGTATTCATTTACTTTCACACATAAAATATTTATGATCTTCTATTAAAGGAATGACATCTCAAGCAAATCAACAGATAACAAATGTGATTCCTACTGGAGATTGGTACAATGGTTATCCACCGCCGAATGGCATGTTTCCATATCAAGTTCCTCCAGTTTATTCACATCCAATGAATTATCAATTTAATTATCAATCTCACAATAGAGGCAGAGGGAGAGGCGTGTACCCTGGATCTTCTCGAAGTAATTTAACTGTTAAAAATTTACAATTGATAATATATTTATTTAATGTATAAAATGTTCTAGGTAATTACTATCCGAGAGGCGGAAGAGGGCGAAGATATCGAGGACAAGGTTCAACTGTGTATCCTCCAGAGCTGCATGCCCAGTATTACCGATATTTTGAAAAATTTTTAGACAAATATGATGAACACGATCATCGTCGTAGTCGAAGTGGATCACGTTCTAGATCGCGTTCTCGACGTAGGAGTTTATCTCGTTCACGACAGAGAAGTTTGTCTCGTTCAAGAAGAAGATCTCGTAGCAGATCAAAGTCATCTTCGAGGCATTCTAGATCAAAATCTCGTAGTAGATCAAGAACTAGGAGATCTCGTAGGTCGTCCAGGTCTAAATCAAGGTCAAGATCATCCTACACACATTCAAAAAGAAAATCATCGCATTCAAGAAGACGGTCAACCAGTGCAAAACGATCAACCAGCAGACACTCTCGCAGTCGATCTCATAGTAGAAAATCTAAAGAGAAACGTAAATCTCGATCGCCCAGTTACAGATCAATAGATAGTTCAAAGTTTATATCTCCAAGTCGTTTAAGAATGCCTCGTTCAAAATCCTGGTCACTTCCAAATTGAGAAAGTAATATAAATGTATATTAATATTTTATAAATGTAATGGAAGTTGTTGGTTTTTATATAATTCGATTTATTAATAATACTTATAGAATAATAATTATTTTTCTTTGAAACGTTTTTTAATTTCATACTTGGTAGATGGTAAATCTGTTTATTGTTTTATAGGGTAAGAATGCACTGCATGGAATCTCATTTCAACCAGTTTCAGAAAGAACGCATATGCAAGATTTTGTTAATTTTACAGTAGGCTAAAAAAGTTTATTTACATGCAAGAAGAATATCTCCATTGTTTTAACAAATTTTAATGATCACAAACAAGTTTAAACCAGTATCACTCAAAAATAGTTAAATTGATGATTATAGAACACGACTGTTATTTTTTATCTAAATCATCGTAACGAATTTTGGAAGGTTAATAAATAAATTGGACCCCATTTATTTGGTGAAATTGAATGAGATAATTTTATAAAATTGGAGACAGAGTAGCTGCAGAAAATACATCTCGGTAGAATTGGGGGTCAATTGTAGCATAATTTAACATAGTGAAAAAAAATACGCGGAAATCAGGTTTTTGCGAATTTTAATTATTGGGTGGTTTTTGTAAACGCATAGGGCAAAGTAAATTTGAGTCACACTATCAAAGCCCATACGATTTACTTGAGATTTATTCCATAAATTTGATTGGTAAAATTTATGGAATATCAGATCTAAGGAATTCTTGACTAGGAAATTTTTAAATACATGTTGGTGAAAACGGGCATTAAACTGAACTACTCTATTTAATGCCAAATATCGTCGCTGGTTTGTAGTAAGGGCGAATAAAGGGCCATTTACATAAGCTTAGTGTAACTTTAACCCTGCTTTTAAGCCATTTTACGAAAATGCGAATTATATATTTCTCAGACGAGCGACTAACGGCAGCCGGGTCTCAAAAATCTCCGTCCAATAGGAGCGAACTAACGTCGCGCGCATTCGTTTTAAATTTGACGTTTAAAAATGTATAAAGTTAACCTATAAATTAATGTTGTCTGTAATCATTAAATTTTGACGTTTAATTATTTAGAAATTTTAAAATTCTGTTTCAAATTCACGATGAAAACAAATCAACACCGTATTTACTATATTAACAGTTTTATCTATCGCTTTTAAACGTTCAAGTTGTTGCAATAAAAGCGTTTGATGAATATATTTCATAATTTTTATTAAAAAGTAACAAATAATAATTTACAAAACAAAATTATAATAGTAACTTATGTTTTATTATGAAGAATTTTCTTATGAAAAAACTTTCTATTAAAGAAAATCTTCTTAATATATAATTTTAGGAGTATTTTAATTTTATTTTGTAAATTATTTTTAGTTTTTTTTAATAAAAATTATGAAATATTCAGCAAACACTTTTATTGCAACAACTTGAACGTTTAAAAGCGATAGATAAACTGTTAATATAGTAAATACGGTGTTGATTTGTTCTCATCGTGAATTTGAAACAGAATTTTAAAATTTCTAAGTAATTAAACGTCAAAATTTAATGATTACAGACAACATTAATTTATAGGTTAACTTTCTACATTTTTAAACGTCAAATTTAAAACTAATGCGCGCGACGTTAGTTCGCTCATATTGTACGGAGATTTTTGAAACCCGGCTGCCGTTAGTCGCTCGTATTTCTTTCTATCAATTCTTTCTCTTTGCTCAAATAATTTGAAGCATTATTTTTATATTTTATAGTAAGTAATATTCTTACGCCCGGTTTCAGCAACGCTAAATTAGAAATTTAATCTTATGTTAAATATTTAATCCTAGGTGCCACGGTATAACTTCGTCGCCGGTCAAATTACCTCGACGACTCGTCCCAGGGAGATGGCACCGCCTCTATCTGGCTAGCTCCAGCAGAGAGACTCGAAATTTTCGCCACCGAGTTTCTTCCAGATGTTTGTGAGAGGAGTAGAGTAAAATTTGCCGTGGGCGCCACGTAATCTTGGCTACTCCTCAGCACCGATCTCTCTACCCCGATTACGAGATGGTAGAGAGTTGCGGTCGAACCTCGGCAGCTCCAGATATACAAGAGTTTAATTGTTGTATATATTTATTAATTTTGGAATTTAGACAAAAAAAAACTTGAAAAATGGAAATATCACGAACAAGACAATAAAATTCCCCTCGTATAGCTATACTCGGTTCACACTTTTTAACATAAAAAAATAATTTCGCCCCTTTTTCCCCAAAAATTCTGCCCAATGAATTTTATTTTTTTTTTCTAAACAATAACAAAAAGAAAACAAGAAGAACAGTCCAAACACTTAGCTTTCTTGGTCTGGGGTGCAGGTAAAGTCCCAACTCACTGGCTGCTTCCCACCAGGACTCGGTACCCGGACTTGGTACGGACTTGTTATAAAAAAAACTTGTTACTAAAACCCTACAAATAAAAACGCGGTAGTAAACACTAAGATAAAATCTATGCTCACCTCAAGCTGTTAGGAGGGTCGACAATTAAAAAAATGAATCCTTGAGTTAAAAAGTATTTAAAAAATTGTAATTTTATCCTCGAGTGAGATTGATAATGATATCTTCGAGTTTCGCTGATTAATCCCTAGCTATAGGCTGGTTATCCCACTATACCACTTTTTCAGCCAAACTCGTACAATTTTTAATTCCACTTTTGTCACTCCAAATTTTAATTTCTATCTTTTTTTTTCACTTGTTCCATAAACAACCCCGATTTATATTATAAAAAAAATTAACCCCGTGCCAAGCTTTCTTACAACGATTATTGGACCGTTACATAGGTTAAGTCCGATTTGGGTTGCAGCAACATAATTTTTAACAAGGGTAAAGTTTAATCTAGGGTTAGTTTAACACTAGATTAAATCTGGGGTTTTTGCCACTTTTGGGTTTCAGCAACGTTAGTTTATGCTTAACACATGTTAAATACCCAAAATATTTAATTGCTCGTTGACCTGTGATTAAAGTGACATAGCTTACATTTTTTATAAATTTTTTTGAATTTTTTTTGAAAAAAGTGTTTAAAATGTCTGATTTATCCGATTTTTCTTTTTCTGATTTATCTGATTTATCGACAAGTAGTGATGATGAGGAAATGCGTATTATTCCTGGTAGAAGAGACCCTTTTACATTGTACGGTGACAGGGAATTTAAACTGCGTTATAGGTAAATTATAATCTTTTTATATTAATTATGAATTACATATTATTTATTTTATTTTGCAAATAAACAAGGTTTCGCAAAGAAAGTGTGATCGACCTAATGAACCGATTAGGCAACATGGAGCCTGAAACAAATCGGAGCAAATCTCTGTCCGGGATACTCCAACTTCTACTAACGTTGAGATTTTATGCAACGGGGTCCTTCCAGCAGCTTTTGGGTGACCATGTCAACGTTAGTAAAAGCACTACATGCAGGGTGATCAAGAAAGTTTCTGAACGGATAGCTGGTTTATCACCAGACGTTATTTACATGCCTCGATCTGATGAAATTGCTAATATTAAAATGGATTTTTATAATATTAGGCGATTTCGACCTACGAACCTAAGTATCTTCATTACATGACTAAATCCTTACTAACTACATTTCTTCTAGACCACAACTTCCAACCCTCCCCTACGATTGCACTTATTGGCCAAACCAGGTTCCAGGAAACCAGCTTGACGACCCAAGAAGATATCATCAAACAAAACAAAAATTTTATAGTGTTTTTTGGGAGAATCCTCCTGTCGAAGGAGGTCACTCTCGCCTTTTTTTATTTTTGTGTTTTTTTTTACATTAACGACAACAAAGAAGTTTTATAAATAAAAAATTTTCTAAAATTTATATTGTTTTATAAGTAGGTACCCCAAGTATATATGATTGTATAATGAATTCATTTATTAATTATTATTATTATTATACAATCGTAATTTTGCATTTAAAACTCATAATTGCTTCTGTCGACATACTATAGCTAGTTCGGATTCCTTCAATTTGTTGATAAGAACCCTACGCTTCAGCTGTTTGTTTGACAGTTTGCTCCTACTATTTTCTGCTTGTGTGGTGCGAACCCTTCTTCGTGGACAACGTCGAGTGACTTGAGAAGGCACAGAAGTTTCAGCCTCCAGTGCAGGCTGCTCCTGTGCAAGAATATCCTGTTCCTCGCTTCGAGTAGCTTCAATCTTCAATTACTGTACAACATCTTTAGCTGCTCCCCGCTTCTAGCTCCGGTCGAAGCAGATGAATTGTACTGCTTTGATATTGCCACCCATGCGTTTTTTTTGTCGATAGTAGTAACACCGTCCGTACGCTTGTTTTCGATCACATGACGGTGACTAAAAATAAAATGATTAATTAATAATTTGTATTTCGATAATACGTATTGTATTTAGTTAGCGGTACTAAATGTAAATAAATCAGTTATAATATATACCTTTTTGCCAGACGCAACACTTGTTCCCTCTCTAGGTCACTATAATTTTTGTTCCGTTTTCTTTTGTCGATTTTCTTTGGTTTTTGGTCGTTTTTATTTAGTTCTTGTTCCATTTTGTTATAATAAAAAATTTAATATGAAATGCACTAAACCTCACTTAATGATAAATTTGGACTACTGTAAGTACTATTAACTACTTTTATAGGCGTGGTTGTCGTTTCAGGATTACCACCAGAACCCTATTGCACATAACCGGAGATTAACTAATTTTACATTGGATAACGTTGCTGCAACCCATTTAAAATTTAGCAACGGATTAACTTTAACATGGATTAACTAACACAGGTTAAAGTTAATGTTGCTGAAACCGGGCATTAGACTTTAATACGTCTTGCTTGTTAAATCTGGGGGCATCCAAAACAAAACCCAGCAAACAATTTACTGATGGGCCGGCAATGGCAAAGCGTCCAAACGCCTGAAGTGACCGTGCTGGGCCAGTGTCTGTTATATACACTGGGCCGGTACCTATAGGAGAATGCGGCCGTCAGCCGGGCCAACGCTGGGTGTCTGCCTGTATAACGTGCACTCGCCCGGCAAGCGCCCGTACATTAATTTTGGTACTTTTCTGGGGTTCTAGACACAATAAAATATATATATATTTCTGTATTATATTTTTAATTACAAAAAACAAAAATTACAAACAGAAATTAAAATTCCTTCGAAAAGAAAAAACGGAAATAACCTCGCTTTCTTCTTTTATTCCGCCCACCTCTGTCAGGGGCATTTCGCAGCCACGTTTTAATTACATCTTCGACTTGGGTTTGTATGGCATCCTTAGTCCTTACCGAGACGATTCTTTCTGACGACTCCTGAAATTAAAGTGTATATAAGTATAATTTTATTGAAACAATAGAAATCGTAGAACTGATGTAACTTTATGATCAAGTTGCATGACTTGCAGAAGCGCATATAATACATAATATTTACTATTCATACACACGCAATAAATAGACGATTCATGTAATAATAGGATTCTACTTACGTATTTTCGATTTTCGGAATCCATTCCTGGGTGGGTGATGGTGAAATCTTCGCTTATTCTTACACATACCTTAGACACATACGTAGCGCGTTAAACGACATAAGACAGTTCGTTGAAGCGCAGCCAACCTGAGCTGTATAACCAACATAAAAGTAATAGATGACAAATCTTACCAAAATCCAAAAATAAAAAGACAATATCATATTTTTTATTATAATTGGTGCTTCCCGGAGCCCGTAATTTTTGAAAATACAAAAAACACATAGTGATCTGATCAACACAATAATAATTAGACGTAAAAATTATGCCTGTATTGAGATGATGCTGGAAACCTGTTGAGGGCCTACCGGCGGGCCAATGCACGTATTCAGACAGCGTTTCCATGACTCTGGTCCTGCAGCGGCCCGGTAACTGTAGCCCGTGGCCGCTTTGCTGCCAGCACTGCCGGCATAGTGCCGCCTTACGGCCGACGGTGTAGTGTTTGCTGGGAAATTTGCAAAGAATAAAAAATAATAATTTTGAAAGACCTTTTTTTTGCGTCACACACAAATTGTGTCACAAAGCAGCCAACAAAGGCCAAATTTTATTATTTTTTTTAAATTTTTATTAAAAACACATGCCAAAAATTAATATCTTATTTTGTAGTGGATAAACCAGGCTTAACGTTTATAACCTTAACCTAACCTAAAACTTCGGTAAAATTATTTGCTGTGTTATTTTTTACTGCTGAATTTGTATATTAATAGGTAAGCGGTATAATTTAAAAATTTTAACATTAATTTAGATTTTTAGTATCTACAATGAGCAAAGCAGATAAGAAAAAAAGTAATTGCTGTGTGAATTTAAATTCCGAAGAAAAATTAAAAGTTTTAGCAATTCATGGATATAGACAAAACGCCGATGTATTTCGACACAAAACAGGTTCGTTTCGTAAAATGGTGCATAAATGGGCACAATTCACATTTATAACTGCACCTCACAAAGTGATTCCTGTCGATAGCTTACAGAAAATTGAAAATGCCGATACGGGAGACTCGACGGAAGTTGGCAAGTACAAGATACATTTTTTGTACAATGTATTTAAATTTATTTTTAATCCAATCATTTAGAGCAGTACGGTTGGTTTTTTAATAGAGACGATCTAACTTTTCGTGGTATCAGAAAAGGTGGTCCTGCTATCGGTTTTGAAGAAAGTCTCACTATGGTAGAAAGAGTATTTGATGAGTACGGACCATTTGATGGTATTTTTGGATTTTCTCAAGGAGCATGTTTTGTGGGTCTATTGTGTGATTTACAGCAACGTGGATGTAGGTATCTTGGATCAAATAAAATGCAATGCAAACTACATAATTACAATATTTTAGTGTTAAAATTTAAATTTGATTTTGCTGTAATGTCATCTGGATTTAAATCTGGAAGTTTACCTCACATGAAGTATTACACGGAAAATATCGCTTTACCGGTGCTTAATATATATGGTGAAACTGACGATATTATCCCTAAAGGTAAAATTTTTGTTTTTTGACTTATCTTTCATTTATTAATTTATTTATCTATATTGTACAGAAATGAGTGAAGAATTAGGAAAAGTGTTTATTAATGTCGATACTGTTATACATCCAGGAAAACATTATTTAGCTGCTAATGCTTTGCAAAAACCTGATTATGAGAAATTTTTTGAAACTCAATTTCTGAAGAAATCTAAGAAATTACAAGAATATAAATCAGATGCCGATACAAGTTAAATCAATTTTTATTAAATAAATTTTACATGTTTGTGTTCCTTTCAAATTGTAAATTTCTCAAATAAGTTAATTTGTATACTATATTTTGTAGTGGCCACACAAAATTCTTAAATAAGAATAAAAAAGATCTTAATAATAATGTATGAAATTGGTGGTATACGCTTATCTTACACCTGAATAAACATTATAACAATGTTTTTAGCACCTTTGATAATTTATGACCACTCTTAAGTTCGGCGGTATCAATATTATTATCATAAAATAAACATTTGCAACCCCATGTAATACATGCCAATGATGTGCACCTGCATTTGGCTGGAATGCTTTTAGCATCACCTTTGATAATAATTTATGGTTTTGCTCTAGCTCAGCTGAGTAAGTAAGTAAAGTAAAGAAAGCCCTATTGATAATAAATAGAGACAGGATAGTTAGGCAAAATGCCTTTTTTTAAAAATTGGAATATTTCAGGCAGACCCAATTTAAAATCCGTTTCAGAGCATGTACTCTTCAAAAATTCATTTTTTGCTTTGCCTTTCTGGGGTGGTTTCAGCCTTTTTTGCCTTTTTCACCTATTTTGCGTTTTTTTTTGTGCTTTTTGAACCAAAATATTTCTTTTTTGCTTTTTTCAAATTTATTTCTTAATTTTATTTAAAAATTTCTAAATGTTATATTTAATAATTATAAAAATTTTAAATGTTTAAATTTGAATTCTACTAATCGGTAGAATCCGATTCTTGAAATAATCCGGTTATGCTAGACGTAATTAGTAAAACAAAACCTCTTCTCCATTCTATTATGAAGCACGCGTTATCAAATTACTACGATTCAGCGACGCCGACGTTGTTATGCTTACTTGACGAATTCAAACTTACTTGGATGCTATGTTATATTAGCTTTCCGATAAAGCAGAGAATCGACACTAGGGAAAAAATTTAAAGAAAAATTAATATAATGTTTTTGAAAAAAATCTATCGTATAAAATTATACAGGAAATTTCTAAAATACATCAATGAATTTCGAATGACGATATTGATTTAGAGCTAACTCCAGTCCAGATCAGATAAGTTCATTGAAATTTGCCCCTATCACGTCTTGCGATGTGGAGAGATCGTTCTCCACATTCAAACAAATTTTGAGTGACAGGAGAACTTTAACTGTAGATAATATCGAAAAACTTCTGGTAACACGTTGCGTTGGTATAAAAATAAAGAGAATTAATTTGAATTTGTATGATTTTTGTTGAAAAAACGTTTTTGCCTTTTTTGTACCTTTTTGCTTGTTTTTAATGCCTTTTTGCCTGCCTTTTTTTGAGGTTTTATTTTGCCTAACTATCCTGTCTCTAATAATAAATATAATACAGTTAACTTGGTTTTATTGCTAGTACCTATTGAGCTGCAATTTATCCAGCTTATGGTTTAATTTATTTAAAATATTTACAATTATGAAGGTTTTTTCAGGGAAAAATGAGTGAAAAACCTTGCGCTCTGGTCGTGCAGAAAAATAAAAAAGGTTCATCAAATAACGCATGAACAGACTGAAAAATTTGGACTTGATTTTCGGAGCAGGACTGAGCTGGTTCCTGTATTGCTTATGTACTAGGCATTTAAAAGTTACAAAACATTTTTTTTTAATTATGCATGGAAGGGGTTTTAAACAACTATTAAAATAACAAACCAGTGCATTTTGTGTGTCAGCGTGGTAATTTGAAGGCACCAGACTAGCAGGCATTATTTTAACACAAGAGTGTTTGTTTTAAAAAATTACTTCAAAAGGTTGGAGACAAATTTGAATAATTTAACAGACCAGCAGTTTTGAACATACAAAAGAGATAGTGTATATCAAATTCAAGGTTGATAGAATAAAAATTGCTACCTCCAGACCGACTTGTAACCCTTCATAGAGGAAGTCTCCACTTCACTCTGACTTCATATGTATTTGTTTTACTCGAATATTGTACCATAAGAATACACTATACTAGAATAATAAAATTGTCTATTGTTGAAATTAGAATATCTCACAACGTAAATAAATTGAACAAAAAGTAGCGTGATTTCTAAATATAATTAAATTCGATCGCCAGTTTTATCTAAAATTTTAGTGAATGAATTGTCTTAATTTGTTCCTTTTTTATAGATTATAATACATAATTAAACTGAATACTTGAGTGTCGTTATAAGGTCATCGAAGATCAAGATAAGTTCTTATCACAATTAAAATTTAATTTTCACGAGTATACTACAAATATTGAAAAGTTATTAATACATATATTAATAAATTAATTACAAATGTAATAAGTAGTGAATTATTGTTACACAAATTTGTTCGGGGTGTAAATAGTAATGGAGATATTCGTCGCAAAAGTTATTGCCATGGTGGCCTTAGGATTCAGTAGTATGTTTGTCGGTATTCTACCATCTTGCTTTTCTTTGAATTCTAGGCATCAGTGGCCTTTACTTTTATCGCTATTGCTATGTTTCGGAGCAGGGGTTTTAATGTCAACTTCATTGGTTCACATGTTACCAGAAATTAGGATTTCTATGACGAAGCATAAAGAATATGCCGAAATTATACTTTGTGCGGGTTTTTTTTTAGTTTATATTATCGACGAAGTCGTTCACTTTTTTTATGAAGATTTGCATGATCATGAGACAGAAAGCACAAGATTAAATCCCCGTGAACTAAAGAGACATCACTCTCATCCAAATAAAATGTCTTATGGAACCACCGAAAATGAAAACTATTATAGCAGAAGAAATAGCTTAAGACAGTTGCCATTTAATCCAAACTACTTTCACGAAGGGGGTGGTTGTAGCGATGACGTACCACCATCACAGTTGTGTCATGTGGGAGAAAAGGAACCTTGTAATGCTGCACCTATTGCAAATATGGGTTTACTATTGGCATTATGTATACATTCAATATTAGAAGGATTAGCTATTGGATTGCAGGAAGCGCCTCTGCAAGTAAGCTTTTATTAAAAATTAATTTATTCTCATTTGTAAGCTCTTTGGTTTAGGTATTATTACTCTTAGGTGCAGTTGCTTCTCATAAATTAGTTGTTGGATTTTGTTTGGGTGCTGAATTAGCATCATCTCAGAAAAACACGTTATTTGGCAATTTATTGTGTATTACCATATTTTCGTTGGGATCAGTGATAGGAATCGGAATGGGTATGGTAATAATCAAAGTTCCCGAGAATATATATGGCGTCGTACTTCCTATTATTAATGTTTGTATTTTGCTTAGTTCTAACGAGTGATAACTTATTGTATTGAAATTGATTGCAGGGTTTAGCTGCCGGTACTTTATTATACGTTACATTGAGTGAAGTACTGCCTAGAGAAAGAGCAAGGTGGCATAAACAACATTCTAGAAGAAGATCTGGTTTATTGCAACTTATGTCAGTTCTAATAGGCTTCACAATAATGACTGGCATTACCATTTTTATAGACAGGCATAATATTTAACTCGGACTTGTTTTAAATTTTTAGAAAAATTATAAGTTGATATAAAATCGTGAATGTAATTTGGAAGTGTTTGATTTATTTAAAATTGTTATATAACCATAGCAATATTGGCAATCTTTTGAAAAAGAAAATATTGACTGAGACGGTAGAAATAATTCTTTTTAATACGCACAACTTCAAATTCGATACAGTAATAATAAATTAAGTTGGTTAATTAAATCTAAAATCAAATCAATTAACAAAAAAACCTTTTATTACAATTATTCGAAAGGACAATAACAGAATGGATCTTAAAGAAAGTAATGAACGAAATTTAAGAGTTAGCAAAGGTAATTTTTTCTATAAATTAACATTAAAATAAGAAACAAAACAATTAAAACGCATTTTCTACAAATAAACAACAACTAATATATTGTTATAAATAAAGTAATTTAAGAATATATAAATGCTAGCTTTAAAAATTTTTCTGCAGGATTTATAATTTGTTCTATTGTTAGTTGAATTTGGATATTGTTTAAAATCAAATCCATGCAATTTGATATTATAATAATCATTAATGTTGAATCCTGGTTTGTTTTAAGATAAAATTAACATCGTCATAAGTCAAGACACAACGGCTTTTTAAATGTTTATTAAATCAAATTTTAGCCTTCTTTTCGTTACACAAAATATGTAAAGTAATTTGTCAGAAACTTCAGTTGTGTTAATTAAGGTGTGTTTTTTTAAATTATTTACAAATTTTGTGTAATAAACTACATTTTTGAAAATAATAGTGCAATGGTAATCCAGCTTCTATAAATTATGATATAGATATTAATATATAAGAAGCAAATTAACAGCAAAAAAATTGTAGTAGAATTTTTAACATTAAATATAACTATAATATTAAAAAAAACTACATTCTGGAATCTCTATTACTTGAACTTGAATTACTAGATGTAGGACTGTCTGAACCACGAGTAGCAGTCGAACTAGAAGGACTATTTGATCTATTAGCGTTACCCCAAATTAAACTATCCAAAGCTTCAAAGGGATTTCCTAAAATTGATTAAAATATATTAATATGTTGTATTGACGTTTTTATGCCGTATTTGTGTACATACTTCCAGTATTCGAAACACCTGATGCTTGACTTCCATCACTATTTCCGTCCATGGAAAGATGCTGTCTACAAATTGGACAAGTTCCGTGTAATTCTAGCCAAGGTCTTATACAAGGTTCATGATATATGTGTTGGCATGGCAGTTGTCGTACATTTTCTTTTGCCACGAAATCTTCCCAACATACAGAGCACTGTAATTTGGCTGCAATTTGCTCATTTGTTACTTCAACAACTGGTAAAGCATCGATTATTTCTTTTGATACTGGAGGTGGACCTAAATTATACAAATAATTTTGCTATAAAATTTTTAAGTATAAACAATGAATGAATGAAATTCAAAAGTTGAATACATTAGCCCCCAATTTCGTAAAATTTTTAACAAGCTGTTAAAGTTAATGTATGCATTCTATTGATCTATTGGTACTAACAGACGTTTTCTATTGGTTAGTTTTAAATTTAATGAGTTGTTCAAAGTTTTATGAAACCGTGCATAGGTCTGTTAGAAACAATGTAGTCTTATAGGAATTCTAGGCAAACTTATAAGAAAATCAACACTGCCCTAAACTTAGGATTTCGTTCCGAGTTGCCTTGTGACTTTGGACTCATTCTGAATGATAAATTCTATGGGATAAACGTTAAAATATGTATGCATATGATTATGACAACTCTTACGAGAAATTCTAGGATTAATCCAATAATATAAACTGCATTTTACACAAATTTGCGTTTTGCAATTTATGAAATTATGAACAGTTATATAGTCGGGGCCATTTGAAAGTTCTATGCTTTGCTTCATTATAACTTCCAAGTTTTCATTCTCAAATGCCCAATTTCTTCACCTCGAGATATTTCCAAGAAACAAATCTCATAGATAAATTACAAAGTAGCCAATCAGACAGCAACAATTCAAATAATAACAAGTTTGATTAGTTACTATGTAAATTATCTAAAAGATCCGTATTTTGAAGATATCTCGAGGTGAAGAAATCGGGCATAAATACTTAAGTAAATGCAATCATGCAATATAATAAAAATTTGTGTAACCTGTTCCGTCCATTTGATTTAACAGTTGTGTCACAATTGCGTCTAATCCTTCACGTCCCCAAGCATAGTCTCCTGGGTTTCCTAAAAAGAACTGCATGTTGCCACTAGTAACCCAGTCGGGACCGACTCCCAAGTTGAAAATAATTTCTTGAAGCAAATTTTCGAAAGGTGTACCATGTCTCACATTTGAAGCAGTAAGTCGAGCCAAAGTTCTAAAAATAATTCAATTAAATTACTATGCAAAATAAAATTTAAAAACAAATTAAGGTAATAAAATTAATCCCATCAGTAGTAACAAGGGGAAGACCAACTTCGGTCGTCACCGATCTTCACCACAATCATATACGTTTGAATTTTAATTAGAACTTGATCCGGTGAAAATTTAAAAATTGGAATTCAGCCAATTTGGAGAAAATCGTTATCTTTAGAATTTATTATGAATCGATACCATAATCCGATAGAATACCATAAGATTTTACTAGTAGTAACATAGGTTGTCTAGCCCAGTACCGTGAATGTATAAAATCTTCTTATGGTATTCTTACAGAATTATGTAACATTTTTTGTTCTTCAGAATCGATTTTCTCCAAATTGGCTGAATTCCGGATTTCAAATTTTCACCGGATAAAGTTCTAATTATAATTCAAGCGTATAATGGCTGTAGTGAGGATCAGTGACGGCCAAAGTTGACCCTCCCCTTGTAAGATATTTTATACTATAAGCAGAATAAAAATAATAATATAATATCTATTATATATAAGGCGGATAAGTAAATATATCGTTTTGTTACACACAAGGCTACAATTTAATTTCCTTGTGGAAATTATGTCATGTGGTGCTTTATTAGCGGGGCGGTTGCAAACGTTGTTAAAGTACATTAATAATGATAAGATGATAACCAATTTGTTATTCCAGTACGAATAAGAGAATATTGTAAGTACAATAAGCACATTTATAAACTAGTGCTATTTTCAGAGGTAATTCCTTTATAAACACCAACTCCGCCAACAGCTTGCTACAATACTCAAAATGAAGGAGATATAGGACCTTATCCTGGTGCTTTTAGCACCACCCATTCAGAACAGATAAAAATAACGATAAATTGGGCATCACGAAAAGGGGTAAGACTCACAACATCTTGCTAAAAATATAATAAAACACGAATCTCCCGAGTGGGACCACATTAACACATATAGCCTATAGGTACTTGGGAAAACAAATATTATGGCTCAATTAAATTCTGCCTACAGAAAACATAATGATCTTCTAATATCGTTTTATCTATCTATAGGTAATAGGTATAGTTATCATCAAACTGTTGAATTTAAATTACGCGGCTTAAGTTTTAGTTACAATTAAGTTGGTACTACAGTTGGCAATACTGTTTAGTAGGGTTACCTGTTAGGTAAAGCACGTTGTTAGTTGTTACAGTCATGAGTTACAGTTGTTATCATATTATGTTATCGTGTTGTTGTTATCATGTAATCAGTTAAGTTTGTTATTATAAGTTGTTATTGTTGATTTGTGTTTTCTTTTATTTTCCATTGGAATCCGCTATATTCAATAGGTTATGGGCCCAGTTCAACGCAGCCAATGTAAAATAGAAAGAAAAGGACAAAGAAAATTCGATTAAAAGAAAAACGTGGTATTCTTTTGTGGAAAGTTTTTGTAATCGTACAGGATAATTCAAGTTAAAAGAATTTGTGCGATTCAAGTGAAACGATCTGGGACAAAAGAAAAAAACGTGTTATTGATAGTATACAAGAAAAACGTGGTATTCTTTTGTGGAAAGTTTTTGTAATCGTACAGGATAATTCAAGGAAGAAGAATTTGTGCGATTCGGGTAAAACAATCAAAGAAGAACGTGGTCGTATAAATATCAAGTAAGGTTAATCGAATTTTAAGTACAGTAATGGAGGACATCGTGCCGAAGGTTTTGCCAAACACCAAGATTAATGTAAAATTTTCTTTGGGGTTTTATTGTAACTAAAAAGTGGGAGTGTTGAATTTAAATTACGCGGCTTAAGTTTTAGTTACAATTAAGTTGGTACTACAGTTGGCAATACTGTTTAGTAGGGTTACCTGTTAGGTAAAGCACGTTGTTAGTTGTTACAGTCATGAGTTACAGTTGTTATCATATTATGTTATCGTGTTGTTGTTATCATGTAATCAGTTAAGTTTGTTATTATAAGTTGTTATTGTTGATTTGTGTTTTCTTTTATTTTCCATTGGAATCCGCTATATTCAATAGGTTATGGGCCCAGTTCAACGCAGCCAATGTAAAATAGAAAGAAAAGGACAAAGAAAATTCGATTAAAAGAAAAACGTGGTATTCTTTTGTGGAAAGTTTTTGTAATCGTACAGGATAATTCAAGTTAAAAGAATTTGTGCGATTCAAGTGAAACGATCTGGGACAAAAGAAAAAAACGTGTTATTGATAGTATACAAGAAAAACGTGGTATTCTTTTGTGGAAAGTTTTTGTAATCGTACAGGATAATTCAAGGAAGAAGAATTTGTGCGATTCGGGTAAAACAATCAAAGAAGAACGTGGTCGTATAAATATCAAGTAAGGTTAATCGAATTTTAAGTACAGTAATGGAGGACATCGTGCCGAAGGTTTTGCCAAACACCAAGATTAATGTAAAATTTTCTTTGGGGTTTTATTGTAACTAAAAAGTGGGAGTGTTGAATTTAAATTACGCGGCTTAAGTTTTAGTTACAATTAAGTTGGTACTACAGTTGGCAATACTGTTTAGTAGGGTTACCTGTTAGGTAAAGCACGTTGTTAGTTGTTACAGTCATGAGTTACAGTTGTTATCATATTATGTTATCGTGTTGTTGTTATCATGTAATCAGTTAAGTTTGTTATTATAAGTTGTTATTGTTGATTTGTGTTTTCTTTTATTTTCCATTGGAATCCGCTATATTCAATACAAACTAATGCTATATATTGTTGTAAAACATTATTGCGGCCATGTTGCTTTCTAATTTCCACCAAAATTGACACTCATGTTCAGTATTGATTGGCAAATCATCATGGAAAGATGCACAGTGTATAGAAATTGTTACATAACCATCAAATCATGTGATATAACTTTATTTGGACTTTTTTCTCTCGGGTTAGTTATTCATTAGTTTTGGGGTTGCGCTAATAGTTATTAGGTTATTATTATTAGTAATTACTAGGCGATTCGGCCGCATTGACATGCTATGAGTGTGAGCATCACATAGGAATCTCGTTAATCAATTCATGCGCGCCACCACTAATTAGATGGTAGGTGATAAATCCCTTTTGGATAGGATTTCCATAAAACCATTCTTAGTGCTCACATACATCATAAAAGGAACTAGTGTGCAAAATTTCATTCTTGTAGACCCACCAATTTAGGTTGTGCGTTGTATGTCAATCAGTTTTGGTTTTTATTAAGTGGATAATTATCCAATAAGTACATATCTCGCTTCAAATGGAAATTTTGGTTAAACTAACCTTAACGAATTTTGGAGATTGGAAATTTCAAGAAAAATTTACCAACACCAATTTTGTAGAACATAAAATTGTATTTTCCTACTTCCGATAGTGAAAGTAGACTTTTCAAGCTATCAGTTGATGGGTTGAAAGTATAATTTTAATTGTTGTTATAATATTATTGAACCACTTACAGCTTACATTCATAACGAACGAACCAAATACAATCTATTGTATTTGAACGAACTAAAGCATAATGTTTTATATAACCCAACTAGGTTCGGTACTACCAACAGTAATACCAACAAAATACAATTAAATTAAATAATATAAAGGTGGGTTTTCAGTGGCGAGGTTTCACTTTCACTATCGGGCGTAGGAAAAATAGTATGCATATTTCGAGCGTAAAGTGACTTTTGTGCTCGGTGTCGGTTACACCACCGAGCACAAAAGGGTCACTTTCCGCTCTTAATATGCAATATACTAGTACAGTAGCGCCTCAGTTATGTGAATACTCAAACTAGTGAACTATCTGGAAGAGTGAACAGTTAAAAATTTTATATATCAGGTTCTATAGAGCGAACAAGGCCAAGCTCGATTAAAATAACAGTGCAAATGAGTTACAATTCGCTTAGTAGATAATACTGTAATTCTCCTGAATACATGTATACCTGAATACAATTGGTTAGCGCACGGTAGGGGGAGTGCGGGACACTTAACCCATTTTCCTTTTTTTCATTTATTTTCTCAGGTTTATAAACTTACTAGACTCGCGTCGTTTGGGCTTTTGAAAGTTTAGACATTTTAGAATAAATATAAATTAAAGTTTTTTAAATAATCTTTATCTACCCACTGTGGAACCATTAATAAAAAAAAAGAAGGAAATGGGTCATATCTCCCCAACTATCGGGAGAGATGAACCATCGATTAGGGAGACTTGATCATACCATCTTTCGTAAATAAATTAGAGTTCACTTGAGAAATTATTATATTTTTATTCGAAAATGGGAAAGCATAGCCCTCTGCCAACATTAATAATAGGTAAATAATTGAAAAACAAAAGTTGATTAATATTGTATATTGTGTAGGTACCTTCACTTACGGTAGGTTACAAACTAAATACAAGAATTTGCTAAGATGATAAAATAGTCAAAACCGTTCAAATACTGCAATCAGGACAATAAAAAATCTCTTACCAATGTCCCTCTTCTGCCGAAGTAACATGGCCAACTTGACGAACTTTTTTACTAGCTACTACTTTTGGACATTTTTGTACTGTGGTGTAACCTGTTTCGTCGCAATTGTATATATCCTGGGTTTCAAATTTAAAATTTTCTCTTAGCTTTTTGAAGTTTTCGAAAAAATTGCAAACAGCTTAAACCTGTGGTTCTCGATAAACTTGTAGCTTCTGGGGTTCTTATGCTTATTTCGGGATTTCTAATAAAAAATCCGCGAAGCCAGTCATTTCCAGCTGAATTACTTGTTTCCCAACTATCAGGTATTTTCTTTTTATTTGCTTTTGCGAAATCACATCACATGCAAAACTTAACGCTGCCTTCGGGATAGCCCATAATTCATTTTATTGCACGTTACCAAATAATTGACTAACATTTTTTCTTCAGCTAGATTAAATATTTAAGTGTTTTTATATTGACTACCCATTTTTTCAACCCTTTCACCGTCATTGGGGTATCTTCACAGGGTAGTCTGATTAATATTAAATTTAATTGCTATTTTTCTAATCAAACTAACAGTCTTGATTTCGTGCACTGCATTTTTTATAGTTTCGGCCGAAAAAGGTACTCTTTCGGAAGTGCCTATCTTTTTTTATACCTAAAAGGCATTATTTTTGGAAAAAAGGAGTAATTATAGGTTTTTCATGTCAGTTGAATTTACTTTTATGAACTTATCCCCTAAGAGACACATGAACCATGGTTCATCTGTCCCCAAAACATTTAGTTCAAGTCTCCCTCCCAACGTCTTTATCAGTAAATAATAATTAAATAATAAAAAGTTGTAAAGGTATTGTAAAGTAACATTTACGTACAAATCATTAGAGCAATAATTATTAAGCTAAACTTTGGGTCAAAATATCATTACTAGCCTCATTTGTATTAATAAAAAAATCACTTTATGTGAATTCCAACACAGTAACGTTTTGAGTTTGAAAACGACACGGTGGATTACACTCATGTGTCGTATGGTAATGCCGCAACTGAAAGGCAGTTTAACCATCATCGTCGCCACTATATTCGCGTCAATTTTAAATTAAAAAATGCCAGTGGTTCATGTCTCCCATATGGTCATATGTCCCGCACTCCCCCTACTTATAACCTTATAAGACAGTAGTTATGAATACATGTAAGGAGACCGGGACTACTGTGGATACATCGCTAGAGTACAGTTTTCCTTCAAAAACCGTTTGAATTAAGCGCCACTGCATAACTAATTTAAATGTCCCGTTTACTATCATGTATAAATTTGGTCCTTTTGATGATGATATAATCGGTTTTTGAAACGCATTACAACGTTATCCGAGCCCAACTACCAACCTTGCGAATTGGTGTTTGGTTTGTTAGCATTTTACATTTTTTACCTAGACGAGGAGCAAGCCCGACATAGAATCCCCAACCTGGAGGACCAGAGAGACGCCCAGAATAAAGTTCTTACTTCACCCGGATTCGAACCGGGCATTTAGCGTTCATAGTCAACTTATTAGACCACCATGCTCCGACCGTCTCTTGGTACTTTTTATTTTACAAATATGATTTTATTTACAATATATTATATGAAAAAATGTTTATATATAAGAAATAAGATCCAAATTTCATAATACAAATTATTTTCATCTATAATACGCGGTACCGTGAACAAAATAAAACCACGCTTGTTCACGTTAGTGATTTTTTCACGTTAATGAAGGTAATGTAAAATAACTGATTGTTAATTTATTATATTAATTTGCATATCCAGACAGAATATGTAGTAGGTACTATTAAACATTTTATTAGTAAATACATAAATAATGTTACTTTTTTGTTTTACTACACATAGTAAAAAATTAAAAACGTATAATGGCAGTTGCAAAAAGGTGAATAAGCAAAGAAATACTCCACACTATAACCCCGGTGTCTCCTAGTAAGCATTTTTACGTCTGTAACATTCAACTTTCAATTGTTAAGTAGTGTACAAAGATTTTATAACTATAAAACGATAAGTAATCTATCAAAATCAGGTGAAGAATTGAAACAGAGGTATAGTAGTTTGACTAGAGATTGGAGTTGCAATCGTAATTATTCTGGTAGGTATTCAATATTTTAATATATTTTATAAACTGGTTTCTTAATGTTACTCTCAAATTTTCTTTTAATAAATTTACTTTTTTTAATAAATAAAAGTAGAGAAGCACTAAGCTTGAATTACATTATACTTTTTTCGACTTTTTTCGTCTAGATTCTCGTTCGATTTTGTTTCGAGTTTTTATTTCATTTGCTTTAGTATAGATGGCGCCAAAAGGGACTACCTATCACGGACCTCTCACCTATACTACGCCAATAGGGATGTTGGCACTCCCGAACTCGGACCGACCCGAACGAAAACTCGGACGGGCTGCATATTTCTATTCGAGAAATCTAGACGAAAAAACTATAATGTAATTCAAGCATTATAGTGTGCTAAGAAATATTTATTTTATTAATGTCAACTATTATGGTAATAAAAAGTTCTGACCCCTGAGTTTGAAATCTTACATTTCAAAAAATAATTGATGGAATTTTATGCACTAAGAAGATACAGATAAAGAATTTAATTTTGTATAGCATATTAAAATTTTACAGACTTTATAGTGTTTTTAAATATTTAAAAAAAAGGCACAATGGTTTTAAGGTAGTCGAACAACTTTTTAGTCGAATATTGATCAACTTTTGTTGATCAACTGTAAATCGGTTAACTAAACTTGAATCGTAAGAACGCGCCTTAAGCAACAATTAGCACAACGACAACTTTACAATTTTTTTTTCGTAAAGTATTTTCTCAAATTTAATGAAATTTGGACTGTAGATACCTACATCTTTTTTCTCTATTCCCAATTTTTTTCATTGATGTATTTTAAATATTTTTTGGATTATTAGGTATAACAGTATAAAGTAATTGTTGATGCTTTATGACAAAAACAAAATTTAAAATTAGCAAACGTGATAACTGATAACGAACCTACAGTAAAGAACACTTGTCTAAATAAACAAGATTAAATTAGGTGTAAAGCACAGGTTAAAATTTTGTGTTCTTAACTTGTGTATTACAACGACTGGAGGTCTTAAGAGCTTCGGCTATCTCCATCTCATGATGCATCACATTGATCGCTATTAAGATTATAAACCCCGCTACGTTTTTCATTTGGGACGATATCTTTAGTGTTGATATTAGCGTTGTTAACGGTTTAAATCCTACATTGATATCCGGATTTCTTTTGAGAATCAATGCAATTCTACTAGAAGCAGGGCCAATGTAAGGTAATTTATAATAAATTTATTGTTTAATTCCAATGATTCATTTTGTTTATTATTCTCAAGGTAAAGATATTTTGAATTATCTTGTAGTAACCATTTCTAATTGCCTATTGTGTCATAACTTCAAACTCTTTTAATTTTTGTTCATCAATTAAAGGAAAGGAAAGAAATCTGATTATATATTAATAGTAGTTAAAAGATGTTATTTTGTGATTCATTAGATGATAGAGTCTTTAGGAATAAGAGTATCTGTTTGAGTATTAGGACATAGTCCTATATTAAGAGGAAGAAAAGTAAGACAGTGTCATTCAAACCGTGTGACAAGGAAAACTTCATTTTGACTATGATGATCACAAGATCATGGTCATGATCAGCATCAGCCCTGAACATAAGGACAAAATCTGAAGTCTTTAACCAAACATTGCCTATTTTGTAAATAAAATAGCATTTCAAAGAAATAGAAATTTTCAATATAAATCTTATAGCTTATAGATATTATTTTGTTGCTGATCAATATTATTTAACTGGCGAATTATTTAATTAATATCATTAATTACATTTCTTCTTCTCAGCCTTTTCCGCCCACTGCTGAACATAAGCCTCTCCCATTAATGGAGCCTTTTGGCCATAACTCACTACGTTGGCCAGATGGGTTTGTGAGTAGTCTGCCGATCGATTTTGGACTATAGTTGTTTTACATCCGGTAGCAGCTTGTTAGGCTAGCCTTCTGATGTGCCTGTAGCCCTGTTTTTTGTTAACAGTAGCAATTCGTCAACTCAGGGGGATCGCCGGCTTAACGTGCCGCCCCGAAGCACGGAGACTTGGTCATAAGAAAGTTTGACTCTCCCTAAGTTTGAACCCAGTACCCCGCTTTCGCATCCAACTGCGTTAGCTGCAAGGCAATGACCGTCTCAATAAATTAAATTACATTTAATTAACTGGAAATGAAATTTCAGTTGGCTGACATTACGAACGATGAAATTAAGTATTTCCATGTAGCAAGATACTTAAATTAATTGGCTCTCAAGTTTGGTCAAAATGAAATTAAAGAAACTCCTCAAACAAGAAAAACTTAGTGACCATTCCCCACCACAATTTTTAAAGTACATCAAGTCTTTCTGGCAACACTGTGACAGTAACATTCATACGAACATTATGAATTGGTTACCTTCCCGAAAATATGAAAAACATAGTAGCAGCTTTCGACAATAAAGACTTGCACTTCATAGCAAGAATGTCAACAAAATCAATGAAAATAAACAAACAAGATACGTTAATAGATGCAAACCAGTTAATAATGGTTGCTGGAATGCAACCACAATACAACATTATGTAATCCCAACACTTAAGTACTTTATTTTGTTCATTATGAAATAAGTTTGTGATTAAATGCATTTTCTGTGGCAATATATAGTTAAAAAAAATAATTATTTCGTTAAATCAAGACGAAAATACAAGTTAAGAATTTTACTATATCAAAGTTCCATTGTAGCTATACAAAATTTAAAAAAAAACAAACTTTAAAAATTGTAGATAATATAATATCTATAATCTATATGAAATAAATGGTATGCATTTGTTATCTAAATATGCATTTATATGCACAATAACAATGGTATCGATATTTACATTAAATGGTATTGAGTAGTAGATATTTATTTTAATAGGAAACCTCTACATAGAAGCTAAAATTGTCAAGCAAACAAACTATCTCAATTTTTTAACAAACAGCATTTTTACAACTTCCAATGAACCGGCTTAATAAACACTTTCAAAATTTTATCGATAATGTTATATCTACTAGTATTTTAAATTAGTTTGTTATATAATTTAACATATCTAAATGGAAAATAAAAGTATAAAATTTCATACCTTGGTCTGACATTACCATGTCGGGATTGCAAAGAATATCTTCTTCTTCTTGAGCTATCTGTTGGAAGTCTCTGTCGTCCTGTTCTTCTGGATTCAGGTGGCCCCGGTTGTAAGAATAATTCAGTAAAATCCACGCCATATCGCAACATCTATACAAATAATAATACAATAGTATGCAGGGTAAAGAAGTAATAATATGAATTAAAATTTACATTATATGGTTCGTCATCATCATCATCTGACACTTCGATCGGTTCAACTGGCGGTTCAATGGTAACTTCCAATTCTTCTATAAAACCTTTAGCACAATGGGGACAAGTGTAATTCTAAAAATTTTACATTATAATCACGTTAGGTAAAATATAAAAATAAAAAAAACTTACAGCAGATGCATTCTCAAACCTTACATTACAACTGTGACAGTAAAATTTCTGCTGTGGTTGGTCTTCCACAGCGGCTTCTGCCATTGTATACACGATTATATAATAATACTAATAATTTTACAATCACTGACTATTTTTATTTGTAATTATTTGACAATAGTATTCCATACAACCACATCAACTAGTTCTATGAACGAATCGTATTTAATACACTATAACCGGTGCCTGTTCACTATTGATTAGGCAAATTTTAAACACGCGTGATAAATATATACACGTTGATTTCGCTAATGAACAATTTTCCTACGTCATATAAATAAATTCCCTAAAATAAAGTACAACGAACTGCGCATGTGTGTCTATCCAGTGTATTTTTTATCTATTTATCTGTTTTTTATTCTTCGATAAACTTCTACAAAAAAGGTATGATCACTCAAGTGGGATCGTTTTAGATAACTTTTAGTAAAAACAACAGGGACGTACCAAGTCAAAACCGAGCCCTGGTGCAAGACCACATCCAGCGGTCCCAGCATCATTTCACAAAAAAGTTCAATTTGAAATAACAATTTTATTGCACAAAAAACGGATGTTATGTGGTAACAAACGTAATAACAAATTTATTTATAGTGTCTCATTTTCTATTAATAAAATTGCCAAGCTAGAAAGTCTGCTTTGTGCCATTTTATTTTTCAAATAATTTTTTATCACTTTTAAGATTGAAAATAATCTCTCCGAAGTTTTGTACGCAGAGACGTTTGAACGCGAACAATATGTAAATTATCAATGGATCCCGTTTTATAGCTTAGGTTATATGTTATTTTATGTTATTTATTATGTGTGGGGACAATTTTAAGGTTGTTAAGAAGGAAATCGAAGTCTGCGCGAAGTTTCTGAAATTTTCACAGTATATTGTTTGCATAATCAAGCACAATCCTGCAAAGTTTGAACTTAATCTACCTTTTAGTTATCGAGATAAAAAATGTCAAAGTTACTGTTTCGTGACACGTTATTACATTGCGTTAATGGACGCGAGGGGTTTCACATTGATTTAAACGTCATTAACTCTGCAAACAGGTGCGTCACCATTACCAAAAATCGCCACAATATTTATGAAGGTCTTATAAATAAGTGTACTAAATTTTAAGAAAGTCTATACCTTTTAGTTTCTGAGAAAATTAAATTATTAACTAAAAAAATGATACAAATTTAATAAATCGTCATTACTTTTGGCAACGTCGCCGCTTGTCACTTTTAAATGCCCTTTCTTTGGTTATGTTGACACCCATGACATCGATATGTAATGTAAACATAAATGTACAGGCCCGTAGCCAGGGGGGGGGCACTTGGGGGCACGTGCCCCCCCGAAATTTTGAAAAGACAAAGAAAATGGAAGGGGAACAACCGAAAATTTTACAATTTACAAAAGATTTTTTACAAGTGCCCCCCCCGAAATTAAATCCTGGCTACGGGCCTGTAAATGTAAATACCAATAAATAATGAATAGGTAGATTAATTTATTTGTTTTGAATGTTTTAAATTTTATTTTTCAAAAGTTTGTGTTTTTTTGAAGCAGTTTATACTTTTTAGACAGCGATTTGACACATAAATAATATAAATACCAACAGAAGAAAGTATACAGCGTTGCCGCACTTTCCACATCAACGTAAAAGTGTTTTAAAATACGTAAAAAAATATTTTAACCGACCAAAACTCTTTAGAAGAATAAAATTTAGAACTATATTATTAAAAACTATGTATTTTTAATAAGAAAAACCTCTTTTCATTAATTTTACTTATTAAAATTTTGTTTATTTGAAGTTGGCAAATTTTGTTTTTTCTTGCTTTATCCTATCTATTTAGCAAAGGACAGAGACACCACTACAACTTACTCCCACTCCTCTTCTTAACAACCTTAATACGGGCAATTAGTACAATCGTCAGCAGCTCAGCAGCTTTCATTGCGGCCATGTTTGAATCCAAATAATGCAAAATTAACATGGGAAAATACTGAGCGCAAAGAATAATTCGAAAACGAGAGATTTCTTAGCTATCAGATTCATATAGCACCAACAATGCACTAATAAGGAATATAACTGGTAAGTTTCAATGCAGTAGATATACCCAAATTTGAATTATTTCGATTTGAATATTTGAACTATTTAACCTCACTTTTTGTTACAGAAATAATTCTCGTAAAATCGCTCAAATAACTAGTTAATATGTTACTTAGACATGTTGCAATTACTGAGAATTAATTTATCGTACTTTCTGTACGTTTTACAAATACTAACTAGTTAACATAATGGTTTCGTAGTTACAAATTGCTACGATAAGGAAATTTGCAAGTTTTTTTAATTTCCCACCGATTCCAAGAACAAATGAGACGGAAAAAAAATTTCAGATCAGATTTCACAGCGAACTTTGCGATATGAAGCATCAGAAATTACAGTTTTGCAAAACCATTTTAAAACACACCTACCGGCGAAAAACCATTTGAATGTGAAAGTTGAAGTAAAGAATGCTTTATAAATAATGTAGATGATTGTGTTTGTAATTTGCTTTTCTTTACAGGTAATCATTGTCGTACATTTTAAACAAGAAATATTGCCATTTGGTGGTGTGGACTCCCAAAGAAACCCAAATTGTAATTATTTTAAGATCAAAAAGCTGGGAAATCAAGATTGCTATTTTGGAAAACTTTTATGTTAACAAATTTATACCAAATATTAGTGTTGTTTCTACAATTGCTAGTTAATTTGTTTTTTAAACTTTTGTGTTTGTTAATAGTAATTTATTCAAAACATGCGACTCGATGCGAAATCGAAAGATCCTAGTTTTCCCTAACTGCATTTTTAATTAACAATTAATAAAATATGAATAACAATAAGAGTAAATGTCTATTATGTATCATTGTTCCTTTTATTAAAAATTTGTATATAAATTGGCAAAAGTTAATTACAATATTTATTCAAAACAACACATTTCATTTTTACGATGAATCGCTATCTTCACGATACTTGTCTTCTACTTCCTTTATTAAGGGGTTTTACAAGTGCCCCAATTGTTTAAAATGTACGACAATGATTACCTGTAAAGAAAAGCAAATTACAAACACAATCATCTACATTATTTATAAAGCATTCTTTACTTCAACTTTCACATTCAAATGGTTTTTCGCCGGTAGGTGTGTTTTAAAATGGTTTTGCAAAACTGTAATTTCTGATGCTTCATATCGCAAAGTTCGCTGTGAAATCTGATCTGAAATGTTTTTTCCGTCTCATTTGTTCTTGGAATCGGTGGGAAATTAAAAAAACTTGCAAATTTCCTTATCGTAGCAATTTGTAACTACGAAACCATTATGTTAACTAGTTAGTATTTGTAAAACGTACAGAAAGTACGATAAATTAATTCTCAGTAATTGCAACATGTCTAAGTAACATATTAACTAGTTATTTGAGCGATTTTACGAGAATTATTTCTGTAACAAAAAGTGAGGTTAAATAGTTCAAATATTCAAATCGAAATAATTCAAATTTGGGTATATCTACTGCATTGAAACTTACCAGTTATATTCCTTATTAGTGCATTGTTGGTGCTATATGAATCTCATAGCTAAGAAATCTCTCGTTTTCGAATTATTCTTTGCGCTCAGTATTTTCCCATGTTAATTTTGCATTGTTTGGATTCAAACATGGCCGCAATGAAAGCTGCTAGCTGCTGCCGCCATGCACTAATGGCCCGTATGCTTCCATTCAAACGATCGCGTTCAAATATCCTAGACAGCTCCAAAGTTACTACCGATACGGGAATCGTAAAAAAAAAAGGATAAAAGCACAGCAAATTTCTTGGACTGAACTCGATATCATTTGAGAGCAATAAATAACTAATTTCGCCATGTCAATCAAAATGTTCGCCCTGCGCTGCAGGAATTTTTCATTAACTTTAAAAATTAAAACATCGCCGGTGAAAGTCAAAATATAACCATGGTATAATACTATTGAACCAGTAACCTTGGAAAAGGGTGGAGCTATACCGCAGTCTACATTATTTACTTGTGCTTGGAGCAATATCAAATTAATTGCATATCGTTAATTTAGAGATTCTGGTTTTTCAAGAATTTAAGGCTTAGGTTACAAGTTAGCTGCTTTTATATTTTTAGTTACTGAAGAGCTTTAAATTAACAGCTAATACAATGCTCGTATTTTTTTTATTTTTTGACCCATTGCAACCTAATTTAAAATCGTGGACCCGGTTAGCATGCTTGCGTCCAAATAAATAAATTGAAATAATAATATTTTATTTCAGCTTTCAAACATAATTCCACTTTTCATTAGAAATGAACTAATACAAATTTAAAAAACCCCCAACCCAAAAAAACTCTAAAATTAAACCTCTAAAAAGTAAAATAATAATTAAATTGATCTAACCGTCGCGTCGTCGTGTCGGGGGACCGATAGGATTTACACAGAAAGATTTGATATTGTTAATATTTGCTTAACGGCCCCCGACACGACGACGCGACGGTTAGATCAATTTAATTATTATTTTACTTTTTAGAGGTTTAATTTTAGAGTTTTTTTGGGTTGGGGTTTTTTTTAATTTGTAATTTAATTTTTATTTAGTGCTTTTTAAAGTGGTTTGAACTTTAAATTTTAAATGTAAATGTCAAATAATTAATGTAGTTCATGCGCACTAGATGCGGCTTACTGGGAATTCCTCGTTTATGTGGGGTATAAAAAATTATATTCTTTCTTTTCTAATTTTCCGGCCAACTTTTTTAATTTTTCTCTCCGTAAGAACCATCCTTGGACTATGGAGAACATTTTAAAAAAAAAATTAGCCAAATTGGTGAATCTGTTTGGGAGATACGTGTCCTCAAGCAAAGAGCGCGCACACACACACACACACACAACTCCCCTCTTTTTGGGTCGGGGGTTAATTAAAAATATACATGAAAACAAAATGACAATGTATTGTCATTTGAATGGTAGTAAAACTATAGGTACTAGTAGGTATTAGATCTTGAATTATTGTAAGTTGTAATGAACGTCTTCAACAAATCAAGATTGTATTGTTAATAATAAATATTTTTAAATGATTCCAAAAAAATTATATATAGGTAAAACATGAAACTATTTTGGTACAGTCTCAAAATTTTAAAATTAAAATTAATTTCGAACCAATAATATGACTAACCCTATAAGCGCTGAGATTGGTTATATTTGAAGACATTATTGCTTCGAAATTAATTTTAATTTAAAATTTTAAGCCTGTACCAAAATAGTTCTATGTTTTACCTAATTAATATTTTTTTAGTATTTTTTAATAAAATACTTATTACTAACAGCACAATCTTGTATTTTTTCCATTTTATTTAAGCCAAGAGAGGCATCTTAACTCCTTAGTTAGCGCCTTAACTCCAATACATTACCGACATTAAAAATACATTTATGTTTTCATACAGACATTACAGTCCGATTATGTTCAGTTAGTGGGCCCTATTAGGTTTGTTCGTTTGTATGAACTAACTTGAACTGGGTTATCTTTCGAGACAAAATACTCCCACCACAAAAGTTAGATAGTGTTCTAACTTGCACTGCCTACTCCTCCTATAGAGGTCGAGCAAGAAATTCATGTTCGGTTATGAACTGAGCAGCCAAACGAACACAGTACAGGGTGGCTCAAATTCGCTTCTTCTTATGGGGAAATCGGTAACTATAGGAGATATCGAAAAATGGATGGCGCATCCTCGATCTCTTTTTTTTGAGAAAAGCTCAATGGCGAAAACCGGAATTCGCTATCTTTTTTTGTTTTCGAGTTATAGCCAATAGTTCGATTATTGGACTTTTCGATAAATGTCGATATCTCGGTTGTTTTTGAAGTTACTAAAAAACTGTTGACACTTTCTTCAGACACTTTTTTAAGAGCAACAAAATAGGCGGAATAGATTTTAAATATTTAAATGAGTTTCCGAGTTATAATACAAAGTTTTGTTTTTTTAAATGGAACCCATAGTTGAATATGATATTTTTAAATAGCACTTTTTATCCTCTTTTCAATGATATATAACAGGTGGGGTCCATCATTTCAAATAATTCCGATTTTATTAAAAAGTGCAATAAAAATAAGAAAAAAACAAAAAATGAATAACATTTTTAGTAAATAACAATAACAATTTTAAACACGACAGCAACTAAACAAAAGTTTCCTACTGAAAAACAATTGGTGACGGTGACGATGTTTTAGGTGTCAATAAAGATTTGGTAGTGTTTCGTTTTGACAAAATTATAATATTGAAAATAAGGGACTTCAGTTTGAATACTTACTTTAAATTTTGTATTTATTGTTTTATTTGCAAATTATTATTGTTATTTAGTAAAAATGTTATTAATTTTTTGTTTTTTTCTTATTTTTATTGCACTTTTTAATAAAATCGGAATTATTTGAAATGATGGACCCCACCTGTTATATATCATTGAAAAGAGGATAAAAAATTCTATTTAAAAATGTCATATTCAACTATGGTTTCCATTTAAAAATAAAAACTTTGTATTATAACTCGGAAACTCACTTAAATATTTAAAATCTATTCGGCCTATCTTGTTGCCCTTAAAAAAGTGTCTGAAGAAAGTGTCAACACTTTTTTGGAAAGTTCAAAAACAACCGAGATATCGACATTTTTTATCGAAAAGTCCAATAATCGAACTTTTGGCTATAACTCGAAAACAAAAAAAGATAGCGAATTCCGGTTTTCGCCATTGAGCTTTTCTCAAAAAATGAGATCGAGGATGCGCCATCCATTTTTCGATATCTCCTATAGTTACTGATTTCCCCATAAGAAGAAGCGAATTTGAGCCACCCTGTACATTGCACTAACTTGAACCGAGCAAGTTAGTTCATACAAACGAACAAACCTATTGTCATAGATAATAGATACAGCGATATAGATAATATAAAATGTAGATCATTTCTAAATACCCGTCAAAATATCCCCGACATAATAGCCTGAGCCTGAGATGTAATAGCCCGTGCTAAAATAGCCCTACGACATAGTAGCTCCTACATAATAGTTCTGAGATATAATAGCCCGGGCTATTAATAAGGAAATGGACAACTCGACACCGTACAACTCGGAACCAACTTTTTAATGAGGGAACTGTTAAAAGAGAGATTCACCGGTCGAGCTTCGCAGCTATTTTGTCATTGGGATATTTCGTCGGAGCTATTTTGTCATCGTGCTATTTTATCTGAGCTGCTCTGTCATTGAGCTATTTTGCCGGAGCTATTATGTCATCGGATTATTTTGAAGAAGCTCTTTTGACTGAGCTGTTTTGACTTGGCTGTTTTGTCTGGGTACCGGGTTTTATACAAGTTAGTTAAAATTTAATACAGGCTTATTAAATATAACTCGCATGTAGAAAACTTATATTTCTGGACTCTAGATTTTAAGCGACTTATACAGGGTGCGGCAGGGGAACTTACTTATTTGAAAAGCGCGCCCTGAAGCGACAATTAATCCGAGAAGGCTGGGGTGGCGTTCATTCGAGAGATTGGAATTTAAAGTTTTCTGTCATGTATGTTTTGTAACGATCATGCAGTGGACAAGGGAGGAGCGCGCGTTCGCCTTAGAAGCCTACTTTTCAAACTGCTGTTCAATCATCACTACGCAACGTGCATTCCTAAATCATTTCAATATCGCGCCCGCGGGTCGTGTTTCTGATCGGAAATTAATTCTTTTATGGGTGGACAGCTTTAGGAAATCCGGTGCTGTGTAGAAAAAGATCCTGGAGGTTCAAGAACGATCAGGATACCCGAAAACATTGAGCAGGTTAGGCAGTCAATTTTACGATCTCCTAGGCGATCTGGACGCAAACATGGAACTGCTCTTGATGTCTGCTCGTTCTGTCAGACGAATTCTTCATAAATAACTGCAATTTCATCCATATAAATTGGTATTGGTACAAAAACGTAATCCAAGCGATTTTCTTTTACGAAAAAAATGGATGCGAAGCCGTTCTTAACAATATGCCTCATGATGCCCTTTTGTGTTCTTCAGCAATGAGTTTCATTTTCATCTTTCTCAACTCTCAGCTCAACTGAAGAAAAATATTCAAGCTGTTATCGATAACATACCCATCAATATAATGGAAAGAGTGGAGAGAAGCGTCAAAACTCGACTATCTCAATGCATTGACCAGAACGGAGGGCACCTTAATGAAATAATTTTTAAAACATAGTAAATAAAAACTTTAAAGGTCTCTCTGTGATATGAAAAAATAATTAAACTCTTATCTCCTATACTGTTTGTGTTATTCATTTTTAAAATAAGATAGTTGCCCTGCCGCACCCTGTATAAAGTAGAGAAAAATGTGGGATGGGAAAAATCCATTCCAGTCTCGTGCGCGGAACGGGTGACGAATTTATTGCCATAGTTAAGTTATACCGGGTGACCGGTCGCCGATGTGAACAAGTGAACATAGGAAAATAACATGGGAAATTGATTTTTTTTAAATTCCTGCTTCGCATTATAACGGATTAGAATGAAAAGTGTATCAATTTAAAGAGGTTTATTTTGAGCGTCTAATCTAAAGACACCCAGCACTTGATGGTTTGTTCTTTGATCATTGTTAAAAAATCAAACTAAAATGACAAAATAGCACTTTTAAATGGATATTAGTAGGGAGCGGATTTCTAAGCACAAAAAATCCGGAAAAAAGCGATTTAACCAGCACGAAATTTTGCCCTAAAAAGTTCTTCAAAAAAAGCACAAACTTTTGAAAAATAAAATTTAAAACATTAAAATAGTATCTATTATACACCGAGGGAGTAAAGTGCCACTTTTCGTCATGAGGGTTGTTACAAAAACTTCAAGCACCCCTTGATACGTCCCTGAAATATTTTAAATTTAGCTCTTGCAATTTCTGTCTTACTGGTGGTGCCAACCTAAACAATAGTGGTCAGGTATCCTCAATACAAATACTGGCTACTAGAAAATCAGTTTAGAGTGCAAATCGGACAAAAGGCAGAAATTGTAAGTAGTATTATCTTTATATATTATTTTGTAAATTATTGAAATTTATTTCTTTTAGAAATTTTTCAACCTACCCCTTTATAATTGATAAAAATATAAAGTATTAGCTACCAATAGCCGTAACTCGTTTTATTTCGAAATTGTAAAAGGCGGTTCGAAATATTCCCGCCTTCCGACGTCGCATTCGTTAACAATTTGAAAAATTTAATTTATTTAACAAGTTAATCAAATTCGAAAGAATCTGAGAAGATGATTCATACACCCAATAGCAACTCTAGGTTGGCAATTGCAGAAGCCGAAATAGCGGAGTTAAGGCGAAAATTGAAGGAATTTATGCCTGTCTCAGCGAAAACGGAGCAGCCCATCAAAACAAAAACATCCTCGAGAAGACGGAAAGAACTTGCACTACAGAGGATTGAAGCCGAGTACCAGTTGGAGTTGAAATATCTGAAGAAGAAGTTCGCCGTTAACGAGCAAGAATATACCTCCAAGAAGAAGAACAAGATCGTCAAAAAGAGGGAAGATTAAGGCGTAATAGAAGAGGAGAAGACAAAGGTAATCGAAAAAGAAAAGACACAATCAGAAGTTGGGGAAAAAATACTCGTGGAACCTGTTTCAGAAAATTTACGATCAACCTCATTAGTTGAATCGATCAACCAAAGTAGTACCAGAATGGTGTGGGACGCAGCCGCAACTGTGAATGGAATCTCTCTAAATTCGATGCTTCTAAAGGGACCTGATATGTTATGTTTGCTACCAGATATTTTGTCTCGATTTCGTGAACGTCGGGTAGCTATATGCGGCAACATAAAAGAAATATATCACCAAGTCAAAGTACGCAAGGAAGATCAACAAGCGCAACGTTTCTTATGGCGTAATGACAGTACCAATGAAATAGAAGTGTACGTTATGTGTGTATTGACGGTCGGCCCGTCATGCTCCCCCAGTACGGCGCACTTCGTGAAGAACAAGAACGCTCTCCAGTTCATCGACAGTAACCTTAGAGCAGTATTGGCGATCCAAGAAAATCATTATGTTGACGATGAACGGCTGGATAGCTTTGATTCCGAAGGGGAGGCGATCACGGTGGCCCAAGACGTTGTGAAAATCCACGTGGAAGCTGGGTTTCAAATCAGGAACTTTGTCTCCAACTCCACTCGCTTGCTTGGAGCTGTGGGAGCTGAAGTGCTAAATAAGAGGGTAAACCTGGACTGCAACCCAAACGGCGCAAAGGTTCTTATTGGAATATGGTGGTCATCGATTACTTGGGATCAACCAATTACCAAGGATCAGGAGAAAAAGTGGATCGTATGGACAAGGACGCTGCCAGCATTACGAACGATCAGGATCCCAAGATGCTACATGAAGGATTCTTTCACCAATTTACAAATGCACGTATTCGTAGACGCTTCGATCAAAGCCTTCGCAGCTGTAGTTTACTTACGTTACGAGTATCAGAATGGGATTAAGTGTGTGCTCGTAACTGCCAAGACCAGAGTCGCACCGCAGCAACCTATGTCGGTCCCACGAGCAGCAGTGTTGGGAGCTCGATTGGCTAGGTCATTGGGCGCCGGCCACTCGTTCCAACCAATCCAGAGGTTTTTCTGGTCCGACTCTATCGACGTGTTGTCATGGCTAAGATCAGAGCATCGAAGGTATCGTCAATATGTTGCGTTTCGAGTCGGAGAAATCCTAGATTTGACCGATTTAAGCGAGTGGCGCTGGGTCCCTACCCGAGACAACGTGGCCGATGAAGCCACCAAGTGGAAAGAACAACCCAAAATAAACTCAGAATGTCGTTGGTTTGCTGGACCTGATTTCTTACAATTACCGGAAAGCGAATGGCCAGTAGAAAGATTACCGTACTTAAAAAATGATCAGGTTCGACGGGTCGTGGTTATGACGCCTAAAGGAACGTACACAAGAGCGGCGGCTAAAGTTGCTGTCCGGGATGTCAAGGGTAAACTGAACTCTGGCATAGAAGTTCAGTGTACCGAAGGGGAGAATGTTACTAAAACTTCAAGCACCCCTTGATACGTCCCTGAAATATTTTAAATTTAGCTCTTGCAATTTCTGTCTTACTGGTGGTGCCAACCTAAACAATAGTGGTCAGGTATCCTCAATACAAATACTGGCTACTAGAAAATCAGTTTAGAGTGCAAATCGGACAAAAGGCAGAAATTGTAAGTAGTATTATCTTTATATATTATTTTGTAAATTATTGAAATTTATTTCTTTTAGAAATTTTTCAACCTACCCCTTTATAATTGATAAAAATATAAAGTATTAGCTACCAATAGCCGTAACTCGTTTTATTTCGAAATTGTAAAAGGCGGTTCGAAATATTCCCGCCTTCCGACGTCGCATTCGTTAACAAGGGTAAAGGTTTGCTTATACGAGGCGCAGCCGAGGGGAAAAATTACCCGAAGGACGAAAAGTCACTTTAATCCCGAGTGCGAATGTATACTATTTTTTGCCTTTCCGAAAGCCAATTACGAAATTCAAAGCAAATATTTATTGCATTTTTGGACGTAGTAATAATTTGAATCGTTGCTCCGCAACGTCTATAATTTCAAACGGGTAAACGTTCATTTCGTTTTGTGGTTTTATGTTGGTAAGCTAAAAGTGCAAAAAAATTAGTTCTAAGATTGAAATAGCTGAAGCAGCTAAGTTGGCTTGTGTGGAAGGATTAGGGGAGAGTCGGGTAATTGTGCGCGGCGGCTAATCGTGCGCATGCCTTTATGTCCATAACCGGCTGATATAATTCGAAATTCGGTATTCAGGCACTATCTCTTGACAAACCTATGTACTATGACATATAAGTCAGGTGGATCGTTTTACTTTATTTACCTATAATGGTCGCTTTGTTGTTTATGTATGTTTTGTTCTAGTAGGAGCTTCGAAGAAAATAAGCCTTAAGTATTTCCATTTTTACATTTTTTAATAATCGTGTGCGTAAATACATTGCTTAATGAGTTCCCTTTCTACTGATATATGTAGTTTAGGCAAAAAAAGCGCTTTTTATTGGTTTATACAATTTAAAAGCGAATATGCCACTTTCGGTTAATCGGGCGCAGTATGCGCACCGTGTGTGTTGTGACACCTAATAATCTTTTTTATTATTTTCATTTTATAAAAATTTTTATATTTCGTTATAGTTTAGTTTTTTATTAAATCATAGGTTAATAGGCTTTATTAAATAAATAACTATATTTTTAGCTTTAATTAATTGTGTTATTTGTGTCCCTTTTCAATGCGCACGATTATCCTACCTATGCGCACCATTAGCCGCATACGTCGGGTAATTGTGCGCTTTGCCATTTTTTCAAATTTAGTATTTTAAAGTCACAATGTGCATTTTTATTTAAAAGTGACTATAGAATATTACAGCCAAACCGTTAAAGAATCTTGATAGTAAACCTGTAAGTCCAATCTTTTGTCATTTCAGAAATATTACAATTTTGGCTTAGGTGCGCACCATTACCCGACTCTCCCCTACCATTAAAGTCGCGGAAGTGATATGAAAAACAATACGATGATCTTGTGAAGTAGTGTGGCGAAAAAAACGTTGTGGACTGCTACACGGAAGATGTTTTTATGGCTTTCTTCTACGAAAAAGGTAAAATTGTAAAGGCGTCCACAATGTGGTCTCATTATTCAATGATAAAGGCGATGATGAAAGTACAACACGATATTGATATTATTACTTTTCTTCCCGCTCCTAAGAAAAGTGGCACTTTGCTCCCGCAAAATCACTTTGCTCCCGGAAAGACAAAAAAAATATTATACAAAAGAGTTTTTGATATTTAAAACACTAACCGCACTCTTCCCACTCTTTATAAAAAATTATAATAATTATAAAAAAGCACAAAAAAGCATAAAAATTTGAAAAAAGCGCAAAACATCGAAAAAAGCAAAATAAGCATAAAAAAGTTGGTGTCAAACGATTTATTTTTCTTTGAATCGTGCTCATTTCTTAAAATTATTTGACTGCTTCTAACCGTCGCACACTGGGGCAGCACGCAGCAGAGCAAAAAACCTGCTATTAAATCAAAATTAAAATTTTATTTACGGATTTCTTTTCATGGCGTTTCAATACATCACTAACCCACACACATTAGAACAGTGTTAGATTTTCAAAAATTTCTCTCTGATCGCTACCAGAGCGAATTTTCTCCTTCGGAACTTTTTCGAATAATTGAAAAATTTTTATAAGAGACCTTGAAATTCAATTAGGGGAAAACCGGGATGATTCGTACAGAGGGAGCATTCGTACAGCAGTCATATCTAGAATATTCTAGATGATGACGCATTTGTATTTGTGTGTGTGTAAGGCCTTCTTAAGGGCATAGTTTAAAGCGTGGTCCAGACCTAACGTTTTATCGTACGTTTTGCTGTCCGTTCTGAGATTGTCAGGTAAAACGTTTGAGCTCTTTTGCGTCCAGACCTAACGTTTTATCGTACGTTTTACTGTCCGTTCTGAGATCTTCAGGTAAAACGTTCGATCTCTGAAGCGTCCAGACCTAACGATTTGTCGTACGTTTTACCTTCGCATCTCAAATTATTAAATATTTAGTCGTGAATCTAATTATAGTTTCCCGAATGATTTCGGAAGTCGAACATACTAGGGTAGATGCACCCGATGCACTTGGCAGCATTATTATGATAAAATAAGGTAATTAATGTGGTAAAATAATGCTCCAACGAAAATATAATTTGCAATACGAGATTATAACTACATACAAGCATAAAAAATATTATATGTGCACTTTTCTGTCTGTGTCGGAAATTGATAATAGAGCATGGATTTTAGGACGTAAAAAATGTTTTAAAAGGCACAATTTTAGGCTATAAAAATCGTTAAAATAGGCGCAATAATTAAGAATTTAGGGGTTTTTAGGCAATATTATATTTTTCATTACAGCAACTTATAAACATAATATTTAAAAAAATTAGTTAAATATTTTTTAATAACGATAAACTATAAAGATGGAAAATACTATAAAAAATTTTATGTAAGCTTCTTTCCCTCCTAAATAGATGGTGTTTATTTTATTATCTATTAATTTAGGGGGTTACTATTTTTTTAAGTTAACAAATAAATGTACGACTTTTTTTGAAAAATTCACCTCCCCCCTCTCAAACCTAGAGAACCTCTGCCATTTACGGTTTTGTATTTAGAGGGTACCTATCTGACTTAAAGCCATTCAGGATTTCTGAAATCTGTCGCACCTTTTGAGCTAAATTAACTTCCACAGTTTTATTAAGGTGGCCGAGAAATTGTTTTTTTTGTTCGAGACAAATCTTAAAAACGAATAAATTTAAAAAAATTCTGAGAACAGATTAAAAAAGCCTAAGTTTGAAACTACAAGGTGAGTGATTTTCAAAAAAAAATATCGCAAACATATTTTCTTTTTTAGAATTTTTACCTATATTTTTTTCATCCTAAATTTTTGAAGCCCAAATTTGGATTCTAGTTGTGGCGTCAACTTTGAAGAACATTATTTCACAAAGTCGGTATGCTAAAGTTTTCAATTTTTTGAGTTTTGTGTCGAATGGAAAATGTCTTTTGAAATCCTTATAGTAACACCGGTATGTATGTTTTTTTTAAATAACCTGCTGGATCCCTAAAGAAAGGGATTGTTTCAAACTATGGGTAATTTCAAACCCTCAACTGCTATGGGGAATTCGCGCTACAGTCGCGGCACCTAGCGGATTTAGTGTTTTTAAGTGAATTTCTCGGCCACCTTAATAAACGTGGATACGAAGCGCTGACTCAACGACCACTGCCAGTTCTCTATCTATGCTGACTTCACCGAGCACGCCTGGGGCATCATAAATTAAGGGGGCCTCAATATTCAGCTTTCTTAGATCACTATAGTGTGAAAAACATAGTAAAACGTGCGCGTAGAATGCACACTGTAGGGTGTAGGAGCAGTGAAAATATTTAGAAGAGGACCTTAAAATTTAATTGCGCTTCAATTTTCCTCTCAAGTCCTCTCAAGTGCTAAATCAGCCACTGCCTGAGAGATCCAAATTTTAAAAACATAAAAACTTTCTTTTTAACTTTTAGTAACTAAACGGGATAAATCATTGGTTTAGGCATTTTAGGCCTTAAAAATCTATTTTAGGTCAGTAACATCGAAAATAGGCATTTAGGCAAATAAAAGTAAAGTTCAAAATTTTCAAAATCGTTTGAACGGCATTTCTGTATTTATAATTTTGAATTGCCTAAATACAGGACAAAAAGGCAAATTGCATAGAATCCGTGCTCTTAATTAATTAATCTAAAATTAATCTTTAATTAATGATAATAAATAATTTGTGTAGGTAGGAACATAATTTGATTAATAAACTGCCTTGTACAATAAAATTAATTTATTATTAACATAGGTAAGCAAAAGTAGATTATTAATGTAATTTACAATTTTAAAGCACATACTTGCGGGTAGAAAGCACCAAAAAAAGCATCAATAAATAAAATTGCATTTTGGATTTCGAAAATAATTCTGGAAAACTGCATAATATTATTTTATTCGACTTATTATAGTTTGTAATAAGCTGCACGTTTTCTTGCATTGGCGTTTTTTAATTTCTGGCGCATAACTCAACATTATGTATTTTATCAAAGAATAATTATTATAAAAATTCATGAATATCGACACCTAACAACAATATTTATGAACATATCCTGAATTTTTATTAAGATAAAAAAGAAAATATTCTTTAAAATTTTCTCATTTTATTTTAAACATATGTTAAAAGATTTTACATCTAGTTATCATCTATTTATCAACTAGTTATCATCTAGTGATTATTTGAAACATAAAAACCTACGCTTTTTTGCTGCATATCTGCACAAAACTTCGAGAAATGATGCGAGAAATGAGAAGTTGACTTCATTTTTAAAATATCGTTTCAGTTCTAAATCGTTCGTCGTTTTCCTGTCCACACCTAACGTTTTACCTGACAATCTCAGAACGGACAGTAAAACGTACGACAAAACGTTAGGTCTGGACGGGCTTCAGTTTTAAGATCCTAGGACTTATCGTTTCAGTTCTAAATCGTTCGTCGTTTTCCTGTCCACACCTAACGTTTTACCTGACAATCTCAGAACGGACAGTAAAACGTACGATAAAACGTTAGGTCTGGACCACGCTTTACACCTAAGTGCGGTGGCAGTGCAACAGTCAGCTTCGTTGTAACAAGTCGATTCGTGTTTTTGCATCACATAAGTAATTTTTAGATTCATCTTTGAAATCATTCATTTGCAATAAGTTTTGCTAAAATTGTTAAAGTAATTTATAATAGTTTTTGAATAAGTACCTTAGATTAATATATAAACATAAATTTTGGGATAACCTTAACAGTTTTTTTTATTTTGAATTTATTTGTTGATTGTTTTGGTTGGGGTGCCTTCGTACAGTTCGAGTGAGGTGGATTCGTACTACGTAAAGTGGATAGAAATGCACCTAAAAAGATGAAGAAAGGAAAACTTCCAGGAAAATCAAGGATATATACATATACTCCCGAAAAAATAGACTGATAGAAAAAGAAAGAGCAAAAGAAATGAAGAAACAAGAGCAAGAGAGAAAACAAAAAACTTAAGAGTTTAAACGCGCGTTAAATTTTCTATTAGACACAAATAAAGAAACCAAACCAAAGAAACGGAAGAAAACTGTAGAGACTGATAGTGAAGATGAGACTGACATAAGTTTAAGAAAAAGTTCTTACTATGTTCCACTATGTACGAATGTACCCCACTCTATGTACGAATCTACCCCGCGTGTGGGGTGCCTTCGTACGATTTCCATTTTTTGGGAAATTCATCATAGCTTTTCCATGTTACTTTATATCAATACTGAACTACGCTATTATTAAAGCCAGATGTGTAGGTAATTCAGCAGCATTAAAATTATATTGAAATAGCTATTAGTTTTTCTTTTACATGACTTAGTGCTAAAAGTGTACGAATCATCCCGGTTTTCCCCTATGTAGCGACATTTTAGTAATTCTAAACTTGTGTTTAACGGAATGTAATTTGAAAAAGTACCCTACAGAAACACGAAGACGAAAATTTTAGCGTTTTGGTCATTTTAGTTATGTTCCGAAGCAGTCCGAGTTTTAATTTTTGTTTTTTTCTAATTGGTGTTGATTATAAATTAAAATAGCTTTTAAAAATCCGATTTTTGAAAAGTTTTTTTGCTAAATACAATTTTATATTTTTCATACATGGCGATATAAAAATTATTGTAATTTAATTAGTAGCCTTATTTGAATTTCAATGCCATTGCTTTTTCGTTATTCCGGACGTAAAACTAACCTTTTCATCAACAATTTCAGGTACGATAAGTACCTGTTTTCGTATATGGCAGAATAACGAAAAGCGCTTTACATTACGCAGCCGTAAACCTTCTTTTTCACCTCGGGGGCGTTCGGGTGCCTCGTGCTCCGCTAACGCTACGATTGTCTCGCGACAGTAATAACCTGGCTGTGACTGTGGCGCCATCTGTGGTGTGGTGATGTAACTCTTAGAAAATTTGACTTCACAGTGAGGTTATGCGAAGTTGTGTTATGTTTCCAAGCATGCGTATTTGGTGCTGTTTTGTACTTAGGAATACCAAATTTAATTTTGACAGATGTAAAATTTCGTTAAAGTACACATTTTATTATTTAAATTTTTTCCTTGTACAATAATAGATCATAAACAGTAATAATACTATTTGTTTATTAGTTTCAGTGTTAAATTTGTGATTACAAATGTGTACATAATAATAATTAAAAAAAAATCATTTTAAAACTCATACAGGCGAAAAACCGTTGAAGTATATAATTTGCACATAAGAGAATCTAAAAACTCATACATTATAATACTCATATACAACAGTTTTACTTATTTTACCTTAATATTAATAGTAATTAAACATTGAATAATTTCATTTTAAGGTTATATATTGAATTTAAGATAATTATTAATATTGAATGTGTTTTTTAACATCATTATTTTTTTAAATAATTTATTCGATAACTTAAATAGTAATAGAAGTAGTGTAGTCAGTTCATTACAGAAATTTTGCATCTGTCAAAATTAAATTTGGTATTCCTAAGTACAAAACAGCACCAAATGCGCATGCTTGGAAACATAACACAACTTCGCATAACCTCACTGTGAAGTCAAATTTTCTAAGAGTTACATCACCGCACCACAGATGGCGCCACAGTCACAGCCAGGTTATTACTGTCGCGAGACAATCGTCTAACGCTACGCCCTCGGCACCCACCCGCGCCCCTCGAACGAAAAATCTCGTTTTACGTCCTTGTAATGAAAAGTACTATTGTTTTACAATAAACTTGGCATAAGAAATATCCAAGGCAGGTCTGTTTTTTTAAAAATTCGCGTATTTTAATTATTTTTCTACATTTTCAAAAATTATTACAGAGTAAATATCAAGTGTTTATTTTGATTTTGATTTTGTAAAATTAATAAAAACTTAATTGAAAAGTAGCAGATCATTAATTATTATTATTATTAGAAAAAGTTTATTTTAAATTTTATAAATTGACTGTGAACAGGTGGGGGGCCCAAAGTAATTTTTTGAAGTTGTTATTAGCAGTTTTGATTAGGGTATATCAAATTTGGATACATAAAGGACCAATAAACATGTTTTATGTATAAATTTGAAATAATTTGTCCAAATTATGAAATTATTTGACAAAAAAAAATAATTTACTTATGAAGAAACACCAAGTTTCGGCCATTTCCAACATTTTCAGAATTTTTTTAATATTTTTTTGTGATTCAGCTTAATAAACTGACCAATAACCAAAGGAAAAAATTTAATATTTCAAAAGCAATAGTTTTCTGAGTTTTATTAACCCATATGGGTTAATAAAACCTATTCGAGCTTTTTATCTATGAATTTTTTAGATACTTCTAATATCCCTGAAAAGGAATATCCAACTTAAAATTCCGTTCAAATAGTATTTTATTTAATAGCAGGTATTTTGCTCTGCTGCCCCAGTGTGCGTCGCAATAAGCATAATGCTTAGAAATCCGCTCCCTAGATATTAGATACCTTGTTCAAATTCATTTCAATTGTTTTATTTGAAAACCATCCAAAGCAGGTCTGATTTAAAAAAAATCGCTTATTTTAATTCTACATTTTTAACATTATTAAAGAACAAAACATCTTGGGTGTCTTTAGACGCGGAAAATAAAACTCTTTCAATTGATATCTTTTTCATTCTTATCCGTTCTGATGGGAAGCAGGAATTAAAGAAAAATTAATTTATCATGTTAATCTCCTATGTTCACATCGGCGGCCGGTCACACGGTATAGTCTAAAATGATTTGCGGACTACTCGCTAACTCGGCTGGCCAGCATGGTGAGTTATGGTCAAAACCTCCATTACTATAGAGGCTTACGTCAGGAGTGGACTGGGATAGGCTCATTAAGATGAAGAAATTTTATCAATATAGAAAATAGCTGCACCGGAAAAGGGGACAATGACCAAGGCCGATGGAACAGATCGAATATAAAATATAAGTAATATAAGTAATAATTGGAATCTTGCAAGTTAGTAGTCAGCATTGAATAAAAAATGTTAACAGGAAATTAATAATGTAAACTAAGACACTTGCAAGTCAATTACTTGGAAGTATATTATAGATAAGCCCTCTGTGCAATAATAAATAAATGATGAACTTGTGCTGACATAAGGTGTCAGCAGGTTCAATTATGATATCTTCTTCTTCTTTATTAGCGTTGTATTTACGGACGTATGTGGACTGCACCGATGGAAAGAAATTAATCCTTTTTTTTGGGGTTTTGACCGAGGGTCATATGTAGATTGCACCGATGGTCAGATGTGGATTGCACCGATTCCCACATGTGGATTGCACCGATATAAATACTTAATCCCTGTAAGTCAAAGACTTACCAGTAATCTTGTAAGGCTTGCCCGTAATGTTTTTTATTGAAAATGAAACAAGGACGTATACAAGGAGTCGCCCCAAACACGATTGAAAAAATTAAAATAGCTCTAATAGATGGCCAAAATATTTAATTTTATTTTAATTTATTATTTTATTGAAAAAAATTCGAGTTTTTATAAATTGGATCCTGGTAATTGTTTTGTCAGAATACAAGTCGATCAAATGTTGTAATTTGGCTTGTTTACTAACTGTAGTGGCATTTAGCTCTGGATCTAGGGGAGGGGGGGTAACCAAGGCACCTGTCCCGCGAGGCAATTCAAGGGAGCACCAAATTATATTTCGTGAGATTTTTGATATCTTTAAACTCAAATACTGGAGGAAAGGGGCGCCAATGTCAAGTTCTTGCCCGGGTTCGGAAAAATCATAGATCTCGGGCTGACGGCATTAACTGTGCCAATACTCTGCTTATTCTTAAGTATATTTTAATTTGCATAATTTTTAATATTTCCAAGAAGGTGTAAATCGGCTGGTGGAGTTATAAAAATGTGAACTAAATACGATATAAAACGACTCACAGGCATTCGTATTCCGGCATATACTTGATGTGCGTGCTGCTCAGAGCTTGATGTAAATATTGCAAACCAAACGAGAAGAGCAACCATTGACCAATTTCGGAAAAATCGTTTTAATATTCTGCGACCAAACCTACTTTTTGAATTATTCTATACCACGTTTGGCTTAAATGAAATCGGAATCCAATAAGTTCAATATTTTCCCAAACATGTTAAGAGCAATGTCCAGTGCTACCCCTCCTATACAGTGTGAATATTTGTGTTTCCTGTCATTTATTTCCAGGACGTTACAAAAATTTAAATAATTGCTAGCATTACAAAATCTTTCAACACTTTTTTATATAAACACGCTAAATGAAGTTGATTTATTTATTAGAAAACCATGTTATTCGAAAATTAGAACATGGGAATCTCCCCCCCCTTCCAACCGTAGTAGAACGCGATGTTCAAATAATTAAATCAATTTCTTTTAGCATTTTTACATAAAAAAAAGTTGAAAGATCTTGCAATGCTAGCAATTATTTAAATTTTTGTAACGTCCTGGAAATAAATGACATAAAACACAAATATTCACACTGTATAGGGGGGTAGCACTGGACATTGCTCTTAATGCTTATATGAATAGCAAGTTCAAAATCAACGGTTGCTGTTATTGGTTTAAAAAGTAAATCATTTTGAGAACATAACTAACGATTAACATAACTAACTAACGATGTTTGTTTTGCCTAATAAAAAATAGGTACGGTTCTTTGGGTTTTGCTTAATAAAAAAAAAAATATTGAAAGATGGGAGGTTGAAGGGTGCATAACGTAATATTTGGAGATAAGTCTAGGTTTTTGTGCAGTTGGGGAGGGTTGAATAATGCTTAAAATTGCGTGACGTAATTTATGAACGACCCCTAATCTATAAGCGCAGTCTTCTAAAAAAATTTTCGCAAATGTGTAATTCAAGCCAATCAAAATTTATTTAAAAAATTATGGACCAATAGAATGGTAGCAAATCGTAAAATTTTAACTAACTAACCTAAGCTCTACCGGTGAATCTCTCTTTCAACGGTCCCCTCATTAAAAGAAGATCATTTCCTAACAATAACCTAAGCTCGACCAGTGGATCCCTCTTTTAGCGGTCCCCTAAACCTAAATCATGGATGAAATGAGAGTTTCCCATAAATTATTGTTATAAGTTTTACATTATCAAGCAATGAAAACCAGAAAATGTAAATACAATCTGTATTATTTAAATACCTCTGTAGTAAATTAAATACCTCAATCCTTTAATGGAATTAAAAAAGATTACTTACTGACCATCGGTGCAGTCCACATACTAACCCTAACCGAACCCGGTGCAATCCACATGTCAGATTATGTGACCCTTTGACCATCGGTGCAGTCCGCAATTGCCCGTATTTACCTATTACACTATTTATTTGTCGACGTATGTTACTCGAAGAAAATGTAGGTGAGGTTCATGAATAAATTGAAAATTATTAGCTTTTAAAATACGTCATAAAATCAGAAAAATATGAACCAAATAGGTGCAGCTCCAAACATCTTTAGGCACGATCGATCGGGCATGTTGCTCGGAGCAATTGTAGGCGAGGGATTCCACAAGTTAAATTATGAAATCTACTCTATATATATAAAAAGATAAGACAAAATATGCAACGTTTTTATGCAACGTTTTTGTGCAACGTTTTATGCAACGTTTTTATGCAACGCTGAGAACAGCTATTGGACGACACCAAATCAACATTATAATCACATCAACGGATGAATCAAAGCAAAGCAAAGCAAAGCAAAGCAAAGCAAAGCAAAGCAAAGCAAAGCAAAGCAAAGCAAAGCAAAGCAAAGCAAAGCAAAGCAAAGCAAAGCAAAGCAAAGCAAAGCAAAGCAAAGCAAAGCAAAGCAAAGCAAAGCAGAAGCAGAAGCAGAAGCAGAAGCAAAAGCAACAGCAAAAGCAAAGGCAAAAGCAAATGCAAAAGCAAATGCAAATGCAAAAAAGCAAAAAGTAAAATCAAAAGCAAATGCAAAAAAGCAAATGCAAAAAAGCAAGAGCAAAAAGTAAACGCAAAAAGTAAACGCAAAGCAAGGCAACAAAACCATGCGACGCAAAAACACAAAGATTGAAAGATTTATGTAAATGCAAAAATCCGTTTGGTGGCAAATTTGTTATTTTCGGTGGTGACTTTCGTCAAGTTTTACCTGTTATAAAATACGCTTCACCTGTGGAAATAGTCAATTTTACTTTATAGTCAACATCAATTTGGCCAAGCAGCATTATATTATTGAAAGTACCGAATAGCTGGAAATCTACAAATATAATTCAGGACATTTACAGCAATTCAATTGCTTCTAATGCCGATCTCTCAGACAGAATTATATTAGCCTGCCACAATGATGATGTTCGCACACTTAACAATAAAATATTAAATTTGGTCGAGGGCGAGATTCATACCTACTTAATTGAAGATACAGCTAAACATCGAGGGGTCGATCAAACAGATGAGGACATTCGGTTGGAATATGAAGTCGAATATTTAAATTCGTTGAATTTCCCTGGTTTTCCGGTACACAAATTAAAACTCAAAATAGGATCTGTTGTTATGCTATCAGAGCTTTACCAAAGTTGGTTTGCTGTCGTGTAATTCTTGGAATAAGGAAATGGTTTGCTTGAGTTTTTGTAAATAATTTGAATTTTGTATGTTTCGCGGTTTCGGAGAAGCCGAGAGAGCGCGAGCAGTGAAGAAGAAGACTTGCGTACGCCGTCCAAGTCGTGGACGGTCGACATTTTGATTTCTGACGATTTTTAGTTGTAAAAATTTGATTTATTTGAGAATAAAAGACAAGTAAAGTTTGAAGGAGTGTTATTTCTTTTAGATTGAGAAATTAGAAGAGAAAATTTTGTGAATTATACTAAATGCAAGTGGAATTATTTCGGAAAAGGTATACAAGGTCGCTTGATAGTGGGCGATACTGAAAGATAACCGATTGAGCCAGCCGGGTAAGAAGGTGATTTCTCCGCCCGAATTGGAATTTTACGAAGAAGATTTGAAAATTCGATATTTAATATTTAAGGGTGCAAAATAACACTTCAACTTGGCTACCCGAACGTGCGGCATTTGGTGAACATTTTTTTGAATTCAATTTGGGATGATTAGTTTATGGTTGTAAATGTTCACCGCAGAACCGGCTGTCACCCTGAGATTTTTAGTAAGAAAAGTTTGACCATGGCTACTTGGCTAAATTGACTGGAGGCTTCAACAGCTGATAGAGCAAATGGCTGAAGACAGGAGAGAGAGGAGAACGAATAGAATAGAAGATAAAAGAGAGAGGGAAAAGAATAGGATCGAGGACAAAAAAGAATGAGTAAAATATTGTGAAGAATTGAGCAGAACAATCAGCAGTGCCAATTATGAAAAAAATGAAAATGAGGAAGAACTAGAAGATAAGAAGGAAGAAATAAGTTTAATAAAAGGAGAAACTTTAGCAGAAAAAGTGCAACTATCGGAAGAGATTGAGAAAAATGAAAATAAAGAAGACTTGAGAAATGAAAAAATGGAAGGAGAAGTAAATAAAGAAACGGGTCATACCGGCGGCATTAATAAAAAAGCCCGGATATTCACCAGAACACAGATGCGACGAATGAAATGGCGAAAGATGAAACGTGGACGAAAAAGTAATTTTGAAAGAAGGTATGTATAACAATAATTATTGTAAAAGGAAGAAAAATAAAATTAATACGAACATGATTACTTCATCCAAGATGGTTTCCGATGGAAATGATGTTCCCCGTTCAGCAATTTGGAAGGATGAAATAAAGGATGAAGAGGATATGCCGTCCAACAAAGTAATTTGGTATTTTGAAAAAGAAGAGTTGGGTTCAAGAAGAAGAAAATAAAGAAACAGTGGTTTGGTGAAAAGAAACGTATTTTTAAAAAGGAAGACGTCATGGAAAACAAAATGAAGGTCATTTTGGAAAAGTGGCAGTATCGGCGATCAAGATGGAGGGTGGTTAATCTAATCAAATATGAAAAGTAACCACGGACGAATAAAGAAGATTGAACAAATTTAAGGATAACCGCGATTTAAATGGAAAATGAATGGAACTAAATGTGTTTTGATAAAATTAAAAAAAATGGTTGTAAATATTAAAATTTAAAGAAAGAACTACACATCATGATAAAACTGAAAATCATAATTATAAATAAAAGGCAATAGAAATTCGAACAAGTTAATAATAACCAATGTAACAAGTGAAAAGGACAATCTTCGAAAGATAAGCAGACGGAAAGTTTATAAATTGTATAACAAAATTTGAGAAAGTAAAAGTGTTTCCAAAAATTGAAAATTTGAAAAATGGATAATTAATTGCTGCATTTTATAATAGTAAATTTGAAATTAGCGTTTATGGCAATCAAAGGGAAAAATTTAATTTGAAAATTGATGGTTATTGAAGGAATTTGTCACTACGAAAATTGAAATTGGATGATTAGTAAAGAAATAGGTAAAAGAGTTTTAAATGATGTGTATTGCATATTTAAAAAAATTTTTATGAAGCTACAGCTTTAAAATGTTGCAAAATTGATGAAATTATTTAAGGAGATGAAATTGTTAGTTGGAAATTTTAAAAATTAAGTAGTATTGAAGGATTTTATTAAATAAGGGTCGATATAAAGATTGAAGATGACAATGAAATTGCAGAACACTAGAAGAGAATCGAAATTATGAAAGGTCCGTAACGGAAAAAGAAGGAGCTTTGAAAAGCTATGGAATAAAATTTGGAAGGATAAAAAAATTTGCAGTTATTTCGAAGAAAGTTTTGGATCGAGTTATCTAAGAAATTGTTATTATTGCAAAGAAGTTTGGATGTCATTTATGAATTGTTTAGTGATCATTCGTCAAGATAGGTAGTTCGGGATGTTGATTAATTAATTAATTTAGGTGTGTAAATTAGATTGCCGCATTAATTAATTATTATTTACTTTTGAATATTGTTATTTATTTTTGAAGATGTTGATTTAGAGAATTTGCTACTTATTCCAAAAGCACGACGTTATGTGTCTTTCTTGAAATCCCTCCTGGATTTCTGCATAAGCCAGGAAGGATTGCTGTCGTGTAATTTTTGGAATAAGGAAATGGTTTGCTTGAGTTTTTGTAAATAATTTGAATTTTGTATGTTTCGCGGTTTCGGGGAAGCCGAGAGAGCACGAGCAGTGAAGAAGAAGACTTGCGTACGCCTTCCAAGTCGTGGACGGTCGACATTTTGATTTCTGACGATTTTTAGTTGTAAAAATTTGATTTATTTGAGAATAAAAGACAAGTAAAGTTTGAAGGAGTGTTATTTCTTTTAGATTGAGAATTTAGAAGAGAAAATTTTGTGAATTATACTAAATGCAAGTGGAATTATTTCGGAAAAGGTATACAAGGTCGCTTGATAGTGGGCGATACTGAAAGATAACCGATTGAGCCAACCGGGTAAGAAGGTGATTTCTCCGCCCGAATTGGAATTTTACGAAGAAGATTTGAAAATTCAATATTTAATATTTAAGGGTGGAAAATAACACTTCAATATACATCGATAGGCCTTTGTTTAGTCATGGACAGTTATATGTAGCATTATCAAGATGTCGAGCGAAGGATGGAATACAAATTCAAAGTGAAAGCGACATAAAAAATGTTGTATGGAAATAAGTTTTATAACTTGAAGTTATTAGGGCCGCGAAGTGGCCCTGGGGGGTTGGGCCGCGGTAGCGGCCAGGGGGGCGGAGCCCCCCTAGTAAGGTATATAATTATAATATAAGCAATAATATAATAAGAAAGGTAATTTTTTCAAAGGGTTTTGTTTCATTTCTTGTATTACAACGTTGTGGGACCCGCAGACGTGCGGGACCCGCGGAATGAGACGGGACCTACGGGACGGCACAAGAAAAGTAGTACTGCATTATTTTCTAATATAAAGCCCACCAGATAATTATATTCTAAATTAAAAAAAGTTACCAACGAGCAGTAATTTCTACGATTTATTCCTTCTTCTTCAGCCTACCTTAGTCCACTCCTGGATCAGAGGTCTCTCCAGTAATGGAGGTTTTGGCCATAACTCACCACGCTGGCCAGACAGGTGTAACGGTCCAATAATCGTTGTAAGAAAGCTTGGCACGGGGTTAATTTTTTTATAATATAAATCGGGGTTGTTTATGGAACAAGGGAAAAAAAAAAATAGAAATTAAAATTTGGAGTGACAAAAGTGGAATTAAAAATTGTACGAGTTTGGCTGAAAAAGTGGTATAGTGGGATAACCAGCCTATAGCTAGGGATCAATCAGCGGAACTCGAAGATATCATTATCAATCTCACTCGAGGATAAAATTACAATTTTTTAAATATTTTTTAACTCAAGGATTCATTTTTTTAATTGTCGACCCTCCTAACAGCTTGAGGTGAGCATAGATTTTATCTTAGTGTTTACTACCGCGTTTTTATTTGTAGGGTTTTAGTAACAAGTTTTTTTATAACAAGTCCGTACCAAGTCCGGGTACCGAGTCCTGGTGGGAAGCAGCCAGTGAGTTGGGACTTTACCTGCACCCCAGACCAAGAAAGCTAAGTGTTTGGACTGTTCTTCTTGTTTTCTTTTTGTTATTGTTTAGAAAAAAAAATAAAATTCATTGGGCAGAATTTTTGGGGAAAAAGGGGCGAAATTATTTTTTTTTTATGTTAAAAAGTGTGAACCGAGTATAGCTATACGAGGGGAATTTTATTGTTATTGTCTTGTTCGTGATATTGCCATTTTTCAAGTTTTGTTTGTCTAAATTCCAAAATTAATAAATATATACAACAATTAAACTCTTGTATATCTGGAGCTGCCGAGGTTCGACCGCAACTCTCTACCATCTCGTAATCGGGGTAGAGAGATCGGTGCTGAGGAGTAGCCAAGATTACGTGGCGCCCACGGCAAATTTTACTCTACTCCTCTCACAAACATCTGGAAGAAACTCGGTGGCGAAAATTTCGAGTCTCTCTGCTGGAGCTAGCCAGATAGAGGCGGTGCCATCTCCCTGGGACGAGTCGTCGAGGTAATTTGACCGGCGACGAAGTTATACCGTGGCAAATTGGCGCCCAACGTTAATTAAGTTATTTATTGTCATCTATCCTTGTCCAGAGAACAAGAGTTTCATTGTATTTGTATTTTTGTTGACGCCAAACACTTTCTTACTATTTTTAGAGCTGCATATTATCGGTCTTTTTGTTATTTTTAATTTGCGTTCGTTTAGTTTTTTATAGGCTTCTTCGTGCGTTTACGTTTTTTAAGAAAGGGGGGAATTCCTTTTCAGTTTTGTTTGGATATTAACCATTTTGAAGTATTAACTTTGTTTACTAGTTAAATTTTAATTTTTCATAATGGATGTCAATCGTTTGTTGAGTGACGAGCTCTCTTACGAACTCATGTGGAGGGGTGTTCAGATAGGTCATACGGTTGCGGAAAAACGACGACTATTAAGAGAAGCCATAAATAAAAATTTACCTATTGCGAGAAATTCTGGGGATTCAAGATTAGAATTCGAAACTTTGTCAGCGAAGTTAGTCGAATTAGGTGGTTATATAGAAAACTTCGATAAGTCGAATCGCATCAACGAACATGCCCGAATAATAGCACGTCTTCTTCACGTTCAGCGTAGATTGGATAGGATAGATTTGACTACTGAAGAAGACGAGGCAAAACACGAAAACCTTTCGATAATTGCGGTTGGACTATTAAAATCGTTAAGTGAGGTTCATTTTGTGACAGGAATTGTTTTTAATACTAGTGCACTTTCAGTATCTAGTTCTATTCTTGACCTACCTAATCCACCTGAAGAACAATTGTGTGGCCCCTTAATAGATTTTTCAGTACCATCTACGTCTTTAACGCCTCCCCCACGACTTGCTAATGCGACCAACGAATTTGATACTTCCTTTAATCTCACTTATCATCATAATGCTGATAATCTTGCTGTATTGCCTACTGTGCCTGTCAGTAGCTCCATTCATCGAGATCAGGAAATTTTACATGAAATGATCAACCGGAACGTAGTGGATCTTATGAAACGATTGAACTTGAATAATATGGATTCAGCCTACGATAAAAGACCTCGAACTCGACGAGTTTCTTTTCACGAAAATCTAAGTAGTTCGTCACCTATTATTGCGAGTATGCCTGGTATTGGGGATGATTTTATCGAACCAATACCTAGTATTTTGGAACCTGGCGAAGATACATTATTTGATACATCGAAACGTTTGAGTGCCAGTACATCACTTGGCGGTAGCGAGTTTCGACCGGTAGTTGGTCCTCAGGTCAGTAAATGGAATGTGTCTTTTGATGGTAATGGGAGTGTAACAAGTTTTCTCGAGACGATCGAAGAGCTTCGTGAATCTCGAGGGGTTACTAAATCACAGCTTTTCCAATCTGCTGTCGAACTTTTTAAAGGTGATGCTCGAGTTTGGTTTCGACCAAGAAAACATATTTTTAAAGATTGGGACGACCTAGTCAATCAACTTAGAGCATCAATTTTACCGCCGGGTTACGAGAGTAGATTGGAGGCTGAGATTCGAAAGCGAACCCAAGGTGCAGAGGAAAAATTAATTTTGTATGTCTCCGTCATGGAAAATCTGTATAACAAGCTATCGAACAAACCTTCCGAAAACATGCGAGTGGATACTATTCGGGGTAATTTGCTCCCGCACCTACAAAGGGGTCTTGCATGTCTTCAGATTTCTACAATAGAGGGGCTTTTGCTGAATGGGCGTATGGTGGAGGAAACGGAATATAGGGCAAAACTTTATTGTTCTCCATATTTTAATAATAATTTGTTAGTGGAACCTGAGTCGGCTTATCGCGGATCGGCTAGTGGTGGGAAAAATCCTCCGCTTAATGCCATGACTAATTTACCTACCACCACGAACCATTCAGAAACAGCCAATCTTTGTTGGAACTGTGGGCAGGCAGGCCACAGGAGAATTGCTTGTCGCCAACCTAAGAAACTCGTATGCTTTCGTTGCGGAACGGCTGGATTCACCATGAGTAGTTGTCCGACGTGTTCGGAAAAACTACCGAGCGAGTCATTAAATAGTCGCGTACTGACTCCAGATCCTTTGAAGCCGACAAAACTTACACCAATTCCATCCATTCGGCATAAAATCTTGTTGGATTACATTTTGTCTCATGCCGAAGGCGACCAAAGACCCCATTTAGAAGTGACTGTTTTGGGTAGACCCATGATGGGACTTTTAGATTCAGGTAGCTCAGTTACTGTGGTAGGAGAATGTGGCCTGAGTGCTTTTTTAAGTTTAGGTTTTAAGTTAGATAGATTTAAGAATGTTTCTTGTGTGTTAGCTAATGGTCAAAATTGTCCTACCCTCGGGATGCTGAAAATCCCAATGTGCTTAATGGGTAAAGTAAAAGTTATCGATGTTTTTGTTCTGAAGAAACTCTCAAGTGGGTTAATATTTGGGATGGACTTTTGGCGTGCGATGGATGTGATCCCAGATTTGAGTCGAGATGTTTGGCATTTTGGAGACTCCGGTAGTAATTTTAACATTTCTTCCATTCAAGATGTTAGTACTCTTTCTTCGGAACAATCATCGCGTTTAGATTCACTGTTAGAGAAGAAATTTTCAGAGATGGGTGGGGGTCTCGGTTACACGACAGTCGCGGAACATGAGATAACTATCAAGCCTAACGCGAAACCAATTAAGAGGCGATATTATCCGGTACCACCTTTTAAACAAAAGATACTTGACGAAGAAATTAAAAAGATGCTTGACATGGATGTCATAGAGCCTTCAAAAAGTGCTTGGTCGTCGCCCGTTCTCTTGGTACCCAAATCTGGCAATAATGAATATAGGTTTTGTGTAGACTATCGTAATTTGAATGCTGTGACAGAAAAAGATGCGTATCCACTCCCATATGTTTCGTCCATTTTAGATAGGTTGCGAGGAGCCAAATATATCACGAGTATGGATATAAAAAGCGCTTATTGGCAAATATCGGTTAAACCTTCCTCTCGCGAATATACTGCGTTTACGGTGCCTGGTAGAGGCTTATATCAGTTTAAAAGAATGCCATTTGGTCTCACAAATGCACCTGCCAGTTGGCAGCGATTAATTGACACTGTGCTAGGCGTTGACCTCGAACCTTATGTACTCGTGTATCTGGACGATATTATTATTATCTCTCCTGATCTTACAACTCATTTGGAAATTTTGGTTAAAGTATTTGATAGGCTCACTACGGCAGGTTTAACTCTAAGTAGAGAAAAATGTCAATTTTGTCGTCCTTCCTTAAAATATTTGGGCTATGTTGTAGATTCGGAAGGGCTAAGAACCGATGTAGGAAAAGTAGAGGCCATTTTAAACGTTGCGTCTCCGAAGAATTCTACCGAAGTCAGAAGGTTTTTAGGTATGGCTGGTTGGTATCGAAGATTTGTGCCGAATTTTTCGTCAATTATTGTACCTTTGACTAGGTTGATTCAAAAGAACGTACATTTTCAATGGAATGACTCTTGCGAGGATGCTTTTAATGAAATTAAAAATTGTCTGGTCACCGCACCTATTTTAACGTGTCCCGATTTTAACGAACCGTTTTGCCTTCAGTGTGATGCTTCGGCCTACGGAATTGGGGCGGTTTTAACTCAATGTTTGGAAGGGGAAGAAAAGGTTCTGTGTTTCTTATCCAGATCTTTAACGAAGCAAGAACGTAAATATTCTACTACAGAGCGCGAGTGCTTAAGCGTTATTTGGGCTGTTGAAAAACTTCGGCATTATCTGGAGGGTAATGTTTTTACTGTAATTACCGACCACGCTTCGTTACTTTGGTTGGATAATCTAAAAGATCCGACGGGACGTTTGGGTAGATGGGCTCTACGTTTGCAACCGTTTGACTACAAGATAGTGCACAGAAAAGGCAAGGAAAATATTGTACCCGATTTTTTATCACGATCAGTGCCAAATCTCTCACAAATTGCAACCATCTCTAGTATACAAACTACGTTACATGATACCACCGATAAATGGTATATAAAACTTCGCGAGAAGATAGAAGAATTCCCGAACAAATTTTCTCAGTGGAGATTAGAAAATAATTTGATATATAAGTACTAGGGGGGCTCCGCCCCCCTGGCCGCTGGCGCGGCCCAACCCCCCAGGGCCGCTTTGCGGCCCTAATAACTTCAAGTTATAAAACTTATTTACATACAACATTTTTTATGTCGCTTTCACTTTGAATTTGTATTCCATCCTTCGCTCGACATCTTGATAATGCTACATATAACTGTCCATGACTAAACAAAGGCCTATCGATGTATATTGAAGTGTTATTTTCACCCTTAAATATTAAATATCGAATCGGCGGAGAAATCACCTTCTTACCCGGCTGGCTCAATCGGTTATCTTTCAGTATCGCCCACTATCAAGCGATCTTGTATACCTTTTCCGAAATAATTCCACTTGCATTTAGTATAATCCACAAAATTTTCTCTTCTAAATTCTCAATCTAAAAGAAATAACACTGCTTCAAACTTTACTTGTCTTTTATTCTCAAATAAATCAAATTTTTACAACTAAAAACCGTCAGAAATCAAAATGTCGACGTACGCAAGTCTTCTTCTTCACTGCTCGCGCTCTCTCGGCTTCCCCGAAACCGCGAAACATACAAAATTCAAATTATTTACAAAAACTCAAGCAAACCATTTCCTTATTCCAAAAATTACACGACAGCAATCCTTCCTGGCTTATGCAGAAATCCAGGAGGGATTTCAAGAAAGACACATAACGTCGTGCTTTTGGAATAAGTAGCAAATTCTCTAAATCAACATCTTCAAAAATAAATAACAATATTCAAAAGTAAATAATAATTAATTAATGCGGCAATCTAATTTACACACCTAAATTAATTAATTAATCAACATCCCGAACTACCTATCTTGACGAATGATCACTAAACAATTCATAAATGACATCCAAACTTCTTTGCAATAATAACAATTTCTTAGATAACTCGATCCAAAACTTTCTTCGAAATAACTGCAAATTTTTTTATCCTTCCAAATTTTATTCAATAACGCACTAAAACACTGTAAAAATAAAAATAAATTTTATTTGTTTCTTTTTCATTTTTTTAAAGATGCATTTGTTAAGAATGCTCTCACCAAATTTTGTAAAGAAATTCATAAAATTGACGGAGATACAGCATTTTATGTGAAATGCTATTTATTTTAAGTGATTAGTTTGTATGTTGAATTATCCTGCAGCAAAACTTTTGCAAAACAAAACAGCAAACTATTCATCCGATTTGCATGTACCAAAAAATGAAATGTTCGCAAATCAAGTCTCTATTGCACCACGTAGGGATTTTTTGATAAAGAGCCCCCTTCTATTTCTTTTTTTTCATAAAAGATGAAAATTTTCTGTAAAAATGGGAAATAAAATTCGCTGGTCCGCCAATTTTTTTGTTTTCTAGATATCGAAGTTCCGCTACGTGAGGCTATAAACCTATATGTCTAGTTTATATAAATAATTTTTTGGTATTTTTCGGATGAACCGTATGGCTTAATTGCTGTCAACCACTAAGCCGCAGAGTGTCATTTGGAAGCGTTGTACACCGTAAACTATTCTAAAGATTAAAATCAAATAATTTGTGTAGTGTCTTCTATATGTATACTATAATGAATATTAGTATCTATAAATAAAAAACCATTCATCGTTGGCTCGAAAAAAATTATTAAAAATACACCCTCATACCGCTCGCGCACAGTGTTTTAGTGCCTTAATAAAATCCTTCACTACTACTTAATTTTTAAAATTTCCAACTAACAATTTCATCTCCTTAAATAATTTCATCAATTTTGCTACATTTTAAAGTTGTAGCGTCATACAAATTTTTTTAAATATGCAATACACATCATTTAAAACTCTTTTACCTATTTCTTTACTAATCATCCAATTTCAATTTTCGTAGTGACAAATTCCTTCAATAACCATCAATTTTCAAATTAAATTTTTCCATTTGATTGCCATAAACGCTAATTTCAAATTTACTATTATAAAATGCAGCAATTAATTAATCCATTTTTCAAATTTTCAATTTTTGGAAACACTTTTACTTTCTCAAATTTTGTTATACAATTTATAAATTTTTCGTCTGCTTATCTTTCGAAGATTGTCCTTTTCACTTGTTATATTGGTTATTAAGTTATTATTAACTTGTTCGAATTTATATTGCCTTTTATTTAATTATGATTTTCAGTTTTATCATGATGTGTAGTTCCTTCTTTAAATTTTAATATTTACAAACTTTTTTTTAATTTTATCAAAACACATTTAGTTCCATTCATTTTCCATTTAAATCGCGGTTATCCTTAAATTTGTTCAATCTTCTTTATTCGTCCGTGGTTGCTTTTCATATTTGATTAGATTAGCCACCCTCCATCTTGATCGCCGATACTGCTACTTTTTCAAAATGACCTTCATTTTGTTTTCCATGACGTCTTCCTTTTTAAAAATACGTTTCTTTTCACCAAACCACTTTTTCTTTATTTTCTTCTTCTTGTAGCCCAACTCTTCTTTTTCAAAATACCAAATTACTTTGTTGGACGGCATATCCTCTTCATCCTTTATTTCATCCTTCCAAATTGCTGAACGGGGAACATCATTTCCATCGGAAACCATCTTGGATGAAGTAATCATGTTCGTATTAATTTTATTTTTTTTCTTTTTACAATAATTATTGTTATACCTTCTTTCAAAATTACTTTTTCGTCCATGTTTCATCTTTCGCCATTTCATTCGTCGCATCTGTGTTCTGGTGAATATCCGGGCTTTTTTATTAATGCCGCCGATATGACCCGTTTCTTTATTTACTTCTCCTTCCATTTTTTCATTTCTCAAGTCTTCTTTATTTTCATTTTTCTCAATCTCTTCCGATAGTTCCACTTTTTCTGCTAAAGTTTCTCCTTTTATTAAACTTATTTCTTCCTTCTTATCTTCTAGTTTTTCCTCATTTTCATTTTTTTCATAATTGGCACTGCTGATTGTTCTGCTCAACTCTTCACAATATTTTACCCATTCTTTTTTGTCCTCGATCCTATTCTTTTCCCTCTCTCTTTTATCTTCTATTCTATTCGTTCTCCTCTCTCTTCTGTCTTCAGCCATTTGCTCTATCAGCTGTTGAAGCCTCCACTGAATTTGATCGATTTTATCCCAGCCTGTAGCCATGGTCAAACCTTTCTTACTAAAAATCTCAGGGTGACAGCCGGTTCTGCGGTGAACATTTACAACCATAATCTAATCATCCCAAATTGAATTCAAAAAAATGTTCACCAAATGCCGCACGTTCGGGTAGCCAAGTTGAAGTGTTATTTTCCACCCTTAAATATTAAATATCGAATTTTCAAATCTTCTTCGTAAAATTCCAATTCGGGCGGAGAAATCACCTTCTTACCCGGCTGGCTCAATCGGTTATCTTTCAGTATCGCCCACTATCAAGCGACCTTGTATACCTTTTCCGAAATAATTCCACTTGCATTTAGTATAATTCACAAAATTTTCTCTTCTAAATTCTCAATTTAAAAGAAATAACACTGCTTCAAACTTTACTTGTCTTTTATTCTCAAATAAATCAAATTTTTACAACTAAAAATTGTCAGAAATCAAAATGTCGACCGTCCACGACTTGGACGGCGTACGCAAGTCTTCTTCTTCACTGCTCGCGCTCTCTCGGCTTCCCCGAAACCACGAAACACAAAATTCAAATTATTTACAAAAACTCAAGCAAACCATTTCCTTATTCCAAAAATTACACGACAGCAAACCAACTTTGTTAAAGCTCTGCTAGCATAACAACAGATCCTATTTTGAGTTTTAATTTGTGTACCGGAAAGCCAGGGAAATTCAAACGAATTTAAATATTCGACTTCATATTCCAACCGAATGTCCTCATCTGTTTGATCGACTCCTCGATGTTTAGCTGTATCTTCAATTAAGTAGGTATGAATCTCGCCCTCGACCAAATTTAATATTTTATTGTTAAGTGTGCGAACATCATCATTGTGGCAGGCTAATATAATTATGTCGGAGAGATCGGCATTAGAAGCAATTGAATTGCTGTAAATGTCCTGAATTATATTTGTAGATTTCCAGCTATTCGGTACTTTCAATAATATAATACTGCTTGGACAAATTGATGTTGACTTTAAAGTATAATAAATTGACTATCTCCACAGGTGAAGCGTATTTTATAACAGGTAAAACTTGACGAAAGTCACCACCTAAAATAACAAATTTGCCACCAAACGGATTTTTGCATTTACATAAATCTTTCAATCTTTGTGTTTTTGCGTCGCATGGTTTTGTTGCCTTGCTTTGCGTTTACTTTTTGCTTTTTTGCATTTGCTTTTGCTTTTACTTTTTGCTTTTTTGCATTTGCTTTTGCATTTGCTTTTGCTTTTGCATTTGCTTTTGCTATTGCTTTTGCTTTTGCTTTTGCTTTTGCTTTTGCTTTGCTTTGATTCATCCGTTGATGTGATTATAATGTTGATTTGGTGTCGTCCAATAGCTGTTCTCAGCGTTGCATAAAAACGTTGCATAAAACGTTGCACAAAAACGTTGCATAAAAACGTTGCATATTTTGTCTTATCTTTTTATATATATAGAGTAGATGTAAAAATCGGTATTCCGGAGCTCACGTCTGACGTTGAAAATTGGAAAATTGTAGTACCCAAAGATAAGCGTAAAGTTCTCATACAAGAACACCATGACGATGTCAGAGCTGGACATGTGGGAATAAATAAAGTTTTCTGGAAGTTACGCAATAATTATACATGGCCTAAGATGAGAAGCGATATAGCCAAATACGTTAAAGCTTGTGCTATCTGTGCAAAATACAAACCAGAACAGAAGAAACCCGCAGGACTCATGGGGAATAGATCCTATCCAACCCAACCGTGGCAAACGATTAGCTTAGATTTTATGGGTCCTCTGCCACGCTCAACTCATGGCAATAAATACCTTTTAGTCATCAGTGATTCCTTTAGTAAATTTGTTCTACTTTTTCCGTTACGCGCAGCTACAGCAAAATTACTTTGTCGGCATGTTGAAGATGGCGTTTTTCTAAGTTATGGAGTTCCACAGTTTATCATCTGTGACAATGGGGTACAGATGAAAAGCAAGGAATTCGCGAATTTATGTAAAAAGTACGATGTTAGGATTTCCTTTACCCCATTATATTATCCTAGGGCTGACCCTTGCAAACGAGTAAATCGAGTCGTCAAAACTATGATTTCCTCTTATCTTGACGATAGTCAAAGAAAGTGGGATGAGAATTTAAATGCCCTTGGGTGCGCAATCAGAACATCTCGGAGTGAAGTTACTGGGTTTTCGCCATTCTATATAAATTTTGGTCGTGAATATGTGGAATGCGGTAGCGACTATGATAGAAAATTAAACGGTGCGTCAAACGAAAACGAAATAGATCTTATTAGTGAGGTGAAGCGAAGAAATTTGGGTTTTCAGAAGATGTTTGAAACAGTTAGCGCCGACTTACTAAAAGCTCAAGAGCGCAATAGAATAATTTATAATTTACGTCGAAGACCAGTGGAATATAACATTGGGGACAAGGTTTGGCGGAGAAACAAAGTTCAGTCGGACGCTATTAACTATATTAACGCAAAGTTATGTGCCAAATTCGTTGGTCCATTTACAATTGGGAAAAAAATTGGTTACGGTACTTATCAATTGGTTAATGATCAAGGGGTAGCTCAAGGAAATTGGCATGTACAAGATCTAAAACTTTATTTAGAGCCAGCTCCCGATTAGACATTCCTGATTTTTCCCTTACGCTCTTGTTGACGACCATCCTTTTCTCTCAATGGCAATTAATTCTTTTCTTTTATATTACATGGCAAATCGGCAAATTTCCCATTTTAACTTCGTTCTTCGTTTAAAGGAAATTTACCTCTTTCCAAGGTGAGGGGGAGTGTAACGGTCCAATAATCGTTGTAAGAAAGCTTGGCACGGGGTTAATTTTTTTATAATATAAATCGGGGTTGTTTATGGAACAAGGGAAAAAAAAAAGATAGAAATTAAAATTTGGAGTGACAAAAGTGGAATTAAAAATTGTACGAGTTTGGCTGAAAAAGTGGTATAGTGGAATAACCAGCCTATAGCTAGGGATCAATCAGCGGAACTCGAAGATATCATTATCAATCTCACTCGAGGATAAAATTACAATTTTTTAAATATTTTTTAACTCAAGGATTCATTTTTTTAATTGTCGACCCTCCTAACAGCTTGAGGTGAGCATAGATTTTATCTTAGTGTTTACTACCGCGTTTTTATTTGTAGGGTTTTAGTAACAAGTTTTTTTTATAACAAGTCCGTACCAAGTCCGGGTACCGAGTCCTGGTGGGAAGCAGCCAGTGAGTTGGGACTTTACCTGCACCCCAGACCAAGAAAGCTAAGTGTTTGGACTGTTCTTCTTGTTTTCTTTTTGTTATTGTTTAGAAAAAAAAATAAAATTCATTGGGCAGAATTTTTGGGGAAAAAGGGGCGAAATTATTTTTTTTTTATGTTAAAAAGTGTGAACCGAGTATAGCTATACGAGGGGAATTTTATTGTTATTGTCTTGTTCGTGATATTGCCATTTTTCAAGTTTTGTTTGTCTAAATTCCAAAATTAATAAATATATACAACAATTAAACTCTTGTATATCTGGAGCTGCCGAGGTTCGACCGCAACTCTCTACCATCTCGTAATCGGGGTAGAGAGATCGGTGCTGAGGAGTAGCCAAGATTACGTGGCGCCCACGGCAAATTTTACTCTACTCCTCTCACAAACATCTGGAAGAAACTCGGTGGCGAAAATTTCGAGTCTCTCTGCTGGAGCTAGCCAGATAGAGGCGGTGCCATCTCCCTGGGACGAGTCGTCGAGGTAATTTGACCGGCGACGAAGTTATACCGTGGCACAGGTTGCTGAGTAGTCCGCATATCGATTTTGGACTATAGTTGTTTTACATCCAGTATAGCAGCTTACTAGGCTAACCTTCAGATGTGCCTGTAGCCCTGTTTTTTTTGTTAACGGTGGCAATTCGTCAACTTAGGCGCCGGCTTAACGTGCCCTCCGAAGCACGGAGACTTGGTCATAAGAAAGTTTGACTCTCCCCAGGTTTGAACCCGGCACCCTGCATTCGCATCCAACTGCGTTAACTGCGAGGCAATAACCGTCTCTTTTATTCCTCGGCATAAATTAAATGATCTTTTTTTTACTCCTATTTTTAGGATTTTGGCAGCCTCTAATTTTGGCCCCCCGTGTGCTTGCACACTGTTTACAATAGAGCACGACGGCCTTGGTGATAACCAGGGCTCGGAAGTTCTAGCAAATGCATATTTTTTCTGGAGAGTCCTAGAATATTCGAAGTAAGACACAAATTTGTTTCACACTTCCCTGATGCCGTATACGAAATTTTATAATGCTAATTTTTGCATATTTAAGGTTTTTAATGCTATTTTGCTATTTTTGCGTTTTACGTGCTATTTACAGGCATATTTTTACATATTAATTGAAAAAATAATCAGAATGTTAATGAAAAAAATTTTTTTGACCGCATACGAATAGGCCAACGAAAACAAACATGTAATAGTATTTTAACACGTATTATGATTTTCAAATAATAGGTATGTACATATTCCAAGAATTTGCTTATTTTTAAAATTATATCAGACGTATCGTATAATCGGATTCGAATCGGTAGAATCGGAAATGTTCCAAAGCCGGACCAAGTACCTACGTGTAGTAGTTCATAAAATCCTTACCATCATATTATTTTATATAATACAATGTATTCTATAAAATTTATTAAATTGAGAAAAATCTAAAATTCATTTAACCCTACAGAACATACGTGAGGCTCGACAGGCATACGCTGTTTCATTTTTGTGCACTTACATGCGCATGTTACGTAATAATGCCATTTGTATTAATTTGTAGTTACTTTATCACAAATATTAATAAATATTTTATGTTTATAAAAAATGTCAATTATCGATTTCTATATAAAAAATTTTTGAAAAATTCTCAAACTATGAAAAGAAGGCCTGTTAAAGTATGGGCCTGACAAGCCTCACGTATTCACTGGTGGGATTTTTTCACGTGTGCTCTGTAGGGTTAGAAATAAACAAAATTTTTATTAAAATTTTTTGAAATTTTGTTGGTTAACAATTTTATTTTGCATATTTTTTATTTTTTTAGTGCTATTTATAGCGCTAATTTTGGTGTTTTTAAGTGCATATTAAAGCGCTAAAAGTACACTTTTTTAGTGCTATAACTTCCGAGCCCTGCTTATAAGGTTTGTTCGTTTGTATGAACTAACTTGAACTGGGTTATCTTTCGAGACAAAATACTCCCACCACAAAAGTTAGATAGTGTTCTAACTTGCACTGCCTACTCGTCCTATGGAGGTCGAGCAAGAAGTTCATGTTCGGTTATGAACTGAGCAGCCAAACGAACACAGTACATTGCACTAACTTGAACCAAGCAAGTTAGTTCATACAAACGAACAAACCTATAGTTACAATAGAATACATTTTTTTTATACTTAGGGAAAAAATGAATGATGTTTCGAATAAATTGAATATATTCACTGATCCGAAAATTATTAGCGTTGGAGCTAACCCCCCCCCATGTGCCTAACATAGTTATGACTAAAAATCAGAAATTATATCAGGATTAAAATAAAAGCTAGATTTGTTTTATTAATTTGATAAGATAATTCCGCTAGTAAACGATGAAATAATAATTTGCTTCGGGAAAGTTCGCGGTTGCACGATGATTATAAATAATAAAATTATTTAAAACTTTAGACATTTTGTTGAACTGTCAACGTGAAAAACAATTGAAAAAGGTAAACAACAAAATTTTGAATAGCTTCCTTAGTAGGCCGCGAAAAGTAACGCTACAAAATCGCGGCCTACTAAATCGTGGTTTATCCGCTATTCAAGTCGCTTTTTCTTTTAGAAAATGAATTTTCCTAAAGATGAGACGCTGTCAGTTCGATTTGTAGACCCAAAAACTAGTGATGGGCGCATTCGGAATACATAATCGGAATGATTCCGATTATTAAAATAATCGGTTGATTCCGATTATGTCAAAATGGTAATGAAAAATAATCGGATGATTTTCGAATGCGCGCGCAATGCGACTCTAGGTAGTCTGTTTCGACGTCACTCGTTCAAGAATCGGAATATTCAATGGAATGCGTATATTGCGGAATAAATGAAATTTATTGAATATACCATACCTATTATAATATAATGAATAAATTTCATTTATTCCGATCGTATTTATCGGTCACCCCCCCCCATAGCATAACGAGGGATAAAAAGAGGTCTAATTTTTTTCCGACCCCCCCCCCCCAAATGACCAATGGTTAGCTACGGCCCTGCTAATATTAAAATTTTAATGGACGGTTTCCATACGGAACGGAATATAAAATAATCTGATGATATTCCGATTATTTAAATATTCCGGATACCAACATTTCGATTATTGAAATCATCCGATTATGCCCATCACTACCAAAAACCCCCCAGTCCGTGATTTTAGTAGGCCGCGAAAAGTAACGGCCTACTAAATCGTGGTTTATCCGCTATTCAAGTCGCTTTTTCTCGAGAAAATGAATTTTCCTAAAGATGAGACCCTGTCAGTTCGATTTGTATACCTAAAAACCCCCCCAGTCCGTGATTTTCATCGAAATCGTTAGGACCGTTTTCGAGAAAGCCATTGCATACATTGATATGTTCGCGGGTACTTAAGGTACAAATGTAATAATAAAAATTGTAAGGTAAAAGAAGTAACTTGAACCCTGGCTAGCTCGATAACAAGAACAAGAACTTACCTCGGGCGTGGATTAGCATCTTAAAGCTCATAACTTTTTAAATAAATTGGTTAGGTAAATAAGACATAATCAAAGAAAATTAACTGAGATTTAACATTATAATATAAAATAGAAATTTAAACGGTTACAATTATGAACAATTTTAAATACGAAAAGTTACCATAATTAAACAGTAAATATGAAACAAGACTTCTATAATTGAGTCTCTCTTAATTTAATTAATAAGGAATAAACATTTACAGTTGTTGGCACGAATAATGAAGCTTCGTCATAAACGGCATTTGTATGAAATAAGACGAGAATTGTGAGTCACATAAGTGTTTGATATAATAAATTTAAATCATAAAATTTAATAATTAATAAGCTTAAAATTTTATTTTTAACAGTATTTATGACTTTTATGAAATGAGTAGGTCCATGGTCAAATTCATACCAAAAACGGTTTGGGAAATCAAAAAATTTAAGAAACCCTGCTCTAATGAAATGGAAATATAACCTAAAATCAAACTAATTTGTTAAAAAAAATTATGCAACAGTCACTATAAAAACTACTTTCATTAAAATTATTATGCACGCTTAGAACTATTGTATCTGTCTCTTTCTATCTCATACGTTGGGTGTCAGATAATTTTCAACGTAAAAGATTTCTAAAATCAGACATTTAAGAATAATTTAATATAGTGTGTCTTTGTTTCACCTACTTATGTTACTACAATTAATTTTAAAAAAAGGTTGTCTGTACTTAATTCAGATGGTTGTGACGTAAGCTTCATTATTCGTGATTACAACTGTAAGTAAATAATAAACATAAAAAATTATAATGCGTAATTCCACGATTACATTAAACATAGGTAATAATAATAACGTACATACCACTTTGAATCATTTTTGTACGTACGAAACTTAACATAGGTGCGGCATGATCGTAGCGTTGATGATTTCCTTGTAGTTGCGTCGTCCATTCTCACAGCATACAAAAGAAGTTCCATTTGCAGTACCTCCATAGTACCTATCACTTTATTTTAGATTCACCAATTCACGATAATTATGATTGTTATGAACAACGCGATAACCGTATTTCACGGCTCCGTTTTCATTGAGATATTCTGAGTATTAACGCACAGTATTAGCAGTATTTAGTATATTATTAAATTTAGTATATTATTAGTATTAGTAAAGGAAGTGTGAGTTACGAGGTGATGAACCGGCTCATAACAGCCTTACGCGGGAGTTAATGAGCATGCACGGAGATTCATCAACGGTTGATAGTGAAGATTCGACAACAGAAATCACAAGAAGAAAAAGACCATCCACTTACGATATATTTCATAAGAGTAAGAGACCCCCAAGAACGCCAACTAAAGCTACAACAGGACCAAAAGAGGAAATGGAAGAGGTAAAAAATATGATACGCGAGATGATGGGAGAGATTAAAGAAGTAAGAAAAAGCCAAACATCATATGAAGAAGAAATAAAGGCGCTGAAACGCGAAAACAGCCAACTAAAAGATCGAATTTTATCTCTCGAGATTAGGATTAATCGTATGGAAGGTATGGAGAAGAAAAACAATGTAGTAATTAAAGGAATTGATTTTAATGGGAGTGAACTGAGGGAGGAAGTTCAGGAATTCTTCAGATCAGAGTTAAAGGCCACTGCAAAAATAAAAAAAGCAGAACTGATAAAACCAAAAACCGCACCTCCCTTCGTAGTAGCCACAATGGAATCCTGGTCTGAGAAGATGGAAATAATGAAAAAGAAAAGTATCTTACGAGGTACTAAAAAGTACATAGACGACGATCTAACGGCGGAAGAAAGACGGGTACAAACAAAACTGAGAGAAATTGCAAGGATAGAGCGAAGCAAGGGGAAAAAAGCAAGAGTTGGATATAAGAAAATATTTATAGATGGAGAAAGGTGGAACTGGGAGACATGTATGGAGCGGATAGTACAGCATACCGCGATATCCATTCCAAAAAACGGTTAGTAATCGAAAACAGATGGAATCATACGATGACGACAATGGCAAGACACGGAAAAAATGATTTGGAAGACGGATTGGCAAAAGAAAATAGAATAAAACGGGATAAATATATTGTTATGATTATTCTTACTTTAAGAATAACCACTCCAAAAAAGAAAGACCCTCAAAGCTAACGTTTTGTCGAAGTAGAGTTTTTCTCTTCCTCAGAGTCAGTGGATTCAGTAGACGAAATAAGAGGGCAATTTGTTGTAGACATAATTTATTAAGTAGCATAAAGAATTAATAAAAATTTGCATCAAATTAACTTGGACAACAATTTTGTCTAAAACCAATGTGTTATTTTTGTGCAATAATTAAAGCATCCAAATTACATTTAAATCCTTGTATTTAGGAGCTAAATTTGGATATTTCATTATTTGGTGTAATCATGTGAACAAATTATAATCATTAAAATCAATGAAATCCTTTAATTAATCTAAAATCAACACAAATCGTTGATTCAGAATTTAGATTAATTAAAAATAAAAAATAAATTTTGTACCTTATCGCACATTTGTTACAATCCACTAAACTCCGTGTGTTGCCAGATGCATGCGTCGAAACTCGTGCCAGTAGCCGCCAGCTGTTTCCACCTGTCCAAAGCTGTGAATGTTTCACACGTCTGCCAGTATTCCAAATGCAAATACGTCACCAAATGTGAAGTTGATTTCCGATTCGCCACGTTCACGATACACAACTTTTATCAAATACTCGAATTTTGTAAATTCATTTACTTCGGTTTAATTAAGTAAATTAATGCTTTGGTCTTTTTGTACCAAAGAACCGCAATTGAGTTCCTTCTTCTCGTGGAGACTTCTACGCGCTCTCTCTTTGAGTTTCACCAAGAGACTGCTCTCGGTTTGGAGGCCACTAAGAAACTCCTCTCTGCTTGAGCTTCACCCGGGAACTGCCGTGTCTCTCGTTCCTTTTCCAAAATTCAAAATTTGCTTTTGTGGTGGGGATCTTGTTACTGGCAACCAAAATGGTCTTTCCAGCAGGTAACGCAACGTTGTTAATTGCTCGCGCACCAAACTGATATTAACACTTTCACCTTTTGTTTTGCAGAAAATCGCGGCCGTTATCAAATTTAAAAAGCACTCATAGGGTGTTACAAAATTTCTGTATCTCACAAACAAACTCAAATTGTGTCTCATGTGTAATTAATCGTTACATGGGATGGTTTTTGTTTTTGATGCAAATCTTATTTTTTTTTAGTCGTATCGACTGACTACTGAACTTAAATCATAAATTTACCAATTATCTGTCTACCAATCCATCTGGATCTCTTAAACAAGGAAATATCACTACAATATACTTGTAGCGAGTTGGAATGTAAGGGGAATATTTGGGGAGGGTATGATGAAGCAATTAATAAATGTTTTAAAAAAGTACAGAGTTGATATACTAGCACTACAGGAAACAAAGCACAAAAACACTGGGGTTTTTGACATAGACGGATACACATTTTTTATGAGTAGTGGATTTGATAGGAGATTAGGTACGGGATTTGTTGTAAGTGAACAACTGAGGCACGCAGTCATGAAATTTACACCAGTATCGGACAGAATGTGTGCACTAAGGCTAAGAGGTCAATACCAAAAAATAAATATAATAAATATTCACGCACCAACAGAAGAAAAACAAATTGAGTACAAAGAAGAATTCTATGAATTGCTGGACAAGGAATACAAGCACATACAAAAGTACGATCTAAAAATGATTGTAGGAGATAGTAATGCCAAAATCGGCAAAGAGGTAGTATATCAACCAACTATAGGAAAGTACAGCAAACACACGGAGACTAATGAAAATGGTAGATTTTTGATCGATTTTGCTATGGAGAATAATATGAGAATAGTAAGTACACAATACCAACATAAAGAAATCCATAAGGGAACATGGAGAACACCCGATGGAGAAAATGTAAACCAAATCGATCATGTATTGATGGAAAAAAGAAGTGAAACAAGTGTAAAAGATGTACGAACTTATAGAGGTCCCGATATCGACTCAGATCATTTTATGGTAGTAACAAAACTAAAACAAATTATACCAATAAGGATAGTAACGGAAGAGAAAATAATAAATGAAACAAAACGAATTAAATTTCAGGAAAAAGAGGTGCAAGAACAATTTGAGAAAACAATTAATGAATTATTGGAAAATGAAAACAAACCTGAAACCGTAGAAGAAAAAGCGAATATCTTGACAAACGTTATGAGAAAAGCAGCGTCCATGCAAGACAAGGTAATACAAAAATAAAGATTGGTACGACAAGGAATGTCAGGAAGCAATAAGTAAAAGAGAAATAGCTAGGAAGATAATGATGCAAACAAAAACCCTAGAAAATAGACGCAAATATGAATTACAAAGGAAAACATGCAAAACATTAATAAGGGAGAAGAAAAGAAAACACATGGTAGAGTATCTGGAGACAATAGAAGAAAAATACAAAAACAAGGAAATTAGAAACTTCTACCAAGGTATTAAAAGAGTAAAGAAGGGTTACCAACCAAAGACAATATTATGCCAGGACAAAGAGGGAAACCTGATAGGAGATCAAAATAAAGCGATAGAAAGATGGGCAGAGTACTTTGAAGAGCTTCTTAACAGACCACTAGATGAAAGTGAAAGAGGAATATTCGATGGAGACATAGCAGAACTAATCGTAGAAAAACCAACCATAGAAAACATCAGAAAAATAATAAAAAGCCTGAAAAATAACAGAAGTGCGGGAGAAGATGCTATACAGGCAGAAATGATAAAATATGGAGGTGAAAAAATTTAAACAATGATATATGAGCTGATCGAGAAGATATGGGAAAGAGAGGAAATGCCAAAGATATGGAGAGATGCTGTAATATGCCCAATACACAAGAAAGGAGACAAGACTGACTGTAATAACTATAGAGGCATAGCTCTGTTGAATGTTACGTATAAAATATTGGCAACATGCATAAAAAATAAATTGAACCAATATGCAGATAAAATACTTGGGGAGTACCAAAGTGGATTCCGTAGGGGCAGATCAGTGACGGATCAAATATACGTACTCAGAGAAATACAGGCTATAAGTCATGAGTTCAAGTTATCAACGCACATATTGTTTGTAGACTTTAAGACCCAATAAACTTATAAGGCTGGTAGAAATGACACTAGACGAAACCACCAATAAAGTTAAAATGAACGGGAAACTATCAAGAAAGTTTAAGATAGAACAAGGATTAAGACAGGGAGACCCTCTTTCGGCAGTGTTATTTAATTTTGTGCTTGAAAAAGCCATAAGAGACAGCAAAATAGGTGGTGGGAACATAATATTTCGTAACCGACAACAAGGTCTTGCCTTTGCGGATGATATAGCAATCTTGACGAGAACAAAATACGAACTGCAAGAAGCTACAAAAATGATATTGAATGCTGCACAAAAAATGGGACTCGAGGTCAACGAGGGAAAAACCAAATATATGCGGTGGGGTGATAGACCCTTTGAACAGGGTGAATTTTTCCAGATACAATTGAATAATAGAATGATCAAATTCGAGGAGGTGGAGACATTCACTTATCTCGGAACATTGGTGACAAGAGAAGTGGGAAGTAACGAGGAAATAAGAGTCAGAATCGCGGCTGGGAACAAAAGCGCATTTGCCTTAAAATCAATATTAACTGGTAAAATGTTTTCAAGATCGGTTAAGCTTAGAGTTTACAAGACGATAATAAGACCAGTAGTAACGTACGCAAGCGAGGTTTGGACGTTGAGGAAGCAAGAACAAATAATGTTAAGTGTGTGGGAGCGAAAGATGTTGAGAAGAATATTCGGTGGAAAGTACGAAGAGGGGAGATGGTTAAGAAGAACCAACCAAGAACTGTACGAATTATACAATGAACCTGCTATTGTTGGGGTGGTTAAATCGCATCGTATAAGATGGCTGGGTCATTTAATACGTATGAGTGAGGAGAGAGTGCCTAACATCATGTTGAGAATGAACATGGGTGGAACGAGGAGAAGAGGTAGACCAAGGTCAAAATGGAAAAAGGAAGTACAAGAAGATTTAAACTCTCTGCATATTAAAAAATGGATGGATGGAGCTCGAGATAGAAAGAAATGGTCCGGAGTGGTTAAACAAGCCATGGGTCTACAAGGCCTGTAATGCTATCTTATATATACAGGGTGTCCCCGCACTCACTTTACATAACTTAGGTGGTGATAGAGGACACTTTTCTAAGAACAATATTTAATAAAAAATTTTTTCTAAATTCAAACCCTCGAGAGTTAGGCCTCTTTAACGCATTTTTTTTAATTTCCACCTTAACGTGGCCATAGCTCCGAAAATAATGATTTTTCAGTAAAAATGGTTTAGTGCTTTTTAAAAGAGCGTGAAATAATCTACAAACTAGGTTTATACCTTTTATTGTCTAAAATCAACGGCTTTCGAGTTATGAATTAAAGTAAGCTAAAAAATGTCGAAAAATTTGAGCTTTTCTTTTTTTGTTTTTTTTCAAAACCCTGTATCTTTTAAACGAAAAATTTTACAAAAAATCTGACGCCCCATTCCGGATAGGAAATTTAACGGACTAAAACTTTTGTCTAGTAAAAATTTTTGAGAAACCAATCCATTTCACAGAAAATCAGAAAGTAATAAAGAAGGCAGCCACAAACCAAAAAATTAAATTCACAAAATTTTTATTTTTTTTGAAAAATTATTTTATTAATTGATTAATTGACTATTAGATTATTTAAGTAAATGTTGAAAATGACCACCCTCATTTTCAATATACAGTCGTGCTCGTTTTAAAATATGCTTTACAGTATTATTTATAAAATTTACTTTTTTGTTAAGAGCCATTATAGCAGGGGTGGTCAACAAGGTCGAACGATTGACCGGTCAATCACGAGGCCAATTTTGGTCAATCGGTGAGTGTGAAAAGTGTCAAAAATTTGAATTTCTGCGATTAAAAGTCGAAAAATCGATTTTCTTCGACAAACATCTTTTAAAACAATCACGACTGTGTATTGATATTGAGGGTGGTCATTTTCAACAATTACTTTATTAATGAAATAATTTAAAATTAATTAATAAAATAATTTTTCAAAAAAAGTAAAAATTTTGTGAATTTAATTTTATATTTTGTAGCTGCCTTGTTTGTTACTTTCTGATTTTCTGTGAAATGGATTGGTTTCTCAAAAATTTTTACTAGACAAAAGTTACAGTCCGTTAAATTTCCTATCCGGAATGGGGCGTCAGATTTTTTGTAAAATGTTTCGTTTAAAAGATACAGGGTCTTGAAAAAAACCAGAAAAAAAGAAAGCTCAAATTTTTCGACATTTTTTAACTTACTTTAATTCATAACTCGAAAGCCGTTGATTTTAGACAAGAAAAGGTTTGAATCTAGTTTGTAGATTATTTCACGCTCTTTAAAAAATCACTAAACCATTTTTACTGAAAAATCAATACTTTCGGGGCTATGGCCACGTGAAGGTGGAAATTAAAAAAATGCTTTAAAGAGGCCTAACTTTCGAGGGTTTGAATTTAGAAAAAAATTTTTGTTAAAAATTGTTCTTAGAAAAGTGTCCTCTATCACCATCTAAGTTATGTAAAGTGAGTGCGGGGACACCCTGTATAATAATAATAACGTACATACCACTTTGAATCATTTTTGTACGTACGAAACTTAACATAGGTGCGGCATGATCGTAGCGTTGATGATTTCCTTGTAGTTGCGTCGTCCATTCTCACAGCATACAAAAGAAGTTCCATTTGCAGTACCTCCATAGTACCTATCACTTTATTTTAGATTCACCAATTCACGATAATTATGATTGTTTGTACATTTAGTAGTTATTATTAATTACTAGATACATTATTTAATAATAAACTTGTAACACCCCGGAAATTAAGGGTTAATTTCGGGTTGTTTATTTTTCTAGTTATGATTTTTAAATGATTTAAAAGATAAAATGCAATTTTAGATGTAAAAGAAAATAATTTGTGTACGTCTATGGAAATGCAGTAATTCAAATGTGCTGACATTTTATAAAATTTTTCGGTTCTTATATCTTAGGAATCAGCGTAAAATTACGTTCAAATTAAAAATATCGACGGAATCGAGTCGAAATTACTTTGAGCAAAAATTCAAATTTAACTTTGCAACAAAGTAAATTGGGTATTTTCACATTTTTTAAAAAGTATGTAAGAAGAAAGTTTATCTAGCATATAAACGAGGTACTTAAAAGAAAATTTGTGTGAAACTTTATATCCGAGTAATTTTAAAAATAAAAATCATGTAAAATATTTGCCGCGAAAACGCGAAATACATGCTTACTTGGTTGCATACCCGTATGACGTCATAACTCACAGCGGCAAAACATTCAAGCAGCATTTAGCATTCAAGGTTGAATGGTTGTAATAATTTATTGGTTGTAAATTATCTTGATTATTTTATTCTTTAATTATTTTGTTTTATACAACTTAACAACTATGGAAAAGTGTGGACTACAACGTATTAAGTACTGTTTTGTGCCGGGTTGTACAAATACTACTGTAAGTACACCTGAAAAAGTGTTTGTGACTGTGCCAGACGATGACTTTCGTAAAAAGAAGTGGTTTACAGCAGCTAGGCGATATCAGCCAACATCGAAATCAGTTTTGTTTTGCTGCGAAGATCATTTTAATGTAGTGTATTACTTTATTTTGACATTTACGTTTTTTAATGTTATTTTTATTGCAGCTAGAAGAGGATATGGAAAACTATATACGATTTAAATTAATCGGAGGAAGAGTTTTTTTTAAGCAATGGGTAGTGCCTCATATATTTGACTGTCAGCCAGATAGAAAAAGAGCTAGTAGTAGTCGTGAAAGATCTTTACCTGCAAAATTGAAAAGAAGGCGACTTGTCGATGAAGCCATTAAAGAAAATGACAAAAATCAACAAAATGTACCATCGATCAATGTACATGAAATTTACACCAGCACAGTTGAAAATAAGCCATGCACTCACACAGTTGAAAATAAACCATGCACCAGCACAGCTGCAAATGAACCTTGTGTTAGCTTTGTCAACCCTTGTCAGCTAATAAATTGCAAATTCTGCATTCTTTGCCCATTTGAAACCTTTCTCATCGGTGGTGCAAAGTTACACCTTAGGAGCAAAGTGTTCTACGCTATTTAATTTTTAAAACTAAAAAGAAACAAGTATTTTTTATAGGTACATAAAAAACATTCAAACAGAATTGTATAACTTGGGAAAAACAAATTTTTCCCATTTTAATCTGGCTGAAAGTAAAAGTTCATTTACAAATGTTTCATCAAAATCAATTTCTAATACTTGAACACTTTTAGATTTTTCAAAATTTGGCGATGCTACACAAAATAATCCCTTCTTTCTTTCAGCACAAACCATTTGGAGATGAATTTGTGCTTTGAATTTTTGAGTTATTTCCCCATTGCAAATATAATTTTTTAATGTCTTCTCACTGCTAGGGCATTTTACTTCGACAACATACTCCCGAGATAAACCGTCGGGTGAAGCTCCAAACATGGGTAAAGAGGGTAATGAAAATAACCCGCAAGAATCAAAAAATTTCATTTTTCTATCATTTTCTACGTATTTTATCACTTCTTTTTCTAAAAGCCTTCCTCTTTCCATGAATTTATTGTCTTTTAATTTATATGCACCTATTATTGACTCGACTAATGTACCATCAGGCGTTTCGCAACGTGAAAATTCGTACAGTTTGGAAGCAGTTATACGTTCATATCGCAATTCACGCCACAATGGAGAATTGGCTTGCCCTTTTGATGCTTTTTGACCTTCTTCACATAATTTATTTGTCATTTTAGAAGTACAAAACGAAATAAAATCATGACATTGTACACCTCCTTGCAAATGAAACATTGACATTAGTTTGTGAAGTGATAAATTGTCAAATTTTTCTTCATATTGATCTGAAGAATATCGAAGAATTTGTCCCTCCAGGTTTACTGTGTTAGCTATAGTTGTAATATCATTCCAAAAAGTGGATAGATTTACTGATGCTAATGCAATAGCCGAAGTTGATGTTGAAGCAACAGTCTTGGAAAAATTTGCAGCCGTTATAAACTTAAGCGAAGTGCCAACAGCATATAAATGTGGTCGCATCCAATATGAAGTGATATCAGTAGGGGAAGGCTCTTCGCTTCTTCTATGTGCCCACATTAGGAAAGCCAAAGCGTGTTTACAACCACCTATTAATATAAAAAATAGTGTAAAAAACTATTGTCACTCTAATTTATTACATTTACCTAATGATGCAGCGCAATCTCTACACAGAACATCTAAAATTTTCTTTTCTTCTTCGTTAACCGTCAGGCAAACTACATAATTTTTTGAACGAACCCTGTGTTCAGGACATACCTGACACTGAAGGGTACATAAAGGACCTTCTCTTTTTACCTCAACATAGCCAATTGCATTGTCACCATACTGTTCACGAGATGATCTGTCAAATTAATAAATAAATTGTTAGAATCGTAGAATCAACATGCATATATAATATAACCTCCAAATCATTGTCAATTTACATAATTTACTTTATACAATACGAATAATGTGACCGTATAATGAAATTACGATTTATGCATTTTCTTAAGTAAATTAGAAGTAAATAAGTAGGTACAATACTTACGCATTCGATTTTGCGCCTCATCATTTTGAATAAATTCTATTATCATAAACATGTCAATTGATGGTAAATTATTTGTAGACGCTTTCATAAACCCTTCTGATGGCATTTTGCGTTATTTGTATTTGCTTACGACTTGTTATAAGTAATAACACAACACAAAAGAAAACACGACACACAACAAACCAAACTATAACCTTTGTTTGCTAATTTCTTTGAAATTACGAGTGAGTTACTACGTCACGCCGATCTCGACCAATCGAATTGCGTTTTGATTCTCGTTTGAAATTGTGCATTTTAATGAAATTTCAAAATGATTTAGCATTATAAATAGGAAAATTTATCATTTTTTAATTATTGTATGCTTTTTCTACTACCTTTATTTATATAATAACACTCATATTATGAAAATAAAAAATTAGTGAAAATACCCAATTACTACATTGTAATGTAGAAAATATACCTACGTATTGCAGGTGTGCTACGTGCGGAGATACGAAAAGAATTTGATGACCATTTCCTCTTACAAGGGGAAGGCCAACTTTGGTCGTCACAGATCTGCACCACTATCTTTATATCTTTACAACCCAATTAGAACGTCACTTCATGAAAGTTTAACGACCCGGAATTCAGAAAATTTTGTGAAAATAATTTTTAAGGAGCAATGTAAAATACGGGTAATTAGTGATGACGAAGCGCTCACAAAGCGCAAATGGCGGGAAATATTGGGTTCTAAACAATGCAAAATTAACATGGGAAAATACAGAGCGCAAAGAATAATTCGAAAACGAGAGATTTCTTAGCTATGAGATTCATATAGCACCAACAATGCACTAATAAGGAATATAACTGGTAAGTTTAAATGCAGTAGATAAACCCAAATTTAAATTATTTCGATTTGAATGTTTGAACTATTTAACCTCATTTTTTGTTACAGATATAATTATCGTTAAATCAAGCAAATAACTAGTTAATATGCTACTTAGACATGTTACAATTATTGAGAATTAATTCATCGTATTTTCTGTATGTTTTATATGTACATTTACACAGTTTAATAGTTAACATAATGCTTTCGTAGATATTCAAGATTGCGACAACTGCCAAAAGGAACATTGCAAGTTTTTTTAATTTATGAACGATTTCGTGGCAAAAAAGTAGATGGAAAGAACTTCTCATATAAGAATTTACTGCAAAATTTCCACTTATAAAGTGAAATTTGTCAGAAAACGGTTTAAAATTCACAAGGGTGAAAAACCTTATGTAAGTTTAAATTTGAAAATATAAAATCAATAAGAATCCTTTATAAATAATGTAGATACTTCTTTTACAGGTAATTGGTTCACATCTAAATTTGCGAAACCCGTTAATAAAGGAGTTAGAAGAAGTAAAAGCGATTCATTGGAGTCATCCGAAAATTCATCAGAAGGAAATGAAATTTATTTTGTAACTAAATATTGTAAATATATTAACTTTAGCTAATTCTTTAAACAAATAGAAGTATGTATATTATTTTTAGAATACATTTTCTGAGGAAATTGATTACATTTTACTTTTTTAATAATAATAAATATTTAATAGGCCTTAATAATAAGGTTTTTCACCCTTGTGAATTTTAAACCGTTTTCTGACAAATTTCACTTTATAAGTGGAAATTTTGCAGTAAATTCTTATATGAGAAGTTCTTTCCATCTACTTTTTTGCCACGAAATCGTTCATAAATTAAAAAAACTTGCAATGTTCCTTTTGGCAGTTGTCGCAATCTTGAATATCTACGAAAGCATTATGTTAACTATTAAACTGTGTAAATGTACATATAAAACATACAGAAAATACGATGAATTAATTCTCAATAATTGTAACATGTCTAAGTAGCATATTAACTAGTTATTTGCTTGATTTAACGATAATTATATCTGTAACAAAAAATGAGGTTAAATAGTTCAAACATTCAAATCGAAATAATTTAAATTTGGGTTTATCTACTGCATTTAAACTTACCAGTTATATTCCTTATTAGTGCATTGTTGGTGCTATATGAATCTCATAGCTAAGAAATCTCTCGTTTTCGAATTATTCTTTGCGCTCTGTATTTTCCCATGTTAATTTTGCATTGTTTAGAACCCAATATTTCCCGCCATTTGCGCTTTGTGAGCGCTTCGTCATCACTAATTACCCGTATTCAAGCATTGGTAGTTCAAATGCATTTCAATATTATTTCGTTCCTAAAAAATCAGTCGACAACTGCTCGACATAACCTTAGATTTACCCATTATTTTATTTATTAATTTGAGCATTATATCTTTGCTTTGTGATGTAACAGCTTGCAATCCTTTTTGTAACAGCACAAAGTTTACAAATACAACATGTAATAATGGTTACACGATAAATGAAAAAAGAAATTTAAAAACTCATACTGGTGAGAAACCGTTTACCTGTAAGATTTGTGACATAAATAATGCTTAATTTTGGTTTAACTGTATACACATTGCATATAATCTAAATGCACACTTAAAGATATTGATAATCAAGAAGTGTAATGTGTCAAGAACGAGTTCAAATTATAATTACAATCAAAGTATTACTTATTATGTTGTTTATATCGCAGTTATGGTATTATGAGTTTTTAAATGTCGTTTTAAATTTGATTTGTGTACACATTTTATAGGCACAAGACTCACAAGCACATGACTTTACTCCTGTGTGAGTTCTTAAATGATCCTTTAACGATGATTTTTGAGCACATTTTTATAGTCACAAATTTTACAGGTAAACGGTTTCTCACCAGTATGAGTTTTTAAATTTCTTTTTTCATTTATCGTGTAACCATTATTACATGTTGTATTTGTAAACTTTGTGGTGTTACAAAAAGGATTGCAAGCTGTTACATCACAAAGCAAAGATATAATGCTCAAATTAATAAATAAAATAATGGGTAAATCTAAGGTTATGTCGAGCAGTCGTCGACTGATTTTTTAAGAAGGAAATAATAATGAAATGCATTTGAACTACCAATGCTTGAATTTTACATTGCTCTTTAAAAATTATTTTCACAAAATTTTCTGAATTCCGGGTCGTTAAACTTTCATGAAGTGACGTTCTAATTGGGTTATAAAGATATAAAGATAGTGGTGCAGATCTGTGACGACCAAAGTTGGCCTTCCCCTTGTTAGATAAGGATTACGCTTCCCGTCTTATGGTGGGTTTATAGAACGAGATAAGGAATAAGCGATAGTGGATAGTGGCTAAGCGATAGTGACTACGCCGATGCGGGTTTATACAACGAGATAAGAATTTAAGAAATGCACATGTTACGCATGAGCAGTATAAATTATTTTGGTACTTGACATCTTGAGTTTATAGTTTGTTTTGACATTTCCTATCTATTTTTCAAATTGCATAATTAAAATTATGCATAGTCCAGATTTGGTTGTGTCGTTCTATATGTTATTTTACCTAGTAAAATATTCGTGAAAATGATAATGCACAATTTTTTGTATAAAAAATAATAATGCAGTTTATTAGAGACGAAATTACAAAAATCCGTAAATAGAAGTCCCTTAAAACCTGGTCATTTCATTAACGATGACTTTTGCCATTTTAAAATGTGATTTATTTGAAATAAATATAAAATATTTCGAGTTCATAAAATATAAATTTGAAATGAAGCAAATAAGCGGGTTAAAATTAATTCAAATGAACTAATTCTCAAACGAACGCGATAAGCGACAAGAAGTTGAAGAAAGTTCAACTTTTATCCGTTAGCGCTTAGCTCTTATCGCGTTGTATAAACGGTAGTGCAGTATTCCTATGGTTCAACTTTCTTATCCACTATCTCTTATCGCTTATCTCGTTCTATAAACCCACCATTAGTGACAAAATTTTAGGCCATTTCTTAATATTGGTCCTACATAGAAATGAATTGTATATTTGTAACGTTTAAGAGATAACGATTCCAAATATCTAAAAATAATTTGAAAAAGTCAAAAAATGTAGAAATTAGAAATAAATTTTCAATTACCAGTAGACGCGTGTGGGAATTGCTAAGTCGGCTATTTCTACGCGCAGAAAAAAAATGTACCTTCCTCTAATTGCGGAAGAACGTCTTTTACTCACATGGATTTTAACATAAGAAATAAAAAGATTCACTTTGGAAGAGAAGTGGGTCAGATGTTATAAATATGGGTAACTGTACTGATAAGGGAGAGTCCCATCGTTACCTGCATCAAAATTGCGTTGCTCGAGGAGCGATCATAGACGCTTTTTGATAAGGGTACAAATTCGAAGACTCCAATGCGCGATTTTGTTTTGAATTTTGATAATTGAGTTTTGTACAGTACAAAAGCTCAATTAGTAATTTTGTTTGCAACTATTTATCGAACTATTGTTTGAATAAATAAGTTAGTGGTAATCAATTAAATTAAATAATTTAATTAATTTTCTCGACTTAAATAAATAAGTTAAGTTTTTGTGGTTTTGCTGAAACAACTAAAGGTAAAAATTTATTGTTTACTGATAAATGATTTTATTTTGTGTGCGCGTTTGTCAAATCATAATTTGAGAACGCAAATTTTTGTATTCTAACGAGTTGTTAAGGAAATGTATATGGGTTCCTTATATTATAATAATTGATTGGAGTGAGATTCGCTCATCAGGTTATTGATACTTAATTTTAAAGGATAATCGCGAGACGATTGTTTCCTCGTTTGTTGATAGTTTTGGCTGCATATAAGTTTAGCCAATATTATTTAATCGTTAAAGTAAGGTTTGATAAGTTAATCTGTTTTATGTTTAATTTTGGAAATCTGAATAATTGATATTCAGAGACGGAAACAATTTGTAGTTGATTGAATGTTTCGTCAATTATTACTTTCAAAAGTTATTTTGTTGTTTATACTGTGGCAAAAGTGTTGTCATATTATAATTTCGAGTTAATTATTTTGTAAATTTTTGTAAATAATTCAGTTTAATTTAATAAATTGTTATATTTGGGAAATATTAATTCTTTTATTTTGAATTTAAAAGAACCCCATAAAATAAAGTGGAAGTTTTTTCAAAAGTTAATGATTCCTACGTTTTCCCAAAATCACTGCAAAGGGCACCTTTCACCCTACGTTAGCCAGCGAAATTCACGTCATTCGTGAAGATTGGGAAATCAAATCAGGGCTACCAAAACGTATCGAAGAGGTCCAGGACAACTAGAACAAAGGAAATTGTCTGGTGGCAGCGTATAAAACTAAAAATAGACTGTCCTTTGTTACCGTGGAACCTCCGTCGATATTCCCAAAAATTCAGGAGTATCTCAAAACTCGAGAAATTTTTGGGAAACCAAATAAATTAAGAGAACATTCTGGGGTGACTTTTTATTTAGGCCAAGTAAAAAGGTTCTTGTGTTTTCTAAAATTATTATCAAAATTTTAAGAGAAAATTTTATAATTAATTTTAATAACGCACCCCCGGTTGTTACAAACTTACGTTTAGAATAAGTAATAATATCGTTCAGAATCAAGTCGTTTACAGTTAGGGTTGCCACCTTTTTTTTGTAGTTAAAGTACATTGGTTATTATAGGTAAGAAAAAAAAAGTACATGGTATCAAAATAAAGTACAATTTATTTTTCTTTATTATTAGGTATGTTTAAAAACATATTTTTTATTGTTTTTTGCAGTTTGTATCAAATTAGTATAAAGTGACCACATTGTCATTGAGACAAAGCGGGACAAAAAAAAAAATTTTTTTAAAGGGGGCGTGGTCAACGGTTTTTTTTTTTAGTAAAACTAAAAAATAATAAGGTAATTTGGAATTTTTGACAAAAATACCGGGGAAATGCAGATATTTTCTAAAAAGCGGGACATTTTGCGACATCTGCGACATCGATTCAGCACTAATTGAAAAATTTCGTTTAACGAAAAGATACAAAATCCCTAAGAAATCAAATCATGCGAAATAAAGTATTTTCGTGTACTTTGTTGTTCTCATAAAGTATAGAGTACAATTACCTGAAATAACGTACAATACTTTATTATAAAGTACGGGTGGCAACCCTATTTACAGTGTACGTTACCAGAAACATTTTAATTAATATCGTAGATAATTTAAATGATGGAAATTAACTTTATTTAGTTAAATATATTATTTTTATAACACTGCACATCATTGAAGGTATTAACCTTCGCATGGCATACTGGGGTCCCTGGGACCCCACGACATCTTAAAAAGCCTGTAGAATGTTCTAATATTTTTTTTTGGCAAATCGACACCTTTGTAATTTAGCATCATAACCCTCTCGACATTTTACACACTATGCTACTGTTAGTTGTGGTATGCCCTTCAAGTTTTATACGATTTAAACGAGCTTGGGGTCCGTGGGACCCCAGTATGCCATTTACGTAACTATTTTGTTAAAGTGGAAATATTTTTTTTAGTCATTTTGGCCTTTGATAACCATAATTTAGTGAATTAATATTACCTAAATTGTTAAGTTTTTAACTTCAGATAATTAATTAATAAGATATTTCAAAATATAAGAGTTTATATTTCATTTACATAGGTGCGGAGTGCGATGATTACATTGAATAAATCGCAATTTTAAAAACGTCATATAAGACTTTTGTGATAACATATGATGATTTTTTTTTTTTTTATTTTATAGAACCATATATGTCTAGTTTATAGTATAGAATAATTTTCGGTTAAATTCTTTTTCATTTTTGTGTAAATACATTATATACTAAAAGGTTGCTTTTGATTGATGAAATTTGCCATATTTTACTAAATGTCGAATATAATTTAAAGGTTTTTCTTTTTTAGGTGGATTATTTATACTTTTCAGTGACAAATACACTAGTTTAGTGTTTCTTACAAAAATCAGTCTTAAAATTTTATTTTCTCTATTGATTTAATCCCTTTTACCGTTGGGGTCCACAGGACCCCAGTATGCCATCTAAGTAACTAAAATATAAGTATGCCATGCGAAGGTTAATAAAATGAATTGATCGAAAATTATGTACATTTTTTAAGTACATGTTACTCACTCAAAGGGTGGTAAGAGAATGATAATATTTTCTGGCAGCTTGCTTGCTGTTCGCAAGCAAGTTTGGGTTAAACCACGATCTAGAAAACAAGGTCTGTGGTTCGTTGTATGTTTTCACTCGTTTTCCGTTTTTGTTCGGTTCGGGTCGGTTTTCTCTATTGTACTCAGCGGCAACCATCTTGTTTGTTTACATTATTAGCTTCGGATTTACATATCACTTTGACACATGAAATTGAATTGAAATGCCACCTGTTTTAATTTTAAACACATTTTAAATTTGTTATTAATAATATTTTACATTTTACTATTATTAATATTTATATTAATCTTAATTATTATTATACAATAATTTATATGACAAATTAAAACTTATTTTTCTATAACTCCTGCTAGGCCTGTGGTTACAGCGCTAGGACTCGTATTTTGTCAACCCGTGTTCGAATCCTGGAAAGAATGACTTTTTTTTAAATTTTTATTTAAGTAATATAATATTATGCCGGAGATTATATCAAAAATTGATATATTATTATTAATAACAAATTTAAAATGTGTTTTAAATTAAAACAGGTGCATTTCAATTCATTTTCATGTGTCAAAGTGATATGTAAATCCGAAGTTAATAATGTAAACAAACAAGATGGTTGCCGCTGAGTACAAGAAGAGAAAACCGACCCGAACCGAAAGAAAACGGAAAACGAGTGAAAACATACAACGAACCACAGACCTTGTTATCTAGATCGTGGGTTAAACCAAGGTTAAGATTATGGCTTGACCAATAGGCACAGAGGATAGCAAGGATTACCTTATTAGGACTTGCTAAATGTAGACAGAAATATTTCACTATTATCCGAGTTAACAAAGTAGGCTAGAATCTTTCTAGAAAATTCCAAGAATTATTCCTTTATGTTAAAAGAACGGTAAAATAATTTTACTTTTATAAGTTTCTTGTTGAATGAATAATACAGATATTTTTAAGGTTAATCATAAAATTAAAGTTTAAATTAAAATTTAGATTTTTAATAAAATTAAATAACTAAAAGGTTGCTAACCGTAACAACATAATATATACAAGAATTGCTCGTTTAATGTTATAGGATATGACGAAGGAACATGAGTATATTATAGATTCGGTTTCCGTGAAGCCTATTTGAGGGGGCTAAATCAAAAATGAAATATCTTATATCTGGACAATTTCCCATTTCGTCCTATCCCCAGCGCCGTCACTGATAACATATTGGGAAAAGTAAATGATCGGTCGGTTGACTCCCCCTGTATAATTTTCATCTTTTTTTTGGAGATTCGAAATAACTGAGCACGCCTTTGTTGTGTAAAATTAGAAAATAATTTTATCGCTAGGTGGCAATTGCGACCAATTGTGACCATTGTGACTTTCATAACCTCAATCAATATTCTACGATAAAGTCAGATAAAGTATATAAATAAAGCCTTTACTTATAAAATTATAAGACAAACAGATATCAGTTTAAAGTGTGAGTAGGAACGAATTTTAATAAAGCAAGTAATTTTTGAAGTTCGCTGATCAATATTATTAAATATGGCTCCTCCGACAACCTCTCAACTATCATGGAGAGAAATAAAGAAAAATAAGAAAAAGTGGAAAGAAGAGCATGTATTAAAAAAATTAAAAAAACAGCAAATTCAAGACGAAATAAAAACTATAACATCTACCAATTCTAAAGATATAGGCAATATATCTACTGTGAGTATTGCCGTACCAGGTTCTATATTAGATAATGCACAAAGTGTTGAATTACGCACTTATTTAGCAGGCCAAATTGCCAGGGCCGCATGCATGTTCCATATAGATGAAATAGTAGTTTTCGACGACGGTTCAGATGACACAAATTCTAAAAAAGCTACTGTAGGTGACGGGGATTTTGTTAAAGATGTTAAACGTTGCTGTGTTCAATTGGGAAGAATATTGCAATATTTGGAATGTCCTCAGTACTTTCGAAAACATATATTTGGATTCCATGATGATTTGCTATATGCCGGTGTCTTAAATCCTTTAGATGCACCTCATCATTTACGACAAAAAGATAATTTTATATTTAGGTATAGTATTGTGTTTGTTTCGCTAAGATGTGTTAAATAGGATGACATTTTTAGGGAAGGTTTGGTAACTAATAAACCCGTAAAAGTAGGACGTGGCTCTCAAGTCAATGTGGGACTTTTACAAGATGTCACAGTTGACAAGGTGCTTCCGGCTGGTGTTCGTTGCACCGTAAAATTGTTACCACAAACTGAAGGAAGTAAAAAATTGAAAGGTTTGGTAATTTCTCCAACTGCACCTAGAAGAGAGTCTGGCGTTTATTGGGGTTACAGCGTAAGACTGGCAGATTCACTATCTGAAGTTGTTTCAAAATGTCCATATAAGGAAGGGTAAATTGTTAAAGTACATTTAATTTTGTGGTATAATTTTTAAGATGGGAACATATTTTTCAGATACGATTTAATACTTGGCACTTCCGATAAAGGTGAATCGGTTGATAATTTTACGTGCCCAGAATTTTATCATTTGCTGATAGTGTTTGGTGGCTTACAAGGCTTGGAAGCGGCATTAGAGAATGACGAGATTTTTAATGTAGACAACCTCTTTCATTCCTATTTAAACACATTACCTGGACAAGGTTCACGAACAATTCGAACTGAAGAAGCAATGTTGATCAGTATGGCTGCATTGAGACCAAAATTAAGTCCTAAATATAAACCACTCAAGTTTGTTCCAGATCAATTTCAAGTTGAAATAATTCAATCCGATTGTTAAGTAATTCATAATTATATTCTATAAATTTATAGCTTTTGTATAATATTTTATAAATTGTCTCGTGTAGTATTTAAAAAATACAAACTTGAAAATTTAAACAATCATTTTATTATTAATTATTTATATACAGTTAGGGAGTTGAAAAATTATTAATAAATAACAATTTTTAACTGAAAAATTGTAATAATGTTTTCTTAAAAAGTAATATAATTTTAACAAAACTGATTTACTTAAAATTAACCCCAAAAAATGTCTACAAAATGTAAATGTAAACAAAGTTGATTTACATATGTAAAAGATATAAAAAATATAGTGGAACTTTGCACCAATTGGAATATTCAAAGGCAATATTTAACAATTTTGTAATTAATATAACAATAACAGTAGTAAGCTCAATATCGAACAATTCCTATTTTTAAACGTTACATTTATGAATTGAACTTTCGACAGTTTCTCGAAGGCTTGCAATAACTGCTCTTTGATTAGTTGCATTGATGATTGCCGTTCCAGAAACTATCATATTGGCACCGGCTTCTGAGCATGCATTTATTGTACTTAATCCAACACCACCATCCACTTCAATATCCAATAACGGATAATTGTGTCTTAACCATTGCACTTTTGGCATCATATCCATCATAAACTGTTGACCTCCAAAACCTGGTTCGACAGTCATTACGAGAACCACATCTGCTAAATCTATAAATTGCCGAACTTCTTCAATTCCGCTTCCCGGCTTCAATCCTAAACCCACTTGCATTCCAGCTTCTCTAACTAATCGGCAAATTTTGGGAATTTCTTTCGTTGCTTCAATATGAAATGTATATAAGTTAACTCCCGCATCTGCCATTGGTTCTATCCAATGTTCCGGATTTGATACCATCATATGAGTTTCGAAAAACGCCGTTTTCATTTTAGATCTTAAACATTTAACTACCGGATGGCCAAGTGTAAGGTTAGGTACAAAGTGACCGTCCATAACATCTAAATGCAGATAATCTGCACCATTGTCTAATAATCGTTGAGATTCTTGATATAATTGTGATAAATCAGAATTTAATATTGATGGACCTATTTTACATCGCAAAGGGCCTCGTGCCATGATTATTTCTTAAAATCACAAAACCACTACACTAATGTACGTCCGCATTCAAACTAATCTAAACTACTATCGTTGTAAATTACTTGTTTCCCAATAATCGAACTTTAACCTTAATTAATACATTAATATTATCGCTATTATGATATCAATTCTTTTGCATTTATTACATCAAATATACAGGTCCGGTTCAGGATTTTACTGGGCTCCATTTTTCTAAGATAATAGAAGTATTTGATAATAGGTACCAAAGGAGAATCATATTATGCGAAATTAACCGATAACATTTCCCCGAAAACGATTCTAGGATCGATAGAGAAGAATGCAATGACTACTTTTTCTTATTTCGCGATGCCGTCCTGTAGAGCAAACAGTAAAAGTCGCTACGTGCGCGCCTGCGCAGTTACTCACGTCGAATGTGCGCACGCGCAAAAATTCCCGGCAAATGTGAAGCGTATTTAAATGTAAAGTGCGCGCATGCGCCATACTCAAGTCGAATGTGCGCCGAATGTGTGTAAAAATTAAAATTTTAGTTTTATAAACAGGACCGGATTAGAGTATGGGGCCCAAATCTAAAACTTTATTTAACTCTTAACGGTCCTGTCATTAAAAAGCTTTTCCTAACATTAATCCAAACTCGACCGGTGGATCTCTCTTTTAACGGTTCCCCCATTAAAAAAAATCGATTCCTAACACTGATCTAAGCCCGTCTGGTGGATCTCTCTTTTAAGAGTCCCCTCATTAAAAGAATGGTTTCCTAACACTAACCTAAACTTGATCGATGGATCTCTCTTTTTAACGGTCTCCCCATTAAAATAAAAATCGATTCCTAACACTAACCTAAGACGGACCGGACCGGTGGATCTGTTTTAAGGATCCCCTCATTTAAACAAAATCGATTCCAAACACTAACCTAACCTCAACCGATGGATCTCGTTTTTCATGGTCTCCTCAATAAAAAAATGTTGTTTCCTAACACTAACCTAAGGTCCACCGGTGGATCTCACTTTTAACGGTCCCCCCCCATTAAAAAAAATCGATTCCTAACACTGACCTAAGCCCGTCTGGTGGATCTCTCTTTTAAGAGTCCCCTCATTAAAAGAATGGTTTCCTAACACTAACCGAAACTTGATCGATGGATCTCTCTTTTTAACGGTCTCCCCATTAAAATAAAAATCGATTCCTAACACTAACCTAAGACGGACCGGACCGGTGGTAACTGCGAGTAACTAGTAACTGCGCACGCAGCGACTTTTACTGTATGCAGTCCAGTAGGTCTCGTCCCACAACTGGTTGTCATACAAGAAGTGAAACAAAAGAACAAAACCCTTTGAAAAATGTCCTTTTCTTTTTTAACCCTATGCAAATATTTTATTTCCAATGACGTAGCAAGTCAAGACCGACTGCGGGCCCACTTCATTATTTCAACAACAAAAATAAATAAATTTTTTGCACAAAAAACCTGTAAATGATAAAAGTTATCGTAGATTTCACAAAATTTTAATATTTTGAAAAAACTTCTGTCTCTGTAACTAATAGAAATCAATTTTCTCTGTATGTCGGGCCCCTTTAGGGGTGCCTAGCACCACCTGTTGCTACGTCACTGCCTATTTCATGATTGAACGTGAATCCCTCACTTACGTTTGCTCCGAGCAACATGCATCGATAAATGATCAACGAAGTTCATTCAGGCTTCATTATATAAAATAAATCAAACGCGGGACTGCATTGGCATCCCGTCCCGCGTGGGACTGAGTTGACATCTTCTCCCGCGGGACGGGACGGAATTTTCCTCATCCTGAATTTCTTTCTAAACGCTATCATGCAGTGGCATAACTATGTTTCCGTGTGCAATTATTCAATATACTGATTACTGACCCATTTTCAGGTAGGTATATAAGATAGATTAGCGTGAAAGTTATATAAATAAAAAATTATTTAAGAAGCACGGATGGCCCAAACAAGATTGTCAAGCTTGGCTATATACTTTCCATTGAAAGTAAAGAAGCGCAGGAAATGGATATCATAAATATAATTGAAACCTTTGTTTTCCTAAAAGCGCGAAAGATAAATTATCATAAAATATGTGTAGATATTATTAGTGGAACCCCGACAAAATAGCCCCGGGCAAAATAGCCCCGTCATAATAGCCCCGTCAAAATAGCTCCGACAACATAGCCCAATGACAAAACCGCCCCGACAAAATAGCACAATGACAAAATAGCTCCGACAAAATAGTCCTATTTTAAAAAGCCCAACACTGAGAGAAATTTCGGACTTTGAAAATAAAAGTTAACACTTTAAATTCAAAAGTTTTCATTTTTATTATAATTTGTCGCGTTTTTAAAAGCAACATTTTCAATTTTATAGTGTACATTATAAAATTAAGAATAACTTTTTAATATCAAAAGTTTCAATGTTCATTCAAAAATAACTTTTTTATATCAAAAGTTTCAATGTTAATTCAAAAATGTAAAGTGTAAAATTGAAGGTGTATGCAGGGGCGGATGGGGCCGGCCGTCGGGATACCGGGAAATTTCCCGGTGGGCCGCCGGTTCGTAGGACCGTGGGCCGTCGGTTGTGGGACCATGGGCCGGCGCGTCGATCCGTAGACCGTCTTCGTTTTAATAATTTCTGTTAATAGTATGATCTTCAATGGAAAAAAATTGTCACGGCTGTCGGCCGCGTTGACGGCCATTGGCCCATTTCTAACTAAACATAATGAAATATAATATCAACTTTAGAATTTATCAATCATTATTTGTAGAGCAGGGAATTATATGCACTAAAACTACAAGATATATGCGGCATATATGCAGGTTAAATATAAGGATATATGCTAAAAAAACTACTAAATATGCTCTTTCATTTTATTATACGTAACAATTTATTTGGTAATAACCGCACTATTACAATAAACAACTAAATACTTTTCTAAATTTGCAGTTAAAAACTGTTTTATAAGCAGAAAAAGATCTCTCGACATCACAAGATGTTATTGCCGCATATTTATATTGACTAATAAGATTTTTAAATTTATTTTCCATTAAGGGCCAGTTCTACAAAGCAAGTATAAACTAAGAATAAGCTATACTGCGAATAAGTCTCTATGTTCTCTCTCTAAATTGCGTTCTACGCTTGCGTAGAACGAAATCTGTGTAACTTATTCTCAGTTTAGCTTATTCCTAATTTATAGATTTATACTTGCTTTGTAGAACTGGCCCTTAATATTTTCCACGTTTCCTTCTATAACCGATCCTATTGTTTTTACCCGACTGCCAAAAACAGGAGGGTTATTAATTTTGAGTAACCAGAATTTTTGGATACTAAATCAGTAAATTTTTTCAGAATCTTTTCTCCTATTAGAGTGGGAACTTCTTTTAATTTTTTCTCAATGTTTGAAATATATTGAAGTGTTTGTGTTAAAACTGGTAGTTGTGCCAACCCAAGAGAGGCTAGTGCTAACTATTTTTGAATTTGAATTTGAAAAATTTTAAAATTTTATATAAAAATAAAAAATATATAATTTAATAAAAAATAAAAATGTAATATAGATTCAATTGTTCATATATATGCCCTAATATTAACAATTTCCAAAAATATGCACCAACGTGTCAAATATGCATTTATATGCCATATAACATGTGCTTTTTCAACTCCTTTTTGTATGAAACGGATAGATTTCAAAGAATTATCCTTGTGCACAGCTTAGAAAAAAACATGGAGTTCCATATAATTCCCTGCTCTAATTATTTGTTTGTGTTTTCCCATGAATATCCTAATAAATAGTTATATCGTAATTAGCGACAGGATAGTTAGGCAAAAACAGATCTGACTTAGGAGAAGTTATAATTATAACGTTAAAACCAATCAAAACGTTTATTAGCGTTAATAAACTTTCTCTATTGGTGAGTTATGTTAGGACTCCTCCTAAGTTAATTTTTTAATGTTACACTATCTTTAGCTATCTGCCAAACTGATACATTTTCTGATTTTTCTTAAACCGCGTTGATCTTGCAATTTCAAAAATTTTCGCCTACGACGCTTGAAAAAACTTCCTCCACCCCCCATAATTTGCTCGGCCATACAAACCGTTTAACCTACCTTCATTTTCTATCTGGCTATATGGGCCTACTTTGGTATACCAATTTTTACATTCATTGCCCATTTCGCAAGTAGCTTGCGAGAGATCGTTTTCAGATAATAGATTAGATTCAAGTTGATGAATATAGAAAAAAAACTTCATGAATGACAATCGACAATAATAGCAGCAAAATTAATGAAAGATGCACTTTTATTTTAATTTTTTTTATATTCACCATGGTTTGTTATTAATAAAAATATAATTTTTAATAAAAATATAATTTTTGTTACTGGTATAAAAAATTTTTTCGCAACGGGAAAAAAATTTTCGCCTGTGGCGCAATTTTGGGCCATGACGATTGCATTTTTTGGCCGCCGACTATAAATTTCCCGGTAACTTTTTGATAGCCCATCCGCCCCTGGGTGTATGTGATACATTCTAACGGTGATATAGCTGCTGACACATGAAATTATACAATTCATGCGTGGATTGACTTGAGACTAGACTCGTTGATAATAAAACCCGGGAAGAAAATTATTTTATCTGCAGAATTGTTCATAATCGTGCAGTGTAGAACGTGTAACAGTGACGGAAGTGTTTCTTTTAGTTAGTTTCGAGTGCAAGGTGTAGAGAATTTTGTTAATTATTGTGATTTAAAATCCATAAAATGTTAATGGTAGAAAATGTGGATGAGAATGATACCGAGAACAAAATACAACTGCAGGCAAATCTGGAGGGAAGGAGTACCAATGTGATATTATTTATACCCTTGTTTGTGACAAAAATGATGAAAAATAATTTCAACTTTTACAAGAATTTGACTTGGAGAATTTGTATTCCGATTTAAAACGTAAGAAAACCCCGTGAAATCACACGATAAAGTGCGATGATGTATTAATTATTTTTTAAACTAATTCATTTTTATTTTCAGCATTTGGTGTTACATATCGATCATTGAGATAATATATGAAAAAGAGATGATATTGCCGAAATAATAAAACCGTTTGGTTTGGGAATGGAGTTCCGAGAGAAACTCCTTACCTGGAAAAGGAAAGAGGAAATAAAATCAAAAGGTAAACACCTATTTTAAAATTTAAAAAAATTGATTTCTGCTGTAGTACTTAAAGGAATTAGTGCAATACAGTGGACTTCCTTTAAGTCAAATTATCACTGTCATCTGTTAAACTGACAATTTGAGTTCTGCTGACTTAAGGGAGTCGACTGTATAGTTGTGACTGTTTATATTCTGGTGATTTTTAGTTTTTTAACTTTGAAATAATTTCATTTTAATTTTATTGTGTTATAATAACTTTTTCTTTTTAAACATAGTTTGGAACTGACGAAGAGACCATTTCGATTCGTTCTAAGATTAAAGAATGGTTTAATTATGAGGAAGGAGGTGCTGTAACCAATTTTTCATCCTCGTCAACTTCTTCGGCACAAAATATTCATCTGCGAAAGGTATCAACTTGAAAATAATTTAAAAAAGAACTGTGAAAAATGTATTAAGTCAAACATCCAAAGGACAAAAGTGAAATGATTTAATATAATTTTGTAATTATATGTAAAATAAATGTTTTAATTTATACGATTTTATTTGTATTCAAATAAACCAAATTTAAATTTAAAAACTGCATTTTTAATATAAAAGTCATCGTACTACAATCAAAAATTATTCACTTTTGAATAGAAAGTTTTTCATTTTTGAGTCAACATTTTACACTTTTAAAATTATATATTCTATACTTTTGAGTTAACATGTTAACTCTTAATATGAAAATTATTCAATTTTGAGTCAATGTGTTACTATTTAAATTAAAAGTTGTTCACTCTTAATTCAATATGGTGCGTCTTTAAATCTACAATGCATTATGTTCAGTTTTCATATTAATATTAAAAGTTAAATATTCAATTTAAAGATTTCCAACCTAAGCTCCCTTTCATGTTTAAAAATGTTTGATTCAAGTACGTTTTCATTTATCTTTAAAGTGTTTTTCTCTGAGTGAAAAGGATTTTTAAAAGCGCATGCGTGGCTGCGCATTGTTCAGTTTTACGATACAGGGTGAAAAGTAACATTACTAAATCGGATTCGCATTTTTAAGGACCGCATTCAGGGTGAAATTTTTTGTTTTAATGATGTATACAGGGTGAAGCATCAAACATAAAAAACTCAAAAACACATACCAGAGGAATTCTGATAGGATGAAGCAGGAGATGTATTTGCATAGGCGCAACTATCCCAATTTTTCGTTATTTTTATTTTTACCCCTATGAATTAACAGCCCCACGCTTTTATATTGATGTTTTCGAGAAACTTTGTTAGTTCTTATTAAAATTATTTTTTACTTTTTAATGCACCTTTTCAATTAAAAAAAAAGGTTTTTTTTAAATTTTTTATTTAATATTTTTCCTACCAACCTAACCTTTGTAAATAAATGCTTTGTGCCTTAAGGGTCCTGTTCATAATGTGACTAAATATTGGTGTAAAACGTTCTTTAAAAAGATTAGTTAAACATGTTTTTCAAGAAATGTTTAAATATTTTTGGAATTTTAAAAATTCAGCTCTTTACCGCAATAGAATGATCGTTTCTAGAAACTATAAAGTATTTTTAATTGTCTTTTTTACTACATTTGAAAAGAAATTTGACATTCCTTTTTTTGAAAATTCTGAATATTGGAATTAAAGATTTCTTTAATATACCTATTACTAAATAAAATTACCAAAAGTTGACAGTATCAAGAAAAAATTATTCTATTCCGCTATAGAACTGCTTTTTAAAACCCACCAAGATATTTCAACTTTTATTGGAAAATATGCTTTACAAAGCATTTTAAAGGCCATTTTACACGGGCATTGCGAACAGGACCCTTAAATAAATAATTAATATCAAACATATAAAAGACCAGCACGCTCCTCCAGCGTGTCATTTTTTTAGGACTCACAACGTATTCTGATTGGTCGTTGGTAGTACCAATTTAAATGTTAAAATCACCTCCCCCTGGGATCCAGTAGCACATCAATCGAGTTTTCAACCTTGGCGAACTTCCCGTCCGTAGATGGGCCTTCCAGCTAGTAAATATATAAAACGTGTTTAGTTTCTGAATCTTTTGGCTATTTTGCCGGAGCTATTTGTCGCCGGGCTATTTTGACGGGGCTATTTTAGGTTGATTCTGTTTAATTCTCTGGAATAATTAAAAAGTTGAAATAAATATTCCAGGAACATGTAACGATTTTGTTTCATTCTATCCGTGGGTGTCCTTGCTTGCAAATCTTTTTCTTTTCTCTGGTGCGTGGGCCCGTGTTTTTCGCACACCCAGAATCCCCGGTAGTTACGCCAGTGATATCATCTATCTTGTCTGTCATATGTAACGTGACCAGACGTCCCGTTATGAACGGGACCGTCCCTTTTTTTAATTACCTGTCCCGGTGTCCCGACAATGAACTCCGGGACGCAAAATTGTCCCGTTTTCGGAAACCGCATGTTATGTTGCTACCATAACAATGCAATGCTAAAATTGCATTTCTTTAACTATTTTACTTTTGAGCTTAACCCGTAACTACTACTACTGGGTCCTCAGGACCCAAATTACTATGTTATTCAGCTAACTACTAGTAGTTACGGGTTAAGTTATTTTATTTATTTTGTAATCAATATGCAATATTGTTCAACTTCAAGAAATGTGTGTGTGTGTGTATTATATTACTCAAATTTTGTGTGCGCTCTAGCTCCCAAACCAGTAATAATTTCACAACCGAATTTTATAGAGCTGATTAGACTTTAGTTGAAATCGGTTCACGGAAATTATTTGATAGTGGGAGTGACTAGCATGAATGGCTTAACGAGATACCGCTGTTTATATGAGAAATTACTTAATTTTTGCAATCAAGGGTCATGGGTACAGTGTGCACGCCGTACATGGTCGCTAAAATGTAGAGGCGGCCAAAAACATAAATAATTTTGGTTTTTAATAGGTAATTGATTTATAATATTTTACTTTATTGCAATAAATGAAAGAGATTTATTTAATGACAATACATAGATAACATAAGCGTTGCATCATCGTAGCGGTGGCCAAAAGCGGAAAGAAACAATTTATTGTAAGCCGTATTGAATTAAACAAGACATATGAGATGTTATAAATAATACCATATGATTAATGTATGGTCAAGTCATGGGATGGCCACATCCGAACATCCCGATTTCTCACTTAGTGAGGCCGTAGGTCGAACAACCACATCCGATATATTTTAAATAAATTTGTGGTCAGTGAGTGAGCGGTTGGTAAGGGAAATCTTGTTAATCCATTCATGTTCGTCAGGGGTGGATACATAACCGACAAGATCGAGAGTAACGGCGCATGTGAGCACAGGGCACGGAATCCTAAATCTATTGATCTATGGTGTAATTAGATTGTAATATAGAAGAAAATTTCTCCGAGAAATATCTATTTTAAAAAAAATTCACATAACAAAAAACTAGATAAAATAATCTATGATATTAAGGATCCATACCATCCATACTACGAGGTCAAACGAAGCTGGTATTTCAATAAAAACATCCCAGCCGGTCAACAGGTTTCGGCGAACAGCGTCCACTCTGTACGTAGCCTTAAGTTACAGAAAGAAAAAATGCAGAGCTAATCTGCAGTAACAAAAGCTCGTACAGACGTGTTTATGTTGGTGTCAATTGGTGGAATTGGGTGTCACGCAACATTTTTTAATTTTTATTACAAAATTTAAATAGTCTAAAGTTTTAATTTCTATTGCTTTAATTTAATCATTGCAACTATAGTTGAAAATTTATGTTGCAATTTATACAATACACGTATTTAAACAATACAATTTAAACAATTCACAAAAATTTTTATTTAATAATATCGATTTAAAACATTACACAGAAAATTTTTGCCTTCAGTTTTATTTTTTCGCATTTCGGTGACGAAATTTTTAACTACGCTTTAATTTATTTGGCAACAACGTACAAAATTCAAATCTTTAAGATTGCAGAAGTGGTGTGGGTTGCCTATGTAATACGTAATTTTTATTTATTTATGTTCAGATTGGACAAGAGATAAAAGATAATAAGCAAACAATGTTTGTATAAATTAATAATTGAATCGCTAAGTGCAGAAAGGAAAGTACTACAAAATCAACATTTCGAAATACTCGATTTAAAGCGTCTGCTGTGTGTAAAATTGATTTCAATATTGTATTTTTTTTTGTCGTTTCATGTAAGGAAAATATATTTCTAAAGGATTGTGAAAAAAAAAATACAATTTGGATATCAATTTTACACACAGCAAACTCTTTAAATCGAGCATTTCAAAATGTTGATTTTCTAGGACTTTCCTTTCTGCACTTAGCGATTCAATTATTATTAAGATATTCTAAAGATTTTAAAAAATAACTAAATCTTTAACCATTTTATGTTTAGCATAAATGACTCCGTTACTTTTAAAAGGACCTAAGTCATATTTTGAGATAAACAAAAAAAATTTATAACTTTTTACTTTAATTATTTAAATAATTTGCAATTCTATTGTAAAATTATCACTGTTTAAAAATTTGGAAAACTTCACTGCTTTAGTATCTTTCTAAATAAAATTTTTTCAAATCGTGACCTAATTCATTTTGTCAAATATGTCTACAGACCTCCCCCCTGAAGATTTCGTGAATAACTCCGCGATGATTGAGGCTCAATGAAAAGTCATTAAGCTCTAACGAGGCTCTAAGTTTGACACCAATGTTACCCCAAAATTCAAAATAAGGGCTAAAATAGAAAACAAGTCGACCCCCCCTCCAAAGATTTCACGAATAACCCCGTAACAGTTGAGGCTCAAACGAAAAGATGGAAGCGCCTTTAGGCTTTAACGAGGCTCTAACGTTTGACACAAATTTCACCCCTAAATTCGGGGGAAAGTGTCTACTTTTAGGAACGCTCCGTTAAATTTATAGTTATTGTAGACACCCCTCTAACGAATTTTATGGTGAAATTGGTGTCATACGTCAGAGCCTCGTTAGAACTTAAATGAGCTTCATGTTTTTCTTTTGAACCTCAAACCGTCGCAAAGTTATTCACGAAATCTTTCGGGGGGGGGGGATTGTAGACATGATTTCCTATTTTTTCACTCTTTATTTAAATTTTTGGGTGAAATTTGTGTCGAACGTTAGAGCTTAGTTGTAGCCTGAATGAATTTCCATAATTTTAATTTTTTATTTTCTGCAAAGTTACGGACATTTAAAATTATTTAGTCCTCCTAGCAAGTTTCCCATGATAATCCTCAAGTTTAAATCTATTTGATCAGATTAAAATTTGTTTCGATTAAGAGGTTACTTGCAGTTGGGGGCATGAAAAATAGACATTTTTAGGAATTCTTTTTGAAGTGTTGTTTATTTAATGCATAACACAAAATTTTTAGAGGATTTAAGAAGCTTTTACGAATATTTTAAAAAGATAATATTTATTTTTGACCAAGTTATGAACTCGATTGTAGACCCCTGTGGGTTCATCCATTAATTTGATATGTTTAATTTAAAATTTACTTTGTTAAATTATGCGAGTTACCTTATCTTTGTCAGTAGATTGTTTTTATTAAAGATCTATAAAAATATATTTATGCAAAACACAAAATGCTTAAAAATTTAGTAATTTTTGAAAATCTTTAGAATAATAATATATTAATCATAAACACAGGTACAGAGTACAGAAATTCTGATTTATAATTTGTGTTCAATATTGCGCTTTCAGATTATCTATCTTTTTGTATAATCTAAAAATAAATAAAAATTACGTATTACATAGGCAACCCATACCACTTCCTGTAATTTTAATGATTTGAATTTTGACGTAGTCATCGTCTTAGGTCGGAGACGTAGTTGCCAAAAGTATTAAAGCGTAGTTCAAAATTTCATCACCGATTGGAGAGACGAAATGAAACTTTAGGCAAAAATTTTCTGTGTAATGTTTTAAATCGATATTATTAAATAAAAATGTTTGTGAATTGTTTAAATTGTATTGCAAAAATACGTGTATTGTATAAATTGCAACATAAATTTTCAAGAAACGCTAAACTTATTAGAATTAAAGCGATTGAAATTTAAAGATATAAAAATAAAATTTTGAAGTAAAAAGTAAAATTTAGATTATGTATCGTTGTACCACCTTAAACAAAGCCAAATGGCTGGATGGCCAAGGATGCCGCTTTTCGTGTTCGTAGATGGAATTAACGGAACGGCTAGCTCATAGAGTTCAGTCAGCGTCGGAGATATTGGGTTACTCAAGATCTTAACGAGTATCGTAGGTACTTATAAATGGTTTCTCTCTTCAGTAGGAATAACTCGAGTGGGCGCCAATAAAGATCATAGACAGTTATCTGTATTAATAACAGCTTTAATTTTTATAAAACAAAATGAAAAGTATGTACAAACATACGTCAGTAAAATAAAAAGAGTCACACTAAAACGACAGTGAATAATTACAAAAAATTCTTATTCTAGCACTTTAAAATTAAGATTGAAAGTAATTTACAGATATTTACAAATTTTAACATTTTGGTTACTTAACGTTATTAAAAGTACGTTCTCTAAAGCATAGCCAAGATTCAAAACTACTAAAAAGGTTTTGCAGTTCAAGTTGTAAGAATTGTTAGTATCTACAAATTTTAACGCAGTGGCGTCCGAAATGATGAAAATCAGTTAGCAAGTAGATTTTAGAATCAACAGGTGTAATATACATATATCTATAGCAAGCAACTCTCGGTTTACTTACGATTTTGATGTTTATAATTGCATGATATTTGGTTGTCCGTTTGATTGCTCATAGGTGCACCTTTGCCAATCGGTTTATCATACGGTTGATGAAAATTACTAAAACAGGAATTACATGGTTATAGACAAGATATAAATACAAATGCTGGTAACTAATAAGTCTAATGCTTTCACTACAAACTGATCATATCGTAGCAGGTTGTTAAATCGTTTCATGGACACTTGAGATGTTGGTCGTAACAGCGGCACACTCTCGAATTCTTTCAAAGGACTTATTGCGTACTGGATTGATAGGGTTGTCGATCCCATTAGCGGATTATCACCAAAAAATGGACCATTAAATAAAATCTGTCCGTTTATTCAAAATGGCGCTAGGTAGCGTCTGGTACATCGACTTCTTTAAAAATGCGTAAACCGTTGCTTAAAAAATTGCAACACGGTTACCAATATTTGCCCTTGTGTGGGAAATCACGGTGCACGTGATGAAATACTTTTTCACTTTGTAACACTCGTTTTGATCAAAGATTTGTGATTTTTATAATTCACCTTGAAAATTAGCAGTTGTAGTAGTACATGGTTTTTGTATTCTTCTGAGATATGCGCTGCCCTCCGGCGCATTAAGAACTTGAGCCCTTTCATTGGCTCTGGGCGTTAAATCAGTAACCACCAAAATGTTTGTTAAAAATGTTTCTTAAAACTAACTAACACTAAAAAATAAAAATGTTTCAAAAACAAAACGAAACTAATTAAAGAAAACAGACGAGAAGAGCCATGTAACAAATGGATTGTTACATCGTTTCAATATCAATTGCTTTTATTCTAATCTTTACAACGTTACTTGAAATTTTTTTTAGCAATTTAAACAGTTGTTTAAAAATATATGTTCATTTAATGCAATTGTTGAATTATTTTATTTTAGAGTGCCGTTTTACTTTTTATTACAAAATTTAAATTGTATCGCTTAAATTAGAATCCTTTTAATTGTAATGATTTAAACGTTTGTTGATATTTTTTGTTGTAATTTAAGCAGTTGTTAAAAGAAATATTTGAATTTATGCAATTGTCGAATTTTTACATTACAATTTAAACAATACATAAAAATTTTTATATTAGACTTCAGTTCCTCCCATACAAAAATTCACCAGACGAAAATCACTAAAAAAAGTAGTTTGCGGATCGTTATGGAAATGTAGCGTAAAATGAACCAGCGCTTGAGAAACAATCCCCATTGTACAATTCCACAACTGTGCTTAGATCTCCCAGAAAACTGGGATTCATTTTTTAGCAGAAGAGTGCATAGACCCAACTAGGGTCAAAACGTCAAAAGTTTGGGGTTAAAAAAGATCTTCAAACAATGTTATTTAATAAAAAAAAAATTACACGTCAAATACGTAAATACTCGTAGTAAAAATCGTGTCGTAAAATCAGCAGAAAACTCAAAATCAACTAACATACTTAAGATCCATTAAAAACTAATAACTTTTTGGGAGCGTAGCACCCCCCGTCCGCCCTATGGAAGAATGTCGGATCCTTGTATTAACCACACACACGAATCCAAGTAGTGATTAAAACAAACGGAAACGTTACTTCTAATTGAAATGTTAAAAATGGTAGTTTTTCGAACATTTAGTTGCTGGACAATTTTTGCGCTTTCGGTTACAATTATTAGGATGTAAGTAAAATGTGTTGATAAATAAATGCTTTAATATATAAAACAACTTCAAGTTATACATACATAGCATCGTATAGCATCACACATATAATATACTTGTCGTTAAACAAATTGGCCTCTCGTCACAAATTTTCTGATTAAGAAATAACATACTGAATATTATTTAGGACGTCGTATTTTTATGTTTTGCTATCAAATCCAATAAAAGTCGAACGTTATCAATATTTTACATTATAAAAACATACAATGAAAAATTAGTATGTTGTAAATACGGGTGCATTATAAACTAACAAAAGTGTTGATTCACATAGTCACAGCACATTACACTCAAACCTCTTTTTATTCAGTCCGTTGTTATGAGATTTTTCTTTGTGCAAATTTTTTTTATGCAGTAGGTATAATATAAAATAATATAGAAATGAATCGCATAAAAAGAGGTCTGGGTGTATTTCAAATTATGATGAGAGAAAGTTATATTAAATTAAAGAGAAAAGATACATTTTAAAGTGCACTTGTTTGACTAGGAATTTCGAACTTGATTCATGCCATTTTAAACTATGACGATGTAGTAGTAAAATTTAATAGTTTTTATACACTGGTTTTTTGTTTGTATTCATGCAATGTTTAATCGGTTACCGTTATAGTACAGGTAATTTATTTTCCACTGATTGCAAGATATATGGCCGGGTGCACAATAGTACAGTATAGTAGTAGTAGACAAACAAAAAAACAGTGCATAAAATATCATCTTCGTATGCCATCCTCGGGGTGATCTTTAAAAATTCTCTTATCATGCATCACTTAAATGAAAGAGATAAGCAGGCTCAGCTTGCAGCTGCAAACATTATACCGCTACCTGGTAGAATTCCATAAAAATTATGCAATTAAATTATTAAATGCTTGTTGAGCATCTTCCAGTGTTTTATGATGAATGCGCTTATGGGATTTTAAATTACCTGTTGTGGTAAAACCCTTGCCACATAAAGTACAAATGTGTGGTTTTTCACCTGTGTGAGTTCTTATATGAACAGTTAGATGAATATTCTTGGCAAATGTTTTTGAGCAAATAAAACATTTATATGGTTTCTCTCCGGTATGTTTCCTCATGTGAATTCGAAGATAGCGAGGATGAACAAACGACTTTGTACAACTTGTACACAAGTACGGCTTATTACTTGTATGGCAACTTTTTACGTGTGTCGACAAGTTACTTTGTGTTGTATATGATTTTCCACAGGTGCTGCATACGTATGGACGAATACCTAAAAATAAACCATTAAAATTTAATAACTTCGCGAGATTTTACTACTTATATTGCTGATAATTTTATAATGATTTACAAACCTAAATGAGTTTTTTGGTGCAATGTTAAATTAATTTTTTTCGTAAAGCTTTTATCACAAATTTCACATTTAAATGGTTTCTCAGAAGAATGCGTTAGTAAATGATCTTTCATTCGATACCCATAACAAAATGTTTTGCCACATATGTTACATAAGTTTGCTTTCGAATTAGAATGTGTAGATAGGTGCTTTTCGTGTGCCAACCACTGATTACTAACTTTGTTACATATTTCACACAAAAATTGCTTTGGACCGCTATGAATTTGCATATGTTCATTCAAAGCATCTTTGTCATAAAAGTTGGCCGTACACACTTGACATATAAAATTATTGTCCCTTGCCTTTGTGTCAATAGTATCGGGTTGATACAGAATATCAAATTTATAATCCACCTGATTTTCATTGTTACATATAATATCGTGACCAATGTATTCATTTTCTTGAATAATTGGAGATACGGAATAGTCAAAAGTAGGATTATCATGATGCATTGCTGCCAAATCTTCTAAATGACATTTCTTTTCGTTGGAACATAAATAACAAAACAATTCATTTGATTTACAAGATTCAATATACTTTAAACACTGCGGATACTGAATACTATCAAAATTGGTGCACAGTTTTAAACTATCCATAAAGTTTACTATGAACGATAGATCAGATATGGATTTTATACTCCGATTTAATCTTGTAAAATCCACTACTTTGTTTTGGATAAAAAGTTTTGTATCTATTGTATTATTCATTTGATCAAATAACACTAAAATTGCTTTATCGATATTTACTCTTAACGATTCTACCTCAATGTGCAGAATAACAATAAAATTATATTTTGGATCCATGTGAATAGCCCAAAGAGTTGAAGGTAAAACTAGTAAGTTAAGATATTTCGAAAACTCTTCAAGCCCACCCATTTCGGACACTACTATCTGTTGCGTTGCGTTAATATTTACTAACTATTCATTGCGAATATGCCCACCAACAAATATTAAATAAAACTTAATACAAACTCGGATAAAATATAAAATTTAGGATTTGCAAGTATAGGTTATGTTCACGTTATAAAGGCCGTGTGACACTTATGCCTGTTTTCACCAACAATTTATTTAAGAATTTCCTAGTAAAGAATTACTTAGCTAAGATTCTATAAATGTGATTGGTGAAATTTGACATAATAGTATTGACATAAATAAACTCATGTCATATTTGACCAATCACATTTATGGAATCCTAGCTAAGTAATTATTTACTATTGTAAAGTGAAAACAGGCATAACACTTGTACAAACTAGAGTGGTGTCTGGTGTAAAATAAAGATGAAAAGGTGGAGCTAATACGCACAAACCAAAACTCGTACAATGGTGTTTATGTTGGTGTCAATTGGTGGAATTGGGTGTCACGCGATCTCTACTGCGCCGGATTTTGGCTACGCCTTTCTTCTTTATTTGACACCACTGTACAAATCTATTAACAAATGTGTCAGTGGTTGACCGGGCGAAGCCAAAATCTGGCGCAGTAGATGTGGAGGGAGAACGCGTGACATCCAATTTCACCAATAATATCATGATATTATATCACCATCAATCGCTGGGTGCGTGACATCTGGCCACCTTTTTTGCACAATTTGTCCGCAGCGGACGCTGGCGTCGTTTTTTAATACCCCCACTATGCACTTCGCACCCAGCGATAATCGTAAATCAATTACGATTAATTACTAAATACTCTACAAGTGTCACACGGCCTTTAGACGACATGAGTCCGTGACTGGTCGTGACGTCTCGTGTTTCTGTTTTCAAACAAACAAAATACAAAACATCTCCACCAGAGATTACTAGGATTTGTTTTGTTATTCCTTTTTTATTTATATTGGTATTTGTAAAATAAGGGCTTTAGTATAAATAGCAATAAACAAAAGACATTAAAGGGCGAATTTTTCTAGTAAGTTAAGGTATCAAGACGTTATAAAGTGTGTGTAAAGTAAGTTGAGGTTACGTTTTGTTATATTTCGTTTATAATTTTATCACTAATTTTAGCTATTAAATTAATTAAAATGACTTCAATACCTGTTGTGAAAGTAACTTCAATTATGAGGTTCTTCACCGACGAAACTAGAGCGATTACTATTGGCGAGAATGCTTATCATTCGGGGGATGTTCAGAAAATGGAATTTGACGCAGAATTAATGCTGATATGTGGAGATGTTCGTACTAGTATGAAAGTAGAAAAGATGTATCAAATTAAGGTAAGAATGTTTTATAAAGGTAGATCATTCTATTTGTAATTTAACTTTTTTTAAAGATTTCTTTAGATGAGTCTGGTGACATAGTTTCTTCTGAATGTTCCTGTCCTCGAAGAACAAAGTGTCACCATGCGGCAGCTCTGTTATTTCATGCACATTATAACATTTCTGTTGCGGATATGAAGAGCACCTCGCATAATCCTAAAAGTAAATCTGACCAACAAGTTGTTACCTTGAATGACATGTATCCGAAAAAGCCATACTGTGCAATAGACAGGAAACTTACAAAAGAAGAATTGCAAGAGTTCCGTCATCGATTACGTGCATTGGATACACCAGTTGGGTTTTCTTGGCTTTTAGAAGAAGAAGATTAAAATTAAATATAGTTGGTAGATTCTTTCTTTGACCATCTTTGAAGAGACAACTACAAACCAATGAATATTTCGTTTGTTGACAATCTGCTTTTCTACAAAAATTATAGTTTTTTAAATTATATTAAATCTAACTTATTTTAATAAATATATTAGCGCGAGCCAAAATAATTGTGATAAATAAAATAATTTTCCATTTACTACCATTTATTCAGTTTATTACTTTATTTCTGTTCGTTTTTGTATTCTGGTATATTATAACCTCAATTCATGCAAATACTATAGAAAGGATAATACGGGCCATTAGTGCATGCGGCATCAGCTAGCAGCTTTCATTGCGGCCATGTTTGAATCCAAACAATGCAAAATTAACATGGGAAAATACTGAGCGCAAAGAATAATTCGAAAACGAGAGATTTCTTAGCTATCAGATTCATATAGCACCAACAATGCACTAATAAGGAATATAACTGGTAAGTTTCAATGCAGTAGATATACCCAAATTTGAATTATTTCGATTTGAATATTTGAACTATTTAACCTCACTTTTTGTTACAGAAATAATTCTCGTAAAATCGCTCAAATAACTAGTTAATATGTTACTTAGACATGTTACAATTACTGAGAATTAATTTATCGTACTTTCTGTACGTTTTACAAATACTAACTAGTTAACATAATGGTTTCGTAGTTACAAATTGCTACGATAAGGAAATTTGCAAGTATTTTTAATTTCCCACCGATTCAACAAATGAGACGGAAAATCATTTCAGATCAGATTTCACAGCGAACTGTGCGATATGAAACATCAGAAATTACAGTTTTGCAAAACCATTTTAAAACACACCTACCGGTGAAAAACCATTTGAATGTGAAATTTGAAGTAAAGAATGCTTTATAAATAATGTAGATGATTGTGTTTGTAATTTGCTTTTCTTTACAGTGTTATCACTGTGTTTGGCATTGAAGAGAAGGTGGATAGTAGGAAAACTTGATAGAATGCTGCTATAAACTCTTTATCGGAGAATGAACAAATGGCAGTAGATAGTTTACTATGCGAGTAATGTACCATATTAATAACTGTAATTTTTAATAAAATAAAATGCATTATGATAATAATGTTAATATTTATTTATGTGTACATATCACATGTAACATTTTATTAAAATAATTATTCTGTAATCGTTGAATTAATTTCATTTTCATAGTAAAATTTACATCGTACTTCACAATTATATTAATAAATGACGAATCAAAAGAAGCAAAGGTAACGAAAGAGCATTCATTTAAGTTTAATAGTGCCATTCCAAACTGGAAGTGCATCAACCGTAACAACATATTTACATGTTACGATGCAGTTTATACCATCGTGGGTGGTAATAATAGGTAATATCTATTACTCATAATATTGATGACTTGCTGAAAAATACCTACATGAATTTAAACAGAAAAATATTAAGATCAACATTTGACTTTTAGGTTAAGTGTACCTAAAATTAACCTTTTTAATATAAATTTTAAATAAAACTATTTACCAACTAAGTAATACATGAATATATAATTAACAAATTAATTATTTGTTAATTTTAACACATTGTATTGTACAATAATATATCAAAACAGTAAAAGTAGTTTCAGTGTGAAATTTGTGATTACAAATGTGCACATAATAATAATTAAAAAAAAATCATTTAAAAACTCATACATTATAATACTCATATACAACACTTTTACTTTACTTTTTACTTATTTTTACTTATTTTACATTAATATTAATAGTAATTAAACATTGAATAATTTCACTTTAAGATTATAATATTGAATTTAAGATAATTATTAATATTAAATGTGTTTTTTAACACGTTTTAATTAATGATCATTATTTTTTTTAAATAATTTATTCAATAACGTAAATAGTAGTAGAAATAGAGTAAATAACATGACTAGAATATTATTAACGTAAAGTAATGTAATTTCATGTAGTAAGTGCAATGAGTAAGTTCATTACAGAAATTTGACATCTGTCAAAATTAAATTTGGTATTCCAATTTCCAAGTACAAAACAGAAGCAAATGCGCATGGTTTCAAATAAAATTCCTTTCCACAGGATCATCCCATCCACAGATGGCGCTACAGTCACAGCCAGGTTATTACCATAGAATATAAGATTTACAATAGAAGGGAAACTTCCATGTTAAAAGTTTAGACAGTCTTAAACTGTCTTATCGTTGCGCCCCCTGGGTGTCATGGGTCAACTAATACGTATCTTTACATTTTATTCCACTATATTTAAATTTAAATTACACAAATTAACTATTTTTCACTGTTATAATTTGATAATCGTCTTAAAATTCCAATTTATAGGATATTCTATGATAATAGGTAATGTTATTCAGTACTTTTCTAAATAATTATTGAAACAGCGCCATCTTAAGAAAATCCGCCAACTAAAATACCATTAATATCAGGGTCTAATATTTTCCTATGAAGTTTCTACACCGTGGTTATTACTGTCGCGAGACATTCGATGCAGATCTAGCGGGAAAACCGCTAGATTGGCAACACTGTAAGATATGCATGCAGTGTCATTAACCTTAACCTTAAAATTTACTGAAATATTTATTTACATATTTTCCATATTTTAATAAAGTTAGCCACGAAAGTTAACTAGTATTAACAGATGTTAGTTAAATAGTGTTTGTATTTATTTGATATTTTAATGTAATGCATTCAATGAAAAAAAACCTAAGTGAATTGCTATTTATGGGTAAAAGGACTTCTTAGTTAAATTGAACATTATTAATTTAGTGCTGTGCTGTTTACCTATATTACAATTTAAGAATTAAGATTCATAAATATGGAAGAATCATCTGGAGCTCAATATGCGTTACAAATAGCACTACAAACTTTAAGAGAAAGATGTCAACAATTTCAACAACGAGTAATTAATTTGGAAGAAGAAAACTTAAGTTTACGCAATAAACTGGATAATTTTGTAGGCGAAAATACAGATTCTTTAACAGAAATAATTAAATTAAAACAGCAAGTTACACAATTAATGGATCAAAAAACTCAGTTGTCTAACAATTTTCAAATGGTATCGACAGAGAACCGTCGGTTATGGGCCAGGTTATCTAATGTCACACAAGTAAACGATAATAATGTAGTATCTACATTAAATGAAGTAAACATTGGTTTGTTACAACAGGGTACAGATAACGTACCACAAGGTATACATACGACATTAACTCGATCTAAAACCTTTACACAAGACGAACCTAGAATGAAAATTCATAAAAGTAATATAATCGATGAAAATGAAAAACTTAGTTTAGAGCTACAAGAAATCTCACTTAAGTTATTAAATACAATTGCTCAAGAAAAATTAGAAGTGGAATCACAATATTGCCAAATTAACGAAATAGAGAATGCCAATACCATGTTTATTAATTCCTTTGCTTTTCCAAACACTTCCGAAACAATTGAAACCACTGTTTTGGATGAATTTGATGAACAATTAACTAAATTGAAAAGTATTAAAGAAAATTTATTGCTTGAGAAGATAAAATTACAGAGCAATTATAGTAACTTAACAAATATTAAAAGTAAGTATCGGTGATTTATATTTATATTATGTCGACCTAGTGGAAGTTCAATATTAGATCCCGTAGTTCAAAGTTACTAAATTAATATTGTTTTATAATTTTAAACCATAAATTATTATCTTGAAACTTTTTAAATTTATAATTTTTTTAGGCAAATGTAAATCTACCACCAGTAAAGAATTTAATATTGAGACAAATTCTGTATCAATCCAGACATGTGATGATGATGATGATGAATTAGCAAGATTAGCTAAATGGGCAACTCCTGACAATTCTAACAATTTTATTGAGAAGCTTCCTAACAGCAATACTGATGCTGAAAAGATTTGTCCACTGTGTACAAAAGTGTTTCCAAATTCTACCAAATTTATTAATTTTCAAAATCATGTGCAAAGTCATTTTATGACAGAAATTAATTTTTAATTTTGAGAAATTCATTTCTGTGCCTTAAAATCTAATATATTTTGAATATTATAATTTGGTTGTAATTTTTTTGTTAATAAAATTAATAAACCAGAGTAAGTCATTATCCTGACAACTTTTGGGAAATAAGTACAGTGCCTAGTTAAATTAATTCGAATTATGACTATTTGTAAGCTCCAATTATTTTATTGGAACCGTCACACATGCGATAAACAAATTTAAATTGCTGGAGCCAACTTAAGTTTCACGTTGCTCGGTTGAAACCTTACATTAAACTGGTTAAAATAATAAAAGAAGATGATCTGATGGACCCAAAATAAATACCGCAGGTATTACATAATAAACAATTAGGGAAATTCCTAATTGTATCTAAAGAAATATTTACAAAAGTGTAAAAGTGCATATAATCCCTTGAAGCAGGCATACACTAATACGACAACGGGAAAGTATAGTCATTCAAAAAAAAATTTTTTAAGTATTTTTGCCTAAAAGGCTTAAACAATACGTCGGGCTTGCTCCTCGTCTAGGTAAAAAATGTAAAATGCTAACAAACCAAACACCAATTCGAAGGTTGGTAGTTGGGCTCGTATAACGTTGTAATGCGTTTCAAAACCAATTATATCACGGGCTTAAACAATATCCAAAAATTAAATTAAATTTTTTTAATTTTTACATTATTTGTTTTTAAAACTGTATTATCTTTTTTATGTCAAACAAGTGATTTAACGATAAAAATAAGACATGACCAAGTGATAAATCACTACAAAAATCTGTTGTACACCAAGGCAAAATCCAGATTATAATCTATAAAATCTTCAGTAAAAATCGCATAGATTTTACAATCCAGTGGAAATCTTACCAATCCTTGTTTCAATCTATAGCATCTCTACAATCTTTATAAAAGCAGTAAAATCCCGCACAATCTTCATAATCTTAATAAAAATCTGTAAAATCTCAGAAAAATTTTTAAAATCTTTGAAACAATCCCAAAAATCTTAGCATTGTTGTCAGGCAAAATCCAGATTATAATCTATAAAATCTTGTTAAATATTTTGACAATCTCAAAAATCTTTTAAAATCTCTGTGCAATCTTTAGGGACTGTAATCCATTGTACTGCTTAAACCTTAGTGAATTACCCCTCGGAAATGACCCTTATTTATATCCAAACTATAATAAAAAGCTAAACATTATGTCGAAAAATATTTGGTGGTCTAAATTTTTGCCAATCAAAAACAAATTCAAACCATAATAAAAAGTTAAATGTGTGTCGCAAAATATCTCGTTAATTCATGCGCGTCATCACTAATTAGATAGTAGGTGATAAATTCCTTTTAGATAGGATTACCATAAAATCCGTTTTGATATTATTTTCCAAAAGCTGAGAATTTTTTACACAAAATATTATGTCATTTCAATGATATATAATTTTCACGATGGATTTATTTTCTGTTTAAATACAATATAAAATGTAAACTCTCTATATGTTGATACAGTTTTAATACATATCCACATCCTACGTCATCATTAAAGACAGGATAGTTGGGCAAAATAAAACCTCAAATTAAAAATTTTTAAAAAAAACCATTTATTTAAAATTAAAAAGGTGCACTAAAAAATAAAAAATAATTTTAATAAGAATAAACAAAACTTCTTGAAAACATCAATATAAAAGCGTGGGGCTATTTATTTAGAGGTAAGCGAGGTAAGTAAGCAATTGCTAGCCCCACGCTTTTATATTGATGTTTTCAAGAAGTTTTGTTTATTCTTATTAAAATTATTTTTTATTTTTTAGTGCAGCTTTTTAATTTTAAATAAAAGGTTTTTTTTAAAAATTTTTAATTTTTTATTTAATTTTTTAGTCATGTTTGACTAAGTGGGAGGCGGTCGTAGCATAGTGCTAACGCGAGTTGACTATGAACGCTAAATACCCGGTTCGAATCCGAGTGAAGTAAGAACTTTGTTCTGACCGTCTCCCCTCGGAAGGCAATGGCAAACCACCGAGAGTAATTGCCAATAAGAATCCTTAAAATGTTAATGATCTAATTAAGTCCAAAATTGATCTGTGGATACGCAAACCGCAACCCCATTAACATTAACATTTCCCTGGTACAGCCTTCTTGGTTAAGTCGGGGGGATCGCCGTACATCCGAAATCGGATAGGCACCTAAAGAAGAAAAGTCATGTTTTTTACAGCTCCTGCTTCATCCTATCAGAATTCCTCTGGTATGTGTTTTTGATGTTTGATGCTTCACCGATTTTAACAATATTTATTAATAAAATGAATACAAAAATTATATGTGTAAAAATTATTTTCGTTTTTACCTAAATAGTATTCGAGATAATCATAAAAAAGAATGTTGAAAAGACAAAGAAAATGGAAGGGAAACAACCGAAAATTTTACATTTTACAAAAGGTTTTTTACAAGTGCCCCCCCCCCCCGAAATGAAATCCTGGCTACGGGCTGACCGACGTGCAAGATTTTGATACCGAAATTTAACTAAATTTACAACAAAATTAAAAAATTTAAATTAATTTATTTTAATTATAAAAATAAAATTAAAAACATAAAAGCATAGACAAGATTACATTTACATTGGTGATTATCAGTGGTGTGATGTACTTTTAAAATAATAACATAACTTAAATACGTTATGTTATTAATTATATAGTGTTTTTCGCGAAACGGTCTCACGTATCATTTTAACAAGCCTCTATTATTATAACGTGAACATTATAATAAAGGTTTTCCTAACCGTTATAGTGCGAAATATAAATGCACCTAAATTTCACCCGTTATATTTCGCACTATAACGGTTAGGAAAACCTTTATTATAACCTTCACGTTATAATAATAGCGGCTTGTTAAAATGATACGTGAGACCGTTTCGCGAAAAACACTATATAATAACATAACGTATTTACGTTATGTTATTATTTTAAAAGTACATCACACCACTGTATAACAAAATATCAGGAATCCACGATTTCTTCATATATGATCGGTTGCGGCGAACCGCAAATTGATCTGGCATGCTTACCGAGGTGCCTAGCCCCTCTGGAAGAAACGCCACAAAGCCATTATCATATTGATGCAGCTCACAGAGTACACCACGGAGAACAAATTCCACAGGGAAGCGAAAATCTTTTAATTAATCCATGTGATATTTTTGGAGTGGTTGGGAGCAGGGGTAGAGAAAGTTTTCACGAATTGGGGGTGTGTCTGCACTGACTGAGAGTTTGTACAGTGTTTATAAAGATATTGCTCTAGGCCGCTCGCGAATTCAATAGATCGGGACGCACTAGACCCCCCCCCCAACTTAAAATTGAATTATCTCGAAAACTATTTGGGTACAAACGAAAAGAATGTTTGCACAAACAGGTACAAACGAAGCACAAACGATTGAGACTATTTTGGTCTTCATGCTGTAAGTTTTTCCCAGAATGTCGTTAATCCATTCATACAGGTGCGTCCATGACCTTTATGTTTTCCCTAAAATTCTCAAACTGTTTGGGTACAAACGAAAAAAATGTTTGCACAAACAGGCACAAACTAAGTACAATCGATTGAGACTATTTTGAATCCGAAATTCTAAAATAACTGTTTATGTTACCACCTGCGATGTTACCGAAAATCTCGAATATTTCAAAAACTATTTGGGTACAAAAAAAAAATGTTTGCACAAACAGGCACTAACGAAGTGCTATCGATGGAGACTATTTTGAATCCGAAATAAAGCCCACTGCACTTCGATGCCACTGCATATAATAAGCATAGATTTTTGACAAAAAATAGTTTATGTTAGGAGGGCCTTATTACCTTATTTCAAGAGGCTTCGTATTCGTATATTATGCAACTTTTGTTTTCATTCGTACCCAAATCTACAAAGTTTCCCTATATGCTGTAAAGCACATTACTTTATTTCTCCATGTAAAATTCCTATTTTTACGTTTATTAATTAATTTTTTTGGGAATTGGACATGTCAAATTTGACCAATCACATTAATGGAATTCTAGCTAAGTAATTCTTTACTAGGAAATTATTAAATAAATTGTTGGTTATATTGGTTATAAATTACGTCTTTCATTGGTTGGAAAGAATGAAAGGCCAAATTTATTTATTTATCTTTACAGAATGAAGGAATCAAGGAACTTCTACCTGTGATGTAAACGCTCAAAGCAAGTTTATGGCAGACACTTTATAATAATATATTTCTAGAAATAACTGTCGTACTAAATTGCTACCTGTGGTGTAAACGGTCCAAGCAAGTTTATGGCAGACACTTTATATATACTTCTGGACATAACTGTAGTGCTAAATTTCTACCTGTAATGTAAACGGTCAAAATGAATTTATGTCTGACCCTTTATACATATTTCTGGAATAAAGTGTCAGATCTAAACGCATCATAAATGTCCGACAGAAATTTTGCATCGTAAAATTTTGCGTTTACATCTGACCATCTATAAGTGTCTACACTTATTGTCGGAAATATATGCGTATATGTCTGACAGAAATTTTGCATCGTTTACATTAGCGACAGCTGGTGTCTGACATAAAATTCGTGGAATAAAGTTCAGATCTAAACGTAGCTTAAGACGTAATTTTTAGCCCGAGGCGGTAGCCGAGGGCTAAGAAGACGTCGAAGGCCATAAAAGCAAGTTACGCCCGTGGTACAACACAACTTTATGCATGGATGAAGATTTTTTAATTTAAAAATATTTCTAAAATAAATTGAATTTTTGACACAAATCTAGTGTTGCTTTGATTAAATTTGAGTTTTGAAACGTAACTATGGTAGCAAGAAAATAGCGGTACTGTCATTAAAAGGTGAAAAATGAACGAAGTTGATGAGGCTGCAGAATTTTTAATTTATTTGGTTAATTATTATTATTATTGTTCACATAAAAAACCCACAAGAAATTTTCAATAAAAAGTACTACAATTTTCGGTTTTAATAAAAACTTTTCATTTTGCAAGTATTTAAACTGTTTCTATTAGGTACCTATGATATCGTAGTTTGACGTTTCATTATAGCCCGTGGGTATAAAGAGGCCCATGGGCTATAAAGAGACGTTTATGACAAATAAATTCGTGTATAAGTGTCAATTTATGATACATCCGTGCATAATAGTTATTTATGTATTTAGGGCGTAAAGAAGCTTTTATGGCGTAAAGCTACGTTTAGATCTGAACTTTATTCCACGAATTTTATGTCAGACACCAGCTGTCGCTAATGTAAACGATGCAAAATTTCTGTCAGACATATACGCATGAATTTCCGACAATAAGTGTAGACACTTATAGATGGTCAGATGTAAACGCAAAATTTTACGATGCAAAATTTCTGTCGGACATTTATGATGCGTTTAGATCTGACACTTTATTCCAGAAATATGTATAAAGGGTCGGACATAAATTCATTTTGACCGTTTACATTACAGGTAGAAATTTAGCACTACAGTTATGTCCAGAAGTATTATAAAGTGTCTGCCATAAACTTGCTTTGACCGTTTACATTACAGGTAACAATTTAGTACGACAGTTATTTCCAGAAATATATTATTATAAAGTGTCTGCCGTAAACTTGCTTTGAGCGTTTACATCACAGGTAGAAGTTCCTTGATTCCTTCATTCTGTAAAGATTATTTGACCGGAAAAGTTCACAGTTCACAATGAAAATATTGAAGAAAAAAATTGCTGCTAGTTTGATTATTATTCATTTAAGAAAAAAGAAGAGAAATCGTTCTGTATGGATTCGAGAGTGGATTTTAAGACGTGAAGAACAAGGTGCTTATAAACAACTAATGTCTGAACTTACAAGGGGACCTTGTCGACGACTTTTCCCCGATTGACACAATTTTTAACATACCTTTTAGGAAATAATTTTTTATACTTCAGGTTAAAATTTCAGGACCCGGATTTGAATAAATTTTGATTAAATCGATTTTAAAAATCCAATAAATTCGTATTATAAATTAGGTCTAATGCGAATTGCCTCCAAGTTCTTATCTAATTTAAAAAGGTTTGTTCAACTATTTAACCTCACTTTTTGTTACATAATTATTAATAATAATTCTCGTAAAATCACGCAAATAACTAGTTAATATGTTACTTAGACATGTTACAATTACTGAGAATTAATTCATAGCATTTTCTGTACGTTTCATATGTACATTTACACAGTTTAATAGTTAACATAATGCTTTCGTGGGTATTCAAGATTGCGACAACTGCCAAAAGGAACATTGCAAGTTTTTTTTAATTTCTGAAAGATTTCAAACAAATTAGATTAAAGGAACTTCTCATATCAGAATTCACTGCAAACGTTGGATTTATAAAAATCAGATTAATGAAACTACTAAGAAAACAAATTCACAAGGGTGAAAAGCCGTGTAAGTTTAAATTTGAAAATCAATAAGAATAAGAATCCTTTAAAAATAATTTAGATACTTCTTTTACAGGTAACTGGGGCACTTAGAAATTTGTAAAACCCATTAATAAAGGAGGTAGAAGAAGAAAAGCGATAATCGGAATCAACCGAAGGAATTTAATCGAAAGGAAATGAATTTTTTTTTTAATTAAATATTGTAAATTATTAACTTTAGCCAATTCTTTAAACAAATAGAAGTATGTATATTATTATATAATTATATTTTACTTTTTTAATAAGAGTAACAATAATACCTAAAGGCATTTATTCTTATTTCACAAGGCTTTTCACCCTTGTGAATTTGTTTTCTTAGTAGTTTCATTAATCTGATATTTTATAAATCCAACGTTTGCAGTAATTAAATTTAATTAAAAAGTAATTAAAAACTAATTTGTTGTTTGAAATCTTTCAGAAATTAAAAAAAACTTGCAATGTTCCTTTTGGCAGTTGTCGCAATCTTGAATACCCACGAAAGCATTATGTTAACTATTAAACTGTGTAAATGTACATATGAAACGTACAGAAAATGCTATGAATTAATTCTCAGTAATTGTAACATGTCTAAGTAACATATTAACTAGTTATTTGCGTGATTTTAAGAGAATTATTATTAATAATTATGTAACAAAAAGTGAGGTTAAATAGTTGAACAAACCTTTTTAAATTAGATAAGAACTTGGAGGCAATTCGCATTAGACCTAATTTATAATACGAATTTATTGGATTTTTAAAATCGATTTAATAAAAATTTATTCAAATCCGGGTCCTGAAATTTTAACCTGAAGTATAAAAAATTATTTCCTAAAAGGTATGTTAAAAATTGTGTCAATCGGGGAAAAGTCGTCGACAAGGTCCCCTTGTTAGATTGGAGAATCCAGTGCAATTTTCAAATTTTATAAGGATGATACCAACCGATTTCGAGCAGTTGATTTGTAAAGTGGGTCCTCTTATAACAAAGCAAGATACCAAATTCAGAAAAGCTATTAGCGTAGGAGAACGTCTTGCTGTAACTTTACGATTTTTAGCAACAGGTAAGTACATCCAAATCTTTATGTCCCATTTCATCATTTTTCCAAATTTCGATTTTTGGAAAAAATTGGTTTATACATCGTTTGTGTAGGTTTGTGTTTTAGGGACAAAAATAATACACTAATGCCTGTTTTCACCAACAATTTATTTAAGAATTTCCTCGTAAAGAATTCCTTAGCTAGGATTCCATAAATTTGATTGGTCAAATTTGACATATGAGTTTTTTATGTCAATACTATGTCAAATTTCACCAATCACATTTATGGAATATAGGAATACCTAGCTAAGGAATTCTTACTAGGATATTCTTAAATAAATGTTGGTGCAATCGGGCATTAGGAGTTTATATTATTTAATCCCGCGCAGGGCCGTATATAATGAGCCCCCCCCCCATAATATGACTTGAAAGTCGAGTATTTAAAATACAAATACAAAATAAAATAAATAAATAAATTTGGCCTTTCATTCTTTCCAACCAATGAAAGACGTAATTTATAACCAAATAACCAACAATTTATTTAATAATTTCCTAGTAAAGAATTACTTAGCTAGAATTCCATTAATGTGATTGGTCAAATTTGACATGAGTTTTTTTATGTCAATACTATGTCAAATTTCACCAAACATTAATGGATTCCTAGCTAAGTAATTCTTTACTAGGAAATTATTAAATAAATTGTTGGTGAAAACAGGCATTAATCATTTTAGTATTTATTCTATGATTTTACCAACCTAGTTAAAAAAGCAGACCTACGCCAGAAGCATTTTGAAACACATGGTGACGGTAAATTTTTAAATACATTTTTTTATATTATATTTAATGTAATTAAATGGCAACAAAATGTAATTGAATAATGTATAAGCAAAATACATTTTTATTGTATTTAAATACAATTTATTACAAAAATACATTTAGAAACTCATTGAAAATACAAAATACAAAAGAAATTTAATCGAATTATATCCTTTTAACCTCTTCAAGGACATAGGCACATATGTGTACGTTTAGAAAATTTTAAATAATATCTATATGTAATTAAACGTGGTCTGGTCACTGGAACAAAAAATGGACGTTTTTAAAATTTAAAAAAAATAATCTGTCCCTGAAGAGGTTAATAAAATGAACATCTGATCGTAATTAAAATTCTTTTGTAAAAATCTTAATTTATCAAAAAAGTACATATCAAAATGTACGACACTTTCCATAAAAGCAACGCGGAATATGTATTTACAACGTTTACATCTGATCATCTATAAGTGTAAACATTTATCGACAGAAGTTGATAAATAAATGTCTGACAGAAATTTTGCCTATTAAAGTGCAGCGTTTACATCTGACCATTTATAAGTGTCTACACTTATTGTCGGAAATTCAAATATATATGTCTGACAGAAATTTTGCATCGTTTACATTAGCGACAGTGACTGCCCGACATAAAATGTCGGAAATTTCTAAGTGTCTGACATACTAATGTAAACGGTCGAAGCAATTTTATGTCCGACACTTTATTTATATTTCTGAAAATAAGTGTCCGGCTAAACTTCAAAGGAATTTCTACGTGTGATGTAAACGGTCAAAATAATTTTATGTCTGACACTTTATATATATTTCTGGAATAAAGTTCAGATCTAAAGCTACGTTTGCAAAAGTTGATCACTCGTCTACGTTTAGATCTGAACTTTATTCCAGAAATATATTATAAAGTGTCAGACATAAAATTATTTTGACCGTTTACATCACACGTAGAAATTCCTTTGAAGTTTAGCCGGACACTTATTTTCAGAAATATAAATAAAGTGTCTGACATAAAATTGCTTCGACCGTTTACATTAGTATGTCAGACACTTAGAAATTTCCGACATTTTATGTCGGGCAGTCACTGTCGCTAATGTAAACGATGCAAAATTTCTGTCGGACATATATATTTGAATTTTCGACAATAAGTGTAGACACTTAGAAATGGTCAGATGTAAACGCTGCACTTTAATAGGCAAAATTTCTGTCAGACATTTATTTATCAACTTCTGTGGATAAATGTTTACACTTATAGATGATCAGATGTAAACGCTGTAAATACATATTCCGCGTTGCTTGGAATAAATTGCAAAAGTTGATCACTCGTCTACTTTTATGGAAAGTGTCGTACATTTTTATATGTACTTTTTTGATAAATTAAGATTTTTACAAAAGAATTTTAATTACGATCAGATGTTCATTTTATTAAAAGGATATAATTCGATTAATTTCTTTTGTATTTTGTATTTTCAATGAGTTTCTAAATGTATGTTTGTAATAAATTGTATTTAAATACAATAAAAATGTATTTAAAAATTTACCGTCACCACGTGTTTCAAAATGCTTCTGGCGTAGGTCTGCTTTTTTTAACTAGGTTGGTAAAATCATAGAATAAATACTAAAATGATTAATGCCTGTTTTCACCAACAATTTATTTAATAATTTCCTAGTAAAGAATTACTTATACCGTCGACAGACTGCCACTAACGATCATCAATAAGAATGATCATTCTAAATATATCTTCATTACGAAATATAGGTGACAGACTGCGAATATTTAAATTAACATTTGTTTAAAACAGTGCTGCACAACCCGCAGCTCGAATGGGCATTGAGTTAACAGTTGATAAAGTGAATTGATACTTTCATATTCTTTAAAATACCTCTTTTTCGAATTTTGTATAATTTTTATACCTTGCTTTCATGAAAACAAGGCAAACAAAACTTTAAAATTTTGATTAAATTAGTGTGGAGTGCCAAATACAAAGAGGTTGAATACCACTGATTATAAAGATGTCATAATCATAACCTCAATAAAGCTTGTCCCATTTTAAAGAATTTCTAGAATGAAAATGGTAACGATATTCCAGAATATTGAAGAGATGGTTTGAGATATACCGATGGTAGACTAATAAGTATAATATTAATTATTTTTTTTAGTGGTTTCTAAAATTGTTTTAATGGTGGCTTCCGATACAATACTAAATCTTAATTGTGTCTCAATTATTGCCATTGGTTGATTGGTGAAAGTTCTCGTTCTGTAATATTATTGAATCTTGCAAGTTCATACAAGAACTTGTCATCGTTATCTGCTTGGTCTTTCTTTTTAAATTTCTCACTGTTTTAAGAGATTTTGGTATGTACCGCAGGTGCAAGATATTGACGATGGCAACGAATAAAAATAATGCCTATGTATCATTATTATTAATAAAATATTAATTAAATTTACTTTATACATTTATAATTAAAAAGCTTTTTTCAACCAACAATGTATCGTTGCATACAACCTAGCAAGAGCTTGCTACTTGCGCCTTCTTGTAAACATACGAGATACTACCTGAAGCTATCCGGAGTCAATCTGAGGACAATTACAGGGATCGTAACTGGAAACTGCAGATTACATAAACACCTTCACCTGACGGGATATGCACATGACCCTATATATGTCGTTTGATGTTACTGTCCACCATTAACTTCAATGAGAGAATCTGTGTTGGGGGAATTCTGGTCTGACATGGCTAGAATCAGTAACACCCTGTTTTCTAAGCTTCTGGAATTCATTCTATAGCTGGAATGGCTTGGGGAGTGACTGGATCGGGTGAAGCTGAAAACCGGAGGTAGTACAATGGGTCCGCATTAGATCTTCCCTTTACAACAAATTCAGAATGTATACTTTATTAATGCTATTTGCTATATTACTTTAAGAATTAATAAAATTTTAGGATTATACAATTATTATTATAAATTTAAATGAAATAATGTAAATTTTAAAATTGGCGCCACCTTCCAAACAAATTATTTTAAGAACATTATAAAAAAACTTTAAAAACCCTAAAATTTCCCTAGAACTAGAGACGTTTCTCTAGATCTGGCATCATAGCATTCAATAAATCAAACTTAAATGAAGACCGAAGCTTGTCGAACACCGCCGTCAACGTTTTGAAAACTCTTTCGGAAATATGCCACTAATTAAGAATAATTATTTTAATATAACCACACAAAATTTGACAATTTTATTTTGGATATATTTTATCTAGCAGATTGTCATTTTTATTTTATTTCTTGATTAAATAATTTGTTAAATAATATTTATTCATTTAAATGCCTTAAAAAACAATATGCTAAAATCAGCTGATCCCAACAAGTGTCATTTGCATAGACGAGAATTGCCGAAATCGATCTTCGTGTAACCGACAGCGGAACTTAATTTACTAAAATTAAGTTTAAACGAAGTTATAAATTAATAATTTATAAATGAGACCTGACAGACTGAAGATAATGAAGTTCATTTAGGACTAATGAAGATCAACGCTCTCAGTGTGTCGAAGGTATTAGCTAGGAATCCATTAATGTTTGGTGAAATTTGACATAGTATTGACATAAAAAAAACTCATGTCAAATTTGACCAATCACATTAATGGAATTCTAGCTAAGTAATTCTTTACTAGGAAATTATTAAATAAATTGTTGGTTATATTGGTTATAAATTACGTCTTTCATTGGTTGGAAAGAATGAAAGGCCAAATTTATTTATTTATCTTTACAGAATGAAGGAATCAAGGAACTTCTACCTGTGATGTAAACGCTCAAAGCAAGTTTATGGCAGACACTTTATAATAATATATTTCTAGAAATAACTGTCGTACTAAATTGCTACCTGTGGTGTAAACGGTCCAAGCAAGTTTATGGCAGACACTTTATATATACTTCTGGACATAACTGTAGTGCTAAATTTCTACCTGTAATGTAAACGGTCAAAATGAATTTATGTCTGACCCTTTATACATATTTCTGGAATAAAGTGTCAGATCTAAACGCATCATAAATGTCCGACAGAAATTTTGCATCGTAAAATTTTGCGTTTACATCTGACCATCTATAAGTGTCTACACTTATTGTCGGAAATATATGCGTATATGTCTGACAGAAATTTTGCATCGTTTACATTAGCGACAGCTGGTGTCTGACATAAAATTCGTGGAATAAAGTTCAGATCTAAACGTAGCTTAAGACGTAATTTTTAGCCCGAGGCGGTAGCCGAGGGCTAAGAAGACGTCGAAGGCCATAAAAGCAAGTTACGCCCGTGGTACATACACAACTTTATGCATGGATGAAGATTTTTTAATTTAAAAATATTTCTAAAATAAATTGAATTTTTGACACAAATCTAGTGTTGCTTTGATTAAATTTGAGTTTTGAAACGTAACTTATGGTAGCAAGGAAATAGCGGTACTGTCATTAAAAGGTGAAAAATGAACAAAGTTGATGAGGCTGCAGAATTTTTAATTTATTTGGTTAATTATTATTATTATTGTTCACATAAATTACTCACAAGAAATTTTCAATAAAAAGTACTACAATTTTCGGTTTTAATAAAAACTTTTCATTTTGTAAGTATTTAAACTGTTTCTATTAGGTTGTATCATAGGTACCTAATAGCAATGATACGGCTACGGGCCTGATTTTACGAAATTGTTGTTCCCTTTCAAAAACACCAATCGCTCAAATTGTGCATCGGACAGTGAACCAATCAACTAACGTCACCTACATCTCGACCCATTTTCTTACAACACGTTTTTGTTTGTAAGGCTGCATATCTTATTAAGTTCCTCAATCAACGGTAAAATAGTCTAGGTTTAGTATAGTACAGGGGTGAGCAACCCGCGGCCCGCCACATCTTTTCGTGCGGCCCGCCAAAGACTTAGGTTGAAAATTTTTTAAATTGATAATACTATATTTTCCATAGATAATCATTGTAATAAAAAAAGTAACCACTATTTCTTTTGAAAATGAATTGTATCGACCAAAACTAATTTTTTTATAATAATTTTATAGACACTTGCCCTTTGGGAAAATTTTTTTTGCCCCCCCCCATGTACATGGGGCCGCACAACATTTTTTTATTGATAAGTGGCCCGTTGCAAAAAAAGGTTGCTCATCCCTGGTATAGTATCAGCGTTGATTGAAGAATTTAACAAGATACGCAGCCTAACCAACAAGAACGTGTCGAAAAAGAATGGGTCGAGACAGGATTGGATTGGATCCAGGACATAGATCTGGATTCATCGTAATTAATTATAACAGTTATTAGTTATCAAGATATTATTCGAAATTCAATATTTTCCACAATTTTTCACAAAAAGTAGTAATAATAAAATAATATTTATTTACCATTACCAACCATTACCATACATGCATACACCAATCACCAAAGAATAAATGGATCATAAAGTTAGACCTGCACATTTAAAATATTTTTAAATTTTACAACACGTGCAAATTTAGCGGAAAATTTAAAATTTTTAAAAAAATTTAAAATGTAATTGAGTAAAGTATTTTAAATACAAAATACATGTTAGCGTTAGCCAAAAATTACAGTAAAATAAAATAAAACAAGCCTTTTTACTTACTTTTTCGTACTTACGATTTATTACCGTTATTACTTTATTTCTATCTTACTTGTTATTACATAATTATTCTCCGGTATAGTATACCTCAGTTGATTACCGCCCTCATAATACCAACTTAGGTTGGTATTACTTAATCAACACTTAATTTAAAATTATTAGTCAGGACCGTATTCATTACAGGTCCGTATTCAGGTGGTATGGCTTAGTAGTCCTCGCTTATTCTAACGTACAGGTCCGGACTCAGGTTGTATGGCTTAGTAATCCTTGCTTATGCTAACACGGCCTTCCTGCAATTGTCGCGTCCTCGTGACATAATCTTGCTCTCATCCCAAATTTTGTAAGGCCAATTTATCAATTTCTTGTCAATTAGTGCTTGTGAATCACCATTGTTGTCCTAGTCATTGCTCATTACCGTGTCACGATTTTACCGGCGATATAAGGAAAAATAATAATCAAAATTAATATTGCACAATAAATAATCAGTCATGCCGCCGAAATAATCAGTCTTGCAGTCGTAATAATAATCCTAATAATTCACCATAATAATCCTAATAATCCTGAAAAATAATCAAAGTTAATGTTATACAATAAATAATCAGTCGTACAGTCGTAATAATAATCCTAATAATCCTGAAAAATAATTAAAGTTAATGTTGCACAATAAATAATAAATTAGTCGTAAAGTCGTAATAATAAGTAGTTCGGCTTTGCCGATATAATAATAAGTAATCCGGCCTAACCGCCATAAAAATTTCGGCCTAACCGCCATAATAATTCCGGCCTAACCGCCATAATAATTCCGGCCTAACCGCCATAATAATTCCGGCCTAACCGCCATAATAATTCCGGCCTAACCGCCATAATAATTCCGGCCTAACCGCCATAATAATTCCGGCCTAACCGCCATAATAATTCCGGCCTAACCGCCATAATAATTCCGGCCTAACCGCCATAATAATTCCGGCCTAACCGCCATAATAATTCCGCCATAATAATTCAATAATAATTTTTTATTATCTTTTAAAATTAAGAAGAAAAATAAAATTTACAACCTTTTTGTTTTTTTCAACTCATAATACCAATGCCTGATCCGATGGCCAAGTTCTTAATTGTTCATGTGCCGCAACTTTCGTCACTTTTGTGTTTTTATTACATCGTTTCAGTACGTACCGTTCATTAGGCAAAATCTTTATAATTTCATAGGGTCCCAAAAATTTGTTGCCTAGTTTTCCCGATCCCGCTTTTTGCGTGTCCTGAACTACTACTTTATCACCAATTTTAAAAAGAATCGCATTAAGTCTTTTTGTATCAAATTCTTCTTGTTGTATGTGTCTTCCTTGTACTAATTTTTGGTTTGCCTTTAATCTCATTGTATCCATACTTTCCAAATTCTGTTCCTTAATTCCTTTCAAAAATAGCTCCTCCGCCGGTAATCGTTTTCTGGTTCCGAACATGAGTGCATTTGGCGAGAATCCTGTTGCCGAGCATACCATTTCATTTAATACTGCTTCAATTCGTGGTAATATCGTAATCCATTTGTGTTCATCTTCATTATTTAAAGAGCTCCGCATTAGATTGAACAATGTTCGCATTACTCTTTCTACCTGACCATTTCCTCGTGGTACTCCTGTTGCTATGAAGTGTAATTCGATGTCTTCTGTTTTTAAATAGTTCTGAAATGTAATTGACGTAAATGCACGTGCCCTATCCGCTATAATCCTTTTCGGTTTCCCAATCTTTCTGAATAATGACTTCAGCGCTATTACTGATTGCTCCGCAGTTTTGTTTTCAATCGGAGTAAGCATACAGAATTTTGCAAACGCATCGATGACAACCAAAATTTCAGTACAGTTATTAGATTTTACCAATGGTCCTGCATGATCAATATGCCATACCTGCATTGGTTCGGTTGCTTTTTCACCTTCTTGATATTTCCCACTTTTTGATCCTGTATGAGATTTTCCAAGGGTACACGACCTACAGTTTCTGATGTACTTTTTAAATGTTTGTCCCATTTTGGGCCAATATATCTCTTCTTTCATTCGTATGATGGCCTTGTCCCATCCTATGTGCGTAGCTTCATCATGATATATTTTCATTGCTTTTAATCGAGCTGATATCGGTACATAACATTTTAACATGACTTCCTTTCCTTTGATTTCTTGATGATAAACAATTTCATTTTTTATTACAAATTTGTCATTAGGACTTGTAATTAACTCTTGGCAAAATGGATCATTTGCTTGATGCTCTATTATCGTATCAGCTTTCGTAGTTCTTTGTATCCTCCGAATTAGTGGATTCCTGCTTAGATAGTCCACATGTCCCATTTTGCACCCAGGTCTGTATTCTATTTCAAAATCGAAATCTTGAAGCTTCATCCACCATCTAGCCACTCGCGGATGTAAATCTTTCTTTAATGCAGTTGCTCTTACGGAATTACAATCTGTATAGATAGTAAAATGCAATCCGTATAAATAGACTCGAAAGTGTTCCGTCCCTTCAACAATCGCTAGTGTTTCTAAATCATACGAGTGATATTTAGATTCACTTTCAGTCGTTTTTCGACTGAAGTATGCAACTGGTCTTATTACATTTTCTTCCTTTTGCATCAAAATCGCACCGATTCCAACAGAACTTGCATCAGTATGCAATTCAGTTGGTAGCTCTGGATTAAATATTCTTAACGTTGGTTGGTTTACCAAAATGTTGATAATTATCTGCCGGATCTCTTCATGCTTGACTGTCCATTTGAATTCCTCATTCTTTTTTAGCAATTGAGTGATAGGGGCAGTAATTAATGAAAAATCTTTAATAAAGCGTCTAAAATATCCAGCTAGACCCATGAATTGTCTAATCCCCTTAACGTCATTTGGTGGTTTAGTACCAGCTAACGCATCGATCTTCCTTAAACTCGGTTTTATAATGCCCTGCCCTACTATGGCACCAAGATATTCAGTTTCCTTTTTAAAAAATGTACATTTTTCTAGGTTAAGTAAAAATCCGCTTTTAGATAGCGCTTCCAACGTGTTTTTTAAATTTTCGAATCCTTGTTCGATTGTCTCGGAAGCTATCATAACATCATCTAAATAAACCTGTGCCACTGTGTCCTTTAAATTTCCCAGAGCCTTATTTATAGCTCGTTGGTAGCAAGATGGTGCATTTGCAAATCCAAACGGCATTCGGTTGTATTCATAGTGACCGTCAGGTGTAACGAAAGCGGTGTATTTCTTGCTGTCTTCTTCAATCTCTATTTGATGAAACCCATCCTTCATGTCAAGAGTGGTAAAGTAGACTGCCTTTCCTAATGCATCGAGTTGATCTCTTAAATTTGGCAACGGGTAACGATCTCGAACAGTTTTTTTATTTACTTCCCTATAGTCAACACATAGCCGTAACGATCCATTTTTTTTTTTAACTAGCACGATGGGGCTAGCATAAGGTGAGGAACTTTCTCTAATTATATTTTGGTCTAATAAGTCTTGAATTATTGTCTTCAGCTGTGTTCGTTCGCTGTATGCTAGTCTCCTAGGTTGAAATGCTACTGGCTTATCATCGGTTAAAGTTATTCTTAATTTTCCGGTGGTTACTGCTTGCGGTATTTGGTTGCGAGTAGAGTCCAAAAGTTTCTGAATTTGTTTTTTTCCATTTCTCGTCCAGTCCTGACAATTCGTTATTATTTAGTACACTTCGAATTTGAGGTTTTACTATTGGTGAAAGTTTTAAATCCAAACCATACTTTCTCACGACCACTTGTAATCCCGGACGTTGAATCGTCTCCCACCCAATCAATGCGTCTACACCAGGAATGGTATTATCCGGTACAACTAGAAAATCAATTTCAAGAGTGACTTCTTGAAGCGCAATGTATAGTCGGCAAATTCCCAAGGTCTCTACATCTATTCCAAATCCAGACAGGATTTGAGAACATATGATCATTTTACCATTAATTTTTTTTACTACGCAATGATGGATTATAGACTGATCTGCTCCGGAATCTATCAAATAGCTAAATTCTTGCTTCGTGTTGTTAGTTGATACCGTAGCGGTTGGCGTGATCTCGCATCTATTATTTAAACAAAATATCTTGGGATGTCCATTCTTTTTAAAACAATCAGATTCAGCATGCCCCAATCGTTGACAAAAATTACATTGAGGAACGATGTTTTGGTTATTAATTTTTTTTGCATGAGTTTGCGGGCTAATCAAATCTGGGGCATTTTTACAATTTTTTCTTTCATGACCTTTTTCTCCACACTTATAACATCTGTCTTGTATTGGACTTCTTTGTGAGTACCTTGAGTTTGGTAAACTTCTACATGCGTCTTTGAGATGTCCTGGTTTACCACATTTGAAACATCGTTTTAATCTTTGAGATTCATTATCCCAATCAGGTCGCGTGGTGTTTATCGTGTTCATCCTAGGTCGTTTTGTTCTTCTCCTCTGATCATCTTGGTTTTCATTATCGCATTGGCGTAGCAAAAGCATTAGTTCTTGTTGGTCTTTTGGTCGATTTGTTCGCATTCTCTGTCGAATTGTATCATTTGTTATCCCACCAATCACAGGACATAAAACTTTCTCCCAGATCAATTGTGGCTCGTACTGATAAATGCTACGAATTTTTTTTATCGCATATTCGCATAAACTATCGAAATCAGCACTTTCCATAGTCGCGGCTTTAACTAACTTCGTGTGCCACGTTTCTTGATTTGGAAAATTTATACGCAGATCATACGCGAAATTATCCCAACTCCTGTTGAAAGGTTTCCAACCATCAAAAAATTTCTTACCGTTTCCTCGTAGAGCGTTTCCCGCTTTCAAGATCATTATATGATCGGGTACTTGAGACAGCTCCTTCAAACTGTTTATGTGGTCGATCCATTCGTCCGTTGAAAATTCGCTACTATCTGGATCATGATCCGGTAAGGTAACAGGGAATTGGTTATTTTCACTTGTTGACTTTTGTCGAAAATTAGCTATTTCTTTAAAAAATATTTGCATATTTTGTTCAAAATCCATCTGATTTCCACCAGGATTTTGGATTGTATTATTTGGAACATCCCCTGTATTTTGACCCATATTGAACGGGGGAAAAAAAAAATAAAACAACAAAACAAAATAAAATAAACACACACAAAATAAAATAAAACACAAAACAAAACACGAATATTTCGATCTGATTTAATCCAATCTGATCTCCTAAATCACCGTTTGTGGTTAAACGTATGCTCGAATCCCACTTCTGATGTTAGCGTTAGCCAAAAATTACAGTAAAATAAAATAAAACAAGCCTTTTTACTTACTTTTTCGTACTTACGATTTATTACCGTTATTACTTTATTTCTATCTTACTTGTTATTACATAATTATTCTCCGGTATAGTATACCTCAGTTGATTACCGCCCTCATAATACCAACTTAGGTTGGTATTACTTAATCAACACTTAATTTAAAATTATTAGTCAGGACCGTATTCATTACAGGTCCGTATTCAGGTGGTATGGCTTAGTAGTCCTCGCTTATTCTAACGTACAGGTCCGGACTCAGGTTGTATGGCTTAGTAATCCTTGCTTATGCTAACATACATTTAAAATGTATTTAAAATACAATTACAAAAATACATTTAGAAACTCATCGAAAATACAAAATATAGGGTGTTTTTTTAGCTGCATGAGAACTTCAAAATGAAATAAAACATTAAAAACCTGACGGAATGTTTTGGTTATAATTTTTTTATGAAAGTACAGTTACAGGCATTTATGATTTGAACATGACTTCCGGCATGTGACCACCACGACTAATGGTTACGAAGCGCATCCGTTCAGTCCAATTTTTGACCACTTTTTCCAATATTTCTGGCTTTATTTCATAAATGGCTTGCTGAATATTAGCCTCCAATGCTTCTAGAGTTGTTGGTTTGTTAGCATAAACCATGGATTTAACATACCCCCACAGAAAATAATCTGGAGGTGTCAAATCACACGATCTTGGAGGCCAATTGATAGGACCACGTTTTGAAATAATGTTGTCACCAAATTGTCCTTTCAATAAATTGATGGTTTCGTTGGCTGTGTGGCACGTAGCACCATCCTGTTGGAACCATAAGTTGTCAATGTTTAGCTCTTGAAGTTTTGGAAACAAAAATGTATTGAGCATGTGTCGATATCTCACACCATTCACCGTAACGGTAGCTCCTTCCTCATTTCGAAAGACATATGGACCAATGATGTCGTTGGCGTGTATTCCACACCAAACAGTCAATTTTAATGGATGCAATGGAGTCTCAAGATAATGTCCCGGATTGGTCTCACTCCATATACGGCAATTTTGTTTGTTCACATACCCATTTAACCAGAAATGTGCCTCGTCACTGAACAAAATTTTACGGTAAAAAAATGGATCCACTTCCAATTGGTTGTGAGCCCAATTTGGTAGCGTTGTTCAATGGTCAATCTATGCATTATCAAATGCCAAACCTTGCTAAACACAAATATCAAAAAACTGTTTCCATAGCAATCTTGGTTCAATTGTTATCCCTATTGAAAGTTCTCATGCAGCTAAAAAAACACCCTATACATTTGTATTTAAATACGTATTTTATATACATGTAATTGAAATACTGCCCAGCCCTGGCCCTCGGCTACCGCCTCGGGCTAAAAATTACGTCTTACGCCATAAAAGCTTCTTTACGCCCTAAATACATAAATAACTATTATTGATTTAATTTAATGTTTGTTCATACATAATCAACCTTCATTGTTTATGAACCACCCTGTATTTCTAGCGTTGCTTATCGCACTGCCACTCGGTGCCGTCATCAGGGTTCTCTAATAATGACTAATTAAAATTAATTAAATTTAACGATAACAACGAATTAAATTAAAAAAGGTTTTCGTTATGCCGGTCTAGAAAATGGGGTTTCACGTCCTCATTTGAGGTACGTAAAGTGCCTCTTTTCACTTCCTAGGGAGTGTAAAGTGGGGGGTCATGGTTTTTCACATCCTAGGGAGTGAAAAGTGGGGGGTCATGAGTTTTCACGTCCTAGGGAGTGAAAAAGGGAGGGGGTCATAAAAATTAACAAAGATGTAAAAACATCATTTGTCCGGCTTCTTTCGACGCAAACGCACTTTGTTTGTAAGAATGCGCCTGCGGCGCAGTAACAATCTTCTTGGGGGGAAGGGGACCTGCAGATACTAGAATTTTGTCGGAAATCTGTGTGAAATCAAAAAAATTGTGTTACAACGTGTACTTAAAACGGGAAAGTGCTACTTACTATAGGACCACAATGTGGTGTAGCTATACACCTGACGACTGAAATGAGTAAGAGAGAGAGACTGCCGATCGGGCCGTGACAAGCTTTTTAAATCAGCTAGCTTAATGCTACGTTTCGTTATTTGGGATGTGTGAAAGGTATGTTCGTGGCACAAAGTTAAAACCAGCGGTGCGAGTTTTTCGGAATTTCACGCACTTACAGTGTCAAAAGACGTCTCGCGGCACAGAAGGTAAAGGTCTACCCGCTTGAAAAAGGCAGAGACGAAGTCGAAGGCTAGGTCCTGCGCTTTAACCCCAAAGGAATCTCTTTTAGCCGTACCATTAGTACGTTTGGTCAGGTAGGGAGCTATGCTCCCCCCCTGCATTGGTGGGGTCCGTATCTAACCGCCGCCCTCCAGGGTCCCCCTGTTCCTACTCTTGCTCTCGTCTCCCTTGCGACCGGGGTCTTTTAGGGAGGAGGAAGGAGAGCTTGAGTGTACTAGGGGGGTCCCCAGCAGGCGGTTTGAAAAGATCTCGGGTTTGGTTTGCTTCTCATTAGTTTGGTCTGTTGGTCTCGCGTTTTATCTGGAATCAGAAAGTAAATACTCCCTTCCCAGGATGGCTTTGGGCCTCTTGAATTTCGCTGGATCATCGGGTTGGTACGAGCCCAGTCATTTGATCAGCGGATTCTCCGAGTGCCCGGCAGCCTCATAGAATTTATCCGCCTGTCGGCGGATAAATTCCATGATGGACTCCAGATTGAAGTCCTTCCTGAGTTGGGAGTTCGTTAAACCAACATTTCGTGGCTCGTAGGCCTGCCTTAAGGCAAGGCCTTGTTGAGCCTTGAGTTGACGCAAATAGTAGGGGTGTGCATAACCCCAAGTTGTAGAAGCGTATGTGAGAATTGGCCTTATACAAGTTTTATACAACCTAAGTTTGTTGGAGGCCGAAAGCTTGCTGTTCTTGTTTGTGAGGGGTTGTAACAACTTTCTGGCTCCCCTGGTTTTATCCCTTGTATTTTTAATATGAGTAGCCCAGGTCATGTGTTTACCCAATGTAACCCCTAGATATTTGGAGGAGTCGGACCATTTGATGTTTACCCCATTCAAACTAACACAGGATTGTGGGAGCCGAGTTAGGTTTCGACGCGGAAACAGGCCCTGTTTCCAGACCCTGTCGAACGCTTTGGCGATGTCCAGGAACACCGCCCCCGTTGATTCTTTCAGTTCCCAACTTAGTAGAATAAATTCTACCAGCCCTAGGATAGCATGTACCGTGGAATGCCCCGACCTGAAGCCAAATTGTTCGTTCGGAATAACTTGCTTCTCTAACATGGCGTTGACCAGTCTTGTGCGAATTATACGTTCGCACAGCTTACCAAGAGAGGGTAAGAGACTGATCGGCCTGTATGAGCCGGGGTTTCTGTGGTTTTGTTTTGGTTTTGGTATTACTAAGACATCTGCCACTTTCCAACGGGAGGGAAAGTGTCTGAGTCGCAATACCGCGTTAAAAATATGCGTAATAATCTCCAAGCCTTGCTTAGGCAGTTGGGTTAGCATGGTGTTTGTTATACCGTCAGGGCCTGGAGCCTTTCTCTTGTTCAGACCCTTGACTGTAGTGAAAATTTCTTGGAATGAGGTATGCTCGATTGGTGTTGGGTCTAAACCCAACTCCCTGAGCTTGCTTTCTACTAAATCTTCCACCAGTTTGGTAAAGGCAGGTACCTGGACATCTTCGTTCGGAGTGAACTGCTGTTCCAGGTGGTCCGCTAGGACTTCGACCTTTTGCTCAGTGCTAGAGGCCGTCCCGCTCTTACCATCTAGTGGAGGGATTGTAGCTTTCTTATTTTTAAGGGCCCTTTATACCTAACATAAAGTTTGGTTTACACTCATAATTGAATTAAATAATCCGTTAATCCGGCAATGTTATGGGTGTAAACCAAATTTTACGATTTAAATGCACTTTCTTAAAAAGCAAATATATAAGGGTTTTTGTCTTAAGGCGAAGCATCACCACGTGACTAAATATTGGTGTAAAACGTTCTTTAAAAAGATTTGTGAAACATGTTTTTCAAGAAATATTTAGATATTTTTGGAATTTTAAAAATTCAGCTTCGTAGCTCAATAGAATGATCGTTTCTGTAAACTAAAGTATTACAATAATTGTCTGTATTACTACATTTGAAAAGAAATTTGACATTCCTTATTTTGAAAATTCTGAATATTGGAATTCGAGATTTCTTTAATATACTATTACTAAATAGAATTACCAAAAGTTGACAGTATCAAGAAACAATTATTCTATTGAGCTACGAAGCTGAATTTATAAAATTCCAAAAATATATAAACATTTCTTGAAAAACATGTTTAACGAATCTTTTTAAAGAAGGTTTTACACCAACGTGGTGATGCTTCGCCTTAAATACAAACGCAAACCCTTTGTAGTTCGCCTAAAACCGTAAGTTTAACCTACAATTACTTCTAATTTTTGATTTTGATTAGCCACTAGCTGTTCGATACCTCGATCATCTTCCCTATAGAAAACCGAGGAGTATCTTGAGCGCTTTTGGCCGTACCTCATTAATAATTATTTGTTTTTGTTCGTTTTCTTCATCGTCCGCCACGTGCTATCCTTAAAAGGAAGGACAAACCGAACAACAACCCCCAGTCTTCAACGTTGCCGCTTTGCCCGAAGATGCAGATCTTCTGGACTACTGCGAGAACGAGGAGATGAGGGGAAAAAGGGCGCAAGGGTTAGCTCTGCGAGCCAGGCACGAGGAGTTAGTCAGAAACCTAGCCGAAGCCATGGAACTTGTAGCCATGGCCAGGGCCGGGATTCTGAAAATCGAGCGTGAACTCGACGCGATAAATGCAGGTTACACGGAAGACTACCGAATCTATGTGGAGAGAGTCGACTCCCCCGAGATGACACAAACCGAGACTACAACCTCGGGAGTCAACACGGAGGAAAATGACCCTCAAAACATAGACTTGGCTGACACCCCACTTAACACATCTAGCATAAAATCACTCCCCGTGCCGGTGGCCATAGCCGAAACCCCTAATCACGATCTTAAGAAAAGAAGGAGATTTTCCGCCTCCTTCATACAAGACTCATTCCAAGAGTTATCTCCAATTAGCCCGATGGAGGAAATAGAGGCCCGTACGGTCCGTAGGGGACCGTAACGGCTAAACCCAACGGACTGAACGGAGTATGCGCAACCGAATCCCCCCCTCAAACAGACAACCAACAGCACTCAGCTATGGATGCAAGAGAGGAAACGGATCCGATTGCCATCGCCACCTATGATAATAATTGTAGTATAATTAATAAAGACATATTGCTTGACGTTTTAATCACCCAAACCCACACCAATAACGTGCATAACCCCGAAGTCGTTGAGACACTAAACGGGGATACAGGGGGGGGTCAAAACTCTCACAATAACATCCAACCAAATCCGAACTTTTTGGATGAAATAACACTCATAGCAGGGGATAGGAAAGTTGGTCAATCCCAATTGAATATCACACTAGAGGAAATCCTCAAATCGAGCAACTCAATCTTACATTCCACTCAAATTGAAGGGCTAAATAATACCCACACTCAAAGGGAGGGGGGATTTAAGATTCATCTCGGTAGGGCGCAAAGACCAAGGAAACCCCCCGATCCCAGCACACTGGGACAACTCTCCTCTAAAGAGGGGGGGGGCAACCTCTCTTTGCATAACTTCAGTTATGTGGCCACCAATGTCTGGTTTGACAAAGGGTGGGTCAAACCGTCGGGGAACCCAAATCTTCTTCAGGGAGGGGGGAAACCCAACGAACAACCCAAAGAGTCCGAACCTAGTTCACCTACAAACCCCGTTCATACCTCAACTGGAGAAAACCCTCCCCCACGAACGCTGCTATGCCACAAGCATCGCGAAAAGAGGGGGGGACGGTGGTCTCCAACGAAGTTAAAAGTAGTAGAAATAGACGACGAAATAAGAAAGGCAAGAGAGTCAACCCAACGAAGGGCAGGGCGTCACAAGTCCGCGAACCTGGCGATGATGATATGGATATCGATCTCCCCACTTCGGAGAGTGAGAAACTCCTTGCTTCCATCGCCGAGCTCGCTGGTCTTGGAACGCCCGCGAAGCAGCCCCCCCCCCTGTAACCATAAAGCTTCCCGGGAAACCTGTAACCATAAAGCTTCCCGGGAAACCCCGGTGTGAATCAGCTAACAAGGGGGCTGCTTCCAAGGTCCTAACCTCCCTCGGGGGGTCGAACAACCTCGCCAATCCCAACAAGAAAAAGAAAAAGACCACCCAAATCTCTGGCACCCAAAAGACTGCGCCCATCATTACCTCAAATATCCAACTACGAGAAAGGGGAGGGAGGCAATGAGTGGGGCCACCGCATCCTCGAGCTCCAAGCCAGTGCGCGGAACGGGAGGTAAAGGGAAGAGTTCTGCAACGCAAAACCCAACCCCCACCCCCCCCAGGTACCAACACTGGCTGGGTACCCCCAACGGACGGAGGTAGCTCAGGAACCGGGGTGACCCCGGTCATAGTCTCCCGACCGGAGCTAAGGATCCCCCCCATTCTTCTCGTAGACAAAAAGAAATGGCCAGCACTGCAAGCCACACTCAGGACGCGTTTCTCGGACCTCGGAGGCGTAAAGAACACGAGAGAAGGCATTTTAATCTCTACCAACTCAATCAGAGTTCGGAAAGCTCTTGAGACACTTCTCACCGAGCAAAAGTGCAATTTCGTAGTCTTTCCGCTTCCTGAGGAAAAACCAATTAAGGTTATTATCCGAGGCCTTCCCCAGGAATTTTCTACGGGTGAAGTCCAGTCGAATCTTGTAGAGCTAGGCTTCCCAGTTATAGCGGTGCACCAGTTCAGAAAAGGACCTGATCGCAGGCCCCTCCCGTTATTTCAAATAACACTGAACAAAACTCCCAAAGGCAAAGAAATCTTTAATCTTACCCATATAATGAATATCCCCATTACCGTCGAAAATCCAAACCCCAAAAGTTATCTAGCACAATGTTTTAAATGCCAGAGATTTGGGCACACCCAACACATCTGTAGATCAGCCACAGTGTGCGTTCTGTGCTCGGGAAACCACAGGTCCAATGCCTGCCCAACTAGGAGCGAAGACAAGACCAAAACCAAACTCCAGTGCGCAGGCTGCGGCGGTGCGCACCCATCCAACTGGACGGAATGCCCTAGCCGACCACAACTGCGCCAAGTGAAAACAAGGCCGCAGGGACTAGCACCCCCCCCCCGCAGGGAAGGGACCAAGCTAACCCCACAAGCAACAATCCAAACTCCGGGTTCACCTTGGTGGAGAGGAAGAAGCGACCCCCCCGCAAGGGAACGGGAAAGCCTTCTGCCGCTCCCCCAAGGCAAACTCAGAAAGAAACCACAACGGATCCACTAAAACCCACTTTTACCCTCCTCAAGGAAGGCCTGGTCACTCTGACTAAGGCAGGTTTTAGCAGGCAAGCCATCCACGATATGCTCTTTGATTCGCAATGTTAACTGGTCGTAAGAAAGCGAATCCGACATCTCTCCAGATGGCCTACTGGAATGCCAACGGGTTGTTGAGTCGCAAACCCCAACTCTTGGAGTTTGCACGAAGACACGACCTGGATGTCATTTTAGTAGGCGAAACCCATCTAAAACCTTTATTAAAAGCGAAACTCCCAAGCTACTCCCTCTACCGAAATGACAGATTAACGGGCCGTTCGGGCGGCACCGCCATATACGTCAAATCCTCGATAGAGCACCATGTAGTAGCCACCCCGGACTCTCTCATACACACCGAAGCCACTATCGTTAACATCCGCACGGGTAACAACGGTTGGCTTCGACTAGTATCAGCGTACAGACCTCCTGGTCCCACGTCCAAACTCCTTGAGTCAGATATTACCCCCCTCCTGGGCGGGCCCAGCGAACAGGTCATCATCGCTGGTGATCTAAATGCTAAACACCCCGCCTGGAACAGCCGAAAAGCCAACCACGCGGGCAACAGACTTCTCAAAATTTCCGACAAATGCAAATTTGTAGTAGACGCTCCAGTCGACTACACCTTCTTCAGGTACAATCCGCTAGTTCCTAGGAACATGCCAGATGACCAATTTCGACCTGAACACTTCCACGACGTTCTAGACGTAGCCATCATCAAGAACTTAAAATTCGTCTATAGACTCACCTCTGTCAGTGAGCTCTCTTCCGACCATAACCCGGTCCTTCTCCAACTTGGAGAAGATAATTCAACTATTTCAGTCCCTTATAGCGACCCACGCGACCAGTTATCACCGGGAATCAGAGAGCTTATACGAGAGAAAAACCGGGCACGCAAACGTGCGCAGCACACCTTCAACCCGGCAGATCTCCTTACGTATAAAACTCTAAATAAAAACGTTAGAAGGGAAATAAGAGAGCACAAACGCACACTTTGGGATTCCAAGATCGAAAATCTTAACTTTCAAGAACCTTCGGCTTGGAAACTGATCAAAAACATTAAAAACAAGAAAACTACGATTCCCCCACTAGATGGTAAAGGCGGAACAGTCTCTAGCCCACAGCAAAAAGCTGAACTACTAGCAGACCATCTGGAGAGTCAGTTCACTCCGAACGAAGACGTCCAGATCCCCGCCTTCACCAAACTGGTGGAAGAAATCGTAGAAGACAAGCTTAAGGAGATGGGTATTAACCCAGAACCAATAGAGCCTACCTCTTACCAAGAAATCTTTACCCTAGTCGGCGGCCTGAACAAGAAGAAGGCTCCAGGCCCCCACGGTATTACAAATCTGATGCTTACTCATCTCCCTAAACAAGGTCTAGTTGCAATCACAAGCATCATAAATGCGGTATTACGACTAAGACACTTTCCCTCCCGTTGGAAAGTGGCTGACGTCATTCTTATACCTAAACCAAAACAAAACCATAGAAACCCTGGCTCCTACAGGCCGATCAGTCTCTTACCCTCCTTGGGCAAGCTGTGCGAACGCGTAATTCGTACGAGACTGGTCAACGCCATGCTGGAAAAACAAATTATTCCCAATGAACAATTTGGTTTTAGGCCAGGGCATTCGACGGTACACGCCATCCTAGGGCTGGTAGAATTTATCCTTCAAAGTTGGGAGCACAAAGACTCCGCAGGCGCGGTCTTCCTTGACATCGCTAAAGCATTTGACAGGGTCTGGAAACAGGGCCTGTTGTTCAAGATGATAGCCGCCAAAATTCTACCAGCCCTAATACTTCTTATAGCGTCGTTTCTAACTGAGAGGAGTTTCAGGGTTAAATTGGAGGGCATTCGGTCCACCCTGAGGTTCATGCTAGCGGGGGTGCCTCAGGGATCCATACTCTCCCCGGACCTCTTTTCATTCTTCACCCACGACGCCCCGACCTACGACCCCACGGAGGACCCGCGCACGCAAGTAAGGTATTACTGCGACGATGCGGCCATGTTCACCAGGGACAAAAGGCCGGAGTTTATCGTGCGCAGGCTGAACGCTTTCGCGACGAAGATGAGCGAATACTACCGCACTTGGAGGATTGCTGTCAATCCCTCCAAAAGTACCGCAACATTCTTCACCCGATGTCACGACGGCAACCTGCGCATGAGAAAGAAAAAACCAAGGAGCCGTAACTTAACGAGACTCCCACAAACTTGCGTAAATATGAACGGGGTTAACATTGAATGGTCTAAGACTTCTAAATACTTGGGGGTCATCTTTGACAGCAGACTATCTTGGGGCCCACACATAAGGGAAGCGCGCAACAAAGTAAAAGGGGCAAGAGTTCTGCTGCAACCCTTCACTAACAGGAACAGCAAACTATCACCCTCCAATAAAATAAGACTCTACAAAACCTGCATCCGCCCCATTATGACGTATGCGTCAACGGCCTGGGGTTATGCACACTCAAACAAAATCAAACTGCTAAAATCGCAGCAGGGCCTTGCCATTAGGCAAGCCCTCGGAAAAAACCTTGTCCGTGTAACCAACTCCCAACTCAGGAAGGACTCCAATACGGAGTCCATCATGGAATTTATCCGCCGCCAGGCGGAGAGATTCTATGAGGCCGCGGGACACTCTGAAAATCCGTTAATCAAAGGACTGGGCTCGTACCAACCCGATGACCAAACGCGATACAAGTGGCCCAAAGCCATCCTGGGAAGGGAGTTTCTTCTTTCTGATTCCAGATAAGCACCCGGACAAGATCGCAACCAACCAAAGGCCTCGCAGGATCAAATCGTTCACCAGGCCCCCCCCCCAGTACACTCGAATCCCACTTCTTCCTCTCACAGACTCCGGTCCAACGAGAGTCGGGATCACGAAAAGGAAAAAGGGGGAGCCTGGAGGACGACCGAAAGAATGCGACTAAACAGCCAACCTAAGCAAGGGGGAGGAGCCAATCTCCAACCCCAGCCAAACGTACTAAGGGTACGGTAGAAAAGATTTTCCTGGGGGTTAAGTGTGGAACCTAGCTCCGTCTCCGTTCCATCCTTTTTCAAGCGCCGCGCAAAGTTTACTTGCGCGGCGTCACTGGACCTTTGTCTCTCGAGCCGCGAGACGTCATCTTGATAGTTAATCAGGGTTTCCGAAAACCTTGCGGGTGAAACGAACTAGTGCCACGAACATCCTTTCGCTTTTCCCTAGTTAAGAGAATATAGCCTTAGCTACAAATAAAAAGCAACTCACGACCCGATCGGGTAGCCACTCCCACCCCTCCAGACCGACCACTCGGTTCTGGAAGTTCATTGAGCCCTGCCCTCTTCGGACGCTTGCGTATGATGAAGAGACAAGGCTTGAACCACTCCATGATAGGACCGGCTGCCAAACTCGGCCGTTCGAGCGGACCGTCGCGTCCGCTCAAGGGACACCCGCGACGTAGGGGCTCTAACATACATGAGTCTCTCGTCGACCGGAGTCCCGGCCCGACGCCACGAGACGGCTATGAGTCACCCAGGCCCCGGGAGGCCGCACACTGGGCTGAAAAATGATGTAAAAATTTATTTTCCAATTAATGTTTATATAAAAAATTTTTTTAGTTGGTAATATTAAAAAAATCGCACATTACAATCGCAAAATTCGTTATGTTCTGGTGGATTGTTTTGCGTTTAAATGCTTATGAATATTAAATATGATTATATTAAACAGATGATACTCATAGCAATGCGTTTATTTTAAAATTTATAGGTAAAATAACGATTTTAGGGTTTATCTTAACTTGAACTTTTCGAGCGTTCTATAAAATTGTGAACTTTAAAATTTAGACCTGCGTTACTGTTACCTAAACATCTATATCGTGTATCAATTTCTCGCTGGAATGTTTGCCTATAAGGAAGATATTGTCATTTCAAGTTTTAATCTCTTAATTTTATGTACCAAATCCGCTCATTTTCATCATAAAAATATGAAAAAAATGAAAATATAAATGTATATCAAATATATTTGTAACACGTAAAAGGAATTAGATTAGTAAATTATTAAAATATATCAATTAATTTACTATCACGTATTAAAAACTAACCAATTATAGTTAGAAAATACTATAATAATTTATTATTGTTGCATTGATTATACATAGCGTAAAAGAGTTACCTATCAGCGAAAATTTAAAATTAGTTTTGTTACCAGAACCCACCTAAACAAATTTATATTTGATTTAAACTAATTTAAATTAATTTTTATTAATATATGAAAATAAATTATTAGTAGCTACATAATTATTAATTTGTATCGCTTTCAGTAGCGTCTGTTAATTCAATTTCAGGAGTTAATTCCAGTAATTCCAAAGTTTCGGGTAAAAGATTTTTTGTTTGTCTTTTCTGAAATGGCCGAATACTTGATATAAAAGGATCTGAAGATATTAGCATATTATGTAAAATATCTTCGTTGGATGCTTCCCTGCAAAACTTTCTAGATCGGGTTTCTCTACTCTTTCGAGTACTCTTTCGAGTACACGACAGGTTTAAATTTATCATCAAGAATTTTTCTTATTTTTATAACAAATTCAGGATTTTCTTGTAAATGTTCTAAAATCCTTGCAACATCGTTAAGTCCATTGTTGTACATACTCCTGATTGTAGAACACATGAGCTCCTGCGTATCCTTATATTGAATAAATTCGGTCTTTTCTACCATATCTTTAATTTTCAGTCTTATACAATGAGGCCAATTAAACTCAGAATGCAACCATGAATTATTGTTCTCCAAAAAAATTTTTTCAGTACGGTTGGACTGTTTCCACTTCCTACGCAGCTTCAAACAAAGCATTCTAATACTAGTTTTTAAAGTATTCAGTTCTGATTCACAAAAATTGATATCTAGTCTGGAAGTAACCATTTCAAAAAGTTTCTTGTAATCATCAAGATGTGTGTCAGGGGAGCTTTTAAGTAATAAATAAAGATCATAATTTGTTCTTAAATTATAATTCATCTTGATTTGATTTGCTTTTTTTCTAATTCTCTATTCTATTTCCTTTTTTATTTATATTTTCTCGATTTTCAAAACCTTTATAGGCATATTATCTCATCGTATATACGGATCAATGGATTCTGAAGCATGAAAGCTTTCATATTTTAGCGAAAATGAGCGGATTTGGTACATAAAATTAAGAGATTAAAACTTGAAATGACAATATCTTCCTTATAGGCAAACATTCCAGCGAGAAATTGATACACGATATAGATGTTTAGGTAACAGTAACGCAGGTCTAAATTTTAAAGTTCACAATTTTATAGAACGCTCGAAAAGTTCAAGTTAAGATAAACCCTAAAATCGTTATTTTACCTATAAATTTTAAAATAAACGCATTGCTATGAGTATCATCTGTTTAATATAATCATATTTAATATTCATAAGCATTTAAACGCAAAACAATCCACCAGAACATAACGAATTTTGCGATTGTAATGTGCGATTTTTTTAATATTACCAACTAAAAAAATTTTTTATATAAACATTAATTGGAAAATAAATTTTTACATCATTTTTCAGCCCAGTGTGGGCCGGTCTGGCGAGGAGGGAGAGCCTCCCTTGAGAAGCTCGTTTAGAATTGCATGAGGGGCGCTCTGCGCCCCGAACTATCATACTTATGTACCGCACTAAGAAAGGAGCAAGAACTATTATAGTGTTGTGAACTCCATAAAACCAAAAGGATAAGGAATTTGTATATTCATGGAAAGTCACTTGCAGGTCACTGGAGTGATAAATTATTATAATAAAAATTAAAATCTTTTTTTTTTAAGTTCTTAATGACTTTCCGTGAAACTAGATTCTTTTTTTAATCATTTACTTCAAACCGCATTAAATTCCATACATTAATAAAAGAGCTATATGGATATTCGTTAAAAGTTAGGTATACAGCCCTCTTAAAAGCTTTTATTTAACTTGGTGTGACCGTTGTCCGTCGTCCGTCCCTTGGACTTTTTCGAGGCCGTTTTTAACCAACTTCCCGAAGTCCTAGAGAGCTGAAATTTGGAACATAGCTTTCACTTGCAGCGAATTTTCATATATTAATTTTGTGTCCCAAAATTCCGCGAAATAAGCGAAAAATCGGGAAAAAACTGAAAATAATAAAGTGCATGCGTGGCTGCGCATTGTACAGTTTTACCATACAGGGTGAAAAGTTACATTACTAAATCGCATTCGCATTTTTAAGGACCGCATTCAGGTTGAAATTTTTTGTTTTAATGATGTATACAGGATGAAGCATCAAACATCAAAAACACATACCAGCAGAGGAAATCTGATAGGATGAAGCAGGAGCTGTATTTAACAAACATGACTTTTCTTCTTTAGATGCCTATCCGATTTCGGATGTACGGCAATCCCCCCGACTTAACCAAGAAGGCTGTACCAGGGAAATGTTAATTTTGCCTGTCCCTTAGTCCACAGATCAATTTTGGACTTATTTAGATCATTAACATTTTAAGGATTCTTCTTGGCATATTACTCTCGGTGGTTTGCCATTGCCTTCCGAGGGGAGACGGTCAGAATAAAGTTCTTACTTCACTCGGATTCGAACCGGGTATTTAGCGTTCATAGTCAACTCGCGTTAGCACTATGCTGCGACCGCCTCCCACTTAAGGCCGTGTGACATTTTTGTAAATTTTGTGCAAAATTTAATACTAAATGGTAACTAACCAATAGAAAGCGCATGTTAGTATCCATCAAACGTTTTCTATTGGTTAGTTACCATTTAGTATTAAATTTTGCACAAAATTTACAAAAATGTCACACGGCCTTAAGTGGGAGGCGGTCGCAGCATAGTGCTAACGCGAGTTGACTATGAACGCTAAATACCCGGTTCGAATCCGAGTGAAGTAAGAACTTTCGTCAGAAAATTACAAATAATAAGTGGGTAAACATGGAAACATATAATATATTGTTATGATCTTCTCGTCAAACGAACTATAACTAAAGCCCTCAAAACTAGTTTTTTGCCGGAGATGGGTTTTTCTCTTGCTCAGAGTCGATGAGTTCGATAAACGAAATAAAAGGGTGTAAATTCGTAACAAGCATAATTTATTAATTGAACGTAAAAATTTTTATAAACAATTTGCATCAAATTTTTTATGAGGACAATAAGTTTGTCTCAAACCACAAGTATTCAGGTGTAATGGCTCAGACATGCACGTAACATTTAACGTTTTAAATTTTAACACTATACGTGTAAATCTGTCCATTCATGTAATGGGTGTAATTTTATAAAATAGTAAATACAATTTTCATTAATAAACTCACTTATAAATGGTAAACTTTTACTGAAGTTAGTGCGTTGCCGGATCCATGTGGCCAAACTCCCGTCAGCAGTCGCCAGCTGTTCCAATCTATCCCAATCAACCAAACGTTCCACGCAGCAGCCAGTATTCCAAAAACCAGCCAATTCTCCAAACTTCACACACGTGCGTTTAATTTTTATAATCAAATTTCTGTTGTAGGTATCCAATTTACTGATACCTTAATTCGTCAGAAATTACACAACTGCTCACTTTTTAGTGAATTCACAAAATTACACTTCCCTGATCTTTAGATCAACAAGAAGTCTCGCGAGTTCTTCCTTCTTTCAGGATCACGAAAGAACTCCTCTCCGCTTGGAGATCACTTAGGAACTCGCGTGTTCCCTCTTTGAGTTTCACCAAGAGACTCCTCTCCGCTTGAGTTTCACCGGGGAACTGGCTTCATTCTGGCTCGCTCGCCTTTCTGTCCCTTTCCCAGTTTTCGAAATTGGATTTTTATAGGTGGGGTTTGATATTTCTGTTTACTAATGTCGCACTTATTTATAGGTAACATGGTGTTTATAATTGTTTGTTCACTAAATTATAATTTTACAAGAAACTGTCGTCACTTTAAAAGTTTAATAACATTCACAGGGTGTTGCAAAATATTTGTATTACATAAATCATTTCAAATTTGTATGGTTTTTTGTGTAAATTGTTACATGCGGTGGTTTGTTATTAATTTGATGCAAAAGTTTTTTTTTATCAGTCAAATTAACTGATTATTGACTTAAAAATTAAATAAAATTGAATCACCCCCCTTATTTGCCTGCTTACACCCTCTCATGGTCAAAATACCACAACAATATGTACATTGTATTGTCATTTGACCGGTAACTAGATAAAATCCAATAACCGTGAGTTAGGAAAAACCTGGATTGTGTTCCACCAAAAAAGGAAAACCTAGCCCCAATACGTAAAAGGTTTTACACAAGTAAGTACTTAAGCCCTCTATATCAGTTTGACGGTTCATAGTGTTTTTGGTCTTCTTTATGCAAATCATCTCATGTAGCAAACGATCTTTGTAATTGCTAACCGATTTAATAATTTTTGTGTTCATAAAATTAGCATCGTGCCCGTCAATAAGAATATGTTTAGCAATGGCAGTACATTCTGGTTTATTACATCTGATGTTAGAGATGTGTCCACTAATTCTTTTCTTAAGCCATTGGTTAGTTTGTCCAACTTATACTAAGTTACAAGTGGTAATGTTGAATGGTTTTAAAGTTCTCTGAATCTTCTCACTTAAACCATTAATATACGGCATCACACAGAAGGTGGTTGGTTTTGCTCGTTCTGATAAGTGTAGACGTAGGATTTGCTTTCTTGCGACCAGTTAACATGTTGAGCCAAGGAGCATATCTTGGATGGCTTGCCTACTAAATCCTGGCTTTGTCAAAGCGACTAGGCCTTCCTTGAGAACGGTTACGGTAGTTTTTAGCGGAGCCAGTTGTTTTTCTATTGGGTTTTCCCTTGAGAAAGGAGCTGAGGGTTTTGCCGTTCCCTTGCGGGGGGGGGGCGCCTCTTGCTCTTTACTAAGGTGAACCCTGAGTTTGGGATGTTACTCGCGGAGGTTGCTGATTCCCTCCCCTGCGGGGGGGAGCTGCTCACTGAGTGCGTGTTTTAACTTGGCGCAGTTGTGGTCGGCTAGGGCAGCCCGTTCAGTTGGAGGGGTGTTCACTGCCACAACCTGCGCATAAGAGTTTGGTTTTGGCTTTATCTTCATGCCTTGTTGGGCATGAATTTGACCTGTGGTTTCCTGAACAAAGAACGCATACCGTGGCAGACCTGCAGATGTGCTGCGTATGGCCAAACCTTTGGCATTTAAAGCATTGAGCCAGGTGGCTTTTGGGGTGTGGATTTTCGATTGTTACTGGTATATTCATTATGGTGGTTATGTTGTAGATTTCTTTGCCTTTTGGGTTTTTGGTCAGGGTAATTTGGAATAGCGGAAGGGGTCTGCGGTCAGGCCCCTTCCTGAATTGGTGTACCGCTATGACTGGGAAGCCTAGCTCTACCAGGCTGGTCTGGACTTCCCCTGTGGAGAATTCCTGGGGAAGACCTCGGATGATTACCTTTAGTGGTTTTTCCTCCGGCAGCGGGAAGACCACAAAATTGCATTTTTGCTCAACGAGGAGAGTCTCGAGAGCTTTACGAACTCTAATAGAGGTCGTTGAGATAAGAATGCCCTCTCTTGTGTTCTTCACGCTACCGAAGTCCGAGAAGCGTGTCCTAAGATTTGCTGCTAGAGCTGGCCACCTCTTTTTGTCAACTAGTAGGATGGGGGGGACCCTTAAGTCCGGTCTGGTGACTATCACCGGGGACGACCTTGTTCCTGTACTACCTCCGTCCGCTGGAGGTACCCCGCCTTGTTGGGACAGGGGGGGGGTTGAACCCTGTGAGGCAGTGTTATTCCCTTTCCCTCCCATCTTACCTGCTGGTTTGGAGTTCAGGCTTTTAGTCGCCGCGGCCGCAGCCTCCCCGACTTTTCCCCCAGGTCCTTTTAATTGAATATTTGATAAAACCTTGGCCTTGCCTTTGGCCGAGGGTTGATTTTTCTTTGCTTTGCTTGAAGCAGGGTTGTTTGATTTGATCAACCCCTCGTGGGAGGTTAGGACCTTGGAAGCATCCCCCGATTTCGTGGATTCACACTGGGGTTTCCCAGGAATCCTGATGGTGACAGGGGGGGGGTTTGAAACACAACTTTCCACCCTCTGATCTCCAGCCCCTAATGGGAGAGCTGACCAAAAAACAGAGAATAGTTGGATGGAAACAATCCAGAAAAATCCTGGTTAAGTAGTAGTGTTGTCCCTTTTTGATATAGGCTAAGCTTTCTTTTTTTACAAGTTGGGAGAGCCGGAATCGTAGGAACTGTAAAATAATTTTAGTAGCTTTCGAAATAAAACAAGTTATCCAACAATAACAAAGTTTGTTGATAAAGTAAATGCAAATGTGAATATACGACGCGTTATTAACAAGCAAATACAAATTATTATAATGCTGGACTAAAATGGTCCAGCTAATTTTGAAACGATAGCAAAGTGCCTCACACATATGAAGAATTTACACCAGTGCAAGAATAATAATGGTACATCAAAGTTTTTATGCAAAGGCAATTATTATGGTCTAAGTCACAAAAGAAAAAGCAAAAATATGTTACCTTAAGATATATATCGGTACTCACACAATCAAATATGACAATTGATGTTTTTCTCTCGCAACAGACCGTGCCTGATAATGGGATCAACACTGCACTGGTATCAAAACAAACGACTGATGCACTACTTTTCACTTTAACGCGATAGTTGGTTTTCACTGCAGGAAGCGCAAGCATTTGCTAACTATTCGTAGTCGGGTTGAAACGATGGTCCTTCTCGCATTTGAAAAATGAACTTGAAGAATCCAACAAGGAACTTCAACGAAGTAAGCAACTGCTTACTAAGATCTCTCGTAATTGACAATCGGAAGATCGTAACCACAACACCACTGCACATGGATCGTAACAAAAACAGCTGTTATTCCCAATGACGAAAATAAATTCCTGATGTTCGGAATGCTCGAGTCATAGAACTGGTATAAAACAGAAAAACCGTTTAAACTAATACTGCACACAAGGTAACACAGTAGTTATAAGACGAGGTCATGAACTTTCAACTAAAAGTTTGACCACGGGTCGATACGGTTTTCTTTGAAGCTCGAGAAAGACTCCATTAAAATTGCCTTGAAAATGCAGTATATAATGCAGTATAAGCCCTGCAAGGCCACGCGCTAATATTTTATTGGTTAGGGCAGGTCAGGTGAACAGAGATAAGACTGCGTATAAATTAGCCTTGAGAAATAATGCCGTTCAAAATAAAATGGTGCATTATAATCTGCAAAAATGCAGATGGTAGAAAATAAGAAAAATAAGGAAGAAGGCAAACGAAAACCAATGTTAATAATATTAACAAATTTTCGTTACAAGTTGCTTCGCGGTCTTTATCCCCGCGGACGTCCCAAGGCCAGTAAGCTCGGCGATTTCCGATATGATCTTTTCACATTCCGTAGTCGGAATGTCAACGTCTTGAGGAGTGGACTCGCTCATAATGCGTCTCGCCTTGGCTCCTCTGCGGGCTGCACGTACCATGATCCTATCTGCAGGGCTGATAGGTGAGATCTCCTGGTAGGAGTCCTGTATGAAGGAGGAAGATAATCTCCTTCTTTTCTTAAGTTCTGTGGATGGGGTCTCCGTTGGAAGCTCAGGCATGTCGAGTGACTTGGTTGTAAGTGGGCTGAGTGGGGTGTCTATTTTACCTTCCTCTTGATTGCCTTTCTCCTCTGTGTTGACTCCCGAGGTTGCATCCTCGGTTTGTGTCAGCACGGGGGAGTAGCTCGAGCTACTCGATTGCAATCGAGCTCTCTCGACGTAGGTTCGATAGTCCTCCGTATTAGAGAAGAATGCGGGATCAAAAAAATCCCGTCCCGTCCCGCGCGCGGGACGGGGCGGGACGACAATTGAATCCCGCGCGGGACGGGATTTAATTCAGTCCCGCGCGGGACGGGGTGCCAATTTAGTCCCGCGCGGGACGGGATGCCAATTAAAAAAAATAATAAAAAAACAATTAAAATTGTTATTTTTATACTATTTATAAAATAAAACAGTGCTCAGGGGGTGGATGCGCGGGACCTGCGGGACGCGTGGGACCCGCGGGATATGCGAGACCCGCGGATTATGCGGGACCCGCGGGATATGCGAGACCAGCGGTATATGCGGGACCCGCGGGATATACGGGACCCGCGGGACGGGACGGGACTGCAGGACAAGGCCGCACCGCGGGACGGGACAAGAAAAAGTAGTCCCGCATTCTTCTCTACTCCGTATAGCCCGAGTTGACTTGTTCAAGCTCGCGCTCGATTGCAAGTAGACCTGCTCTTGCCAGTGAAACTAGTTCCATGGCTTCTGCGAGGTTCTTGGTCAGCTCCTCATGCCTGGCTTTCAATTCTAGCCCATGTTTTCTTTTCTGCCTCATATCTTCGTTCTCGCAGAAGTCCAGAAGATCTTCATCTGGCAAAGCGACAACGTTGAGGTTAAGAGGTTGTTCAATTTGTCCTTCCATAATATGGATTGCGCAACGGCGGACCAGTAAATAACACAAAAATAATAACAGAAATTAAAAATGTACAGACGAAAAGCGTTCAAGCTGATGTTTAACCAACTATATGGAAGAAGGTTAGCAAAAGCGAACAGCAATTGAAAAATCAAAATTAAAAACCGTTAAAATATTTGAGGTTAAAAACTTACCACGTGCTTTTGGGCCAAAGTTGAAATTTTGCGATGGAATTTCTTAAATGTGGAGGAAGCCAGTTGCGATGATTTACATCTATCGAGGCTTCTTCTTGATTTCGGATAAGCAATTATATTATTATTTGGCAATTACAAAATTACAATAAATGCCCCAAAACACACAACTTTCATACTTTAAGAATATTTGTTAAACAAAATCTGAATATAAATCCGTGTATTTCTTTTATAATCTTAATTTTTTAAAGACCGCTCAATTCCATTTACTATTTCCTAAATTCAAAAATAAAACTAAAATCAATTTGTGGTACACATTTATTATTAAGAAAAATAAATTGATTTATTCAATACTTAAAAAAATTATTTTCTATTTTTAATTATTGACCAGAAAACAAAATTGTTTTATGTACCTACCTAATTTATTTCTTAATTTATTTGAATGTTTGTTCATGCATTCACCTAGATGATACAAGTACTTAATATAATTTTACAATATTTAACAGTAATAATTAATTTTCAATTAAATTTATTGTCGCTTAATATTGTCCAAGTGCAAAACACATTTGCTGAAATTGTGAAAGTGCGGCTTCATTGAAAGAATAAAGTAATAATTGTAAAACCTCAATAAAAGTAGCGACATTTTACACATTTTAGCGACTTTTTGCAGTTAGGTATATTTTTTCATAACAATTAATTAACAACAATTAATTAACCAACAAATTAAAACAAAAAAAATTTGTTTTCTGGTCAATAATTAAAAATATAAAATAATTATTTTGCATTAGTAAACAAAATTGTTTCATTTAATTTATTTCTTAACATCTTAACTTAATGTTTGTTTACTTAGAACCTAGATGATATATTACAACTTAATCTAATTTTCCAATAATTAAAATTAATAGTAATTTTTAATTAAATTTATAGGTAATTGTTTATTTTGGATGTGTCATTTATTTGCAATTTAACCATTATACTTTTCTTTTAATTTGTTGTGTGATATTTGATACAAATTTTTAATTCAATAATAATTCTTACTTTATTTTTCGTTGCAACTTGTTCATTACGCATTTCCTATTGAAATCCAATTTATTTTTCTTAATAATAAATGTGTACCACAAATTGATTTTAGTTTATTTTTGAATTTAGGAAATAGTAAATGGAATTGAGCGGTCTTTAAAAAATTAAGATTATAAACGAAATACACGGATTTATATTCAGATTTTGTTTAACAAATATTCTTAAAGTATGAAAGTTGTGATTTTCTTAATCAAATACTCTTCAAACATCCAGATTTAAGTTTTCTGTGAATTAAAATAAACGGTTTTCTTCATTTAAGCCTATGCTTTACGTACATTTACCCCGCTCCTTGACGTCACATGCTCAGTGTGTTGCCTAAGTGTGATTTGCCTCAGTTTCTTTTAAAGAAGAGATAGCAAACGGCGGGTCTATAGGTATATTTGTTACTGTTAGCGCTATCAGCTCAATGCAATTTAGTCGACTTGTATCAGCGCCACCTATTTTACGGAATCTGAACTAAAGTTCTGTCTTAATATTACCAATTTTTACAGGAAATTATCTTCTAATAGCTAGGATTAGAAGAAATATGTCGAAATTTAAATTTTTACATACAAAAACGGGAGCACTTGAGTAGACGTTAATATGTAATTAAATTACATATTGGAATTCGAGATATCTTTAATATACGTATTACTAAATAGAATTACCAAAAGTTGACAGTATCAAGAAACAATTATTCTATTGAGCTACGAAGCTGAATTTATAAAATTCCAAAAATATATAAACATTTCTTGAAAAACATGTTTAACGAATCTTTTTAAAGAAGGTTTTACACCAACGTGGTGATGCTTCGCCTTAAATAAAATTTTTGTGGTTGCACAAACCAGAGTAAAATTTAAATCTGCGTCTATTGGATTACTAAAGAATGTATTACAATAATAATGAATGAATACATATATTTTTTTTAAAAAGGTTTCATAGTTTAGGAATATTTAAATTAAGGATCTCCCACACGTTTTTCTTTATTGTTAGAGCAGTAAAGTGTCATCAAAATTTGATAACACTTGACACTGTGTGATAACACTGTTCTTAAACATAAGCTAGCAATATCAAATTTTGAATTTCATAGTAATTTTTGTAAAATTACGTATCTAAAGAAATAAACTTAAAACTTGGTTGTTAGGGTAGTAGAAATATTGATTATTTTTAAGCCGAAAAAGATCAATACTAGTGTGCTCACTAACCTTTGTATTAAAAAATAAATTAGAAGTAATACAGTAAAGCAAGTTATTAATAATAAATTTATTGGTTTGTAAAACCGAAACATGAAAGCATTAATTATATTTTTTCTTTGTAATCTTTTAAATAAAGGTAACAGAAAATTGTTGCATTATTTAAATAATAGTAATTGCTATTTTAGGTCAAGCAATTGATTGTTTTAAATGTGCATCTTTAAATAATGATTACAAACCATGTGAAGATCCATTTCATAATAATTATACTTTAGATATTTACGAGTCACCTTGTATGGGTGGTAAAAAAGGAAGAAATGGTTTATTTCCAGCCACTTCTTGTATTAAAATAACAGGAATATTTGGTATAAAATATCTCCATTAGTTCATCGTTTTACAATAAATAGTCTAATTTTAGAGGATAATGGTGATACTGTAACAGTTAGAGGTTGTGCATTAGATAGTGGTACTTTAACTACAGATACAGAAATAGTTAGGTTGTCTCATTGTGGTGGATTTTACTATGACGATCGGTTAGTACTTCTTTTATTTTACTAACCAAATTAAAATGTCATTTATACTTTTTAGATACGTTAGAGGTTGTGTGCAAAGTTGTAACGATGCCGATGCTTGCAATATGAGCAATTCATTTCAAATACCAAATTATATTTTAATTTATTTCGGAATTTGTCTATTACAAAATTTAACTTAGCTACGTATTATTTTAATTAATGTAACAAAATTTTATTCTTTGCAATATGTTATTTATTTAAATCGTTATTAATTCATTTGCTCAAATACATTATAAAATCAATAAACTTATGTTACTTACAACAAAAACACACATTAAAAATATTATTGGCTCACGCTTAATTTGCATATTTCGGCTTAGTTTCTTGATCAGTAACAGACCGAATATAAATAGCATCTTCTGGTAAAGGATTGGGAGGATTATCCTCTTCCAAAAAGTACGAACACGCAATAGCCAATATCGAACCTAAATATAAAACAGTAGGTAATATTTTTGTATTAAAAAAATGTTTAAATTTTAATTTAAAAATTAAATGTAATAGATAATTTGTTTTCTCACCGTTATGTCCAAAACTAAGAGATGTAATAGACGTATGGTACTGATGAAATTGGCACAGTCTTTTTTTATTAAATCCATCCCAGATGTTAACGTAACCATCCGATCCTCCGGTGGCAAAAGTATTATGAGTTGGATGAAAGCTTTTAATAAAATATTTAGGTCATTTAATTATTATAATTTATAACATTTGATTTGAAAATATAAAAATATTAAAAACTAACCTAATTGCATTCACTGGATAAATCCTTTCTAAACCATCTTCCTTAATTCTATGACATTTGAAAGCATACTTTTTCTTTTGAACTTCCGGACTGGTGTCTAAATATTCTACTGCTACTCTACCTTCGATACTGCTTAACACAAATCCTTGTTTGTTAGGAAAACATTTAATTGCTCTAGTTTGATATTTGAGATTCGATTCTCGCTTTTGTAACGTGTAAGACATGTTTCGTATATCCCAAACCAATATCTTTCTCCCTGCTGTGCCCACTACAAGTTTTTCACCGCATATGCTCATAGTATACACTTTGTCTCCTTGATTGTAATTTCCACTACATAGTGGAGCTCTTGGATCCCATAATTTTAAATGATGATCCCAGCTACCGGTTAATATACCATTAACTTCTGAGCAATACTCCACACAACGAATAGCATTATTATGGGTACCAATGGTGGTTTCTTTAAACAGAAAACAATTTTAGATATTTTTTCTAAAATAACAATTAACTTATTTTATGAATTTCAAAACATCAAAATTAAAAGACTAATAAAAATATTTACTTTTGCCAATTTATCAGATTTGAAATATTATATTTTACCTGTTGTTGAAGTAAAATCTAAAGATTTTAGTGTGTTATCCAATCCACCACTATAAGAATGAACTGCATCCTACACAAATGAAAAATAAATTAGATTGGTCTCATCATATTTTTGTTGACGTTAACCCACGGCCCACGCGTGGCGCAGGAGGTTAATCCTGAAGTGGCCAGCTGAAGTCAGGAAAATTCCTGATAATTAATAGCTTCTCAGTCATTAATATTATTGCATCTATTTTGCTGGCCTAAGCTGACCAAAAATTATCTAATAGGGCTACAAGAAGGTCAACGGCATTAACCCATGAAGGTTATACCTTGACGGAACCCACTCCTGTAATCCACAACCCAAAGGGGCAATGGCCTTAACCCATGAGTAGATCATGGAGTGGAAGACTATACCTCTAGGAACTAGGATGTGCTAAAGACTTTCATTTGAATCCGAAGTTGTGTCTAACATGAAAAACTTTTATAAAATATATTCAAATTCATAAACAAATTTTAAAAAATACTAGAAATGTCAATATATTTTAAAACTTCAGTAAGCAAAATTCAGTTCATTTTACTTCGTGGTTTTTCACCAACTTTATCATGCTAATAAATATTTACAGGCCTGTGGAGAGACCTGTAATAGTAATAACTTTACTAGCCAGTAAGCTGATTAAGGGCCAATATATTCACCCAGTGGCGTAGCTAGGGTAATTTGCGCCCGGGGACAAGACACAAAATCTGCGCCCCTTCTCGTATCGAGAGTCTGGAGACTCACAGGGGCCGGAGTTTATTTAACTAATTTTTTCATTTTGGCGCCCCCTAAGCTGTGGCGCCCAGGGACATTATGTCCCCGAATGCCCCCCATAGCTACGCCTCTGTATTCACCTCCCAGTGAAGTGTTCAATAGCGTAACTGACTGATAAATAAACTTTCACCAATCACATTTTCACATTTCAGTAAAATCACCAATCAACAGGAGGTTTATAAATTTACTGAACACATAGTTACCCGACACTTTAACCAGAGGTGAATATATCGGCCATAAGTAGGCTACTAAATTTTACTAGTAGCTATGCAAGTAATTGAAAAGACTGAAAAGTAATGGTCGAATTATGCTCACCCACTTAACACTTAAGAGGATTAACCAGTAGAATTACGTATATCCATTTATTTTAACAGTTAGTTAGGACTTTAATAACTCCAAATTATAAGACGCATTTTTAAGTCATTTCCGAGAAAACACGTACTAAATTTTTGCAAACCTTCACTCTCATTCAGATTATTTATTTTTAACTTTATCTAACTAATCAGAGTGAAGATTTAAGAAAATGACTGGAAAGTGCGTCTTATAATTTGGAGTTATTGAAGTCCTAACTATTTAGGACTAATTTATAAGTTTAACTATTAACTAATTTAAAGTTTAAATGGTCTAAGCCTAAGCTAACTCCAGCCTACATGTCAAAAGGGTTTACATCCATGCATTACTGTGGCTGGCACATGATTATTAGTCTTTTCAATATTTATGTTACCGTGAAAGTGGATTATTAGGAAAGGTATACAATTCCTAGTGATTGTATACTTTCACTGATATGGGCAGTGAAAGTTTACAATAAGATAAAAAATATACTTTCACTAGTGAATGTCTACAGTCACTGATACCGTCCAGGAAATGTGAAATAAAATTTAACCTAACCTCCATAATGTAATATTTTCTTTATTTTATTTTAAAATTTGAAATTTATGTCAGACATTTGAAGTGCATTTTTAAGAAAAAGGCAATTTTGTGCAATTCTAACTGCCACAGTGCTCTGTCGTGCTGCAAAAAATAAATTTCTTAAGAGCAATGTCCAGTGGTACCCCCCTATACAGTGTGAATATTTGTGTTTTTTGTCATTTATTTCCAGGACGTTACAAAAATTTAAATAATTGCTAGCATTACAAAATCTTTCAACACTTTTTTTATATAAACACGCTAAAGGAAGTTGATTTATTTATTGGAAAACCATGTTATTCGAAAATTAGAACATGGGAATCTCCCCCCCCCTTCCAACCGTAGTTTTCGAATTACGCGATGTTCAAATAAGTAAATCAATTTCTTTTAGCGTTTTAACATAAAAAAAAGTTGAAAGATTCTGCAATGCTAGCAATTATTTAAATTTTTGTAACGTCCTGGAAATAAATCACATAAAACACAAATATTCACACTGTATAAGGGGGGACCACTGGACATTGCTCTTAATAAAGAACTTCTTAGCTAGGTATTCTATAAATTTGATTGGTCAAATTTGACATGGTATTGGCATAATAAATTATTATGTCAAATTTGACTAATCAAATTTAAGGAATACCTGCTAAGCAATTCTTTACTAGGAAATTCTTAAATAAAATGTTGATGAAAACGGGCATTAATGCATCAGTGCTCTGTTGTGCTGCAATAAATAAAAAAATATATATTATTATTATTATATTCTTAATTTAGTTTTTAAGGTTAATGTTTTAAACAAATAAAGTAATTTATTATTAAACCCATAAGCAGAAACTTTCTTTAGTTTTATAGATTTACATAAATAGGTAAGTACATTAAAAATTTTTGTGTGTGAAAACGAGAATAACTATTTATTGTCAATCTACTTTTCCTGACCCGCTTTAGGAAAAGTATACATTCACTAGGTATTGTAGACTCTCACTAGTAAAAGTAGATTTTTTTGGCGAATCAAAAGTAAATTGTCTACTATTCCTAAACAGTCTAGTGAATGTCTACAGTCCCTAGTGATTGTAGACTTTCACTGCATTGTCCACTTTCACGGTAACATTTATACTCTATAAAAAACCTTTCCCTTCCATAAACTATTTTGATATTTCAATTTGCGTTCCAATCAAATGAATTCAACTCATTTGATCAATTTCAAGTATAGCAATAAATTGCAAGGAAGTAATTTCGCCAATGCTGACTTGTACAATCATTATGATGATGCTTGCATAGCTGCAAGTTTCAACTTGCAAAAAATTGTAATAAAAAGTACCGACACAGATAATAAAAAAAGCACAGTGGAATCCTGTTAATCCATTCATGCACGTCATTCCCACTCTCGGGTTTCTAACTAATTTCAACAAAAATCTAATCAGCTCTCTCAATATAAACTAAATATGAAATTTGGTTGTAAAATTCTTACTGGTTTGTGAGATAAGATGTACACAAAATTTGAGCGACAAGTAAAACTGGCTGGAGTAATTTAACCACTTACACTAAAATACGTAACATCAGAAAATTGTTGACTAGCACAACAACAACCGAGTTAAATGAAAAACTAAATAACTTACGGTAAAGCAACAATCTAGTACAGGACTGTCGTGAGAATATTTGTGTCGTAAATTATTAACTAACACATCGTACAGTCGAACACTGCCGTCCCAAGAACTAACCAATAAAAATTGATTAGTATTAGGTCCAAATTTAACAGAGGAGATTGCATCTTCAGGCGGTGATTTTAATTTATACTCGGTTTGCGATTTAATCAACATACTAAAAGTTATACATATTTAAATAAAATGTACAATCAAATAATGCACTTTTATTGTTTTACCTTAAAACGATATATTATTAAGTTCTTCAAATATATAAACAAATTTACTGAATGTATCACCAAGTTTGTTCGTTTAATTTTTGGTTATGATCGGTAATGACAGTGCTGTCAACGTCAAAAATGAAAGTTATTTTATGCCTTTTTTTACTAGAAAACCATAAACTTGGGCTATTTAGAACTAATTCATATAGTAATATGATAATATTATAACTTTCCATTGACTGAGCAATAAAAAAATTCAAGAATAGCTGTTTTAATTTAAAATTTACGATGATTGGGAATCGCTGATATATTGTTGGTTTATTTCGTATTTTCTGATTGGTACTGTAATATTTGACAGCTATGAATAGAATTTGACGTTTATTTAATGACATTTGTCGGTTATTGTAATAAAAGGGTGGAAAGGTGCTAATTTTTTACATCAATTCTTATCGTTATTTAATATTGGAAATGGAATCATACGACGTTATTATAAATCAACCTGTTGTAATAGATAATGTACGTACAATCCCAGATATGTGGTTGGTGACGCCTAACCAAAATTACGAATAAATTTTGTTGGACTTGAATTATATATTATTTTGTAGGGTTCGGGTGTAATTAAAGCTGGTTTTGCTGGTGATCAAATACCAAAATGCCGTTTTCCAAATTAGTAAGGTGTTGCAGATATGTTTGTTGTTGAATTATTGTTAGTACTGTTTTAGTATTGGTCGGCCAAAACATGTTCGGGTTATGGCGGGAGCATTAGAACGAGACGTGTTTATTGGTCCTAAAGCTGAAGAGCATCGTGGTCTTTTAGCGATTAGATATCCAATGGAACACGGTATTGTGACCGATTGGAACGATATGGAGAAAATTTGGAGTTACATTTACAGTAAAGAGCAGTTATCTACGTTCGCAGAAGAACATCCGGTCTTATTAACCGAAGCACCTTTAAATCCTAGACCAAACAGAGAAAAGTCTGCCGAAATATTATTTGAGTCTTTCAACGTACCAGCACTTTTTATTTCCATGCAAGCTGTACTTAGTTTGTAAATGCCCTTAAGGCAATTAATTTATTAATTAATAATTTCATTTTTTTAAAGATACTCAACTGGTCGTACTACGGGAGTAGTTTTAGATTCTGGTGATGGAGTAACCCATGCAGTGCCTATTTATGAGGGTTTTGCTATGCCCCATAGTATTATGCGTGTAGATGTTGCCGGTCGAGACGTTTCTAGATATTTAAGGTGAACAATTTAGGTACAATTTTTGTTAAATATAATAATTCTTGGAAACGATCATTTCAGACTATTACTTCGAAAAGAAGGTATTAATTTTAGAACCACAGCCGAATTTGAAACTGTACGCACAATAAAAGAAAAAGCTTGTTATTTGGCAAATAATCCTTTAAAAGAAGAAACTGTAGATACCGAACAGCTTAATTATACCTTACCTGATGGAAATATTATTCAAATTGGACCTGCAAGATTTCGTGCTCCCGAAGTTTTGTTTCGTCCTGATTTAGTCGGAGAAGAATGTGAAGGTCTACATGAAGTACTTATGTTTGCTATTCAAAAATCAGACCTAGATTTACGTAAAGTGTTGTTTAAAAATATAGTGCTCTCTGGAGGTTCAACATTATTTAGAGTATGTAATTCTTATATTATAAAACTATGAAAAATATTTATATACATTTAATTCTTTTTCAGGGATTTGGTGACAGATTGTTGTCTGAAATTAAAAAATTATCACCCAAAGATGTGCAGATCAAAGTATGTAGCAAAATTTCTATTAGTTTATCTAATCTTTTTAAATTACTTTGAGAACGATTTAATTATTGTAAATTCATGCTTGAGTAACATACTTGCTTGACCTAAGCCCTTGATGGTTTTGGTAAAAAAATTTTTTTAAAGATTTCAGCCCCTCAAGAAAGATTGTATTCGACTTGGATTGGAGGTTCTATATTGGCTTCTTTAGATACTTTTAAGAAAATGTGGGTATCGAAAAGAGAATACGATGAAGAAGGACAAAGAGCTATTCATAGAAAAACATTTTAGTTCTAAATGTGATTCTAACCAATAGACATATTTATATTACGTTAATTTTATACGATACAGTTGTTTATTTATTTTTTACAAATTAATTAGCTAAGGTTAATTTTTTAAGAAGAATATTGTAAAAAGAAATTTTGTCATAATTGACTATAACTCAAAAAAATTGCTTTTTAGTATTTAAATGATAAGCAAATAAAATAATTGTACCATTAAGCAGCTTTCAAAAATTGTAATTGATATCATTTTTAATACATTACAATAACCTCTACTTGCAACTGTATAATTTTTTAAATAATTTATTATATTTTGAACATTTTTTTCTAATATCTCAACTTCCTTAACTTCTTTGTTTTTTTTTCAATGATTTATTTCTATACCTGCCAATACAATCCTAAACAAGCATTGTTTAAATAGTTAAACAAGTTGTATAAACTTGAAAGTCAAACTATGATTATAAACAAATTCAATGAAATTAAATTTTGGTTGGTGGTGTAATATTCCAACCAAACACTAAAGCATTTTTACATTATTATGTGGTAGTCTTCGAATTACTAATAAAGGACAATTAGTAACAACATAGTTACACGTAGCAGAAAACCAATCGCCTCAGTAGCATAGTTGGTTAGTGCACATATATTTAAAAAAATAATTTTTAGACATTTTATTGTTGGATCATGTAATGTTATCATTGTTGCTTACCTGTTTTTCATCGATTCCGCGAGTCAGTGCGATCAACCATACCGAAGTTATAGCGATTTTTTATAATTTCCAAGATTGCGGACATTTTTCGAAATTTAGGCATGTTCCCCATGGAGAATTTAAGGGGATTCTTCTGAGGTAAGTCGGGGAGTGCGAAGAACATAACAGAAGAAATTAGCTTTCTAAAAAATGTATTTTAAAAAATTGCTCATTTAGTGTAGTTTTCAAATGGTAACATTTGCTATAATTTTACTTTAGAAAAACAGATAATATAGCTATTTTACTGCAAAAGGAGCTCATTGTGAAAGATACTTTCGCTACCTAACATTTCTTTTCATTCTATGGAGCTTCCAGTCGCTTTCAAACGTTTTGGCTCGCCACCAAAATGTTTGTAGCGACTGAAAGGGGCGGAGCCGAAGCGACTGGAAGCTCCAAAGAAAGAAAACTAGAAATGTTTGGTAGCGAAAGTAGCTTCTCCCCGAACGCAGGGATTGTAACATATTATTAAATTAAGAGGTCCAATTACTCCGTGGGGGGCTTACACCCCCTTAGCCTTCCGTAGGCGGGCCCCTGATATAAACCAAAATTAAAGGTTACTGATCATCCACACGTCCAAGACCAGCGGTCCTTGCGTTACGTCACTCAAACCGATCTCGCCATCTCCTATTGGGCCGGCCTACATCGTGAAGGGAACACCTAGATAAGATGGATAACACCCGAATACCAAAGAAAATGTTCCAATAAAAGGCCCGAGGAAGAAGATCTGAAGGTTACTGATATAACATTTAATTATTGAATTTTTAATTTAGCTGCTTGTGCCGCCTAATGTAGCCGCAGCATAGGTAGTCAACTCCTATAGCAAATTTGTTCGCTTTTATGCACTTTTATGTATCTCTCTCTAACGCATATTATGCGCATAAGTATATCCTCCCCATGCGTCATTGGCAGCCACCATGGTGGCGCCACAGTAGCAATTTACAGTTTCCATGGTTTTCATTACAGCAACTGTCAATAGGTGTCAATTTTAATTCAGGTTATGGTTGTATTCGTTGTATTGCTTGGTTATGTTTACACGTGGTTCAACTATATTTTCTTTGGTTATGTTTTTATGGACCTTTGAATTCCAATAAATTGTGTCTTTTGCTGGTGGTTATTGTTAAGCTAAGTTAACATTTTCTACAAACGTATTATTCTTAAATAAAAAACATGCTTGTTTTGGATAAAAGGACGTTCTAGAAACCTTAAAATCAACTTTAATATTGTACTCTTCATGTGTTGCTAAACTTTGGTTCTCCGAAATCTAAAATATCTTTACTCTGACTCCGAATGTATTGTATATTATTGGTAAGTATGACGAGTTATTTTTTTATTAATTTTTATATTAACTTTAATATTATTTTAAAGGTTAACTTATCATGTCTCTTACCTGGTTCCATCGTTTAAAGCAAATGAGGTAAATCATTTGTTTAGTTTGTAGAAGTGAAGAAAATGAAGTAGAAAAGATGCATTACTTTCCATCTGTTCAAATCGAGTACTTACTATGTACTTATTCTATTATATGAAAACATTATCATATTGGAAACACTGGAAATTAGAGGTACCTTGGGTTGTTTCCACAAAATACCACAGTAATTGTTTCGTTGTTAGGTTACATTTTCATGAACCTTTGAATTGTAGTAAATTGTTTCTTTTGTTGGTGGTTCTTTGTCGAATAAGTCTGTAAGTGGACTTTTCTGTTATTCTTAGATAAAATTGCATTTTTTTTTATAAAAAGACGATTTGCACCCCTATTCTGTAACTTTTTCGTTATTGTATAAGATGTTTGTTTTGATTTGTTATGACGTTTCAAACGAACTACGTTGGATATGGTATTCTATAACCCCACTTGTTAAAGGGTTCTTTCGTTGAAAATTACTGTATATTTTGTTATAATTATGTTTGTTATTTTATTTTATAAGTGTATAATTTCAAAAATTGAATAAAAAACAAAAAACAGTTGTTGTTTTTCATTTTTTAAGGTTTTTTTTAACTACATGTAGTAGATTGATCTAAAATCGATTAGATTTTGTTTTTGACTTTCTTGATATTCATATTTTGGTTATCAAGAAAGGAAAAAACGAATCTATCGATTTTAGTTCAATCTACTACATTTTATATTTTTTAAATCAAATAAATATTCTATTCAAATTTCCCGCGTTCAGTTTCAGTGGTAGCTACCGCCATCTCAGTGGCTTACAATTTTGTAACTAATATTACCGAACAAAAATTTAACATTAAGTTGCACACCTGTGAGCCGCAGTATCCTGAAAAGGTCAATGTGTGGCAGGACCGCCGCTAGGGGTACTTCCTCCCGTGTGCAAAATTTAATTTGGCCGCGCCTTTGTAGTCGATTTTTTTCGGTTTTTTAATACAATTTCCTAAATTTCTACTACTTAAGGCGAAGCATCACCACGTGACTAAATATTGGTGTAAAACGTTCTTTAAAAAGATTTGTTAAACATGTTTTTCAAGAAATATTTAGATATTTTTGGAATTTTAAAAATTCAGCTTCGTAGCTCAATAGAATGATCGTTTCTGTAAACTAAAGTATTACAATAATTGTCTTTATTACTACATTTGAAAAGAAATTTGACATTCCTTTTTTTGAAAATTCTGAATATTGGAATTCGAGATTTCTTTAATATCGTATTTCTAAATAGAATTACCAAAAGTTGACAGTATCAAGAAACAATTATTCTATTGAGCTACGAAGCTGAATTTATAAAATTCCAAAAATATATAAACATTTCTTGAAAAACATGTTTAACGAATCTTTTTAAAGAAGGTTTTACACCAACGTGGTGATGCTTCGCCTTAATCCCCGCCGTAAAGTAAATGACCTTTTCTTAACCCCTATTTTTGGGATTTTGGCCGCCCGTGTGTTTTGCACACTGTGAACAATAGGGCGCGGCGGCCCTGATGTGTGGGCTGATATACTTGGAAATGACATCATTTGATTTTTATTGAATGAAACCTGACCGGACAAATGTATCATAATCTATTAGAAAAATTGTTCCACTTATCGATCAGTCTTTAGAAAATGAAGTTAATGAAGAAGGTGATATGCTGCTAGATGAACAAACTGTATTTTCAACAAGACATTACGTAGGGTAGGGTGGGGCAGGTTCGGACACGTTTTTTCAAAAATTCATATTTCAGAGGGAAAGAAGAAAATCAAGATTATTTTTGAGTCCTATGGTTACATTGGTCTATTTACTTCCCTTAAACCCTATTTTTAACCCCCGACCCAAAAAGAGGGGAGTTATAAGTTTAACGTGTGTGTGCGCTCTTTGTTTGAGGACACGTATCTCCCAAACGGATTCACCAATTTGGTTAATTTTTTTTTTAAATGTTCTCCATAGTCCAAGGATGGTTCTTACGGAGAGAAAAATTAAAAAAGTTGGCCGGAAAATTAGAAAAGAAAGAATATAATTTTTTATAGCCCACATAAACGAGGAATTCCCAGTAAGCCGCATCTAGTGCGCATGCACTACATTCATTATTTGACATTTACATTTAAAATTTAAAGTTCAAACCATTATTTTATATACAGGGTGGAGTAAAAATTAATATATTATATTGAACATCGAAAAATAAAAATTATGTACATAATAGGTGGGAGTAATATATAAATTTAAAAAGCACTAAATAAAAATTAAATTAAAAATTTAAAAAACCCCCAACCCAAAAAAACTCTAAAATTAAACCTCTAAAAAGTAAAATAATAATTAAATCGATCTAACCGTCGCGTCGTCGTGTCGGGGGCCGTTAAGCAAATATTAACAATATCAAATCGTTCTGTGTAAATCCCGTCGGTCCCCCGACGCGACGGTTAGATCGATTTAATTATTATTTTACTTTTTAGAGGTTTAATTTTAGAGTTTTTTTGGGCTGGGGGTTTTTTAAATTTTTAATTTAATTTTTAAACAAAGGAAATGCAGTAGTTTTTTCTAAATTAATTTATTTCCAAAAAAGGGAATTTGTCCGAAACTGCCCCATGGTGGGGTACATCCGGACAAGTAGTGGGGCAGTTTCGGACAAGTGTGAAAAAACGCAAAAATATACATATTTTTTTATTGTACATTATAACTGTCAAAGTTTACATTAAACCTATAAAGTGAAGACATCCTTGACGTCCCTGGGGCTCCGTCTGGATTAGGTAACTTTGATACTATATTGGCTTTGGAAATAGGTGAATGTTACATTAATATTATTTATTTATATTTTATATTTAATATATTAATAATATTGCTACGTTTTTTTATTTTTACATGATCATAAAGAGTTGACTTTGGTATGTCAAAAGTGCTTGCAGCCACAGGAATTGAAATTTGGCGATTAAGCACCGCATTCGGACAGTCCGAAACTACCCCACCAAAAATGTCCGAACGTGCCCCATGTAGCAAAAATATGTAAATATTTAAATATAAATTCGCACCTTGCTTTGATGCACGTTTTTTTGAGATTATGTGTTTCTAAACGTATCAATAATTAGGATTAATAAGATTAGTCGTACCTTAAACTGTTATTCTTTTCGTAAAACCTTACGCTGGCTTCACTAAAAGTTATATTGAACACTATATTTTTAAATTTTGTCACATAAAACAAAAATTTGTAAACGAACTTGACAAATTAAGACATCCAACATTACTAAAACGGTAAAGGAATACATACTGTCTAAATGACTGATATCACACCATTCTATGGCGGTAAATTCAAACTGTCCGGAGGTGCCCCATGTCCGAACCTGCCCCACCCTACCCTATATTGCAACAAATGGATTTGTAGGAGAGGTCCGATAAATGGCCAGTGAAATGCCCCGATTTAACGCCGCTTGATGTTTTTATTTGGGGTCATTTGAAAACGGTTGTTTACGAAAATCTTCAAGTACTGAAAAATAGAATAAACCAAAATTGCGTAGGCTGATCAGTCCAGAAACATATTTGGAAGTTCGCGAAGAGTTACAAAATTGGTTGTGCTATTGTTTGGCCAATAATGGAATTGGATAATGGAAATCATAAATTGAAAACGTTATTTTATGAATTTTCAAAAACTTTAAACTATTTCTTGTTTCATATTTCAATTTTTACCTCTAATACCGTAGACAGACTGCCACTAACGATCATCAATTCTTCATTAACTTTTTCATAAATTGTAAATCCGCAATTAATTTAATTTATTAAATGTCGTAAATGATACTTAAGTAAATAATACAAGTGGTAATTTGACTATTTTTATTATGTGTATCAGATTCGTGGAATTCTGTTAAGGTTTATATGGAGGTTATGCGTTTTAAATTTTGTTTTTAACAATATAAAACAATCATTTTAAACAATTTAAAATGTTGTGTGTCGTAGTTTTGTTTATTGGTAACAAATTAATTTGAGTTTTGGTTATTGATAACGAATTTTGTACGATTTATGATTATGTAAACATACTAATGGAATGTAAGTAAACATTGTATTTGAGTTCATGTATTATGGATTGTAGAGATGAAACACATATTTCTGTTGTAGATTATTTTAAGGAAGTATTTGGCAATGAAAACTCGAACAAAAATTCAAGAAGTTTAATACAAGGCATGTAATTATGTTTGGTGTTTTAAATGCTTTCACCTGTTACAGGTGAAAAACACTTTACTGAGAGTGTACAAGGTATAATTTTTGCACTATTATGGTAATTTTTTACTATCTTACTGTATTAATGATTTTTAGAACTTCGATTAACAAATTTGAAGTAATATCGCAGGCAGACATTCAGTGTTCGTGGTCATTTTTTTGGTCAAATTTTCAAATAAATATACAGATTACGGTTTATAATAAGATCCACATCCTAGAAAACTCTTTAAAACAAGTACTGGATATAAATGAAGTTGTCGAAACAGGACTAGTAGTATCTCCGACTGACTGACGTCTCAGCTAACGGAGAAACATAATTTCTATGGCCAAATACAATTGCAGATGACATTACTTAGTTTTTCATTGTTATTTTGTATTTTATTGATAGTTTAGCTAAAGTATGAGAATTTGCTCACAAATTAGTCTTTAACGTAAAAGAAGAATATTTTAAAATGTTACGATAACTACACAATAAAAGGCTTTTTTCATTTATTTGTTTTTATTATTAAAAATTATTATCATCTACATTCTTGAAACAATCTGAGCTCACATCTTGTATGGGTTCTAAGTTATAAAAGCATTCCTTTCTTGATTTTTAGCATCATTTTGAAGTTGACGATTGATGAACCAGCAGCTGGTCTTAAACTACATGGAAGCTGAAGTGATTGACAATAATTATATTGTGGGAATTGCCAATGGTTTTAAAAAGTTTTTATGACCAATTGTAAAACCTAAATAAAATAAGAAATAAGCATTTTTGATGTCAATAATTAGAATGTGCTTACCTTTATTGAATAGCTTCTTTATCAAAATGTAACAAACTCTCATAAAAGGGCTAATCATTTTCGTAACTTTTAAAGAATCTGGATTCATTGTCCTCCAAGTATTGCATTAAGATTCGTAACAATAAGTAACAAAATTAAAAGAAAGGTAACCCAACCTATAACTTGCTGGTATCTAACTTTTCTTATTTTCACTTTTTAAAAACTTCTTTGGCAAAAAATTTCACTAAATATACGCGACTATAACTGTACTATATACTAGTAATTTAAATATTATCATTACCTACTATACGTAAAAACACAAATAATCTAAAAAAAACGGTAACACAACCTATAACGTGCATGTAATTTTTGTTTGTTTATGTCTCCAGGAGTAGTTCTAAAATTCTCCGCAAGACGGCGTAGTCCTTAGCTGGATATCCCAAATGATTTTTTCAATCTTTAAAATGATATATCGCAAAGTAGGGTAGGTATGGGGGGGGGGGGGGTTGACATTCAAATAGTATTGGTTTTGAAGTTCACTTCTTCATATAAATCGACTTCCGTTTTCTTAAATTTACTCAAAAACAAGTTAGTTATCGACTGGCTACTTTTGAAATGAACACCCGGTATAAAATACAAACGTCATGCATAAAACTGACAGCTGACCGTTATCGATTGTTATTAACCTATATCTTGTTATCTTCAGGAACAATAATTTGGTGTTCTTTTCCGGTTTAATATACAGTGAATTTATTGGATATTACAGATTTATGGTAACACACCTTTGTGGTTAAGATCACCAACTTACTTGGATATGTCTGAGATAAATGAAATACTAGCTTTGGATTCTGATAATCGGTGTTACGAGAAAGAAATTCTTGCAGAAAATACAACAGAAGTATTGCCAGAAAATGTAGCTAATAATTTAAATGACGCTAGAGGTAGTAAACAACTTTTTAATATAAATTGACTGCTATATATTATTTAATTTTTATATTTAGTCAACTTGACAAAAAATGATAAAACTACTGAAGATAACATTCCTGTAGAAAATAATGATGAACAATATTTAGCATACCAGAAACATTTAGAAGAGTGTATTCCAAATAAAAGCAAATTAGAACAAGAAAATCACCAATTAAATGAAAGATGTCGTGATCTGGAGTCAAGATTGGGAACGGTAAGTTCTTCGATATTTATTTCATTCTTATAATATTTGCTACCTATTTCCAACTTCAATATTAAAATTCATTACTTGTTAAGATTATAAAGCGGTACGATTCAGTTTTAAAAGATAAAGATTCCATGGTTATGAAATATGCGGTAAGTGAAAAAGCCATTTTGGACGTTAAATCAGACAAAGAACATACGGATAAAAAATATAAAGAGCTGTTGCGAGAAAGTGAAATATTGCAGCATAAACTTACGAGTATGTCTTTGGAAAAAGTACGGATTTGTCAAATGTTGGATAATAAAGTAAGTTTTCAAGTGGTTACTGTTATTTGTTTAAAATTACCAATTTTAGTGCTACGATTTTAAAAGTAGTCAACAAGAATTAGAAAGAGTCAAGACAGATTTATATGCATTGGAAACAAAACTAAAATGGTCACAAAATAGTTTGAGAACTGAAATTGATTTAAGGAAGGTTAGTATTAATAGCATAGCCTTTGAGTTTAACTTGAAATGGTACGGTAACACAGTTAAAAATGCCCACGACTTTTAGGATTCTGATGCAAATGTGGAAACTTTAACTGCAAAACTACAAGAAAGTCTTGATCAAATCGATCAAGTCAAACGTGATGCACAAGAATCCATAAAAACTTTTTATAATTCCCAAGACAATCGTGCTAATGCTTTAGGTAATTTTACAAACTATTTTTTATTTCTGTTTAATGTTTATTATAAACTTATTTCATTATTTTTTGTGTTTGTTTCTTTTGCTTTTAACATTATAATAATAATCTGATGTGCACAACTCCTGACATTCCCATTTACTAGGTTCAACTACTTTTTATATTACAATTTTAATGTTGTAATATTTTGGGGGACAACAAGAATAAATTTTTTATAACATGATTACAATACTTTCCTTACTTCGTAATTCACAAAGTAAAATTATTTGCTATATGGGAATTTATGGTTGAATTTTAAACTAACCAAACAGTTTTTATTTTAATTAGAAGTTTATTTTATTCAATTTTCTAATACTTTTGGATAGTAGAATGTAATTTCCTCACAGAACTTTCTTTCAATAAATCAGTGCAAAGCATTGACGAAAATGCATAATTATTTAATTTACTACATAATCCACTACCCAAAAATATTACAAAATTATTTATTACATTTTAGTAATTATTATAAAGTATAATATTAGATCAAATTGATTGTAACATTTTTTGTGCAGAGCATGATGAATTAAAAATTAAAACAATTTTGATATTGTGAAGATATCTTCTTCTATGTACCTAGTCTAGCCATAAGTTCTGTCACACCAATATAAGATCAGGTTTCTTCCCTTTTTAAAGCGTGGGCGTAGCCTAAATTGCTATTTTTAGGTTCACCACTTGTTAGTAAATAAACTTACAATAATTGATATTTTGTAATAATCAAGTAAACATGGATTGGGGCGTAAATGAAAATAGAATTGTAATGATAGAGTTGAATAGCTGTGGTAAATCAGAGTGTGAAATATTCAAATTAATAAAGCCGCTAAAAATGTCACAAAAATTTGTATATCGGGCTAAAGAGCGATATATCCAATTATTAACAGTGATTTTAGACCATAAAAGCGGAGGTTTACGAATTTTAAGGACCCTTGCAGTAGTCAAATTAGTTTAAGAAAAAATTCTTAAAAATCCTTTAAAAAACAGAAAATGATGGCTCAGAGAAGTTGAAATTTTAAATAGAAGTATGTCTTGCATATTAAAGATGACCTGACACTTGGGGCATATCTTCTTGTAACAGAACAAGGACTTACCGATGCTTTATAAAAAATTACAAGGGTGAGATCAAAATAGCGTTTGCAGAAGCACGCTAATGACGATCATCGCAGAAATGTGTTTACAGATGAAAAAATTTTTACTTTATGAGAAATATTTAAGAAACAAAATGTTCGTGTGTATGGTCCGAGTTCGTAAGAAGCTTTTCAAAAAATTTCGAAGGTGCAAAAGGTTCACTACCCTGCTTTAGTGACGGTGTGCTGAGAATCATCGTATGACGGTGTAACTCACCTTCATTATTTGTGAAAAAAGGGTTAAAACACCTGCCATTGTGTACCAAATGATGTTGTTACATCTCACAACAAAAGCTTATTCCAAAATAAAAAATATATTTTCTAGCAAAATTCACAAAACGCGGTCATACGTTTGAAATTACCTGGTCAGGTAGTTAAAACCCAATTTACTTGCGCTTATTGCGGCAGAAGATAGGCCCTTTGGAAGAACAGACTTAAATTCTTTGGACTTAAATTATGGTCAGACTTGAAGGCATGCCTTGGGGTAGGCCACATAAAAATATTGAGCTCCTTAAGCGAGATTTGGTGAAAGCAGTAGCTTCCATTCCCATTTAAGTCAAGCGTGCCGCAACTGATGGTTGCCCGCGACGTTTAAAGCCATATGTAAGAATTTAGCATGTCCATTTTAAATAAATCATATACCAAATTAATCGTTATAATCTTAGCAATAAAATGGTATTAGAAAAATTGATTTTTTTTATTTTTAAATACCATAAATAATCGTATAACCATGTGACAGAATTTATGGCACGACTAGGTATATCGGCTAATATTTGCTCAATTATTATAGGCTTATGTATTTATTGAAATACGACAATATTGTTTCAAAGGGATTAACCACTTCATTATCAAGTGCATAAAATTACTTTTGTTGTACAAAAACTAGTTTTGTGCACTTGATAATGAAGTGGTTTAATCCCTTAGAAACAATATTGTCATATTTCAATAAATACATAAACTTGAGCAAATATTAGCCGATATGGAAGAAGTATCTTCACAATATCAAATATTTTTTGTTTTTAGTTATTATAATGTACGAAAATGTATCCTTTTTTTTATTTGTTTAAATTAATTTTTACATAATATATTTAGATCAACAAGTAAAAGAACAACAAGCAACCTTAATTTTATTGAGGCACGAAAGAGACGATAGGGAAAAACAAATTAAAAACTTGCAACTTGAGTTTGAAAGATTGCAGTCAAACCAAAACGACACTTTACAAGAAAATAATACGTTATCGTTAAAAGTTCAACAATTAGAGAGAGAAAGAGTGGAAGTGGAACAAAAATTACGTGAGCTGCGAGGATGTGCAGATCAACAGAAACAAGATTCAGCTGATCTTTGTTCTAAAAGTGCACAATTGGAACAATTAAAATTACAAATACAAAAGTATGGTTGTATATCGTGGGTTCAGTACTAGAACTGGATAACTCGATTTTTGGCACTTTTGAGTTATCTACGTCAGGTAAGTGCCTATGGCATGATCTATCAACTGCTAAAGTTAGGTAACTGTACGATGCCCCCTTCCCCATATAACAGGGTGTTCTATTAAAAAACTCGCATTTAGTTAGTGCTCCAACTAGACTTACAATTTAATTAATTAATCATTATCATTATTTCTAATTTCCATGAAACTAATTATTTTTACTCCATCATATCCGTCTTCATAAGGTATAGTAAAAAAATTCGAATTAAAATGCATTATTTTAAAGGAAACAACGAAAATATCCTGCAAAAATTTATGCCAATATCTCAAAACTACCAATTTCGAGTTATCCAGTTCTAGTACTGAACCCACGATATTATTTAATTTGATGTTCATTTTTATGTTTAATATTTTTAGCGAGCAAGAACAGTTAACTGCTTGTAAGGAGCAAGCTTTTTTATTTAAAAGTAGAAATGCAGAATTAGAATCAGATATGGAATTATGTCGTGAAAGAGAAGCAGAAATGTTACTTTTTACCCAACAACTTACAGATAAAAATGTAAGATTGCAATCAGAGTTCACATCAATGGATACAAAGGTATATCTTTTAATTGTGTTGGTTAGATGGAATTTTGTTATTAAACCAATTTAAATAACGATTTACATTGTAACCTTTTCTTATAGGTTCAACAATTAACATGCGAACAAACTCTTTTGAAACGTGCTGCAAAAGAACAGGAAACTAAAGTAGGAATTTTAACAAATCAATTAGCTGAAAGTAGAACAAAATTTATGTCTGATATTGAAGAAATAACTCACAGTTTCAATGAAAAAACTAAATTGTGTGAAATTCTCACTCAAGAAGTAGCCGATCAGAAAGGTGAAAATTCTGTTATCAAAAGAAAATGTGATCTATCTATAAAGGTAGGTGTAATTTTTATATGTACTTTGCAATTTTTATTAACTGCATTTAATGTAAGTACATAATATAAACTCTGTTGCATTGTTTTATCGACAACAGATCAATCCTTAAGATTTAGTTTTCTTTTTGTATTTTTACAAACTGCAGATTTTTCATTAGATTGTGAAACGCGCATAGTTACGAAATTTTTACCGCCTTTTATTTGATTTTGGCATTTATAAAAATAAATTAAAGAAGAGGAAAAATCTCATCCAAAAACAAATATCTATAAAAACCGTTTCTTGGGATTTTTGGAGGTACAGAAAAAAAAAGAAGCTACATGGAACAATCAAGTCAAAGGGAACGTTAATTACGCCTCTCCTATCCAGTCGTACTATGGCGGTACACGATCAAACTGTTTGGCTGATTAGGTTTAGGTTTACTATCGAATACGTAGTTTCACCGTTAACCCTCCCACGTGATGCAGTTTTAGACACCCATGCTAGCTCCGTACTTACTTGCTTTGCTTATAAACCACAAAACTGCTGCGGTTTAATTAGCAAACAGGCTAGTGCAGTTTGAAATTATTACTTACATTGTGTTATAATATAATAAAAATATTACAATTTAATAGGTATTTAACAAATTTTCAACTTGCTCGGTCATTTGTAAAATTATTTACTTTTATAGGAAATAAATAAAGAATTACAGCAGTGCCGTAAAAAATTGGAACAGAATGAAATTGGTAGTTCAAGTAGTGACGGGTCTAGTACGTCTTTAAATGTTATACAACCAACTATTAATTCTTCCGAAATGTCAGCTTCAGAACAAGTTCAAGTAAGTTGGGTTTCTAATAACTTTTCAGTAATTTGTTTAAATCTGCCAATTCTAGCCCATGTAAATTAAATTAATTAAAGTATTTATATCGATTTTTGTTAAATATTTTAAATAATTAATTATCATGAGCCAAAAACTTAACAATTTAAATATGTAAATTAAAATTACCCAATCCGTCTCTGCCATTAAATATATAATAGGCATTTACGAAAATTGTATCAGTAGATAATTTTCTAACTTTCAGCTAATATCGACCACTGTGATCGATATTACCCCACAGTGGTCGATATTGCATTGATTGCACAGACAGCGGCGGTTCTAGCAAAATTTTTAGGTGGTGCGAGATCTCATTTTGGCCCCCCCCCCCCGGACTGGACAGTAAAAAGAAACAATATTTGTTTGAAAAGGTTTATTTAAAAAATTAAATTAAAAAAAAATTCAGAATTTTTTGTCATTTTGGCGCCCCCCTTAGGATGGCGCCCTAGAACCGCCGCTGTGCACAGATATTGAAGAAGCAAAAGATTACAAGTGTGAAAACTGTTTAGATTTATAATAACTATATTTTGTATGTTTTATTTCATTGTGAACTGTCTTATTTGCAATAAAATGTTTGGTTGATATTTGCCGACAACCTGATCAAATTTACCCGATAAATTCAGCATTATTTTTGTTTTTTGATATAACAAAAAAGAGTATTTAACTATTTAAGTAAATAACTGATCACATAAGTGAGTAATCAGGATTTTTTCTTAAGTGATTGATATTCGACCACTTTCCTCTATACACCGGTACAATTTTCGTAAACGATTATTGTTTATTTATGTTTATGTAATTTTTAAGGTTATTCAGCCAGATGCAATAGTTAATAGGCAAACGTTAATCGAACATATTGTTAAATTGCAACGACTTAGTGCTCGTAAATCAGAAAAAATTGACTTTTTAGAAGAGCATGTCAACACGTTAGTTTGTGAATTACAAAGAAAGACGCGTCTACTGCAAGGTTATATTATGCGAGAACAAACTGGTACTTTAACTTCATCTAAAATGGACAACAATAAGGTTAGCATCCTATTTCTAATTTTTTCTGGTACTTATTCATAATGATTGCTAAAAATGATATTAAAATCAAATCTTTTCAAATTAATTTTTTTAATTATCGAATTTATGTTATTAAATTTACTAATAATCATAACTTAATTTGTTTTACTTTTCAAATTTTCATGAAGTCTTCAAAAATTTGGTAAGCATTATAAATAAATAATATTATATTCTAATATGTACATCTGTAAAAAGTTATGAAATTTTCTAATTTTAATATTATAGGCGAACTTAGCCAAAACACATGGAGTAATGGCATCTGTGTACGGTTCGCGTGTCATCGATAGTAGTCTTACGTTAGAATTATCTTTGGATATAAATCGTAAATTGCAAGCCGTGCTTGAAGATGCCTTACTAAAAAATATTACTTTAAAGGTAATATTTAATAATATAACATTCTATTATTGTTTTGTAACTTGAATCTTTTTAGGAAAATGTTGATACTTTGGGTACCGAAATTGATAGATTAAATAATTTGTTAAAACCTGCGCACTCCTGATATTGAATATCATTTATAAAATTAAAATAAACTAATTGTTGATACATTTATTAATTTTCATTTTATAAAAATAGTCCTTATAGTTCAGGCACGTGAAGAAGAATAGCGGAAAAAAGTTGCAAAGTTGAATTTTCGTTAAGTTATTATGGTTTTACCATTTTTTTGTTTTCAAATTATGTTTATGTTTTTCTGTAAAATACACTTTAACATAAATGTGCATTTAAGAGTTGTTATACCACTGTACAGATAGTTGATTCAGCAGATAAGGAGTTGGCTATGGATTGTACGCCACTACAGTCGCTCCTAAATTTATTTGGGCCGTGGTTCGTTGTCTACATTTTAATTGAAGGTTCATGTTTATCTTTAGAGCAATAATAATTTGGTAATTACCTTGTCATGGATCTAAGGTAATTACAAACATTATTTCAAAGTCAAATAAGGCCTCTGTAGGACGGTTCCTATATTAACCACTGCGCACTTAATCAAATAATAAACACTTTTTGTCACTTTTAAAAATTGCTATGCACCTTTCTACCGTTTTTTGAAAAGTGATAGGTACATTTTTTTCACTCACTTCTCGCTTAGAACGAGATATATTATTCTATGCTTAGAACTCTGTGCAACCCTGAATTGGTATAACTCTCTTTTAAAATTTTTATTTTTTAGCCAGGAAAAGCTAACTTAATTATTCAAGTATGCATTGTTATGGTCGAAAACTTTAATATTGTTGGTAAATAAGTTTTAATTTATCAATTGCAAATGATTCTGAAATAATACTACTCTTGGTTTCATAGATATTAACTAATGTTTAGAAAATATGTAAAATGAGAGGCATTTCAAGTGTCGATATATATTTGATTATTTCTGAACTAGATTCGATCGGCACTATATCAGTGCCGGATTGAGCTAGCGCGGAGCCCTCCTATTCTTTTTCTTTTAATGAGCTTTTTTTTTTTTAAACGCGAAATGATCTTTTCTTTTCACTACCCTTTCCTAAAACGAGCTTTCAAGCTCTAAGGATTTAATAGTAAAACTTTATTAGGTGTATAACCTGGTGCATAAAATTGTAGTCCTCTAAATAGAGAAGTATTTTCTACCAATTTTAGGAAACTTTTGGCATAATATTTAACGAATAAACTATGCAAAAATTTCAACTTTCCAACTTTTTCTGTTAGGTAGGTAAAGTTCGGTTATATCATTTGAGAAAAATGGTTAGTGTCAATTTTCTGCGCAGTAGAGGTAGAGGGAGAACCAGTGCTGTTGTGTAAATGGACTGGACGGATTTTGGTTTCTGCACATTAGCTCCGCCCATTTTTCTCAAATGATATAAACACTATGGCCAATGCATATCGTACTAGAACTGGATAACTCGAAATTGGTAGTTTTGAGATAATGGCATAAATCGGCATAAATAGATTTTTGCAGGATATTTTCGTTGTTTTATTTACTATACCTTATGAAGACGGATATGATGGAGTAAAAATAATTAGTTTCATGGAAATTAGAAATAATGATAATGATTAATTAATTAAATTGTAAGATATCTAGTTTGAGCACTAACTAAATGCGAGTTTTTTTAATAGAACACCCTGTTATATGGGGAAGGGGGCATCGTACAGTTACCTAACTTTAGCAGTTGATAGATCATACCATAGGCACTTACCTGACGTAGATAACTCAAAAGTGCCAAAAATCGAGTTAACCAGTTCTAGTACTGAACCCACGATATGTCTGAACTGTTATAAATTATTATTATTCTAAGTGTAAATTGTTATTTTATAAGACAAAATGCCAAATATATCGATAAGTAGTAATATGTATTTCAATTACAACTTTAAAAAAAGAGAAATATGGATATGTTAAAAATGCAGTGGAAATTGTTAAACTCGAAAATTCTTAAAATAAGATATTAAAATTCCAAAATATTTATTAGTTAGGGCTCGGAAGTTCTAGCAAATGCAAATTTTTTCTGGAGAGTCCTAGAATATTCGAAGTAAGACACAAATTTGTTTCACACTTCCCTGATGCCGTATACGAAATTTTATAATGCTAATTTTTGCATATTTAAGGTTTTTAATGCTATTTTGCTATTTTTGCGTTTTACGTGCTATTTACAGGCATATTTTTACATATTAATTGAAGAAATAAGCAGAATGTTAATGAAAAAAATTTTTTTGGCCGCATACGAATAGGCCAACGAAAACAAACATGTAATACTATTTTAACGTATTATGATTTTCAAATAATAGGTATGTACATATTCCAAGAATTTGCTTATTTTTAAAATTATATCAGGCGTATCGTATAATCGGATTCGAATCGGTAGAATCGGAAATGTTCCAAAGCCGGACCAAGTACCTACGTGTAGTAGTTCATAAAATCCTTACCATCATATTATTTTATATAATACAATGTATTCTATAAAATTTATTAAATTGAGAAAAATCTAAAATTCATTTAACCCTACAGAACATACGTGAGGCTTGACAGGCATACGCTGTTTCATTTTTGTGTACTTACATGCGCATGTTACGTAATAATGCCATTTGTATTAATTTGTAGTTACTTTATCACAAATATTAATAAATATTTTGTTTATAAATGTCAATTATCGATTTCTATATAAAAATTTTTTTAAAAATTCTCAAACTATGAAAAGAAGACCAGTTAAAGTATGGGCCTGACAAGTCTCACGTATTCACTGGTTTGGATTTTTTCACGTGTGCTCTGTAGGGTTAAAAATAAACAAAATTTTGATTAATTTTTATTAAAATTTTTTAAAATTTTGTTGGTTGACAATTTTATTTTGCATATTTTTTATTTTTTTAGTGCTATTTATAGCGCTAATTTTGGTGTTTTTAAGTGCATATTAAAGCGCTAAAAGTACACTTTTTTAGTGCTATAACTTCCGAGCCCTGGTTATTACAGTATGTTAATAGTAGTTTTTACTTCCAAAAAATAGCGGAGATTTGAATTTTTAAATTTTTTACTGGCGGTTGTACGATCAAGATAGCTCTTCCTTCCATATTTTCCTTCAACCTTTGTCTGTAACTTTTTTTTTGTTGGCCATAACGCAACCAACGATATGTATATCTATACAACGGGTTTTTTCTTGTAGCAATAAGCTCGGAATATTTTGCTTGAATATTTGCATAATATTGTTTTAAATGCGGATTCTTATTGAGGGTAACAAAACATTTGTTTTTTCCGGTATGGAAGATATCTGATATTGTTTCGCAGCCGCTAAAGGCATGAAACAATATTATGTTATTTGCTACTGTCACACTGGAATTTATCCAGTGTGGGTACCATCCTGAGTTACTTATTTTGGGGGTGTATAATTTAATAAATACAAATTATGTACGAAATAATAATTTTATAATAAATCTAATAATTACAATTTATAATCTTGTTACTAATTATCTAAAACTTACCCTATTAAAATAGTACATATGGGGTTGAGGAATGAATTCATTATCGTGCAAGTGACTCGCGGATCACGCACGCTACACTCTTGAATCACTCTCGATAACTATTAAATAATTATTCAATTATACACCCCCGAAATAAGTAACTCGGGATGGTACCCACACTGGATAAATTCCAGTGTGACACTACTTTTTCTCTATTCTGAAAACTTGGAAGGGAGTTCAGTTTTTATCTTTTACGGACGTTTCAAAAATTGGGTGAAATTTGCTAAACCTGTTAATAAAATCAGAAGATTTACGTCTTCATCTACTACGATAACAGAATTGAATACTGAGGACATATCGATGACTGCATTAATGATTTTTTGTCTTTTTAATTTCGAAGTAAACGTATTGCTGTTTTTTTGTTATTTATTTCTCTTTTATTTATTTAAAAAACTTTGTGATATATTTTTGATTCCAATTTTAATAGTATTTCTATAGCAAACAAAAGTTTGCTACATACCTTTAATGAAAAATATTATAGATGTCATAATGTCGTCTGCTTACTGCGAAAAACGTATAAATGATATGAACATAGTTCTGAGATATTGCAAAAAGCTTAACATGACTGTATATTTAATTCATTTTTGAAAGTTTTGCTTTCTTACGGTCCTTGTAGTAAGCAAACGATATGTAATATACATATTATGTTAAACGTTAAAGGAATACATTAAAATATTTTGAAATTCTAATATAGGTATTTATATAATAAACATTTGTTAACTCAATATATTTTAATTTATTAATTTTCACAAATTAAAAACTGAGCAGTAACGGTTTTTATGAAAACATGACCTTGTGAACGGTTTATAAATTTTTTAATTTGTATATTATTTTTTTTATATTAGGTATATGAAGACTGATACACTGTGTACATAATTTTAATACAATTTAGAATTATTTAATTACGTATCTCATTATTTTTCTAGTGCAACTTTTGATTATTTCGTATCAAATACGCAAACCTTATGGGTGTTCCCAAAACTTCCATTAGGTTTGGGTAAGTATTTGAGGATTCACCGTATTTGAGATATGAATAAAAGTGAGCATGTAGTATATACTCCAAATTTTGAAAAATTACTCAAAGTTCTATGAATGGAAATAAAAAGTAAGTAGGTATATGGGGAGATACTCTTCTAAAAAGCATACCTACTTGCACTGAGCATCTACCTTTAAATTGTATTCGTATAATCTGAGTATTAATTTCAAAATTTTGAGTATATACTTCATGCTCACTTTTATTCATATCACCCAATGTGTGCCCCAAAAGGAATGGGCTAAATTCTAGATGTAGTTTTGTGGGAGAAGAATAGATCATTTCTGTTTGTACACATAATTTAAAGTTGAATTTATTGATTCTTTTGAATCATAGTCGAACAATTTTTATATTTATTATGTAATTATTAGATGTGGTTATTATTAAAAAAAAAGTATATGGTATATGGACGCGTTACTTATATACAATTTGTTAAAGGTAAATAATTACAAGTATATTAATTTATATAATCACAAATAATGTACCTACCTAAAAAGCGAAGTCTTACAGTAAGTTTTGTCACTTTGAGATGTGATAAGGGATGTCCTCCAAAATAACTTTTCAGATTATAGCAGAAAAATATTTATTTTGGGCAGGCTTGTAGCCAGATTTTCTTTCGAGGTCGTCGTCCATAGAAATAAATAGAATTTCGAGATGAAAAACTATTTTTTGGAAGAAATTAGTTTCATTAAACAAAATTTTCAAATATTTATTGTTTTGATAATTCAAAAAATTATTCAAAAAAAAGGTATGTGTTCTATTCAGCTCAAGCATTGGTAGGGACGTGGGTACACACACAATTTGGGTTTTTATTTTAATAGAAGAAACATACCATCAGACAGAAGTTTGTTATAAATACTGTTGGAAAAAGAGTAATTTCTTATCCTAGATCGGTGTTTCTCAAAGGGGGGGTACGTGTAATCTTCGTATGTGAATGTGACAGTAAAACCTACTTTAAGACTCGCATTAGAACTTAATTTATTCTAATTAAATTTTTATACGAAAATATCAATATAAAATAATTTTTCTTCTAGAGCTCTTTGCATAAAGAATTACATTTGTTAATTTCATCAAGATCAAAGTGTGAAGTCTCCTACTAAATACTAAAAATTGCATTTCTAAAGAAAACGGTTTTTAATTTTTATTTTTATATTTTATTTGCCAAAATTGTACAAATTTCGAAAGTATTACTAAAGAGAATTAAAAAAATTTGACTAATTTATTTATTATATTTTTAGATTTTCTTTATATAGTTTTTATTTATTTAAAATATTTTTTGAAATGATATATGTTTTGAATTTATGATTGTATCCTGAATATGAAATATGTAAAATAAATATTGTAATCGAAAAGAATGACCTAAATGTTTAATATTTTGTCATCGTCTCCATCACCCAATCCATCAGAAGATACTTCCTCGTAATCTCTCTCAAGTGTTGCCAAATTTTCTCGCGCTTCAGCAAATTCTCCCTCTTCCATTCCTTCGCCAACATACCAATGAACGAAAGCACGTTTTGCGTACATGAGATCAAACTTCCTATTTAATTTGTTCCATGCCGCAGCAATGGCAGTAGTATTTGACAACATACATACTGCTCTCTGTACTCTTGCCAAATCTCCTCCAGGGACAACGGTGGGTGGTTGATAGTTGATCCCTACTTTAAATCCTGTTGGACACCAATCTACAAAGCGAACATTGCTTTTCGCTTTCATTTGTGCAATCGATGCATTGACATCTTTCGGGACGACATCTCCCCGGTATAACAAGCAACAAGCCATATATTTTCCTTGACGTGGATCACATTTTACCATTTGATTCGAGGGATCAAATAATTCAGAGGTAATTTCGGCCACAGACATTCCTTCATGATAAGCTTTTTCTGACGATACTACAGGTGCATATGAAGCAAGAGGAAAGTGAATACGAGGATATGGAACTAAATTCGTTTGAAATTCTGTCAAGTCAACGTTTAAGGCACCATCAAATCGTAAAGATGCTGTTATCGATGATACTACTTGACTGATCAAACGATTAAGATTTACATAATCGGGTCGTTCGATGCTCAACTTTCTGCGACAAATATCATAAATTGCTTCGTTATCTACCATAAAAGCACAATCAGAATGATTTAAAGTCATATGTGTAGTTAAAATTGCATTGTAAGGTTCCACCACTGCAGTGCATACCTTAAAAGAGTAATTTAATTAGTCGAATTAAAAAAATTAACAGAGCTTATGTTACTTGAGGTGCAGGGTAAACTACAAATTCTAATTTGCTTTTCTTTCCAAAGTCTTGTGATAACTTTTGCATTAAGAGAGATGTAAAACCAGAACCGGTACCTCCACCAAATGAATGAAATACGAAAAATCCTTGTAGGCCACAACATTGTTCCGCTAATTTGTACAGTCGTTCCATAACTATTTCAATCATTTCTTTGCCGATACTGTAATGACCACGGGCATAATTGTTAGCGGCATCTTCCTTTCCGGTTATAAGTTGTTCCGGATGATAAAGTTGTTTATATTTTCCCGTTCTAATTTCATCTAAGAATGAGATTTGCAAAAAATTTGTCATAAGTGAATTAAGAAGTTTCTTACCAACAACCGTCGGTTCTAAATCGATCATGACTGCTCTTGGTACCATTTTACCATTTTCCACTTCAGCGAAAAAGGTTCCATAGCAGTTGTCAGTAGAAGCCATAAGGCCTTTATTACCAGGAATGGTGCCATCAGGCTGAATGCCATGTTCTAAACAATACAGTTCCCAGGTTGCATTTCCAATTTGGACCCCAGCTTGACCAACATGAACAGATATACACTCTCTCTGTACAATAATTTTATATTATTTTTCAAGATTTATCAAAAAATATTGAACTATATAATAATACAATATCAATTCTTATTACCATTTTGACAAATTTTGTACAATAATTTTGGGTACACTACACTAAAATTCCCACAAATTTAGCTAATTAAAAATTACGAGTCATTACTCTTAAAATTTTGATAACATAATGTTTTATTTTTTCACTATGGATACCCAAATTACGGCAATTTTGTTATACCAAGCTTTCTCAGTTTTATTTACATTTTATTTTGCACCAATTAGTAATAATAATAATTAATTATTAATTTATCATATTAATATTATAAGTAGATACTTTTAATCATTCAGCATCTTGAAGGATTCATCTCATCAGTGTAACGCGGTGCACTAGGAGCGCTTTTGTTCGATATTGACTTTGGAGGAAAAATCTTTACTCTTTGTCTGATGGGTAGGTACATTAAATTAAAAGGTGAATGAGCATTTGAGACCCCAGAATTTACATCATGTTTAGACGGCGCATTATACTGGAAAGAGAAGGTAAAATACCTACTGTTTGATATATTATATAAATTTTTTTAATATCTTCACACAGGAGCAGTATTCTTGTTTGAAACTCCGAATTAATTTGGCAGCTGATATTCTAGGGATGTTGTAAATAAGCTGAATGCAATGCTTTAAGATTAAGAGCGCTCATAGACATGTCCTATTGGCTTTGTAACACCCACCGGTGTCTTTTCTTCACTTTTAATTGAATGTTTGGTAATTGCATAAATTTCTTTGATTTTGAAGACAAATTACCTAAACAATCACTCAGCTCCAACCAGGCTCTCTTGGATGTTGATTTGATTAGAAAGAGTTCTAATCGCGGTCGAGCCAATTCCGCGAGTTAAATGCAAATAAATCTCCTTTTAACGCCAAATAAAACAGAATGCTGAATTTATAGAATTAATTGCGTTTATTAAAAAATTACATCAAGTAAACAAAAAAAACAAGGGGGTGAATAATAATCTAATTGCTATTTTAGTGCAGCCCTATGTTATAGGTCAGGGATGGCGAACCTATGGCACGCGACACAATATTTTGGGCACGCCACCGATCAAAAAATACACTAAATATTATATTTAATTATTTGATGGCACGTGTATGGCCTCATTAAACATTTCTTTAGAAAAAAGTGTTGATACATAAAGGTTCGCCCCCCTGTTATAGGTAATTAGAAATTAGATAATGTACCTTTTTTGTATAATGTGTACTAGATATTTTACTGTTAACCATTGTATTCCTGACAAACGACAAAGCTTTAAATAAATAGTGAAACGGTGAGTATTTACATTATCTAATTAATTAATATTCCACTACCCCGAAAATAATAAAAAAACAAAATTTCAATTTTTTTTCAAATCTCAAATAAATAACCTAAACCAAAAATAGCTTTACTATCTTTGAATTGTGTACAGGGTATGGCACATCAAGTGATACACTTCTTTGGGTGTTTATAAAACAGGTTTTAACACGATTTTTCGTCGCCTACTATTTTTTTTTAAATTGAGTATTTAGTGCGTCGTAAATATGCAAGACGTCAATGTGATAACATTGATATTAAATTTTTTACAGCGATGAACGCTAAGCAAGATGTAGTTGTAAAATGCTCGTTTGGCACGCAGGCAACGATATCATATTTTCTGACGGCAAGATGTTACTACTACAAGACACTTACAATTAACAGAATGATCTCGTCTATGGTGCTCCATTAAGGGATATTCCTATCGACAAACTGGCAGTACAACGTTTTCAAAATGTATCTGCTGTCATGGTTTGGGATGCAATATCTCCCGAAGGCAAGTTACCACTGCTCTCCATTGATTGGGGCGTTAAGATCAATAAAAAATAATACATTCAACACATACTGAAGGATTATTTGCTTATATTATGCTCGTAGTTTGTATGGAAATGATTATTATTGCTTTCAGTATGCAGTGCCCCATCTCACAAAGCTACATGCACCAACGCATGCACTGAGGATTGATGTTTGAACATTTTGACTGATTTCATCCCTTGGAAAGAATAGCCATCATATTCACCCGACTTGAATTCCTTGGACTTTTCAATATGGGAATACATGTTGAGCATGATTGGGAGTACGAAAGGATTTAATTTGGATTCATTAAAGCGTCGGCTGATCACGATATAGGATCAAATACCGGAGGAGATCGAGCGTGCCGCGTGTCATTTTTGTTTGGAAGAATGAAGGAGATTGTGAAAGCAAAGGAGGAGCGATTTGAACTTTTAAGATTAAATGTGAAAATATAAAGTACTCTTAACCGAAATATGTAAATAATTTGGAATTATTCCGTTTTGTTAGATTTTTATAGCCTTTTTAAAATGTATCAGTTAATCTGCCATACCCTGTACATTAAAATTATAAAAAAAATATGTAAAATATTCACGAAAGTATCGATATCCCATTTGTTTATATTTTCTTGCATTTCATTTCTTGCCTTGAATAATTTCCTTAAGGCGCCGGACTGTAGTTACGCCACTGTACTAACAAGGGGACCTTGTCGACGACTTTTCCCCGATAGACACAATTTTTAACATACCTTTTAGGAAATAATTTTTTATACTTCAGGTTAAAATTTCAAGACCCGGATTTGAATAAATTTTTATTAAATCGATTTTAAAAATCCAATAAATTCGTATTATAAATTAGGTCTAATGCGAATTGCCTCCAAGTTCTTATCTAATTTAAAAAGGTTTGTTCAACTATTTAACCTCACTTTTTGTTACATAATTATTAATAATAATTCTCGTAAAATCACGCAAATAACTAGTTAATATGTTACTTAGACATGTTACAATTACTGAGAATTAATTCGTAGCATTTTCTGTACGTTTCATATGTACATTTACACAGTTTAATAGTTAACATAATGCTTTCGTGGGTATTCAAGATTGCGACAACTGCCAAAAGGAACATTGCAAGTTTTTTTTAATTTCTGAAAGATTTCAAACAACAAATTAGATTAAAGGAACTTCTCATATCAGAATTCACTGCAAACGTTGGATTTATAAAATATCAGATTAATGAAACTACTAAGAAAACAAATTCACAAGGGTGAAAAGCCGTGTAAGTTTAAATTTGAAAATCAATAAGAATTTAAGAATCCTTTATAAATAATTTAGATACTTCTTTTACAGGTAACTGGGGCACTTAGAAATTTGTAAAACCCATTAATAAAGGAGGTAGAAGAAGAAAAGCGATAATCGGAATCAACCGAAGGAATTTAATCGAAAGGAAATGAATTTTTTTTTAATTAAATATTGTAAATTATTAACTTTAGCCAATTCTTTAAACAAATAGAAGTATGTATATTATTATATAATTATATTTTACTTTTTTAATAAGGGTAACAATAATACCTAAAGGCATTTATTCTTATTTCACAAGGCTTTTCACCCTTGTGAATTTGTTTTCTTAGTAGTTTCATTAATCTGATATTTTATAAATCCAACGTTTGCAGTAAATTCTGATATGAGAAGTTCCTTTAATCTAATTTGTTGTTTGAAATCTTTCAGAAATTAAAAAAAACTTGCAATGTTCCTTTTGGCAGTTGTCGCAATCTTGAATACCCACGAAAGCATTATGTTAACTATTAAACTGTGTAAATGTACATATGAAACGTACAGAAAATGCTATGAATTAATTCTCAGTAATTGTAACATGTCTAAGTAACATATTAACTAGTTATTTGCGTGATTTTACGAGAATTATTATTAAAAATTATGTAACAAAAAGTGAGGTTAAATAGTTGAACAAACCTTTTTAAATTAGATAATATCTTGGACGCAGTTCGCATTAGACCTAATTTATAATACGAATTTATTGGATTTTTAAAATCGATTTAATCAAAATTTATTCAAATCCGGGTCCTGAAATTTTAACCTGAAGTATAAAAAATTATTTCCTAAAAGGTATGTTAAAAATTGTGTAAATCGGGGAAAAGTCGTCGACAAGGTCCCCTTGTAAGTGGGGCGTTCGATTATTTTGACGTTTCTAATAATTTTAACCTATAAATTTACTTTTGGGTTGTTTTGGTTCAAATTTTATTATTAATAATTAAAATGGACTTATCTCCTCCAATTAAACCTCCAAGAGGAGTAAAAGCGGTGAAAGAAACGGTAATTTTAATAATTTTTCTATTGGGTGTTTAGATTAAAATCATTTATTTATATTTTAGAGTGGCTTGTTAATGTCGGTGATTCGTACATTATCTGCTAGTGAGACTAACGAACAGAGAGATAGAGAAAAGGCAAAGTTGGAAACAGAATATAAACAGAGTGATCGTAGACTAGAAGAATTGGTTTCAAACCACGAACAAGATCTAACTAAAGTATAATAATATGATTTTTTTATTCGAGTTATGTGCTATACGTACGTTTTGTTGAATTTAGGTGGTGCATTTGTTTGGAGTTTTGTCAACTCAAGTTAGTGAATCTCGTGAAAAAATTACTAAGATTAAAGAAAATTTAAAAGCATGTAAATCTTTATTAAGATGCAAAAGGGACGAATTGAAGAAATTATGGATGGAAGGTTTAGAATACAAATACATGTTGCAATTACTAGAAGAAGTGTAAGTTAGTTTTTTTAGTAAGTTGATAAAAATATGATAATATAATATGTGAAGATTATAATACAAATATATAGGTATATATCGTCGGGTTGTTGGTAAAAATGACCAAATGTATAGGATTTCTATGTTAGTTGGTCACTTTTACCAACAACCCGACGATATCTCAAACAAATATATCGATTCTAAGAGAATCTGGTTAACAAAATATAAAAGTGTGGTATACTATAATGATATTATTTACTTGTATGATAAATTTCACAACAGGCAATTCTTTTCCTGGTTACTTTGAAAGTGTATATTGCCATTCTCAAGAAAAAACGATATGCACTAACAAATATTATTGGATTTTTCAAGTTTTGAGCTTTAACTATGGGGCTTTGTATATTAAATAGCCATAGTTGAAATTTTTTGTAAAAAAAAGAGAATTGTTGCATAATGAGAAGGTGCATTATCTTGGAATAATCGCCAATGGCCTGCCTCTTGATATTCAGGACAAACAGAACGAATTGTTGTATTTGGTATATCAGGTTCCATTTCCATGAATCTCACTGAACATTTCTTGATAGCTTTCACGAAACACACACTTTTTGGATGTTTTCTGTCGGCCTGGACGTTCTAATGAACGTCCACATCTTCTCTACCGTCTTTGATGCCACTCAAATACTTGCGCTATTGTCATCATAAGCGATTTTAAGCATTTCAAGCGTTTAGGTAGCATTTTTAAAAAATTTTAAAACAAAATTTAATGTTTTAATTTTGTTCTTTATACTACATTTTTCGATCGATCCACAAAAACTACTGTTACTTAATGCGTTATATTTTTTGGCTTACACTGAAGAATTTTGAAATTCCACTTTATTAAATTATCAATCCATAGTGTAATTTTAATTTAAAATCATTTTTGAGCAATTTACACGGCTTTTATTGCCTCCTATAAAATTTCACTATTAGGAGTTAACAGTTTAACACTCTTCAGCGGCGTTCACAATGAAGTGGGGTCTTGCCTTGCTTCGGTAGAAAGTTAGCAAAAGCCAATCAAATATAACAATTTTTTAATCATAGAAAAGGATAAAAGAAAATACTTTAATCTAATTGGCTCTTGCCAGCTTTCTACCTAAGCAAGGCAAGACCCCACTTCATTGTGAACGCCGCTTTAGCCGACGAAATATTGATTTATTGGAATCGACCAAGCAAATTTGTATAAGATTAATATAATTAAAATAACCAACATGATTAGAAAGACAATAAATATAGGGAGTACCACATTCATTTGTTTCGTAATGGTCATAGTCGCCGTATCGACATTTAATTGGCTAAACGACACTTCTGTTCCTTGTTGGGCAATTATTGAGTTAATTCCAATATGATGACCATATTATCATTTGTTCAGTCCATTTGCAATACAAAAGAACATGGCTGTAATACATAATCACAATAACCAGCACCCACTGTATAATGAAATAAGCATAAACAATTAATTTTTGATATAATATACTTATAAGCAGGGCTCGGAAGTTCTAGCAAATGCATATTTTTTCTGGAGAGTTCTAGAATATTCGAAGTAAGACACAAATTTGTTTCACACTTCCCTGATGCCGTATACGAAATTTTATTATGCTAATTTTTGCATATTTAAGGTTTTTAATGCTATTTTGCTATTTTTGCGTTTTACGTGCTATTTACAGGCATATTTTTACATATTAATTGAAGAAATAAGCAGAATGTTAATGAAAAAAATTTTTTTGACCGCATACGAATAGGCCAACGAAAACAAACATGTAATAATTTTAACACGTATTATGATTTTCAAATAATAGGTATTTATGTACATATTCCAAGAATTTGCTTATTTTTAAAATTATATCAGACGTATCGTATAATCGGATTCGAATCGGTAGAATCGGAAATGTTCCAAAGCCGGACCAAGTACGTAGGTACTACTACGCAGTGGCGCACCGAGGGGGGTTTTGGGGGTTAAAACCCCTCCCAGAGACCGATTAAAAAATAAATTTTAATATGTATTAACAATAAATATTTTTTGTGTAATATAATAATAATTTACTGTTAAAATTGTGTCTAGCAAACCCCCCCCCCCAAATTAAATCCTAGTTGCGCCACTGCTACTACGTGTAGTAGTTCATAAAATCCTTACCATCATATTATTTTATATAATACAATGTATTCTAATCTAAAATTCATTTAACCCTACAGAACATACGTGAGGCTTGACAGGCATACGCTGTTTCATTTTTGTGCACTTAGGACATGCGCATGTTACGTAATAATGCCATTTGTATTAATAAATTTGTAGTTACTTTATCACAAATATTAATAAATATTTTATGTTTATAAATGTCAATTATCGATTTCTATATAAAAAATTTTTGAAAAATTCTCAAACTATGAAAAGAAGGTCTGTTAAAGTATGGGCCTTACAAGCCTCACGTATTCACTGGTGGGATTTTTTCACGTGTGCTCTGTAGGGTTAAAAATAAACAAAATTTTTATTAAAATTTTTTGAAATTTTGTTGGTTGACAATTTCATTTTGCATATTTTTTATTTTTTTAGTGCTATTTATAGCGCTAATTTTGGTGTTTTTAAGTGCATATTAAAGCGCTAAAAGTACACTTTTTTAGTGCTATAACTTCCGAGCCCTGCTTATAAGGTTTGTTCGTTTGTATGAACTAACTTGAACTGGGTTATCTTTCGAGACAAAATACTCCCACCACAAAAGTTAGATAGTGTTCTAACTTGCACTGCCTACTCGTCCTATGGAGGTCGAGCAAGAAGTTCATGTTCGGTTATGAACTGAGCAGCCAAACGAACACAGTACATTGCACTAACTTGAACCAAGCAAGTTAGTTCATACAAACGAACAAACCTATAGTTACAATAGAATACATTTTTTTTATACTTAGGGAAAAAATGAATGATGTTTCGAATAAATTGAATATATATATGTCGAAAAAACAATACTTACATGCAACAGAATTGTTAGTAGAAGCAGTTTCATTGGGTAAAGGTAGTTTGGAAGGCGTCGAAGGTCTTAAAGAGTTAAGTCAAGAATTAGAAGTGAAGAAGGAGGTATTAAAATTATTTTTTCTTTCATTCAAAAGTTTACTTTTCTATAAATGATTTTGTAATATTTTTGGAATAGTGGACCACGTAGTAATTATTTCAATCAATATGTATTTTCTTCAACGTTTTGTTCTACTTTATTGAAAGCTTTGTCAAGAAATAACAAAAAACAATTTAAATAATAGCTTTTAATGATAATAATATGAAGGCAAACACATTTCTTGAATGATTAAAAAAAAATTAATTTTGCCTTCCCGTAATTTTTTATCATATTTTAATTACGTTGTTTTTTTTAAAGACGGTCATTGCCTTGCAGCTAACGCGATCAACTGCTAATGCGAGGTACCGGGTTCAAATCCAGGGAAGAGTCAAACTTTCTTATGACTAGTCTCCGTGCTTCGGAAGGCACGTTAAGCCGGTTGTCCTCCTAAGGTTAGTGAATTGCCATCATTAACACAAAAACCAGGGTACAGGTACATCTGAAGGCCAGCCTAGCAAGCTACCTAATATGTAAAATATTTATATGCTCATAGTACCAACACTGCTAAGGAAAGATGTTGGGAAATAACATGCCTAAACTAGAAGAAAATTCTCTAGAGAATTGCTTCAAGTTTTTTTGTAATTTCTTAAAGAAAGTTTCAATAAATAAAATAGAATGAAATGTTGAAGAAAAGACATATTGATTGAATTAATATTATTACATAATCCACTATCGCGAAAATATTATAATAATTATTTATTATCATAATGGATTAAAAGTTATCCTTAATATTTACTTTTCTATGTTTTAGCATTTACACGTTCAACTGGTTAACGAATTAAAACAACATTTATATGTAAAAACCGCTCAACATGCTTTAACATTATGTAGACAAGGATCAGGTCGAGAGGGTTTATTTAATTCACCTTTACAAAGAAGTGTTGAATTACGTTTATCTTCTCGTCAAAGATCAACAGTGAGGCGAAATTTGTTTGAGAATAGTTCTAGGTAATTCATGAGATTTTTAATAATTTTTCTGTGTAAGAAGTATTAATTATTTTTAGATTGGGACTTAAAAGCGACAGTTTTAATGTAGAAGAAGATTTGACAGCCGTCGATCCAGAATCAGATTCTGCTCATTTTATATCTGTTCTCGTAAAATGTTTAATTCTTTTAGAAAAGATATCCTTCGCTGTTGACGTAATTATTTTACTTTGCATCTTATAAAAAATTCGTTATTTTTTAATTTGCAGAAAATAAAGATGGAAATGCAAAACGAACTTTTAGGAATAGTTCAACACACAACTTATTATATCAGCAATATATCTGCTTCAAATGATACGAAACAATCAAAACAAGCGGCATTAGTAGAGCTGATGCATACTTTATTTGAACAATTTAGACAAGTAGGGCATGCACATTCTGTTTTATTAAATATATTAGCAAAAGGTTCACAATCACATAAACTGAATATAAAAGTATATGATATGAACCATTTTTGGGCGCAAGTTCAATCTGTGGTAAGTTCACTGTTTTAACTAACCTTATCAAAAGTAGGGCTGGGTGATATCCAAATATCGATAATTAAAAAACTATCGATAATTATTATCGGAGTATCGATAGGTATATCAATAATTATTGAAATTTCGAACGATAACTATCGATAATTATCGAAATATGAAACAATAACTATCGAAATATCAAACGATAACTATCGATATATTGATAAAAAGTCCCAGTCCTAATCAAGAGAGCAGAAAATACTTATATCTTGGTAGGCAAAATTAAACATTTTCTGCCTCTGCATGTTTTTGAAGAAGAGAGAAATTCTCTTTAAAATTCTTTATTACACTTTGTATAATAAAAATTCTTTTTTATTTTAATAGTTACAATTATTATTAAACGATTACTTGGATATACAGAATATATCAAACGATTCTCAATTGACGGATAGTTTTATCGATCCTAATGATATATCAAGTTATTTTTCTCGTAGAAAACAACAGAAGTAAATTTTTTATAATTATTGGTAAATTATTAATAAAATAAACATTTTTCAGTAAGAAAAAATCACTTTTTAAATTTGATGGTTCGTCCAGTGCATTATCAATGAATGATAATGCAAAAGATACTTCGATAATGAAAACGAATAAAGAGAAAGTTTTAGTTTGTCCAGCAGATCCGAATAATATTGTTTATATGTTTATTCCGTTAATGTGCTTTATAGAAGAAATAGAACAATCTTTGGAATTAAAACAAGGGTAAAGTTGAAAAATTATTTATCTACATTATAGTCATAACTACGAGAGTTCGAGTATCACTCTTTAGTAAAAAGTATGTGTATCTTCATTTGTAATAATAATTTTAACCCCCGATAGAATAGAACTGATATATTATTATGTGATCTTGTCAATTAATATAATCATAGCATGTGTATTAATTGTAACATTAAAATATAGTTAGAGTCGAGCTCTCAGATAGTTATTTCATTCTATTATTATTTTTAACATGTATGTTTACTTACAATTTTATAGAGTTTCGTGCTCATTAAATTTGTTCTTGTCAAAATATGTTACGGAGGGTTTTCTAACCAGAAAAAAGGCTGAAACTCTTGCTCAAATTGACGTCGCGGTTCGTGCTGCCGATGCTTGGAAAGCTACAATACTTTTAGATGTTACTAACGATTACAAGCCTTTATTAGTGGTAAATAAATTTTATTAATTCGATTCCAATGTTTTATATTACGTATTAATTTACAGAGTACAGTAACGGTAGAAAATTGCATTAGAGATTGGCGTAGTTTGTTACAAACTCTACCAGTATACGGCGATCAAATTGTAAAAGCGGTTTGTTCTTCTTTGAAAGAATACAAAGAGACTTGTTACGCCGCATATCAGGGCATAGTTCAACCTCATTCAGAAGATCGACGTATATGTAGCGCTGCATGGTTAAAAGACGAAGATATCAGTCGGTTTTTGAAGTATTAAAAATGTATTCAATCATTTTCATTACTAATTTAAATTATTCAGGTCGTTACCAAATTGGTTGAATCTTAAAGCACAACAAGAATTCCAAGCTCGCAATGAACGCAGAAAAACAATACGCCGAGATGCTCATCCATCTGAGGAGGAAAGTTTAGAAGACGTACGTCAAAGAAATAGAAGAGAAGCTGAAATATTAGCTAGCAATCTAGGAGAAGGTGGTGTTAGTGCTAGTGAAATTTTATCAGATATGGCGGTACTAAAAGAGTTGGCGCAATTACAAGAAAGCATGGTATGCTTTTGGATTACAACAATTTTTTTCAATTTAATTGAGGTTTCCTTTAAATTCTGTTTTAGGAATGGTTTTCAGTACGAATGCTTCAATTTGCTAGTGAATTTAGACAAGAACCTTTATTAACTCCATTCAATTTAAGTAGTACAACAGCAGAGATGCCACCACCGGTACCTTCATCTACTTTATACCAACTAACTAACATTGCCCAAGAATTTGATGAACTTGCAAATACTTGTTTATTACTTCTTCATCTCGAGGTAATTAAAAACTAGATTTTTAAAGAGCCTATACACTACACCAGGAGTCGGCAACCCGCGGCCCGCGAATGGTCTTGGTGCGGCCCATGAACCAGTTTTTTTTTTTAGAAAAAACTTTAGTGGATTTACACATTTGTTATTAAAACAAAAGCTCTTTGTAGTGGATTTGCCAAGAAGTGTGGCCCCACTTAAAAATTTGGCCCTCTTATATCAAAAGGTTGCCGACCCTTGCACTACACCATTTCTAGCTTTAATTCAGAAAGCATAGGTATAGATTTTTTTTCAACATTTTTTTATGAAAGTATTTTTTAGGTACGTGTTCAATGCTTTCATTATCTTTTATCACAAAGTGAGCACAACAAAGAAACTCACGAGCCTGATCCAAAAGTATTGGAATTAAGTCGCGTTCTTGCAAATGTGGATGAAGCAGTAACATCCAGTTTACAGCCTCGAAAGTGCAAAGTAAGAAATAATATTTGTTACTTTGATTCTGTTCTTTTAATAAATGGATTTTTTAGTACATATTCGAAGGATTGGGTCATTTAATTGCAAAAATATTAATCAGCTCCTCTCAATACATGAAATTAATAGACGAAGCTGGTATTCAACGCATGTGTCGTAATGTATTTGCATTACAACAGACATTAACTAATATCACAATGACCAGGGAAGTGGCTTTAGATCACGCTCGGCATTATTTTGAACTATTTTTCTTAACTCCTGAGGTAGGTGCGCTCGTTACCATTAAAATAGTAATTTTTTTATTTTAATTGTAGGAAATACTTAACGGCGTGGTAGAAAAAGGTGCCGAATTTTCTGAGCTCGAATATATGAATGCTTTTCAACTTTTGAACCGTAGTAAGAGCAGGAAAGATGTAATTGATCTGAATATATATTTACAAAGATTATCCGATATTTTGGGTGAGGTAGGTGTTACAGTTTAATATAGCTCAAAATTTTAAATTTACTGGACAAACATGAAAAAGAGGTCATTATACAGATGATGATATAAAAAGAAAAATTTGGACAGTGTTCTCTGTGATAGCTTATTATATTCCTTTATATGTAATATGATATTAGGCCTCTTTTAATTTCTATAATAACATACCTTCAAATATTATGTTTTAAAATCAGAGAACTTGATAGGCAATCCATGTATAAATTTAAGGACCTCACAGTAATTTTCAGAGCGGAACTTTCGTCATAGGTTCGACTCCTAGTCGCTGTCATATAAATACAGATTATTTTTGCTGTGGGTTGGATTCCACGTTAAACTGTCCATGTTTATATGGTAATAACTAACAAGGGAGGGCCAGGTATGACACATCATCGATTTGCACTATTGAACGTTATACGTGTAGATCATAATATCAGCCAATGCTGAATATACTCTCTCTAATATAATATACTGGCTATACTCATACCTGATCCTCCCCTTGTAGAACTAGTAATTCTGTCTTGAGTGTATATCCATAAATTATATTAAAACATCTTTTATTGTGTGGTCCTTTCAGGTATGGTTTCCTAGCAACAGCTAAAACATGTTTCAATGACCGATTGCAGCAAACAACAATGAAATTCAAATTTTTATCAATGTGAATTTCATTCATGGTTTGCTGAAGTCTGCTGACATGTCACATTTACAGCTAGGAAACGATACCTTTTTGTAAGTTGTTACTTTTTGACATGATTTATTATCATGTCAAATAAAGTATTTACTTATTGCATTGGCTACTATTATAATGTACCTAACTTATTTTTAAGATTCTAATTAGCTTTTTTTGTTAAAAAAATAGGCCCAATAAATTAAATATTTAATTTATTGATTATTATGGACAAAAATAAAGATAAAATTAAATACTTAATATGCATATGTTTTAAAATTATTATGTTTAAGTAAATTCTTGTACTATAGATACTGCATATTTATGAATATTATAAAACTTATCTTTTAATACTTATAGTTCGTCTTTCACTACAAAAAGGTTTTTGTTTTCTTGTAAAGGTAAGCTATCCCAAAATTCTCGATTGCCTAAAGATGGTACCGACTGCATCGTCAAGTTTGTTGGTGAAGTGATTAATAGATGTAACAAATTTTCTGAGGGTATTGTGGATATTGGTGTCCATTCAACATTTTCTAGTTGAGGAATGCTAAAATAATTAATTAATGCAATACAATAATAAAATTACTTTTATTTTTTTACTTTGTATTTGCAAATGTAATCCACATGTCCAATAATAATTTTGAAATTTTTTTGTCATTCTCTGTAGATTGGGTATTTACTGTACTCGAGAGTACATACACAGTATCGTCTCCATGAGAAGCACCTACATTCAAAAATATTAATTGTTTTATTACAAAATATTGAATATTATTGATTAAACTTAAAAATGCAGCGTTACGATTTTATATTTCCGATTTCCAGAATCCTGATTTGAGCCTTTCCATATAAAATAGATTGCATAGTTTTGCAGCAAATGGAAAGTTATTATGAAATCTTAGGAAGGGTTGTGATTAAATGTGCATTGTTTCAATATGAATCTAAATGTAATCCTGACTCAAATCTGGATCCTAGTGTACTTCCAACCGTTTCTATTTGTATTCAACGCTGGTATTTTTTTACAACATTTAAAGGCATGCATTTAACTGATATTTAAAAGATCTTGAAAATATTACCGAAATTATACAATTATTTACAACATGATTAATCATAAACAAAACTGATGAGTTTATATAGTTATGTTTCTTCAGCCTCTTGGAAGAATTTGAACCGTCAGACGCATGCGCAGATTAAACTTAAAAATACAGTGTAAAGGGTGTCAAAAATTTTCGCAAAACAAGCTAAGTATCCCATTGTAGAATGAAATTTTTCTTACGCGACTGGGCGGAGCTAATGTACAGAAACGAAAATTGAATGCATTATGGCACGAGAACGTTTTCCCTCCACATCTACGACGCAAGAAATAAGCTACTGGCCAGTCACATAAGAAAAATTTCACTCTGCTGTTGAACATACCAAAGTTTTCATTTGTTCCTGATTGTTGCTCAGATTTACTGTGTACCCCACGATATGAAAAATAATAATAATAAACTGGTGATGATACTGCTGCTGCATGTAACCTAGCAGCACGCTCAATGTCGGCAAAAAATAATCGATCATTTAGCAGCTACAAGCAATATTTAGCACTTTAAATTTCAACAATGACATTATTTTATCTTACACTAATTAATTTAGAATATGTGGACTTTGAAACTTGCTGATTTTGGAAATAGAAGTTTCTAATGCTTTGCGATACTTCCATACATTGTTGCGAACTGACGGTATTATTGAAATCTAAAACGTGCGGAATAATATCGTTCCATAGATTATTAATTTCTTCTAAGCGTTGATCTGAAAAAAAATCTAGAAAAAAAAAACTTTAATTTTACTACATTCTTGAGTTTGTATTTATAAAGAATATACCAGCTCCTGGATATAATCCTTCAGATTCTACATTAGAAAATATCCATGGCATATCTTGGACTTTCTTGTTTCTTAATAATACATAAGGATGTTCTGGTAAAAATGGGGTGTTGGACCACTTGTCTACCACTACACCAAAGGGAGAAAATGGATTATACAACCATGGCTAAAATGATGTAAAACGTTAGTTTTTTATTATAGAAAAGAAAAAATATTAACTTGGAAAATTTTTACAGCATGAACAATTTGATAAGCGGAACGTTGTCTTAAACAGTCAATAATTTCTTTTGATGTTGTTGTTGGACAACCTACATGTGCTGCTAATTGCTTACTCTTTTCTAAAGAATTTTCAGCTATAACCCAAGGATTTAGTGTTGTACCACTTTGAGAAATTCCTCGATGGAACAATCCTTCAATTAAGCTAACTTTTAGTTTTGCTGTTTTAATTTGATTTTTACTTATAAGTATTATTGATTTAAGTTTAGTTACCATTTGATAAAGGAGATAGGGCATGAAGCTGGACACTTGCTCCTCCAGCAGACATTCCTGTTATAGTAATGGAATTTGGATTTCCTCCAAAATAAATGACATTAGTTTTAATCCACTTCAATGCCAATAGTTGATCTTTTAATCCATTATTACCAGGGATGACATTATCTTCTGTACTTAGAAAACCTATAAAAAATTTAATATTACAGTTAATTCGTAGTGTTCTTAATTTTGCAGCATTGTTTTAAAAATTATTTTTTCATAGCATTTTTTTTTAATATGAAGGTTTTAAAATGTAGAATAGCATTATATTTAAGGTTTCCGTGTTTAAAATCTAAAAAAAATGCTAGAAAATTAAGAACACTTTATTACAGAAATTCAGGAACATATTATGTTTATTATGTTATTTAATAGGGTGTTTTGGTTTTTTTATAAGAAGCAAATAAAATAATATGTTACCTAATGGACCTAGCCGATAATTTAAAGTAACAAAAACTACATCATAATTTAAAATATATTTGGGACCATAAGAACCTCCAGAATTAAACATAAATGCTCCACCATGTATATACACAATAACATCTTTTAAAGTGTTATTATTCACATTTGGAATGTAAACATTAACATATAAACAATCTTCGTCACCTAGAAAACATCATATAGAAAAATATTCAAAAATAGCTAATTGTTAATTGTTAAACCTATAACATAGTCATCACCAGGTTTGGTATAATGATTATATTGCAAACACTTGTATAAAGTATTGGCTTCCCATGTTCCTTGCCAAGATTTTATTGGTACAGATTCCTGAAAATTAATAAATTAGCAATTTTGATTTTATAATAACCATGGGCGTCCATATGGGAGAAGCAAGGTCATTAAGGTGGGCAAGGGATAGCAGCTGCCTTGTGTGACACCACTACTGCTTCCTGAGTAGATGTCAGGTCTTCAAGGTAGGCAAAAAGGTAGCAGCTGCCTCGTGTAAAATCTTGGACTGCTTTCCGGGTGGCTGATGGGTCATCAAGGTGGGCAAGAGGTAGCAGACGTCATGTGTAAGACCGAAGACTGGTTTCCGGGTGACTTAAAGGGAGCCAACCCTCTGCGTTCCATGATGGCGATGACCGCATGAGGGGCAAAAGACCTTAACCCATAGTTTGTTCATGGTGCAGGAGGTCAGCCCTGAAGGAAACCAAGCTTTGAACGGTTCCCTAAAGGGCAACGACCTTAACCCATGGCAAGGAAAGTTGCTCATGGCACGGAATGTTATACCCTGAAGGAAACCAAAGTGACCTAAAGGGCAACGATCTTCCATGACTTGATCATAGCGCGAAGGTCAGCACTAAAGGAAACCGCCACTCCTTTTTATGGTGATAAAAATAACCTTCTAGAAGTTCTATCAAACTATACCTAACCTAGTACCTAAAAGGGCGACGACCTTAACTCATGACCAGCTCATGGTGCGGAAGGTTATGTAGAAATGGGAACTATTCAGTTTTTTAAGGAGTGTTGTTTGTTTTAACTATGGACCTCAGTGCGGCCTGTCTATTATGACCCCTCCACCTAAGGCCATCATGGGCCTTGCAGTCAGTGGTGGGTAGGTTTGCCGGATCCCATCCGTGAGGTATAAATCACGGCCGATAGCTCTCTAGAGGGAGGATGCAGATAATTGTTAAGTCTAAATCAGCATCTAAAACTAAAAGTTCTATCAATTGGCTGCAGGATTTTAAAATGTTTTTTAAAGGCCCTGTGACACATGTGTTAATTTTGTATAAAATGGAAACGTTGCCTGTTGCCAAACAATTAAAATTTGATTCTGGATTTTATTGTAGAGGGCAAGATAAACTCGCACGTACTTGAGCCACTTAATCGGGCGCATTGTACTACCTCTGATTTCACCACAGCGCCAGCGGATGGATGTTCACCGGAGGTCCAGATTAAAAAATTCTGCGAAGTCTGCGATTTAAACCCAGAATTTTCGCTGAAATTCAACAAAAACGCGAAATTCCTAAAACAGCGATCACTATAATTAGAAATAATTTTTTAAATAAATTAATAACATACGTATAATTCCAAATTATACAGGTGCATTGGTAAGCATGCAAAAACTGCCCCCAGCAATTTTTAAAAATCTACATGGCCAATCGATTTCTAATCGGAAAAAACAATTTTCCTGAAAATTTCAGCTTTCCAACCCAAAGATTTACGAAATAATAAGAAAAAACGTGTTTATTCGTTTTTATTTCATTGTGACTGTTCTGCTGATGAGTATTTTTTAATACAATTTTTTTTTGGTAATAAGTTAAGTATTGATAAGAGACCTTAAAAAGTAATTGTTTTAAACACAATCACGAATTTTTTACACAAAACTTCTCTTTGGCCCTTCTGTGCATGGTAAAATTTTCAAGTTGATCCATTTAGTGCAACATAGTGAAAAAAAAATAATAAATAAATTTGTCATAATATTTTCTTCGAATATTATTTTTGGAAGAGAAGAATTTATTTGTTTGCCAAACAAATATAAAATGATGCGTAACAAAATAATTCACTGACAAGAAGATTGGGAAAATAAAAATTGAATGAAATTATTTTGATGAAATAACTTCGTTAACATCCGTTAACTTTGTACCTAGGTACTAGTTCAACCATAATATGCAAAAATGGAAGTCATGAAGGTCAAAATATATGGCCAAAAAGAATCAATTGCAACATCGAAATTTAAAAGAAATTAATTATTAACCGTTAATTTTGAATTCGTTTATTTAAAGTCAAGTGGTCAAAAAGAACCAATTACAATGTCGAGATCTAGTTCTATCGAAAACTGTTAATTTTGTTACCAAGCATCATCTGGACCGTGTGCAAAAATGAAAGTTAACCAAGGTCGATCAAGTTGTGCAAGAACCAATGGGAGCAGAGAGATCCTCCAGGGGAGGTTTGATCAAAAACCGTTGAATTCGGCAGTTGTGTTGTACGCTTGGGTAGCTATTAATTTAGCTCAAGTTGAAAATAATATTGTGCAAGATAAAAGTTTCATTAACCAAAGGAATTGAAATTTTGGCATCGTGAAATAACAGCTATTTTCATATTATATTATAAAGGTGCATTTTAGAAAACTACTACGGGCGTTGGTAAGTTTTTTTTTCATTTATTTGAGTGCTTTAATAGCGTGATCATACTTATTGAGATGTGTAAAAATCGACAATAATTAAATGCTATGCCAAAACAACGCTGTAACTGCCAAAAATGATTTTTGTGGGAAATAAAAAAAACCGTTAATAATGCCATGTCATGAAAAATCATGTTTGGCGGTTACAACGTTGGTTTGGAATAGTATTCAATTATTTTATGCAATAGGTGCATTTTCACTTGTGTTACATACGAAATTGTATCTGCTTCCGTTCTAAATAGTTGGAGAGAAATTTTACAAATTACGTGCTGCCATTTTAAGTTTACTACAAAGGGCGGTTGAACCGACAAGTAAAATTTTTAAAAAGTTTAATGTTAGAATAAAATATTATTCGAAGTCAAAATATTTGGTCATGTAAACAAATTTTGAAGCTTAAACGAAATTTATTAGAGGTAGTAATTTAATAAAATAATTTTCAGTCGAGGTTTCTACTATGGGTAGTAATTTATGGTCATGTGATACTAAAAGAACCAATTACAACATCGAGATCTAGGTGGGGGGTTTAAGCAGGAACTTTCCATAAGTTTGTTCAACAACGTACGGGTCGTACATAGTACACCATTTTAATTTTTTAAATTTAAATTAATTTTCTTTGATTTAAAAAGTGGTGCAAACTTAAGTTGAAAATAATATTACTCAAGATAAAATAATTATTATGTAACCAAAGAAGTGAATACCGGAAATTCGCGGAACGGAAGTTTCTTAGAACATTTTGGCATCGTAAAGTAACCGTCATCTTGCACAGCATTATGGTTTTTATTTAAAAATATTTTGCAGATATTGTAAAACTGCGACGAGCACTGGTAAGATTATTTAATGTTACTTATTAGAATTTTAGAAAGCATGCAAACATAATTTGTTTCTCTAAAACTGTTTGAAAAAATCGAAGATTGTAATATTAATTTGAGTTAGGTAATAAAAATATTGTTTGATTCAATATTTATTTGAAGGTATATAAAATACAAATTTATCAAATATCGTAATCCATCGGGTAAGGCTGAACAACTGAGGCTAAACCCATCTAAACCTATGGTAGCGTTCCCCTGATGAATGAGAGGTCAGAGTGAGGAGGCACTAGATGCTTTATAATTTATTATCTTTGATCATATTAAATCAGTTGAAATTTAAACACCCCTTGAAAGCATTTAAAAAATCTATGCAGTCCGCCCCTGACCACATGTAAAACATAACCACAGTTTATTATAATAATTAAACTTTCATTTTATAATTTGTTTGTAATTAACTTACTTTGAAACGATGTTTTCCAACAGGTGGTTTAGCATATGGTATACCTTCAAAAGCAGAATATTGTTTACCATTTTGCGTTTCCGAATAGTAGCCCTTAAGTTTTCCAGTAGGAAGTGTTACTTCAGGGTTGGAATTTACCACACCAAATTCTGAAACTATTGTTAACTAAAAAGTAGTAATTTCCCAAATTAATTAAATTTTTACCGTAAATTATGAATGAAAAGACCAGATAAACATTTAATTCCATTGCAACGAATGATTTCGAATCAGTCCTCATTATAATCTTTGGTACTATCAGATCATTTACCTACTAACTAAAACAGAGTTATAATAATTATTATCTCTGAGATAAGAAATGTAAATTATAATAAACTTGTTTTTTTCAAGTTATAAATCATTACAATAGAAAGTGGAAATTAACAGTAAGATTATATTTTTATTTTTAAAATGTTTCTACCACAAAGTGGGTCGATGTAAACTCCGCTAATTCGGCAAGCATAAAAAAATTGCCTTATCAAAAAGGTCGACAACCTCGGCAGTAATCTCACATGCAGGGCCGTAGCTAGACATTGCGGTCATGGGGGGGGGGTACCAGTCAGTCTGCATCAATTGGGACTTTCCCAGCGTCTTGACGGCCCATTTTGCCACTGTATGTATATGTGAGAACACAATGATGATAATAATATATATTCTTTTTAAAAGCTTTTATTTAACTTGGTGTGTTATATTAATAATAATTCTTTAGAGAATTACTTATGGCATGAGGGACTTTGAACCCCAAAACACCCCAATCAGGGGCAGATCCAGCAACTTTTTCAAGAGGGACGATTCCATAAATTGAAAAGAAAAAGAAAAAAAATTGATAAGCCCTCTATACTTTTTTCGAGTAATTTTTTTTATGTTTTATATACCCTTGGTATAAATACATTCTTTAATCAGCCACACCATTTTAATATTTTAAAGAAATTAAACTCCGCTAATTGGGGGGGGGGGGAGACAATATTTCGGACGTATTTTATGGACGACACCTTAGCTTGTTTGTCGAATTTTGTTCTTCCGTTAGCATAATTTCGTGGTCAATATGTAATCCAGTTGTAAGTTCGACAAAAAACCTAAAAGGTATCGTCCATAAAAGACGTTTGAAATTTTGTCGCACCCCCCCTACTTAGGGGAGTTTTAGAGGTAAAGATGCTATAATAAGTAGGTACCCAACAAAAATATAGAAGCGGTTGCGGTTCCTAAAAGCAAGTTCGACCTGTATATTTACAAAATACTGTACAGAACAGACAAAAACGTATTTTTGGCGTTAATAAAGGCGAGAATCGCCTGGGTTAGTTAAATTTACATAGACTTTTAAAAGTATACGTATTTTGTTATACAAGAAGGTACATTAATTTTTTTCGAACTTGCAGATCTGATAGTAATATGGAGGACAAGGAAATTAACCAATTAATTCGTGAGCTAAATATAGAAGAAGATAACAACGCTTTGGAAGCAGAATATGCTGAGTAAGAACTTTAAAACTAGTTTTAAGATTATGTAGAAAGAATTTTTTTATTTAAAACAAACAAAAGATATTAATATTTTTTAGTGTTTATAAAATGTACAAAAAGGGTGAAACTCTAAAGATACTACTAGAAATTTTATATTTGTAGGGGGTGCAGGTACAGGGTCCGCACTTCACATAAATTTAAAACTTGACTGCCACTGGCATGAAGTGGTTGAAAACTGTCGAAAACATTCGTGTGTTTTTATTCGGAATAACTAGGACTTATTTAAATCACAATAATATATTATGTGAATGCCTTCGTGATGTACAGGTAATAAATTATGTGAATGGCATTCGCACAATTTAATTTTTGCAAATTTTCTTTACAAACATTACATTTCTAACCACACTTTTTTTTTATTATTCTTTTAAAAAATACTACCCTTCTAGAATTTTGTTTTCACATTTCTTTGTATTGCTTTATTTAAACAAGTGTTAAGTTATCGACAAGAAGTAAAATGATGCCATTAATAAATCTATGACATATTTGTCGTAGGGTAGGTATGTCTAATTTCAACCTGTTTCTACCTTTCTAGGCAATACAAAAATAAATAAATAATACCATAGATTTGGGTTACGTGACGATTTTCATCTTTGATGCATAGTGGAAATTTTTTAAAGTTTTTAATCATTTCACCATACCGTACATCATACACTACCGTCTTCTACCTGTACTTACTCATAAAGACCTGCGATTAAGTGCAAAAGGGTATCCCAAGGTACCTCACGTTTTGGGTGATTTTAGTTTATCGTAGTTATTTGATGTGATATACTCGTTAAAGTTACTTGGGTCAAAGATACCGTTTTAGATGTATAAAAACTAATGGGCTAAGTTTATTAATTTTAAACATAGTGAGTGAATCATTAAGCCCTTAGTATTGTAGGAGGTAGTAATGTAGTAATAAACTATTTCGGTTATCTCTCCTTGCCTAGATGATTGGAAAATATGATATAATTTATTTTGAGATGTCAACATTGAATCTGGTGTGCATTTTTACAATAATTTTTTCTGTAAATCGCTTACCTCTTCTTTTCATACGTCAATTCAGTTATCACAATGCAATATCACTCTTCAGCAATGCAGCTACCTCTCAAAAGTAAACCAACTCGGGTTTGTCCTAAGTCATCTAAATCTATGGTATTTTATATTAATATTTTGTTTCAGATTTAAATTCAGGTTATGATGGGTAGTTTTATTAAATTACAGATATTATTTGTTTTTCGAATCAGGTTTTCAATAGAGTTGGAAAACAAAATAAATTTTATGCAACATGTAACTAATACATTAAAAGTAGGAACTAGGAACACATAATATAGCTCTGTGGCTTAATTCGACAACAAAACAAAAAATAAAGCAATACAAAAAATTTAATTTTTAGAAATTAACACTAAATCTTGTGAAACTTGTGAAAATATACAATGAATTACTTTACTATGCAGGGATGTGCCCAATGGGGCGAGCCTCCCCCAACCCCAATATTTTAGGAAATTGGAAAAGAGTTGGCAAAATCACTCAAAATTTGGTTAAGTTGGCAAAAGTCGCTAAACTGACAATAAGCAAATTAGACAATTACAAAAAGTTGGTAATTTTTAATTAATTAAGTTGGCAAATTCCCCCCTGGAAAAAGTTGGTTGGGCACGTACCCGTTACTATATAAAACTTTTTATGAAGTTATAGGAAAATGAAATTTAATTTTTTATTTATTTAAATTAATGGATTTCAATTTCATATAACTTGACACAAATTAAGTTTTACATAATATTAAAGTAATTCACTGTAGTTCTATAATATGCTATTATTAGGTCAATAGGACATTATGCAACAAACTAGCAAAGTGACATTCTTTCAAAGGGAAAAAATTAATTTAGTTAGTTGTTCTAAAAGTCTTTAACCCTCCAGTGGTCGCGTGGTCTACGATAGTAGACCATGCTTTTTTAAGCCTTCTTTAAACCGTCATAAAAATTAGTCAATCTTTCAGATCCAGTTTTATTAGTTCTGAAACAGGGCTGGTCTATAAGCGTAAATCACGCGCCTAACGGAGGGTTAAACATTACTGTTTTTTATTAATTAAAATTTTTTTATGATAAAGCATGCAGTTTGTTAGCCGCCGGCTGACAAAGTAGCATCACAACAATATTAAAATAAAACTGATCCTTGCATAGGTAGTAGGTACATAGTAAGGAAATAAAATTTAAAATTTTTGGCTTCTTAATTTAAACATACTAAGTATTTACATTTTTTGAGATAATAGAATTTTCTTTTTTTTATTTTTTACATTACAAGATAAAAAATAATATTTTTCAGAACGAGGATAAAGTTTAATTTCCCCATGCAAAACCCAAGGAAAAACCTTCCCGAGTGATAAAAAGTAAAAATAAAAAAAAATTAATCTCTTTTAGGTATCCTCAATTTCCTATTTTATATTATTCTTTCGTTGCTAGGGAGTGGGCTCTGCTATTGTTTACTTCAGTTATGTGCCCCACTTTAATGTTGCAAGAGGAAAACTTACACTTTCAGGGTTTCTATTCGTCTGGAATAAAAAAAAAATTAGGAAATTTTTGATTTTAAACAAAAATCAGGGCAAATTAAAAAAATTAATAAATAAAATTTAAATAACATTTTTTTTTGATATAATATAAGAATTGTACTACATATGTATGCTTATTTGTATGTTTTGTTGACCCACATTTTTTGAGTTTACAAAGTTTTAAAGGGAAATTTTTCAATTTTGTTATGGAAAACCTGGAAAGGTCAGAAAAATCGTTTTGAAAAATTTAAGGGGGAACCCTGACTTTGGTCTCCAAAAACGGAGAGTTATTATAGCCACTTTACTCCTGTAAATGCAAAAGTTTCATGTTTGTTCTACAATTTTTATATGGACATTTTTTTGTGTGCACACATAATTTTGTAAATAATATGTAGTTATATAAAAAATAGAGAGTTGTTAAAGGGTTAAATAAAGTACATGTTAAAGTACATGTGTTTTTATTAAATTGAAATTTAAAAAACTTTCTAACAAAAAATTAAACCAACAAAAAGAACTGGAAAGCAAAAAATAAAAATTATTTCTTTTTAGTCGTAATAACTAAGCTCCTAAACTAATGTATAAGTAACTAATTTTGAGGCGGCGGTTTATTTGTTTGGCGCAATATATATTTGACGTCACATACGTTACGTTAGGGCACATGTAGTCGTGAGAAGGGTACATTTTTGGAATGTTATTGTTTATCGGTGAAGATTTCACGTTGCATTTCGGTCCTTCCAGCGAAGATAGCACCGCAGGTCAATAAAAGAAATTAGATAATTTGCGTTTAAATCTATAATAAGAATACATCCAATAAACCAACGCATCAGATCGCGACTTTATTTTACTATTTTTCAATTTTTTCCGGTTCATGAACGCAGTCCGGTTATTCATCAAAACAAGTGGAAACAGATTATTTTCTGATTTTTCTGATGCTGTTCATGTCTTGGAAACAAAAGTCTATTTTGTAAGTTTATCATATTAGTAAGTAAGATTTCTTCAATTTTTCGTTATCTTATTAAGATAGTTTAATAAAAAATACTATAAATATGCATCTGAAATAAGCAGTGTTCATTTTATTCATGTTTTATGTGTACTTAATTATTACTTGTCCCACCCGTCAATTATTTAATTTATAAAGAAAATAGAGAGCTTTAATATTCCAGTTACAACATACAAAGGAATTCACTGAACAAACTAGAAGAGTTTGCCTTGATTTGGGAAGCGAAGTAATCAACTCTGGCAGGCGGGTGTCATGGGTGTCCCACCCGTCACACATGGAAAATACATAAATTTTTGGGTATAAACTAAGGCTGGGAATCAAAATCGAATATAATCAACTAATCGAGTATTCGAATATTCGAATATGAATATTTTCTCAACGGCACTATTCAAATTATTCGAATATTCAAATTATTCGAATATTCAAATTATTCGAACGACTATTCGAATAAAAAAATGTTAAACATTCCCAGCTTTACTCTATACGGGGGTGGTTTTGGGGGTTCAACCCCCCCATGGGAGAGCAAGAGGTTAAAAAAAAGGGTCTAAAAATTATTTAATGGAATATAATCAACTAATCGAGTATTCGAATATGAATATTTTCTCAACTGCACTATTCAAATTATTCGAATATTCAAATTATTCGAATGATTATTTTAATATTCGAGTAATTTTAATATTCAAATAATCATTCGAATATTCGAATAATTTGAATATTCTTGTGATTTCTTGAACGAATATTCGAATACAAAAATGTTAAAAATTCCCAGCCTTAGTATAAACAGTATAATATTTATTTTTTCAATAATTTCGGTTGAAATGAACATCTGGCTTTACAATGTTATCATTTTGAAACTGGTTATGTTAATGGTCAGGGAGAAATTAGATAAAGGTTGAGCAAAATTGAGTCAAAATGTCCCATCCGTCACTTTGGAATGACCCATTTTTATGTTGTTTTGATTATTATTTCTTTAAAGTGATTTTCGTTGATTGTTTGGTGCCGACTCAAAATTAGTTACTTATATTAGTTTAGGAGCTTACTTAGTTATTAAGACTTAAGAGCACTCCGGATCACGTGACTTTCTCTGTTTGCGTAGGGAACGTCTAATTCGATTATTATATAAAAAAAGTTAATTTTGCTTTTGCTATTTCATTTTTAAATGTATTTTGAACTGTGGATACTCCTTAAAATTTGAAAAAAAAATTAAATAATTTTTTTTTTACTGAATTTAAATATTATTCGAAATAGTATTGAGTATCCACTGTTTGTCTCTATATATTATTAATAATAGTTCAAATTGTTTACATAAAATAATTGCGTTTATAGCCTACAGAAGTTCCTTTCGTAATCAAAAGGAAGGCGTTTGATTGGCTTTCGACTGAGAAAGTCACGTGATCCGGAGTGCTCTTAAAAGGGTATAGTTTTTATTTTTTGCTTTTCCGTTTTTTTTGTGGCTAAAAACTACTAATTATTATATTATTACCTACGTCTTTTTTGATTACTTTTTAAAATACTTACCTACCTTTAACTCTATTTTTCTACCCTTAGGGGTGAAAATTTTTAAAAAATTTAAATGGGACCAACTTCGAGGTTACCCTATTCAATAAAAAAAGAATCATCAAAATCAGACTACTCTGGAAACTTATGCGTATTTATACAACTTTAACCATATTTTTCTACGTTCAGGGGTGGATTTTTTTTCAAATTTAAATGGGACTAACTTCGAGGTTTAAAACCCTATGAAATAAAAAAAGAATTATGAAAATCGGACTACTCTGTAAAAAGTTATGCGTGGTCATACATAAAAAAAAATACGTGTCGACTTTGAAAACCTCCTTTTCGTAACCAAGGTACGCAAACACAATACAGTGAAATCTGTATAAGCAGGAATTTCTCGGGACGGAAAATATGTTCCGTCTTACGGTGCTCGCTCACTTAGGTCACACCACACGACACCTAGCTACACTTTTGTTGTAGCCTGGTGCTATGGCCTGATGTCTCAAGCTGTCGCGTGGTCTTAGTGTGCGGACTTGCATTTGATTCTATGTAAATCGAGCGAACACCTTTAATGTTCCAATTTCCACTGTCTGATCTTTCGTACTTCGCAGTTCTTACAAGTTAAATTTATTTGATGTTTCAATTCAATCTCGCTTCTAACTTGTGCAATTCGATTTCTCGCATGGGATATAAAAAATATCGTTTCCGTGTTTGCGTTAGACAATTCTTCTTCTAGTGCCATATCTTCTTTAGACGTAGGCGATCTTCCTGGCTAAGACAGGAAGACTTTACTAGGGAAATGTTAATGGGGTGGTTTCCCGTTGCCTTCCCCATGGTCCACAGATCGATTTCGGACTTTTTAGATCACAGCACATATCCGACGCAATCAGGATTAGAACCGCGGTTTCCCGTTCTGTAGTCTATCCGTGTTTGATTTACGCCAGACTGCTGGTCTTGTGACCGAGCGAGCACCTTAAGACGGAACATCGTTTCCGTCCCGAGAAATTCCTGCTTATAGACAGTTACCAGCTAACAAATTAATTTGAAAAAGTAATAATCCTGAACCACGCAGAATTTTCGTGTTAGACAACATGATTCCGACTTGCACTGGCTCACTGTATAATTAAAAAATCTGATTTGGGACAACACATGACTTACCCATTTACTAAATTATGTTTTTGTACTAAAATATTTACTTACCATAGGATAATTATTTACTTGCCCGTTTTAGTACGCGTAAGTAAATCCAAAGAATATTATAATCTTGGTAAAGCACTTACATCGTTAATTTTTTGTAAATAATCAATGGTTCACTTACGATTCAGGCAGTTGAAGAAATAATTTAATTGTTTTCAATAATCATACAAAGTACTTATTACTTGAAATCTTCTCTATGAACTTACTTAGTCAATATTTTTTATATTATATTATTTTTCAGTAAATCAATGGACGAATTGAATAAAGAATGTAAGGAAGCAAATACTTTTGCAAAATTCAAAATTCTCGTTAAATTGATTTTAAAAAGATTTTATGACAATCCAGATTTAGAGGAACATGTTTTTCCAGAAGGTTTAAGCAGAGATTATAGAAAATACATACATATTGCATGTGAAAGTAACAACGGAATAATATCCGAATCATTTGGTGAAGAACCTAATAAGAGAGTTCACATTAAAAGAAATACATTGCAATATGAAAAGGTTTTTGATTTAACATTTGATTCAAAAATTAATAACGCAATTGATGAATGTGTATTTAAAAGTGGTTGCGTTAATACGCAATTATCTATAAATGGAGTTTGCGATATTGATCAAAATGAGAGAATTTTTGGTAGATTATCCACTTGGGCACCACCAAAAGTATTACCAGCTCCTTCTCAAAAATTTCAACAACATAGAACCTCATTACCGGTTTGGAATAAGAGAGAGAAATTTCTACAACTTTTACAGCAATACCAAATAATATTGATTTCTGCCGAAACAGGTTCGGGAAAAACTACACAAATACCACAATATATTTTAGAAAATGCATGCGAAACGGATTCAAAATGTAAAATTATATGTACACAACCCCGTCGAATATCTACAATATCGGTTGCTGAACGTGTTGCTGAGGAAAGAGGAGAAATTCTTGGAGATACGGTTGGGTACCAAATAAAACTAGAATCCAAAATTGGCTTGCAGTCGGCTTTAGTATATTGTACAAATGGAATTCTACTACGAACCTTAATGAGTAATCCTGAGGCAAATTTGCAAAGAATAACTCATTTAATTATTGATGAAATTCACGAACGTGATAAATTTACTGACTTTTTACTGATTTCGTTAAAACAATATCTACATTGTTATCCTAATTTGAAAATTATTTTAATGTCAGCTACAGCCGATGTCGAGTTATTCAAGACTTATTTTCCGACAGCTATAATTCTTAATATACCAGGAAAATTGCATATGATAGATGAATATTTTTTGGGTGATATTTTATATCGGCTTAAATTGCATGATATTAAGTTATCATATATGAAGAAATTTAACAATAATCCAACAGTGAATGAAGAAATGAGTTTTCTAATTGAAAAATGCGTCGAGTGTGGAGACGAAGATTCATTTGCTCAGCTGATGGATTTTTTAGTATTTCAAAATGGTGATATTAATTTTCAAACATCCAAGCAAGGTTTTACTCCTCTCATTGCCGCTGCAATGCATGGAAAAGTTGATGTTGTGTTACAACTTTTGACAATGGGTAAGTTCTTTTTTATTTATTTTAGACTTATTAGTGTTTTTTTTTAAATTGATTTATTGATTTTTTATTTACCAATAATGGTATTTACCAACCAAGTATGGTATTGACTGACTATACGATTTCTATAGTTCCGCCCAACCCCAGTTTATTTCACCGTTCACCGAAGTTTATAAATATAGGCTTGGCAAACCGGGATCTCTAAGAAAGTTCAACTTATTAAAAATATCCTAGCCCAATTTTATTGATTTTTTTAATAACTATAAAATCTTCTGGGCCCATTGAGCGTGTTCGAACTCAAATTTAATGTAACAGACTAGTCGGAAACATGAATTACTAATATTGGAGTCTCGTGGTTATGACTATATAACAGGAGTAGCCAAAATGTCGACCACCCAGTCTAAAGTTTGGCTACCCCTGCTACATAAAGTAGAAGTTTGTGAAAGTTTATATATTTTTAAGGAAGTAGTGATTTGTATAGATTATTATGAGAAAGTGTATATATTTTAGGTGTCGATACTTCAATAGAATCTTGTGAGCAGTATCATTATAGTGCATTAAAATGGGCCAAATTTTATAACAAAAATGAAATAGTAGCTATGCTAGAAGTATGCAATAATGACAAAAAAATCAAAGAAATTGAATATTTAGTTAATTGTTACGAAGAATCGGTTCAAGACGAAGTAGTAGATGTCGATTTAATAGTCAGCATAATTATATACATTCGCCTGGAAGATTCCGTCAATTCCATTTTAATATTTTTACCAGGATATGAAGATATAATTAATTGCCAGGAGAAAATTGTATCTAATACTTTGATTGGAAAAGATGAAATAGAAATTTTTATGCTTCACAGTTGCATGCCCATGTCAATACAGCATAATGTCTTTTCGAAAATAAACAAAAGACAAAAAATTATTTTGTCAACAAATATTGCTGAAACCAGCATCACGATACCTGATGTTGTATATGTTATAGACACTGGACTCACTAAAGAAAAAGCGTACGATTCCGTAAGTAGTAAATTTTCATAGTAAACCATAAACCAAAATGGTGTTGTTTTAGATAACCGGTACGGGTTGTTTGAGAGCTACTTGGATTGCTAAAGCAAACGTTATTCAAAGAGCTGGAAGAGCTGGTCGTACTAGAAAAGGAACCTGTTTCCACACATTTTCTAGTATGCGTTGTGCATCTATGTTACCGAATCAAGTTCCTGAAATATTAAGAGTTCCTCTTCATGATTTGTGTATTCAAACAAAATTATTAGCACCTAAAAATTGTTGTATAGCTGATTACTTACAGCTAGCCATAAACCCGCCATCAAAATCGGCGGTAAAAAGTGCGATTTTGTCTTTAAAAACACTTGGCGCTTTAGATGAACAGGAAGGGCTCACAAATTTAGGAAAACATTTGGTTCAGTTCGCTGTAGATCCACGACTGGGTAAAATGTTAATTTTTGGAGTTATATTCAGATGTTTGGATCCAATATTGACAATTGTTTCGTCCTTGGCCCACCCGGAGCCATTTACATTACCTTTACATTCGAGTAAAAAGTCATTAGCCGCTCAGAAACAACGTGAATTGTCTGAAAATAGTTTAAGTGATCACGTCGTTTTGTTGAAAGCATTTCAATATTGGCAAGAGTATGGAAATGCAAATCATCCAGGTAGTTTTATGAAAGACTTTTTTATTAATGCTTCAACAATGTCGGCTATACACACTACACGGACCCAATTATTATCCCAGTTACGAGCAGCCGGGTTTGTTCAAACGATTCAAAATTTTACCATTCAAGATTTGAATAGGAATTCTGGTAAATGGCATCTTATTAAAGCGGTCATAACGTCTTGTTACTACCCCAATTTAGGGTTTCTGGAAGGAAAGGAAGCCTACACAAAGTATGTAGTTACACAAGAGTTTATTTGTTAACATTTTAATTTTATTGTTTTTTTAGAATGGAGCGTGACGTAAATTTTATGCGAACATCATGTCTAAGTAGATATGAAGCTTCAGAGGCCATTTTTGTTTATAACGAAATTCTGAAATCTGGGAACAGATGCATCATAAAGTGTTCAACACTTATTACACCTGAAATGGTAAGTGGTGAATTTTGTTATTCCTTTTTTTAAATATATCATTCCATATACCCTGCGTTCGGGTATATTGGTAGCTACTTTCGCTACCAAACGCTACCAAACATTTCCATTTTTCCTTCTTTCGAGCTTCCAGTCGCTTCCAAACGCTTTGGATCCGCCCCTTTCAGTCGCTATAAACGCTACAAACATTTTGGTGGGGAGCCAAAGAGTTTGGAAGCGACTGGTAGCTCGAAAGAAGGAAAAAAGAAATGTTTGGTAGCGCTCGGTAGCGAAAGTAGCTTCTCCCCGAACGCAGGGTTAATAATCAATAATAATAATTATTAATGAATGGGATACTTATGCCTTAAGATTCAAATAAAATCTGAAAATTAATAATTTATAGACTTACAAGGGGAGGGGTAACTTTGATCGTCACCGATTTGGACCATTATCAGATACTTTTGGATCATAATTATAACTTCAAGAGGTGAAAATTTAAAAATCTAGAATTCAGCCAATTTAGGGAATATCGATTTTGAAGAAAGAGAAATGTACATAATTCTATAAACATAATATTTTTAAGGCTATATCATACAGATATGGTACCTGGGTAGGCAACCTATTATAAAATATTATGCTTTGATTATAGAATGATGTTTATTTTTCATTCTTCAAAATCGACTTTCTTTAAATTGGCTGAATTTTGAATTTTTAAATTGTCACCTGTTGAAGTTCGAATTATGATCCACACGTATAATGATAATGGTGCAATCGTTGACAACCAAAATTGGCCCTCCTGTTAGATTGTTTTCTCTATGTAGGTAAAGTTTATATCATTTGAGAAAAATAGGAGTGTCAATTTTCTGCGCAGTAGAGGTGGAGAGAGAACGTGCCAGTGCCGTTATGTAATTTTTGTTTCTGCACATTAGCTCCGCCGATTTTTCTCAAATTATATAAACTCTACCTACCCTTCAATTAAATGTACTATTGTATTGACATATTAATCGTTATGAAAAATTCGTGATAAAGTCATAAATGTAAAAATTGTGTAAATGGCATTTGAAGCTTCAAAAAAATGTGCAAAATCGAAGAAAAGGATTAGAAATTTCAATTCAAGTTTTAAATAGGGACTTTGTCATGTCACTTACGACTTAACTGTTTCTTACATATCCAAAATTATATTGTTATCACCCTTTTCCACGCGCACTGACGAATTAATATATGGGAATAAATAATAATCATACTATGCGGGTCCTATGGATTGCCTACCCTACAGGTTGTACCTACCTACATACCATACATAACCTACTATAGTAGTTGTATTTTTCCTTGGTGGTTGAGAGCGGCTAATGTGCAGAAACGAATATTTGTCATTTCGATTCTATGTTTGTGTCAATTTGGTGGAATTGCAAGTCACCGGTTCTCCCTCCATACTTGCCACGTAAGCCCAAGTCACGTGCCAACCACTAAGGAAAAAATTACCTCTACACCATTATTTAAAGTATTATTTCAGAAATGGTCAAGTGTATTTCAGAAAGCGTAATTTGTAATTCAGATTTGTCAGTTGTATATCAGAAAGCATCAGTTGTAATTTAGATTAACAAATTGTATTGCTACTTAGTTAGTTTTATTTGACTACAGATTCATCGAACAACCACATTAATCATGCATTATTAGATGGCTAATGGAGGTCTGATTATACGATAATCACTTGCTCACCATCAATATATCACCATAAATATTAAATAACAATCTCAATGGATTTGAAAGATAATTGTGTAATTTGCCAAGTTTCTATGGCAAAAACGGAAATAATATGATTACTACCATGGTCCTGCTGTTATGGAAGAAAGATTAGTCTACTTGGAAGCAATTATTGATTAGGCAAGAAACACTGTAAGCAGAAGCGATTGTTCTCTTGCAACGCAATACATGTTGCCGCTTTAACAATGGAAGATATGGCAGTAGGGCGTTAAATTCGTTACTAATATAAGTTTAATTTTTTCAATAAATCAATTTCCTTTATATAACTCCCATAGAACCTCTTAATTATTTATACTTCCTATCTTAAATCAGTCTTAAGCTTTCTGAATTACAAATGATCCTTTCCGAAATACAATTAATGCTTTCTGAAATAAACTTAACTAATCTGAATTATATATGACGCTTTCTAAAATACATTTGAATCTAAATCTAAAATACGTTTTCTAATCTAATAAACTAATCTAAATTACAAATTACGCTTTCTGTAATACAATTGACAAATCTGAATTTTAAGTGACGCTTTCTGAAATACAACTTACTAATCTGAAATGCAATTGAATTAACGCTTTACTTACACTTTCTGAAGTATAAGTTAAAAAGTTGTACCTAGTATTTGTTAATCATTGTACCAAACAGTGTTATTTGATACGTCCGTCCATACGTCTGTCCATCTTTAACATTTTTTAATTTTTAGGTTGCACTTCTATGTGGTTATGGCGTAGAAACTAAAGAAGAAAATAAATTAATTATAGATGATTGGCTGTTTATTGGACACAATTATCCCAATTTACCTAAATTTCGCTGTTTAGTGCAAAACATAATTAATTGCCAAATAAGTAACCCAACCTATGCGTTGAATGAGTTCGAATATCATATAATGAACACTTTGAATTATATATTATCTTTAGGAGAAATTATTCATGCAATGCCAACTGTTTCCGGAACTGGACGAACACCAAAAATGTATTTTGGAAAATGTAATAATTTTCGAAACAATTTAAAAAATAATTTTAGTACTGGATGCGATTATAGCTTTAATAATATGAACGTAACCAGAACTACTAATTATAATAATGGAGATATATTTGATAATATTGGAAATTTTGAAGTACCTTCTCCGTTAAGCAATGTGGAAAATAATTTCAGCAGCTCTAGAAATAATTATTATAATCAGAATCCAAATAATAATTGCAATTCTTTAAAAAATAGTATTCATTCACTTGAAAGAGAGTCGAGTCTTAATTTGACGTATTCTCAAAGTGAGTATAGGGATTCTATTCCAAATTGTAATCCTAATTTTAAACCTCAACCAAAGAATAGCGATTATAAAATGTCAGTAGAAAAATCACCAAGTAAGCTGCTTTTAGATGGTATTGGGAGATTTCATCAAGGATGCTCCATTGAATCCAATCACGTAGTAGATAAGTTATTTTTTATAATTAAAGTTAATAGTATTGAAGAATTAAATGCTGGAATGGTTTTTGAAAAATGGTTGTTTTCATCACAAATGTATAATACGATATTATCAACATTTTACGTATGTATTAAGTAATATAATAAATTTTCATTTAGAATTAAATTATAATGTATAAAGCTAATTTTAATATAATTCAATTTTTTTTTAGAACTATAAGATTTACTTATTTTTTTCTATCGTCAATTCTAACAATTTTCAAGGATTTGCTCAAGTGATTAATTTAACAGAAGATAATAATATAAGACATATGTGTAAACTTAATTGGCTTAGCACTAATGCGGTTTCTTTTACAACAATTAAATTGAGGTATGTATTAAACACAATTTTTATAACAATTAAGAGGGGCCTAATAGAGAACTTATGATCCTACACCCTCTGTCTCAAAAATAATGAGAATGGATAAAAAAGAAACACAAATCATTAATTAATTTTGATAAAAATTATTATATTTATTCGAAAATATTCTTCTTCAAAAAAACATGCGAAACATGTTTTTGGATCAAAATTTGCAGTGCGCTCTTAATGTAATTTTATTTCTAGGAACTTGAGAAATACCTTGTGTGATAATTTACTTGTGTATTCCGGCTCAGATGGTCAAGAAATTAATTATACAACTGGAAAACAACTGGGTGATATGTTTTTTGAAAAAACACCAGTTGACAGTCAACCCAAAAGACCGATATTAGGTAGGATTTGAAGAACAATGTTTTAGTGAAATTATAAATGTTAATAGTGTTTGTACATACATTAGCAGGTTGTGAGTGGTGTGAGTTGATGAAATCTTAGTTAACACAGTAACAGTATGAGTTGAGTCAAATATACAAGTAATTACTGTAAATCTTACATATTCAGCATGTATTACCAAATATTTTTAAACCTTATTTCCTGTTTGAATTTCATTAACAACCGGCTAAAAGTGATTAGCTTAAAACCTACCTCATATCAGATTACCCAATTTGGTGATCCCAGTTATAGTGATATTATTTCAAGATCTGTATTGTTTTATTTAAAATTTTCATTTTTTAGAATAAAGTTAAACTTCCATTATACCTTCGACACACTGGTAAGTTAATGATCATTAAGGATTCTTTCAGGCTGAATTTTACGAATCTGATACACATAGGAAAATACTCAAATTGCCATTTATTCTGATATTTATTAAACTATAAGTTAAGCTATTTTAAGAATTAAATTACACGTAAATTTCAGATTTAAAAGGAAGTTAATGATCATTAATTTTTAGTGTGTCGAAGATATAAGACAAACTTCCAAAGTATTAAAAGCGTCTACCTATAGAAAATTTGTTTTATGAAAATATAAATTATCATATTACTACTTACATATTATACATAATTTCGAGGGCTTAGAGGAAGACGAGCGTATCTACAAAATACTAGTTTTGAGATCATTAGTTTTGAGATAAACATACGTGTATGTGGCACTAACAAAAGTGATTTTGAAGTAGATACACACTTTCTTATCTTCAATATCTTTAAACTTGAGAGTTCCGTTGATGTTGCATTATGTAGAGAACATTATGATATATCGAATAACAACGTAACTCAAAATTGGTAAATTTGTAGATACGCTCGTCTTCCTCTAAGCCCTCGATTTGTACTATGCCAGTATTAAATGATGAATGAAAAATAAAATTTCTTTATTTTATTTTATGTACTACTGTTGATGTGTTTCTTGTTGATAAAATACTTATTATTTATATGTACATAAAGCAAAATAGATAAACTCATAATGTATCTCTTTTCATTATTATTATTATTTTCATTCAATATCACTTTTGAAAAGAAAATTTACCCCGTTTCCTGGTCAAAGATAAATTGAAAATTCTAGTAATGTGAAGATAAAATATAATGTAGATTAAAACAATCAATTGATTTGTGTTTAATGTAGTGTAACTCGATAGTAAACATATCAGTATTATTTTAGACCAACTACACTAAAACAATTTTAGAACTAAAATATATTTTATATGTGATACTGATAACTTTATATTATAATATTTTAGTTCTAAAAGTATTTTAGTGCATTTTTAATTAGTTTAAAATACTGATATATTTAAAATAAAAAGTTTATTTTGAAAACCTTTGTAATCAGTTTAGGTATATTATGTAGAATTGAGTAACAAGTTTGTCTAGTGAGGTACAGAATAAATCTAACTATAGAAGTTCTAGTATTTCAATATGTAGAAATCAGTAGAACCATAAAAATCGTATGCAAAATGTTGAGATATGAAGAAATTTGAATAAAGGAAGTTTGTGGTACGGAAGTTCGACAGTATTTAAAAAAGAAATGTTAACATTACTCTTATTTTGATACCCTTATGCATGCATATTGCATGCAAATATTTACAACAAAAATTAATTTATGTTGTTTAGATGATTATTTTGTTATTAAGTTGTTAATTATTTTTGTTATTTACTTTGTATGCAGTATTTATATACAGAATTCCCTTACATATATACAATAGTGTTTTTATTGTAATATAGACATAATAGCATTTGTTAAACTTAAAATATGCAGTATCATTAGGTGTCATGCATAGAGCTTTGTCGACCAATTGAAGTTATGAAAGCTTCTTTGGCTAGTTCATATCTTTTCTGCAGAATTTTAACAAATACCAGGATGTCTACATATGCTAACACATGTTGAATAAACAAAAATTACAAAAACTGTGCAACCGTAAAACTTTTCACATTAAACATGTGAAACTTTTATCAAACAATTGAAAATTTTGCTGGTAAACTTATACAAGGGATTATTGTAATTTCCTTTAAGTTGCCAAGTTTAAGTTAAACAAATTATATTTTATGTTTGTAAATTTTATTTAAAATATTCTACATTATTAAACTTTTTGTTGTGTAAAAAAGTAATATTTGCAATATTTATTTACGGAACAAAAATTAAATTTTTAATAATATAATAATTATTCTACAAATTTTCATTCATCTATGTTTACTTTCATAAATGCCACCTGTTATTACAGATGCCCCTTGTAGTGCTGTTATCATATTTATTTTATTACTAAAAGAAATTAAAAATTATGGAGGTAATTGAACACAATTGAGTCCGTTAGTGTGACGTCACAACGCCTAGAAATAGGCAAACCGTCTAACACGAATTGACTAAGTGGTTTGCGTCCATTTGAAAAAGAACATAACACGAACATGTGCAAACACGACGATCGCATCAAGGAAAGTGTCAACAGTTTCAACATAACCCTATTTAATTCATTTAATTGTTATAAACTTATATTAATTATATAAATAATTCACTATTCTACTAATTATAGTCTACTATTTTATGGTAGAAAGTTCCTTAAGTATTTAAAGTAAACCATTTTTTAAATTTAATTGGTTGCTCTTATTCTGGCGAAAAACCATTAGAATGAATAACATTATAATTAATAGTTTAAAGAATATAAAGACCTTTTAAAACCTTTTTAACGTATAGATTTAAATTTCAGGAAACATACTGCGGTTTTCACCGCTACGGTGTCTTTTTCTTTGAATTATATTTTATTTAAAAAGTGTTAAAAATAATTGTCAAACGTAGAAGGTTTCTCGCTACTGTGAATTCAATCACAATTGTACAATTTATTGTGCACTTCACTCAATTTTTCTCATTTATTCCAGATTTATTTATTCCATAGATGTTTATATAGAAGGCTAGATAACTAACTCGTATACAGAAGTGAAGCCTGGTCCGCCATTTGTCGGGTTGGCAAGGAATGTAAGCAAATGCTTGTTACAGTGTTTGTTTTGTGTGAGTTTATAGGATTATAGATAAATTATTTATGCCAAAAGGCATTGAATTAAATAAATTAGTATAAATTAGTATTATTTGCATATAAATAAAACCTAACCTAGAACAATAAAATATTTTAAATTGTTTTATTGCTGTTATTCTGTATTATTTAATAAATAAATAAATTTAATATTAAATTCCTGCTTGAATACTATAAATTTAACTCATGTTACAACAAGTTACGTACGAAATTATTATGGTTTTGCCAACCCAACAAATGGCCGCCAGGCTTCACTTCTATAACATTGCATGTATTAGGAGTCGCGTATCTAGCCTTCTATATAAACATCTATGATTTATTCCCAATTAAATAGGGTTATGTTGAAACTGTTGACACTTTCCTTGATGCGATCGTCGTGTTTGCACATGTTCGTGTTATGTTCTTTTTCAAATGGACGCAAACCACTTAGTCAATTCGCGTTAGACGGTTTGCCTATTTCTAGGCGTTGTGACGTCACCACTAACGGACTCAATTGCTTGCGTTTAACATGAATGTTGATGAATGAATATGTGAAGCGATTCGTGTCTCACATGGTTTTTTAAAACTTACCATAAATATGTCTCAATTTATTTCATTATTTATTATAAATTTATCATATCATATTATTTCTTAAAACATTTAAAAACATAAACCACATGTAAAATTAAGTTATTTGAATTAAAATATTTTGCTCCATGTAGCAAACGATACCAATCCCTTGGTATTGCTCTCTACTTTGAACGCAAACAACAAAATCAATTGTAATATTTTTGAACTATCAGTTGTAGTTACAACTTTCACCAGAAAAATTTAATAAAAAAAAATTTTAAAATTAATATTAATTTCACGATTTAAAAACTTACCAATATATTTATATTTTAAACTGTGTAAAATGACTCTTAATTATCTTTTGAAGGCAAGAAGCCACACAAAGCAGCAAATTTTTAACATGGTATAAGGAAACACATAATAATATTATGTATTTGTAAGGTAATCATAAATTAGTTTACCTAGTTAAAAAGTTGTGATAAAAATTTTTGATATTGAATTAGAAAACATTTCATGTAAAAGCTAAATTTTGTATTAAAATGGTTCCATTCGACGTATTTAGATAGTTGCAATAAAATTTTATTGTTCCTTAATGTTGTACCTGACGTAAAGATTAATAAATATTTTTATAATTATTAATAGTTAAATTAAAAGAACTGATCTATAATAAGTAGTAAATAATTTTTTATATTTTATTTATATTTTTAAAATAATGTATAATATTTATTACACATTGGTTTGTTAGGTATTTTTATTTTTAATTTGGTAGAATAGTCGGTAATGTACGTTAACTCTTTGAGCGGTATGACTTGTACTGTTGTACCAAAGTGAGCCAGGTAGAGTATCACCATTTTTAATTGTGTCTGGTACCTAGCAGATACATTTTCCAATTATATCGGGAAGTAATTACTTATTATTATATTATCATTAATTTTTAGTTGAGAATTTAAGACTAAACTCACTAATCAAAGAGTTACGTCACATTTTTTATAATTTCAGATTTTTAATGTAAAGCCCAACCAATATAAACTTTCACAAGACGTAGGTGTGCAGTAGAAAAATCCCAGTATTAGTAAAGAGGCTATATTGTTCTTAGACTACTACTCGCTATCTTGCTTCCCCTTCTGTGCATTGATTTGTGAAAGTTTATGTTGGTCTTGCTTTATGTCATTTAATAATTTTGGATTGCTGCGTGTTCCCACAATTCAATATTTCGCCGTTTCTAATAATATTACGTGCTCTCTTGGACATTTGACGTAAGTGACGTAACACAGGTGCCCCCTGAGCTACAGATATACAGTTAGTGGCCACGAAAACTTCATCGGGAATTGGAGGTGTATTGAATATAATAATATGTAGTGTTGTTCCATTCAAGTGCGCCTATCATTAACTACTTAAAAAATTATGTTATATGTGTATATAAAAGTGTATTATATTATAAGCGATAATAAAACATTTATTATCAAAGAGCTGTGTTTGATTACGGAAGAAATACTAGTATTGCAATATTCAAAGTTATAAAAAATATTGTTTAAAATGAATAAAAAAAAATTGAAAGTAAAGAGATTCTTGCGACTGGTGAATACATGAAAATGAAATACAGGGTGGCTCAATTTCGATGTTTCTCATGGGGAACTCTGTAACAATAGGAGATATGGAAAAATGGATGGCGCATCCTCAAACTCTTTTTGAGAAAAACTCGATGGCAAAAGCCGGAATTCTCTATCTTTTTTTGTTTTCGAGTCATAGGCAAAAGTTCGATTATTGATAAATGTCGATATCTCAGTTGTTCTTGAATTTACCGAAAAAAAACTTTCGTTAGATACTTTTTGTAATGGAAATAAAATGGGCTAAAGAGATTTTAAATATCTATGTTAGTTTCTGAGTTGTTTTTTTCAAATAGGAATAGATTTTGGGTTATTAACTTCGCGCAGCCGCGCATGCGCTTTATTATTTTCAGTTTTTTCCCAATTTTTCGCTTAAAACCAAATTTCAGCTTTCTAGGATGTCGGGAAGTTGGTTAAAATAAGCGGCCTCGAAAAAGTCCACTCACACGAACAACGGACAACGCTCATACCAAGTTAAATAAAAGCTTTTAAAAACATTTATAACCCCAAGTAACACCAATGTCCGTTTTGTGCCAGTTTAGTATTGATTTATGACGAATATGTACATATTTTTTCATAACTGAAAAATATGTACCAAAATGGTACCTTAGTGGCACATAACTTTTAGTTCATATTTGCACCGTACTATTTATGTACAGTTTCAATGCATGTATGAAAATATATTATATTTTCATACCGTTTTTTTGAAGCAAATTACTGTAACGAATCAGCATTGAAATTTTATTAACTAAATAATATTTGATTATATGGTATCGTTTCGGTGCTGTAAAAATATTACAATTTTGTTACTATAATTTCATTGTCCAATATGTACAGGTATTTTATTAGTTGCAGGGTACGATTTTCACTTCACCGATTTGATGCATATTAGTAGTTACAATATCAGCATATTATAATTTATAAATTTACTTTAATTATAAAAATTATTTATGATATTTAAATTTATTCAAATCTTATTAAAACATTAAATATATTTGAAATTTTTTTATTACTTGATACTAATAATTAATAATTATGATATTGAAGTAATAATAATTAAAAGATTGTACGTTTTTCTTATAAATGGAACAAATTTCGGTAACACGATGTGGACGCTTTACCGATTATGATCTAAAATGCATTGAAATTTTATTAACTAAAAAATATTTGCATATCGTGTGCGGATTAGGCACCTCGTTTTTATACTAACCGCGTTTTTATTGAATTATTTAAAAATATATTAATTCATTGATGAATAATACTAATTTTAACTTAAATAATTTGATAATTATGATACTACTATTTCTAAAATTTTATTTTAAAGTTATATTTCTAAATTTCACGGACCTGATCTTCTTTAATTCAAAATTGTAAGACGAAAGAAAGTATTTTAAAAACTTTAAGAAATTAAATAAGTTGAAATGTGAAATCATCCCACCGCTGCCACCATTTCTAAAATTTTATTTTAAAGTTATATTTGGGTCATTCCAGCGAAGGAATGACACAGGTCCACAGGTCGAAACAAGAAATTAAAAAATTTTGTATTTAAATCTATAACTAGAGTACAGCCAATAAACCAACTCATCAGATATCGACATTTTTACTATTTTCCATTTTTTTTTCTGCTTTATGAATGTAGCCGTAGTCCGATTTTACATCAAAACAAGCGGAGACAATAGTATATTGTTTGGCAAGGGATGAAACCAGATGATTTCAGACGAGGGTGAATTGCCTTCCCGAGCGAAAGCGAGGGCTGGCATCACCCCGAGTCTGAAATCGTGTTTCATCCCGTGCCCAAACATACTATTTTTCATATTACCTGTAGTGAATCTGAGAGTTTTCATAAAATATAAGAATTATCAGTTGTCACATTAATTGTTTACAATTAATAAATTCAATTCTGACAGGTTTAAAATGAAACCAAAAACTGAGTAAGCGGGCAGAAACTTGACGCTTTCTTTCCTAGGGCAGAAACCAATTTAGTTTCTGACCAACAGTCGCGTTGATCTGCAATTGTCGTGTTTCGACTGTCTCAACATGCAATGAAACTCGTAGTTTCATGACAGGTAATATGAAAACTATTTTATGAGTTTACTGATGCTATTTATGCTTTGCACTAAAAAGTCTATTTTGTCAGTTTATCATATTAATAAGTAAGATTTATTTAATTTCTATTTGTCTTATTAAGAGCAATGTCCAGTGCTACCCCCCTATATAGTGTGAATATTTGTGTTTTATGTCATTTATTTCCAGGACGTTACATAAATTTAAATAATTGCTAGCATTGTAAAATCTTTCAACTTTTTTTTATGTAAAAACGCTAAAAGAAACTGATTTACTTATTTGAACATCGCGTAATTTGAAAACTACGGTTGGACGGGGGGGGGGGAGATTCCCATGTCCTAATTTTCGAATAACATGGTTTTCCAATAAATAAATCAACTTCCTTTAGCGTGTTTATATAAAAAAAGTGTTGAAAGATTTTGTAATGCTAGCAATTATTTAAATTTTTGTAACATTCTGGAAATAAATGACAGAAAACACAAATATTTACACTGTATAGGGGGGTAGCACTGGACATTACTCTTAAGTTAATTTATTAAAAAATACTATAAATATGCATCTAAAATAAGCAGTTTTAATTTTATTCATGTTTGATGTGTACTCAATTATAACTTTGTCCCACCCGTCACAAGCTAAGAGACGCATTTTTATAAAATTTAGAAAAGTTTATTATTTAATTTATATAGAAAATAGAGAGCTTTAATAAATAATAGATAGAGAGAAAATAAATAAGCAGTTGAAACGAGAAGTGAAATCATCCCACCGCTGCCACCGTTTATAAAATTTTATTTTAAAGTCATATTTCTAAATTTCACGGACTAGATCTTCTTTAATTCAAAATTGTAAGATGAAAATAATTTGGAAACTTTAAGAACATAAATAAATTGAAACGTAAAGTGAAATCATCCCACGTGGGATGATTACCTCTAGGTACCTCTAGGTAGGTCTGAAGGTTAACTGGACGCCTACGACAAACAAAGAAAAATCAAATCTAAATCTGACGTGAACTATTTAGCATGAAAGACACGACACTGGCGTGTGTAATTTTTCTACAGGTCTATTTATTAATATTTCGTGTGACAATTATTTTGATTTCAAGTTTTCTAGTGATTCTTAAATTCTGATTTGAATACATGTATCCCTATTAACATTTTAAGAATTACTGGAATTAGCATTATGCGTCTTTTTAAATTAAAAAGGACTTTGTTAAATTTGTCAAATTTAAAAAAAACAACTTAAAATCGTAATTACCTCTGAAGTCGGCAACTACCCTTTATTTTGGAAATTAGGTATATTGAAACAAATTTTTGCATTATTTGTTATTTAGTTTATCCTTGAATTGCATTTCACAATATTCCTCGATGCGGTTCTGCATTTTTATTTTTATGCAATCTTTGACTGCATGCATTTTGTGGGTAGATGGTTGATAATTTGAACGTTTTGGTGTAGGAATATTAGCCTCGCAACTCATACAACAGTGGACGTACCTATTTTTACAACGACTTTATTAAGTGCCAGTGGTTGGCATGGACACTTTTTTTTTTGGGTCCAAAGTGACTATTCTTTCGTGTCAAGTCGTTTGAGTCAAGTGGTCCGGATGTTGTGTAGTGTTTTGAGCTCTTGTATAACATATGAGAGAAGTTCCTTTATGCGCAAACTACTACGCAGATATTGGTGCGCAAGAGTTAACGACCATTGTTTTTGTTTTTGATGACCAGATTTTCACCTTTTGAGCTACACGCTCCGTTGGAAAGCGATTAGAAGCGAGCACCTGTCACCATTATAAGTTGTAAAGCTTATACGAGCGCTTATGTAAATAAGTAAATTTTATCTTTTCAAATTCATATAAACCAACATGTATTTTGGCTTTTGTGTTTCAATTTTGGGTGACCAATAGAAGTTACTGGTCATCTCCGGATTGTGACGGACTCTGGTTTCTGTTTTGGGACAACCCTCTCTCATTAGGGATTGTTGCTCAGAGGGTAGTTTTCGCTTCAATATAAATACGAGTTCTGTTATTATTAGAGACAGGATAGTTAGGCAAAATAAAACCTCAAAAAAGGCAGGCAAAAGGCATTAAAAACAAGCAAAAAGGCAAAATAAAAGGCAAAAAGGTACAAAAAAGGCAAAAACGTTTTTTCAACAAAAATCATACAAATTCAAATTAATTCTCTTTATTTTTGTACCAACTGGTTACCAGAAATTTTTCGATATTATCTACAGCAGCTTAAATTTGTTCTCCTGTCAGTCAAAATTTGTTTGAATGTGGAGAACGATCTCTCCACATCGCAAGACGTGCTAGGGGCAAATTTCAATGAACTTATCTGATCTGGAATTAGCTCTAAATCAATATCGTCATTCGAAATTCCTTGATGTATTTTAGAAATTTCCTGTATAATTTTATACGATGGATTTTTTTATCCAGATTATTACAAGAATCGGATTCTACCGATTAGTAGAATTTGAATTTAAAAATTTAAAATTTTTATAATTAAATGTAACATTTAGAAATTTTTAAATAAAATTAAGAAATAAATTTTAAAAAAGCAAAAAAGAAATATTTTGGTTCAAAATGCACAAAAAAGGCAAAAACAACCGCAAAATAGGTGAAAAAGGCAAAAAAGACTGGAAACCCCCCAAAAAGGCAAAAAAGGCAAAACAAAAAATGAATTTTTGAATAGTACATGCTCTGAAACGGATTTTAAATTGGGTCTGCCTGAAATATTTCAATTTAAAAAAAAAGGCATTTTGCCTAACTATCCTGTCTCTACCAATCACCAATAGACTCTATTACATCCAGAAAAATGCATCGTTTTTGGTGCGTTACTTGAAATCATTTTCAAATGTTAATCTTTCCTTTCAAATAAAAGAATAATTTATTGTGATTAAAATTTAATTTTTTGTGTAAGTTTTTTTAAAAATTAAATATTTCTCTTTGAATAGCTGTCATTCTGTCGCAATTATGCCCCAATCAAGGACTAAATCAACTCATTATATAGGGTGTCCCAGTAACACCGCCTATTTTGAATTTAGCGCCATTTTTTAAGTGTCAGTCTTAGAGTGCTGTTTTTTCCTCATTTTCTCATTTCATTTTCCCTTCTTCTTTCCATTTCGTTTGATGTTTCATTTCTCTCTCTCTACTCGCTCTAGAAACGATAACCCAAATCAACTTTTCGGAGGTTCTCGTTCTATCCTAACCCATCTCACACTTTTATTTTTTAATTTCTAAAAGTTTATTCTTTTCCTTTCTAAAGAAAATTCCATGCTTCTGGACAGTAGACCCACCGGTTTAGGCTGTGCTTTGGAAACTTGAGGGACGTCGACAGTGGGAATCTCGTTAATCCATTCGCGCGCGTCACCACTAATTAGATATTAGGCGATAAATCCCATATTTATGTATATTTTTTTAATAAAGAAAATCCCATGCTTCTAAACGTAGACCCACCGGTTTAGGCTGTGTTTTGGAAAATTGAGGGACGTCGACAGTGGGAATCTCGTTAATCCATTCGCGCGCGTCACCACTAATTAGATATTAGGCGATAAATCCCATATTTATGTATATTTTTTTTAATAAAGAAAATCCATGCTTCTAAACGTAGACCCACCGGTTTAGGCTGTGTTTTGGAAAATTGAGGGACGTCGACAGTGGGAATCTCGTTATTCCGTTCCTGCACGTCACCGCTAATTAGATAATAGGTGATAAATCCCTTTGGGATAGGATTTTCATGAAATCCTTTCTTAGTGCTCACCTAAGTGATAACAGGAACCTCTGTGCAAAATTTCATCGCTAAGGACCCAGTAGTTTGGGCTGTGCGTTGATATATCAGTCAGTCAGTCAGTCAATCAGTCAGTCAGTCAGTCAGTCAGTCAGTCAGTCAGTCAGTCAGTCAGTCAGTCAGTTTATTCTTTTATATATATAGATATAATATAAAATATAAATATAACATTTAGAAATTTTTAAATAAAATTAAGAAATAAATTTTAAAAAAGCAAAAAAGAAATATTTTGGTTCAAAATGCACAAAAAAGGCAAAAACAACCGCAAAATAGGTGAAAAAGGCAAAAAAGACTGGAAACCCCCCAAAAAGGCAAAAAAGGCAAAACAAAAAATGAATTTTTGAATAGTACAATTATGAGACGGTCATTGCCTTGCAGCTAACGCAGTTGGATGCGAATATGGGGCACCGGGTTCAAACCTGGGGAGAGTCAAACTTTCTTATGGCTAGTCTCCGTGCTTCGGAAGGCACGTTAAGCCGGTGGTCCCCTGGGTTAGTGAATTGCTACCATTAACATAAAAAACCAGGATACAGGCACATCTGAAGGCAAGTCTAGCAAGCTACCTGATGGATGTAAAATATTTATATGCTCAAAGTTTCTAACACGTGTTGGGAAATAACAGGCCTTGGCCTACTAGAAGAGAATTCTCTAGAGTCTAGAAGAATTACTTCTAGAAAGAAGAAGAAGAAGAAGAAGAATAGTACATGCTCTGAAACGGATTTTAAATTGGGTCTGCCTGAAATATTTCAAATTTTAAAAAAAGGCATTTTGCCTAACTATCCTGTCTCTAGTTATTATATTTCGATTTCTGTTTGTAATCGTGGAATAAGAATTAAATTATCTATAAAAAAGGTCCTAAATATGATTTTAGGACGTTTGATTCTCGGACGATTGATCCTCGGACGATTCAACATTCAAAATTATAAGCAAACATTATAAATTATAATTATTGTTTTATATAAGGGAATGTCGTAAAGGTTGGGCCGGGTTTCGTTTTTGGTGTGTAATTTTGAAACGGATGGGAATAATGTTAACTTCTATAAATTAATAAAAAGGTATGAGCTTTTGCTACAACTTTGCTGTAGAAAGTTATTTGATATCGCAAAGGAGTCAAAAGTTATAGCTATTTTAATGAAGGCAACTTTTTTAACCGAAAAAAAATTTGCTGTATAGGTTGGGCCACTATCAAAAATCTTAAAAATAAGGCAAAAAATGAAGTAAAACTGCATGGTATTATTATGATTAGAATATTTATTTATTCCAATTTTAATTTTTTGATCGCTGCGACCAATGCATTGAAATCGGTAATTCCACGATCGGTTTTTCGTACGTAGCGTGACATTGCAAAACAATCTAACTAAATAAATAAATGTTTTTTAATTATTATATTTACAATCAAATATTATAAAAATATCATTTAAATGGCATTGCAGTGTCTTGGAATAAAAAAAAAGTGCTGGCTCAACCTATAATACGACATGGGCAATTGCGGACTGCACCGATGGTCAAAGGGTCACATAATCTGACATGTGGATTGCACCGGGTTCGGTTAGGCTAAGTATGTGGACTGCACCGATGGTCAGTAAGTAATCTTTTTTAATTCCATTAAAAGATTGAGGTATTTAATTTACTACAGAGCTATGTAAATAATACAGATTGTATTTACATTTTCTGGTTTTCATTGCTTGATAATGTAAAACTTATAGCAACAATTTATGGGAAACCCTCATTTCATCCATGATTTAGGTTTAGGGGACCGCTAAAAGAGAGATTCACCGGTAGAGCTTAGGTTAGTTAGTTAAAATTTTAGGATTTGCTACCATTCTATTGGTCCATAATTTTTTAAATAAATTTTGATTGGCTTGAATTACACATTTGCGAAAATTTTTTTAGAAGACTGCGCTTATGGATTAGGGGTCGTTCATAAATTACGTCACGCAATTTTAAGCATTATATTCAACCCTCCCCAACTGCACAAAAACCTAGACTTATCTCCAAATATTACGTTATGCACCCTTCAGTAACCTCATATCCCATCTTTCAATATATTTTTTTATTAAGCAAAACCCAAAGAACCGTACCTATTTTTTATTAGGCAAAACAAACATCGTTAGTTAGTTATGTTCTCAAAATGATTTACTTTTTAAACCAATAACAGCAACCGTTAATTTTGAACTTGCTATTGCAGTGCTACCCCCCTATACAGGGGGGTATACCCCGTACCCTTATATTTGTGTTTTATGTCATTTATTTCCAGGACGTTACAAAAATTTAAATAATTGCTAGCATTGCAAGATTTTTCAACTTTTTTTTATGTAAAAACGCTAAAAGAAATTGATTTACTTATTTGAACATCGCGTAATTCGAAAACTACGGTTGGAAGGGGAGGGGGAGACTCCCATGTTCTAATTTTCGAATAACATAGTTTTCTAATAAATAAATCAACTTCCTTTAGCGTGTTTATATAAAAAAGTGTTGAAAGATTTTGTAATGCTAGCAATTATTTAAATTTTTGTAACGTCCTGGAAATAAATGACAGGAAACACAAATATTCACACTGTATAGGGGGGTAGAGACTAGACTAATGTCTAGTGCTACCCCACTAGACATTGCTCTTAACATGTTTGGGAAAATATTGAACTTATTGGATTCCGATTTCATTTAAGCCAAACGTGGTATAGAAAAATTCAAAAAGTAGGTTTGGTCGCAGAATATTAAAACGATCTTTTCGAAATTGGTCAATGATTGCTCTTCTCGTTTGGTTTCCAATATTTACATCCAAACGAAGTTGATGTCGCTTATAGTGAAGATTTAATATCGATAATGCCAGACGATGCACGACTGAACACCTATTCCGATTATATATTTCGAACCTATATTGATGCAGATTCACTTTTTCCATCAAAGCTCTGAGCAGTACGCACATCAAGTATATACCGGAATACGAATGCCTGTGAGTCGTTTTATAACGTATTTAGTTCACATTTTTATAACTCCACCCGCCGATTTACACCTTCTTGGAGATATTAAAAATGATGCAAATTAAAACATACCTAAGAATAAGCAGAGTATTAGCACAGTTAATGCCGTCAGCCCGAGATCTATGATTTTTCCGAACCCGGGCAAGAACTTGACATTGGCACCCCTTTCCTCCAGTATTCGAGTTTAAAGATATCAAAAATCTCACGAAATATAATTTGGTGCTCCCTTGAATTGCCTCGCGGCAGAGGTTAGTCCCCCCCCTAAATCCAGAGCTAAAGCCATTACAGTTATTAAACAAGCCAAATTACAACATTTGATCGACTTGTATTCTGACAAAACTATTGCCAGGATCCAATGGGCAGTGGTAAACTCAGCCGCTTAAGGGTATTTTAATCCTCTCGGATTAAGCTTTGGCTTAATCTGCATAGGTAAACTCAGCCTGGAAGTCTTAATCCGCTTAAGGTATTTTAATCCTCTCGGATTAAGCTTAGGCTTAATAAACTCAGCCTGGTAGTCTTAAGCGGCTAACATAGGCGCAACTAGGGTCAAAAGTTTGGGGGGCTAAAAAAATGTTTTCAAACATTTAAAATAACAAAAAATTGGGATATTTTGGCGGGCTAACTTTAATTTTGGGTGGGGGGGGGTCTAGCCCCCCCCCAGCCCCCCCTAATTGCGCCTATGGCGGCTAAGATTAATCAATACTACCAATTTTATAATAAAATCTTAAAAACGTAGTGTTTTTAAAAATGTTTAAAAATATTGAAGAATTTAACAAGATACGCAACCTAACGAGCAAAAACGTGTCGAAAAAAATGGGTCGAGATGTGGACGTTAGCGTTGATTGGTAGAATAGAATAATTATAAATATTCATTCAATCAACGCTGAAGGATAATCAATGTTAACGTCACCTACATCTCGACCCATTTTTTTTCGACACGTTTTTATTCGTAAGGCTGCATATCTTTTAAGTTCTTCAATCAACAATTTAACAAAGTAATATTATGATATTCTGTAATTTGAAGGTTATTGGCTATATTCAGTTTTGAGTCATCTTTTATAAAAAACAAAAATGAAAAAATTGATAAAAAATATATAGTTATTAGGTACATATTACAGTTATCAACTGATGGTTCGCATTTTGGGCTGACATGCGGGAGCGAGTTTGCTCCGAGCAACATACGTGAGCAAATTTGCAACCGACATAATATATATGTGCGTAATATATGAAATCAAAAGAATTTATATATTGCGCACATTTTGCCCACAAGATTTTTTTAGCTCCGAGCAACATGCACGAGCGCTTTGCTCCGAGCAATAAAAGTAATATATGATATGCTGTAATTTGAAGGTTATTGGCTATATTCAGTTTTAAGTCATCTTTTATAAAAAACAGCTTTCTACGATTATTCGTTTTTGAATTGAACTTGACACAAGCTCAGCGCCTATTGATTTGCCCCCTTAACAAAGTAATATGATATGCTGTCATTTGAAGGTTATATTGGCTATATTCAGTTAACAAAAAAATTAAAAAATATTGAAATATTAAAACTACACTACATTACACTGAATACACCCCATTTCGCCGTCCCTAAAAATTTGGACGCTAACCTAAGGTCCACCGTGGATTGTTAATGGTGCCTTCATTAAAAATAAATCGATTTCTACCACTAACCTAAACTCGCACTGTTCGAGCTCTCTTTTAACGGTCCCCTCATGAAAAAAAATCGTTTTCTAACACTAACCTCGACCGGTGTAATTCTCTTTTCAAGGTCCTTTCATAAAAAAAAATCGTTTCCTAACACTAACCAAAGCTCGACCGGTGAATCTCTCTTCACGGCCCCCCTATTAAAAAAATCGTTTCTTACCACGACTAACCTAACCTCGACCGGTGAATCTCTCTTTTCACGGCCCCCCTATTAAAAAAAAAATCGATTCCTACCACTAACCTAAGCTCGACCGTTGGAACTCTCTGTTCACGGTCCTCTTATTAAAAAAAATCGTTTCCTAGCACTAACCTAAGCTCGACCAGTGGAACTCTCTTTTCACGGTCGTTTCATTAAAAAAAATCGTTTTCTAACACTAACCTAAGCTCGACCGGTGAATCTAGTTTTTAACGGTCCCCTCATTAAAAAAAAATCGTTTCCTTACACTAACATAAGCTCGACCGATGGATCTAGCTTTTCACGGTTCCCTCATTAAAATAAATCATTAGCTAACACTTACCTAAGTTCGGCCAGTGGATCTCTCTTTTCAATGTAATATGCGCTTTTCAATAGCATTATATTTTCCTCGTTGGTTAACTATCTCTTTGACAATTTCCATTGTATGTGATGAACTGTATTTCGGTTTAAACAAACCTTCTAACTAACTTTTAACTTTACTAACTTCTTAGGGCCAGTTGTATAAAAGAGGGTTAACTCGGGGATCAGCTGATCCTGGTTCAAGAGCTGACCCAGGATCGCCGCAAGGTAGATAGATTACAAATAAACCTATCAAGTAAATTTTTTTTATAAAATAAACCTATCAAGTAAATTTATCTACCTTACGTTGATCCTGGGTCAGCTCTTGAACCAGGATCAGCTGATCCCCGAGTTAACCCTCTTTTATACAACTGGCCCTTAGTCCTTACACTACACTACATTATACTAGTACCGTTGCTAGTACTGCGTAAAAGTACCAACCATATGATATTTGGGCCACCCTGTATGGCAATTATTAATTAACTAACCGTCCTAACCTAAGGTAGGTACGGTCCTGGAATAGGCAGCCATCTGATATTTGGGGCCACCCTGTATGGCAAGGCTTAGGTATTTACCGGCTGAGTTTACCTGTGAAGATTAAGGCAGAAAATTTCTAGCAGGCTGAGTTTACCTAGTAGGATTAGTAGCCTTTCTGTTAAGCGGCTGAGTTTACCATCGCCCACCTGTTCATGACATCGGTGGAAGGTGGAATTGTCCTATGGGATTATAGGACCCCTCGACCATCGGTGGAAAAAGGAATCGCCCTAACAAGTAGGGGTGGCAGGTAGGGCAGGCAGGTAGGTGTGGGCGTAAATGCATTGAGTCCAAACGCCTGGTGTTACTAAACCTATTGGATTATTGGATATGTTTTTTAATCGATCAGTCATGATTTTTAACATTTTTTTGAAATAACTCATATTAAATATAATTTAAACAAATTTTTAAACAAATATTTTATATTTTTCGAGAGAAATTAAAAAAATTCAAATTTTGTACTTATTAGATTATTGTTATTACCACTGCACTCTGTAATGGATTTTTATTGAAATCGAGTGAATAGCAAATCTTTTATTTATTTCAATTTTTCGGCAAAAGTGTGGTTAATTCAAATTAATTATAATACCCACGATCGCATGATGACGATGAACGAACGAGAGAATTTTGGGACTCTATGATTATAAGTCCAACCGCCTAACCATTACCCATTATGCTACTATGTACGATCCGTCACGATCGCATGACGACGATGAACGAGCGAGAGAATTTTGGGACTCCAGGATTATGAGTCCAACCGCCTAACCATTACACATTATGCTACTATGTACGATCAGTGTTGCCAATCTAGCGGTTTTCCCGCTAGATCTGACTTGTTTTAAGTTGCTTTAGCGGGAAAAATTTCCATCTAGCGGCTAGCGGGAATTTTAGCTTAATTAAAGACTATCTGACGGGAAATCTGACGGTTTTTAAAAACTGCCGAAAGTCAATCTAAAATTTTTTTTTCTTTTTAAATTTAAAATTTCACCGCCTTCAAATTAGTACACAATCTTACCGCTCTATAAATGACATGGGTTATGTTCAGTGTTGCCAATCTAGCGGTTTTCCCGCTAGATCTGACTTGTTTGAAGTTGCTTTAGCGGGAAAAATTTCCATCTAGCGGCTAGCGGGAATTTTAGCTTAATTAAAGAATATCTGACGGGAAATCTGACGGTTTTTAAAAACTGCCGAAAGTCAATTTAAAATTTTTTTTTCTTTTTAAATTTAAAATTTCACCGCCTTCAAATTAGTACACAATCTTACCGCTCTATAAATGGCATGGGTTATGTTCAGGCTTCAGTTATGTTGGTACTTATTACAAAGAAACTTACAAGCTCGAAGACCACGACGATGTCGATGATTTGTTTTTAGATTTATAAGTGTTTTGTAATATACATTTTTTTTTTTTTTAAATAAAGTAATAAAAAATTGTGTAATTTTATTTTAAAACATCTAATACGCTAATCTTAAATTAATAAAAATGGTATTTCTGGCGGATTTCTGGCGGGTTCGCCGTGTCATCTAGCGGTTTCTAGCTATTTCGTAAAATTGGGATATCTGGCGGGTTTTCTGGCGGGACCGCCGTGTCATCTAGCGGGTTTCTGGCGGGAACACCGTGCCATCTAGCGGTTTCGTAAATTTAAGTGCTGGCAACACTGGTTATGTTGGGTTATGTTCAGTCTTCAGTTATGTTGGTACTTATTACAAAGAAACTTACAAGCTCGAAGACCACGACGATGTCGATGATTTGTTTTTAGATTTATTAGTGTTTTGAAATATACATTTTTTTTTTTTTTAATAAAATAATAAAAAATTGTATAATTTTATTTTAAAACATCTAATACGCTAATCTTAAATTATTAAAAATGGTATTTCTGGCGGATTTCTGGCGGGATCGCCGTGTTATCTAGCGGTTTCTAGCTATTTCGTAAAAATGGGATATCTGGCGGGTTTTCTGGCGGGACCGCCGTGTCATCTAGCGGGTTTCTGGCGGGATCGCCGCGTCATCTAGCGGTTTCGCAAATTTAAGTGCTGGCAACACTGTGTACGATCCGTCACGATCGCATGACGACGATGACCGAGCGAGAGAATCTCGGGACTCCAGGATTATGAGTCCAACCTGATTACCTGAGTCCATAATCCAACCAAATGTTGGTACAAAAAAAATTTAAACACGCTTAATTTCTAAATTGTCTAATCCATTTTTATTATACAAAAACTTAACAAACAAAAATTTAATTTCATATCTTATAATATTATAATTCTTATTTCTTTTGATATCGCCAGGGGGGGCGATGCCCCAGAGTCCTCCCTCACCATCCGCCACTGGTTATGTTATTGTTTACTTTTCTAAATAAATATTGAAACAGCGCCATTTTAAGAAAATCTGTCAACTAAAATACCATTAAAATCAGGGTCTAATATTTTCCTATGAAGTTTCTACACCGTGGTTGTAACTATGATGTTAAGTGTTGTAAACGGGAGTTTCAAAATTCGAGCAATAGAAAAATTCTATTAGAATATATTCGCACTTTTTTAGAGAGGAGCTTCGGTGCATCTGTTGGGTAAACAGAATATATTGTGGTGATATTTTCGACCAGATTGAAATCCAGTTTCGCATTATTATTTATTAATTATAAATTAGCAGAAAATTTGCTATCGAGAAAATTGGTGGAGCATTTATGTTATAATCAGAGTCGAATCATGTTACCATTGACACAAAAGAACACACTTATTTTTGATGTTGGTAAAATCCAGTGATTTGTGATGTGCACCGTGAAATTTATCTGCAAATAAACAAAGTTAGTTGTTTACAATTTGAAATTTAGGCGCGAAAAACTTACCTTTTTGATGTTCAGAATGGCTCAAATTTCGTTTTATTGATTTGGCAATTTGAAGTTTTTCAACATGCAACGGAGCGAGAGTGGGCTCAAGGAGCTGCGACGCGACAGTCAAGCCAAGCAGGCGTGATATTGGTGAGGGTCCACCATAAATGACCGAATTTCGATTTTTCTTGGAAAACCAAGGTGTTTTCCAATTCAGCAATTAGTGCATAGTGACATCTAACGTAGACGAGTGATTTAGATTTATTTGGAAGAAGAATCTTCGAATTGCGGCGTTTTTATAAAAACGCCCATTGAAAAATTTAGTTGCACATCTGGATGAAAAATTTCGTCAGCTCCGCCATTGATGTACGATTTTGGTAATTAATAAAATTACACGCCTATTAATTAGATGAATAGAGAAGAGAATGCGAATTATTTGAAAATAAGATTGGAAAATTTTTGCTTACCTTAAAGTTGAGGTTATGTACAACACTTGTACAAATTTTGGTTCAAAATCTTCAGAGTATTGCCAATAAATTTAATAATACGATTACCGTTTGTTCTTGTCTGGATATCGAGAGAAGAATTTGTAGAAGTCCACGTACTTTCGTTTTTATGAAGATAGTGACTGGATTAATGAATAGCAGGTTGCACGTTCGACAGGTGTCATTTACGGAGGTCAGCGGTTCCCAACAAGTGGATCATAAAGTGCCATCATATTGGTAATTAGAAACTTTGATTTATGTACACCATTTATTGTTGTTAAAAATTTGATTTTGTGTTACACGAAAACACTAAATAGAGACCTGGAGTATTTTGAGGTTTCAATTAAAAATTAAATGTGGATCCGAAGGGTCTCTATTACACAATTTGCACACTTTGCGACCGAGACGAATTTGTTTCGAAATTTCATATGCTCGACCTGTGTTTTTGGTTTATTTTGAATTCAGAATTTTTTTATGAAAATTAAACTGTTCATATTGTGAAACTGGTTTTGATTTATTTTATATGGGGCGAACCACACCCGAGTTTATTAATTTTAATATTGTCGATAAGGACAATAATTTTAAGTTGAGCATTTCATGCAATTTTGTCCTTAAAAGAGGAATCTTTTTGAGCGAATTTAGTGCGGTGTTGAAGCCGCACAACTTTATTACATTATTTTTAACGACCCAAGGAAGAGAGAAATCGAACCCAGCTCTGAGATTTGTCTCTTACAGAAATCAAGTGTGAACTGGCATAAAGCTACCGACGGCACTCTAGGGTAGTGATATTTTCCCAATAAGTCAAGAAATATTTTTAAAAGTTTATGGGTCGGGAAATATCTCTACAATATAGTAGGTATCTGGTAGGTACCAGATAAGAATAAGAAGACAAATAAACCACCAAGAAAAAAGTCCACCACAAAACCACTGCCAACAGAGAGTTATATAAGTTAAGTGATAAGTAACTCAATATTATTAGATAAAAAATAACATGAATTAGAATTAGGTAAACATGTTTGAAATATTAAGGATATATTTTCGTCCATTTGTTAATTAATTTTCTTTCTTTCGGGAGGTGGACTATTAAATACTTGATTGTAAAACTAAACGTTTCGCTAATTTATTTTCAGCTTCGTCAGGAAAAATAAATGTTTGAAATACTTTATTTTGTTTCAATTAGAAATAAAATATTTAATTATAGTTACTAAATTGTAACTTATATTATTTTATGATTCAAGTTAAGGATAAAAAAAATTATTAATTAAATATTCTTACGAGTTAATAATACACAAAAATACACAAAAATAGAAATAAAATAAGCTCATTTATAAATAATAAGTGTTGTCTGTGAATTAAATCAAGTACCCGGTTTTATCCAACTGGTTGGATAAAACCGGATAATTTCTGTTATTAGAAAAAATTAGGTTAAAAGTTCAAAACTACAATAGTCTCGCCACTACTTGCCAACTCATCACGAGCTTTTCACCAAACATTAATTATTTATAATTCATTAAACGTCAAGTAGTAAGTACACGGTTTTGTCCAAATCTACCCTACATTATATTATACTGCGATTTCTATGAGTAGATTATGGTAAATGGTAGGTATACGGTATACTAATATTAGACAACCAATAACGCAGTTCTGTATACTCTGTTTGTAAACAATCGAAAAATATATAATACTTACCTGAGAAATGCCGCACCTGGAAAAGGTAATCGAAGACACCGCTATCTTTGGCTTTCGAGGTGGGTCGAAGCCAGTAACCGACAGGTGCGGCAGTGCATTCTAAATAAAGTTTATTCATGTATAGGATAATCATTAATACTTATATTTTTTGTTTTCTGTGATATTTTAAAAAACAGTATTAAAATTGCTAAAGTTCATGTACAAAGTGCACTTTTCTTTTGAAAGAAAATAAAGTGTTAAGTGTTAATGTGACTTCCAATATGTGCTCGTATAGTTCAAACTAAAATAAATTATATGGATAAAGGATAAACTAAAGATATTTTCTATGTATACAGCAAAAATTTGTGAGTACCTTTTGCTTTGAAATATGCAAAGTAGGTACATACCTATGTAATACTAGTTGGTTGTACAAGAAGTGTACTACTTAATTTACATTTAAGTAGGTACCATATCCATACTTATTTTAAAAGGGTCACGAATCTTGAGAGTAATACTTTTTTAATTAAATAACATCAACTATTAGGGACTATTAAGACCTCTTAGCTGTAGGGACTGTCATGAAAATTAATATTTTTATTATTTCACACGATAGACGTAGCATAACAATATTGAAAAAGAGTTTTATGCAAGAATCTTGTGAAAGTTGTTTCACGTAGACTAAACTGCATTTTACCATGAAGTATGGAATATGTTTTAAACAATATTATTCGTTAACAAAATATAATCATAATCATAAAATTCTTATAATTGTACAAAACATTTTCTGAGATTTATTATAATAATTGTCTAGTTTTACTGAAACCTGATCTGCGTATTTAGCACCAATCTTTAGCTAAGTAAGTAAGATTTTAATGAGGTCCACTTCAACTTATCCTACTTATAATACGGATGCTTGTTTGTAGGTATGTTATTATTTAATCGTATTTACGAAGATCTTGAAATTACTCCGGGAGGTCAAAACTCGGCTTCTGTACTTGCCCTTTTCCAAACAGAAAAAACAATTGAAGACCCTGATGCAAAAAGGGGATAAGTACAAAATATTTAAAAATTATGTTATTGCAGGTTTAGGTTCTAAAATGAGCTTTATGCACTTGGTATAAAGCTGGAATTTTTATTGTTAATAGAAACGGAGTTACCAGTGAAAATCACATGTCTTCCCCTCCCATAAGATGCTGCAACAATGAGCTATTTATTTTTGAAGTTCTGAAGAATTTACAAATTGATATTACACATATCCCCTTCTTGCATCAGAGTCTTCAATTATCGTCAATGAATTACCAAGCAAATTATTAATAGTAACTTATAATGCAGGATAATTTCGGAAAATTTAAAAACAGAATAATTAAGATACTTGTAGCCATAATACGTAGGAAGTAGTATACCTAATACTATTTTAATAATATTATGGAATATACGAGTCCATCAGTCGAACATGAATTGGACAAATTCTTGAAAAATGCTTTTATTCTAATTTTAAATTTATGAAATGAATATAACTTCAAAAGACCACTAAATATATTTAATACCTTGTATAATGTTGAAAAAAATTAATTATCAAAATTTAAAATTCTTAAAGGCTTTAATATAAAAGCGTGGTGCTGTTAATTATGTACACAAACGGAAAAAATTTTTTTAAATATTTTTAAAAATTAAAAACGTTATTTTTTTAAAATACATAATTGAATAGTGATAATTAATTTTTAACAATACGAGATGCCAAATATAATAAGTAGTTGTCTGGTTTGAAATTAATTAATTTAATAAATTGAAATTTAAAACAAACAAATTGTATCTCATATAATATGAAATATGAATAAACTTGGGAAATATTATTTTTAACATTTGAAATTAAGATTAACTTTCAAAACTTTCGGGACAACAATAAGAGGAACTTAACTGTTCATTTATTCATAACTAAACCAGAAAGATAAAGTAAAAGTCTACCAAATTTATTAAATACCAGCAAACCTTATCTAAATATGAAAATATTGAAGATAAATGGAATAAGGGGGTCACCTACTGTGGATAAGCTGATTTTCGGAATTAAATTTGAAGAAACTGTTGAAATGCAGGATTTTTATTATTCAAGTTGAAAGTAACACAAAAATTATGCAAAGAATTTTATTGAAAATTATACAAGTAACAAATCATATTTCGAAATGACTATCAGAAATAAACACATTTTTTACATTTTGTTCTTTATAAATGTGGCCATTGTCGGAAATACTCAAAATAAATAAAATTTGGATTAGAATAAAAAACTTATTTCTTTCAAAATTTAATAACTGAAAAAATGGTGAAGAAATTGGATTAGATCAAAACAAGTAATTTTATATAAAATACTCCTACTAAATTAAAAATCCTATTAATCCTATCTAAAATCCTATTAAATTAAAACTTAAAAGTAATTTATTGCAATACTAAAGAAAATATTTTAACATGGGAAGGATTATTTTACATATAAATCACTTAAGTAAAGTTATCAATAATTTTATAAAATTAAAAGATTCTTATTGCAAAAATAATTCAAGCTGAACAACTGCTAGAAGCGTGTAATTTTTAATAAAGCTGCGAATGAACACAAGAGTTCATCGTAAATACGAGAAGATTTCTTGCAGATGCCACACACAAAAAAATATTGCAGTAAAAATGAAAGCATTGCACTAAAATCAACATTATTTGCTTGTAAAAAGGGCGTAGACATCGAAACTTTTAATTTGAAAGTAGAGCTACTTTCATTTTGAATTCATACTGGCTGTCAATTCGAGAGTAACTACTTTTGTAAATAATATCAAATTTCAAAAGCAGTTGCTCTCAAATCAAATATTAGGTATTTAAATTGAGAGTGGATTTATTTGTTTTTTTAATTGATGCTACTGTTAATTCAAAAGTAGTTACTGTCAAATTAATATTAGTTTATATTCGTTTTAACAATAATCCGACATCAAATTAACAAATAAAACTATTATTTCTTTTTTTAATTATTATATTTTTAAGAAACTAAAACTAAACAAACCAAAACTAAAACTGTTTTTTAATTTTGCGACAGTTTAATAATTAAAATCACTAACACTTTTTACTATTACAGCACGAACTTTGAGGAGCTCCTTCCAAAATTGTAAATTTTTGTTACTTCCTTTTATTTGCACTTTGTCGTTTTGATTTTGAGCTTCAATTATAGTAATATTCCTGCAAAACATAATACAACATCAGACAATTATTTTTATATAAGTTAAAATATGAAGTAAACTTACCGTATGTTCTTTTGGGAAAAGATTTAACGATTTGCTGGGTTAATAAGTCAAATTCCATCTTTGTTAAATTTATATTATTCAATCTCATGCATTCAATAATGATCCAGTCTTCTCTGCAGCAAAGGTTTTCTCAATAAGGTTGCCATTGCGGTCCCGTTGTAAAATGTTTTCTATATTCTATAAACAACTTTATTATAAACAAAAAAATAGTTAAATGTTAAAAATATAAATTTTAAGAAAATACATTCAAAAAATTACTTACTTCAGTGGCTTTCCAATGTTTAAGTTTCCTTTGATTGTGTAATATGAATTATGAAATATTTTCACTTACAAATGGAATGACATCAACAAGCACAGATAAATAGTAGTGCGTATGTTACAAGGTCTGTTATATAAATACAAATTGCAATTTTGCACATTCCATTATAAAATAGTACCTCAAAATGAATATTTATACTTTCAAAACAACATTATAAGTTTTCATTTTCACTTCAAGCCTTTATCAAAAGTATATACTTTTGAAATAATGTTATACCCAACTCATTTTAAAAGTATTCAATTTCAAATAGAAAAATTTACTTTTAATTTAACAATATTTAAATTGAAAGCAGATTTTGAAAGTAGACTTTCTCACGATTCTTTCAAATTAAATGCAATGCTTTTATTATAACAGCAAAACTTTTATTTTCACGTTGAAAGCATAATTATTCATTCTGAAAGTAGATTTTTTTTTCTGTGCAGTAACAACCCGAAGTGTTAGACAAATTTCTAAAGATTATTCACTTCATTGAAGATTCACTGAATTCCATAAAAAGGCTCGTTTAGAATTTGCAAGAATTACCAGTATTACTGGTACGATTTACTCAAAGAAACCGAAAAAACCTTAGCCGTAATCACGCTAGCGGCATACTCATGGTATTGGGAGCATTTAGCTTCCATATGCTACGATTTTATTAACAAGAATGGACTCCGAGAGTTACATTGAAGTTCTAAAATAGGTCTTTTGGAAGAAGTTGGGCTTCTTCTATGAGAAAACTTTACTTTTCAACAGGATAACTCTCCAATACATAGCTCTAGAGTCACCAGGAAATGGTTTAGAAGTAAACGCTCACCCGCTGCAGCGATATTATGCAATGTTTTTCTATCGATTTTATTAAATAGGAATCAAAAATACAAACCTACTACGAATTAGAACCAACAAGGGGAACACTAGCTCCTGTTTTCATGGAAAAGAAGGAATAGTAGGAGAAAATGATAAACATAGTCGACAACATTACCACCCAGTAGCGTAAATAGGATTTGAATTTGGGGGGTGATGAATCTGGTAGGAGACACCACCGGGGGTCTGGGATTTTGGAAATTTTTACTTTTAAATGGAATTTTTGGATTATTATTAGCCTTTGGGGGGTGATTCATCACCCTGATCACCCCCTTATTTACGCCACTGTTACCACCTATAAAGTTATAAGCAAAGAAGCAAGTCATAATCTATAAATCACTATATTATATAGTAACCAATTTATATCATTACATTAGCATTTTAATCGCAAGAAATTGATGATAATATACACGTATAGTCTGTTTTTTTAAGAAACGAGTAAAACATTTCTATTCCACGTGGATAACTTGAATGTTAACGAATGAAATTGCTTAAAATTTTATTTCAACCTTGAATAGGGTTCAACCTTGTTTGAAATTTAATTTTAACCAATTTCATTGGTTAACATTCACGTTATCCACGTGGAATAGAAATTTTTTACTCGTTTCTTAAAAAAAACAGACAAAAATGTGAACAACTGCATTTACTTGGGCAAATTGGGCCATAAAGTCAAGCGTTGGAAAAAATATCCAAGATGCTGAATAAGCTGAATCCAAGAAAACTAAAAGCCAGAATATAGGACTTCCCGAATGATGCAGATATCTTTACTATAGTACCGTAAGCATCAGTGACATATTATTATAGAGCAATAAGAGAAAAATGCTTGTTACAATTTTACGAGATAGGAAACGATTACGATAAATTAGAATTGATTGGTGTAAAAACATGAATTACGGATATATCGTAGTATATAGAATGTCTGGAGATATTTGGTTTTTTATTGCTTCGACTTTATAATAGTTTTAGAATAGCATAACGGTTCACTTCAGATGTTCTGCACGTGGCAAAACTTATCTACATACAAAGAGATTTAATTTAGTAAATATCTTTTCTTTTCTTAATATTCGTAATTATTTTACTCTTGCGGCTCTCAAGTGGTACATCCGCCAATGAGCAGAAGATTAATCAGAATTATTAACTGGAGACAAGTTATAATAAAAAGGGTGTCGGATAACTGCCAAGTGATAGGTAGATGATATTACAGATGTAACTAGAACATAGTTGATGACAAAAACGCATAGTAGAGAACAATGCAGAAAAAATCGAAGGACTATGTCCAACATTAGAATAAAAGAATCTGAATAATAATAAGAAGAAAATACATTAACAAAACCTTTTCTGCCATTTGAAATCTTGTAAAAATTTAAGAAAAACTTCACAAGCAAGGATGGAAAAACTACCCCTGTTCCTAAAGAATCTGAAATCGTAAAACTGCGTTTAGACATTCTTCAGACGCGTTTATATGTTCACCTGCATTTTATACAAATAATTGTTATACTGATTTATGTAAATTGTTGAAACGCGTTTAACCTCTCAACACAACTTTATAATTTCTACATGAAAAAAAGTAGTACTACATCTATTTCCTCATCATCTACTTCACGGTTTAGGCGTGTTTCGATTCTATAGTTGCCATCTTGTTAGTCCCACATCTCTTTTTCTTCTTAGTTTGTCCTGTAGCATTTTTCTGGATAATCTTGCAAAAGCCATTTTTTGGAGGTGGTATTCTTGCTATTTTGTTTGTGTTGAGATATTGTGTCTTGCAGCGGCATTGTTTTCAACTCTTCCCGTATATATTGGTTTCGGATTTTTGTTCCTGATCTATTTTGAATTTATGCACATCAGGTCATCGTTAATTTCCTGTTTAATGCATTTTCGTTTTTAATTCTCCCCACAAAAATTTAATTCAGTTGAGCGTGCAAGCTTTTGGTACGATTTCTTATATAATTTTTTGATTAATTAAAAAACATGCAAAATAGCCTTTCTGTGCTGGTGTAAAAGAAGGGGTAGTACCCTGTAAATTAAAAAATTGTTCAAGCAGTAGCCAATTTTTGTTTAATATTTGTGTAAATCAAGTTCGTCAGCTCAATGTATGGCATAAGTAGAAAATCTGTATCTAAAAAAAGGAGTTTCGGTACCATACAGTACCAGCCGAAAATAAACATTTTCTAGTCTGAACCGGAAAGTAAAATTGAGTAAAATTAAAACATATTCTTAATTTTCTTGTATCTACACCAATTCGGTACTTTAGAGAAAAATGGATTTTAATAAATAGAATAAAATTTCAAGAACAGGGTGTGATTTTAGTTATAAAGCCATCCTCATTTCAAGACGTCCAATCTGTCCTATGAGATGTCCTATCTCAGTTAGATAGGACATTTTAAACTAGCATTAGGTATCCCTTCGGAGGTAGGACAATTTTTATTAGCAAATTTTCGACCTAAACGGGAAAATTAAGAATTCTAAGTTTGTGCATTAGATAGATATTGGTATGCTCTACCAAAAAATGCTTCTAACTCAATATCGAAAAATTTGTAATTTGTAGATGGGTCGTTTTAACTATGGTCGGGTACAGTTCGTCGCAGCCGTTTCGCCGCAGCTGTTTCGGCGCAGCCGTTTCGGCGCGAGTACAGTTCGACGCAGACCCGGTTCGGCGCGAGTACAGTTCGGCGCAGGACATTTTAGCGGTGTAATTTAACGATAATACGGCATAAGTACTGTTTCAAAAACAGCTTAATAAAAGAAGAACAACTTTACCCTGAATGTGGTCCCTAAAAATGGCAACATGTATTTTTTTAATATTTTCACAATCTGCAGGTTTCTCTCTATACAGTTCAAATTTTCATCAAGTTACATAACAAAATATTCAAGATAATACCAGATTTAAACAAACAATGTGTACGCAGAAGTTCATCATTAGTTGCTTTTTTTATTTGATTTGGTGATAATTGATGGCATGCTAAAATTAATTTTGTTTTTTTGCGTAAACCACTGTTTTTAAATAACACCATAAAAAAAAGTCATCAAAAAGTTCATAGCACTCTACATACTCGTACCTGTGGTTAATAATAATAATGAATAAATTTTTATTGTTTGTTTAAATCTTGTATTTTCTCGAATATTTTCTTATGTAATTTTGTGAAAATTTTATATGTATTTATAGAGAAAAAACTGCAGATTGCGAAAATGTTAAAAAAAAGACATGTTGATGCCATTTGAAGAAAAAATTTAATGTTCACTTCCAGTTGAGTTTGAAATATAAAGAAATATCTCTTTATTTTTATTTAAACTCTTTTTTGTATCTAGTAAGATATAAGAATTATTCACAGTTATACTACTATCGGTGAACACACTGTACATAGAGTGAAAAGTAACATTACATTATTTCTAAATCCCATTTTTAGGACCACATTCAGGGTGAAGTTTTTCTTCTTTTATTAAATTATTTTTGAAGCAGTACTTAATAATATGCAGTATTATCGTTAAATTTCTACGCTAAAATATCCTGCGCCGAACTCTACACGCGCCGAACCGGGTGTGCGCCGAACTGTACTCGCGCCGAAACGGGTCTGCGCCGAACTGTACTCGCGCCGAACCGGGTTTGCGCCGAACCGGCTGCGCCGAACCAGCTGCACCGAACCAGCTGCGCCGAAACGGCGGCGCCAAACTGATCCAATCCCTTTTAACTATATAGCAGGTTATTAGCACTTTTGAACGTTTATTTTTGTTTGCTTTTAACAAACAGGGGAATTGAACCCACAAGCCCACAACTACTTATTCGTAGTTGCTTCCGTTTCACTCCATGTCCACAAGGCTGCTAGATTTTATTTGTAATTTTATATCTATTAATAATAAAATTGAATGGATCGACTCAAGTTTAAAGAAGTCACTAAAATCATTTTTTCTTACTGAAGTCAGTAAGGAAATGGTTACCTTATATAGTTCAACCACCCTTGGTGCTCAAAATTTTCTCTTTTTCTAAAGTGACCCTTCGTTTTGCTTCATTAAACTTTGTCGTTCTGTTCACCTAGATATTATGTAACAAGATATTTATTAATAATTTATGTCGTAACGGTAATACAAAATGTACAATTATTGGATTAGTAATATTGAACTAATAGAGGAGATTCGTTCGTCTATTTTTGTTGATTTAAAATAAATTAGTTAATATAACTAATTATTTTCTACGATTTTTGAATAATTATTAATTTATTTACTAATTATAGGTGCACTTCTGATAAGTTTTTGTACTGGCCGAGTAGAGCAGTTTTTGGACTTGATACAATTTTTTACTATTTTGAACAGTAAAAGTCAACCGTAAAATATGGTGGATTACTGTATTAACCCTTCACTGCATCGTGATGTTTATAAACAACATAAATTTAAATCACCTGTAAAAATTTAAACTTTTGGATTTATTTGAACTTTTTTCTTTAAACAATGCCACGATATATCTGAGATTCTTGCTATCACATGCAAAAGGTATAAATTTCAAAAGATAAGCAGATTTCAGCAGATTACTCTTTCGAAGTCGTGAATCTAATGTTCTTGCTTGTTAATGCATATTTCGCTCCGTATTAATTTATTAATTATTTTCGTTTTAAATTGTTTTTTTTTATTGTTGTGAAGTGATATTTAGTTTAGAAAGGTATTGATTAACACATTTATTTAATTTATTTGTAAATTAGTCCAAAAGAAAAAATTTTATAGCAAATAACATAATTAGAAAAAAACATCATTTTATTCGATAAAAAAAATTCCTTGCAAGAAATATTTTTTTTAATATTTTTCCATATATCAGGAAACCACAATAAACAAAATATACTTTTTTTAAGGCAAAAAAAAATGTCATGCAGTGAAGGGTTAAAAACCCGCTGCTTGTAGAAAGTGAGCACGAAATTACCATTTATACATTGAAAAAAATTAAAATGTATAATTGTATGTATAATTTATTGCCATCGTTTGATCTAAAACATTCATAAAAGTACGAAACTGATTCTCTATTATTGCTGTTTTCGACAAAGCACACTTAACCTAGTTACCAGTATTTGTATAACGGTATAAAGTTTTAAGTTATCTATCATAATAATTCATAACGAAGATATACTATGTACCCAGCGATATATCGGTACGATATTGGTCATTTCAAAATTCCTCCAATTAGTGTCACATATGAACATGTAATAAATTAATAACTGTGGAAATATATAGCCTTTTTTCACTTTCAAGTTTAAACTGCATGGCCTGAAAAAAGGTTAATTTCTGGAATATTTTTCTTGAAAACAGTTAATTTTATTGGTTTCTAAATTTTTTATTAACAATAAGTATGTACAATGAGGAACATAAACATTTTTTTTTAATTTGTGAAAAACACACCATTATTTATAGCAGTCAATCACCAATGATTTTTGGGGTGTCAATAATTTTTCATAATTGGGTGCTCGAAAACCAATATTTTTATCATTATTATAATATACGTATTATAATTTAATTTATTTAACTGGTCTAATTGTTTAAAATATACCAATTAATTTATTATCACGAGTTAACAACTAACCACATCAAAATCATAAACTGTTAACCAGATTTTAAAAAAATGAACAATTACGAAATAAAGTCCATCAATATGCTATTTTCGTGCTGTTTTTATGTGATTTTTATGGGAAAACATTCTTCTTCGTATTGCTTCTTGACAGAAGCGTCGTGACCTTTAACAATGCTTGTTAAAGGCTTTCATGGCAGATTACACCTAGGTGGTTTGCCATTGCCTTCCGAGGGGAGGTACGGTCAGAAGAAAGTTCTTACTTCACTCAGATTCGAACCGGGTGATTAGCGTTCATAGTTCGCGTGAACGCTATGCTCCGACCGCCTCCTATGGGAAAACCTAGGAGCATATTAATAATTGTATCAAAAAATGAATTAAATTTGTCGATCCATTTTCGAGATACAGTTTTCATCGCAACGAAGGGTATGGTTGATGTAGATTACCATAAACAGTAAAATATATTTTTGAATAACAAAATATTATAACAATTAAAAATTATTAATTTATTAAAATAAATAAAATTAACTATTTTTGAGATAAAAAGTTCTGCAATTTGACTTTCTTCGGCGTGCCTCTTTAACACTTTATAGTTTATAGGATACTGGTACATATATGTACCACTAGATGTACAGCTCAATGCAGTATTGCATTGAATATCAATCTTATGTTACCCAAGGGGGTCTACTAACGTTACCTGGTTCATATTATATGTACAAATTTTTATATATAGCGACATCCTACACAAGAAAAGGTGATATGTGGTATACCATTGTACCTTTGTAGATATGTGTACCAGTGAAATGCATGTAATATATTATCTTAAAATGCTCTAGGGCAGTGATGGCGAACCTATGGCACGTGTGCCATTGATGGCACGCGACACAATATTTTGGGCACGCCACCGATAAAAAAATACACTATTAAATATTATATTTAATTATCTGATGGCACGTCTATGGCCTCATTAAACATTTCTTTAGAAAAAATGGCACGTTGATACATAAAGGTTCGCCTCTGCATATTATGTACCACCTATTTTCAAAAAATCTAAAGCAAAATTTTGAAATTTCGACATTCAAGAATTGTATTTTCCTTGATCAATAAGTGTTATACATAAGTGAAAAAAAAAAAACAATTATTTTAGGTCCCAGGGTTTTGCCCTATAAAGGGTTAAACTCATTTTACTATAATTTTGTAACATAAAACCAATTCATCAAGATTCTTCGTAGAGAACAATTAAACTATTTTTTAATAAAAGATAAAATCAATGTCACTTTTGCTTGTTATGTTACTTAAAGAAAAGTTTCCACCAAATCCAAGATTCGAACTCGGCCTTTTGGCGAGCGATATCCATTTGACCACATCAGGCGAACTATTCGAAATGCAATAGTGCGACATCTAAAACTGCATTTGTGAGCTTTACATTTGACCAGTGGATCTTAAAAATGAAATTTTTTGTGATAAATATGTATCTAAACATGATAAATTACAATTGATCTGTATTGGTTATTTATAAATACCTCATTTACACTCAATTTGCGTTGTCTAAATTTTCGATAGCAAACTATCAACTAAAGCAAAATCGGCCTCATTCATTATGTTCTAGGCCTCCTAAGCCTCTCCTAAGACTTTTCTGAGCCTCTCTGTAATCATGCTTCAATATTTAAATATTGAATTGAAGTATAGACATAATTTCTATGTATAAATAAAACAGGGTTCATACAAAAAACAGAAATTATAACCAAAAATGGAAAAAATTAGCAAAATGATTTCTTATATTTATTACAAAAAATATTAGGATGTGATATAATGCTTTTATATTATATAAACACCCATCATTTCATAATGACAGCTTATTTGTTTTATTTGGCGTCTCCAATATCATAATAATATTGGATTGAAATTGTTTTGATTGCATTTATGCATATACCGGGTGACCGGCCGCCGATGTGAACATAGGCAAATAACATAGGAAATAGATTTTTTTAAATTCCTGCTTCCCATTATAACGGATTAGAATGAAAAGAGTATCAATTTAAAGAGGTTTATTTTCCGCGTCTAAAGACACCCAATCACTTGATGGTTTGTTCTTTGATCACTGTTAAAAACTCAAAATAAAATGACAAAGTAGCACTTTTAAATAGATATTAGATGCCTTGTTTAATTCATTGCAATTGTTTTTGTTTGAAAACTAATTTTAAACGTAATTTTGACAGTTCAACCATCCAAAGCAGGTCTGATTTTTAGAAAATCACTTATTTGAATTCTACATTTTTAACAATATTAAAGAACAAAACATCAAGTGTTGGGTGTCTTTAGACGCGGAAAATAAAACTCTTTCAATTGATATCTTTTTCATTCTTATCCGTTTCGATGGGAAGCAGGAATTAAAGAAAAATTAATTTCCTATGTTCACATCGGCGGCCGGTCACCCGGTATATGGGCTTACTGCAAAAATTGACCAAGTCCATATTAGGACCTTCAAGAACTGCACTGCATGGTCAGTTTTTAATTCTCTTTTTTAGGCTTGATTTTAGTTAAAAATTAAAAAGAATAATGGGATTAAATTATTCGGCTTTCGGCCCCACTGGTGAGATTTTTTTTTAAATTTTAACTAAAATTTTATCCTAAAAATGAGAATTAAAATCTGACCATGCAGTGCAGTCCTTATAGGTCGTAATATAGACTTGGTCAGTTTTTGCAGTAAGCCCACGATATATTGTTTTACCTATCTAATTTATAAAAAAATTTCATTCAAAATTTCTGGGTGTAAAGCAGATTTTTTATGCACTTCTTCTTCGCTTCATGGCTGTTTCCTGTTCCGGCACGCATCTTTTCCTCGGTCGGCCTATGCTTCTTCTTTCTGGTGGTTTATATTTTCGGACAGCTAGTGGCAGCCCTTCTGTTGTCATTCGTTCCAGATGATCAATCCATCTTCTATTGTTGTTGTTTTTATTTTGATTTTTTATCCTATGTACATTTAGTTCTTCTCTAATGTCTTCGTTTCTGTCCTCTCTTGTACATCCCTTGGTTGCTCTCAAGAATCTCATTTCGCTGACTTGCATTATACCTACGTCTTTGAATGTTAGTATCCAGATGCACTAATGCTTAAAAAGACTCACAAAGTTAAACATATCAATAACTACAAATAATATTATTATTATATTATGTACTTACATAGATATTTAATTGACTAATATATTTGTAATAACGTAATAGTAAATTATTAGTAATAATAAAGTAGGTTAACTAATTATTAAGCTTTTTTGTTTACATGCTAGTTATTAATTGCAAGCTATTTGTTGTCTTTTACAATATCCGTCATGTAATGAATTTTAATAAGCTATGTTTTAGTAGTATGCACTTTATTGATTTAACGTCATTTGTAATGTACCTAATCTAATTACATACTTTTACAACCATTTTAACTATTTAAAACTATTAATTATTTTCTGTCAAATTTAACTTAGATTCCGGAAACAATAATTCTGAAATGTACTTTCTTATTAAAAATACTTATGTAGGGGAAAGGGACATAAAATGACGAAGTGGGTAAGTCGACGAATTGGCTAAATTTAAATAATTCTGATAGGTGGTGCAACATAATATTGCAAGAAAACGTGGCCTTACCAGTACACCTCTAAAAGTCAACCACCAAAATTCAATCTGAAACTGTATCGTCATTTTAATTGAAAATTAACCTAAACCGTGCAACTTGTAAAATCGAGTGCTCAGAAAATAGGGTTTATCATTTTTTGGATAAGAATTGAACTTAATTTACTGATTGTACAAGATGAACTATTGTTTTTTTGCATAACTTTATGTAATTTGGTTTCTAATATCATGACTTAAACCAAAATAATCATCATGATATTTTGTTTTTTAAAACAAAAACAAATAGTAGTTTTCATCACAAGGACGTAAAACGCCATTTTACGAGCGAGGAGCGAAATTTGTGACCCAAGGCGGAGCGTTAGCGGAGCCGCGGGGAACAACCGCTCCCGAGGTCGTAAAAGCGTTTTACGGCCGCCCTGGTGAAAACTGGTTTTCGTTATGACGGAACCACATCATCAAATTTTTTTATTTTGAAAAATTTGATAAAATTTTCTAAGTCCAAAATTCATTGCAGGACGTAAAATATGAAAAAGTACCTACTATGAACTTTTCCACTTTTTTAGAGGGGAGAAAAACAGACAAAAGTGCCTGCCGGTAACTTATTTTGTGTTTACGCAGGGTCAAAAAAAATCGTAACAATTTTTTTAGTAGGACGTAAAATCGCACTTTTCGTACCTCAAATGAGGGATGAAAAGTCCACTTTCCGCGACCTGAATAACGAAAAAATTTAATCAAGCATTCCGATAAGTTCATATAAGTCTTACGATGGTCTTGCGTATTTCTAGCCGTAAAATTTGTAATCCCTATTTTAAAAAAACAAATTTAACCTTGAATGACCTTAAACTCTTCCACCCAAAGTCAATGTGACTTATTACTAGATATTTGAAAGTTTCAAGTTAAAAAAATGATATCAACCCTGTATATCAACTCACCACAATCCAACAATCCATCATGTTCTAAGAATGATTCAGATTATTTGGATTGTGGTGAATTGATTTATAATTTCTTACAGTAATATTGGTCTACAGGGGAAATTCTACGGTAATACGTAGATAATTTCGTTAAAATGATGCTTTAGTAAATTCTTCTAATTTAGTTTCGGATCTGAAGATATCCCCAATATATGCTTTTGTGATTATGGTTGTGTTGGAGGGCATATCATTTACCTTTTGATCATATGACCAAATACCCTCACTTTCTATAAAATCAATTTTATAAAATTTAAATTTTTGAACACATAGATCCTACTCGTAGTATTTACATTATCTGTTGAAGTACTTATTTTTTATAAGAGACATGTGTACCCCGTATACATGCAGTCGTTAGGTCGATCTAACGGTATAGAATATAGATCGACCCGAGTTAGACCGAGCTAAAAACGTGGGCTAGGAGGTTACTTTTGTCAAAAGTCTTAAAAGTATTTAAGTGTTTGTGATACTATATCAATTTAAATAAATTTAGGTGGTTCTGAGACAATTTGATGAAATTCGTTGAAATTTTAATTATCATTATTAATTTCACGAGTTCCAAACAGATTAAATAATATTTCTTTTGTCTACTAAGAAATCAATGTAATATTTTTAATTTATTTTATTATATTGTTATTAATTATAATATATTTTCATACAATCTTCAATAATTCTTTATTTTATGTAATATTTAATAGATAAAGTAGATCTGTGTTTAACATTAAATTTATTGTTGTAGGTCGATTGAATGGAGACAAGAAATCTTAAAACGTGCTTGGTGCTCCTTGGACTTTTTCAAACAATAAGTGCCAATATAGGTAAGTTATATATTTGTTTAAAGAGAATTAGTTTGTTTATCTGCTTCCTTCTGAATTGATTTCTTAGTTGAGTCGATATCAAACTGCAGCATAATTACAAGATATATAGTAATTGCTGCACATATCTACAACAGCATAAAAATTAAAATATTAATAATAGGTAATATTATTTCAAATATTATTACCGAATGCAGTAGCGAGAAATCTACATTGAACAATCTACACGCTGATATTTCTAGTTTGTCGTGCATTAAGTGAAGAGATGTTGATATTACCTAAAAAATAAAATATCCGTTATTACCTACTAGTAATCGATATATTTCCAATAAATAATAATAATAATAATATATTCAATAGTAATAAATTAAACAATTTCAACAAAAGAAAAAGGAAGAACGATAATTTTACTTCTATATTTTTAATAACAATAAAAGTAAATATTATCCAACAAAAATTGAAGCTCATTTGGGTTCTAATGAAGTTCTAACGCTTGACACCAATTTCACCCAAACAGTTGACGACATGCACCTCTAAGTATTTTGGGTTGGATATTTCGTTCATTTTTTTATTGGCCCAACAGGCGACTGAGAAATTCGAATCCACAACTACTACTTATTCGTAGTAGGCAGTTGTCGTTAAAAATTTTAATTTACATAAACATTTTTACTTAATTATGTTGGACTGACACTAAAATTATTTGAATTTTATAGGGTCAAAATATGTCTAAACTCTAAACTATTTAGCCCAGTGAATTTAAACTTTAAAGTGACATTTTTGAAAATGCAAAATTCTTACCAAGTTCCGAGAATCTACTTTTTCTGGATGTATTCGAATGCCATGCAATAGTTCCTTGCTGTAATTTGCCTTAAATTGAAAAACAAATTTAAAATTGAATTTAAACAATGCAAAAAAATTATTTACCTCATAACACATTAACGTAGTGTATCGAACAATACAGAACAATTCAAATGTTGCAAAAATTAATAATTGCAGTGAATTGTATAATAAAAATTGACTTCCTTCATCTATATATTTATTAAAAGTAATTACGTAGATAAACGAATAAGCTTCAGTAAGAAAAATGACAAAGTTTAGACCAGTGTATGTAAGAAGTAAAAAAGAATAATAAGTATTTATGGATCTTGCAATTTTAGTAAGTTTTTTGTGTTCTTCTTTAATGACATCAATTTCGTCAGCAAATAGACTTTCATTAACTGGATACTTTTCTATTAGCATGGATTCATTCATTTTTACTTTCAATAATTGGTTCAATATTTTAAATCTTTCTCGTACCGTGGCAGTCCATGCAAAATAGCGAAGCTTTATAGCAGAATTAATGTGGAATGATATTATAAATGCAATTAGTTCATATATGGCATATTTTTCAAGAACAATTGAAATTGTTGTAACAACAAGTAAATACATTTCAGATATAAGAAGTATTAATACAGTGGAGTATTTCCATAGCATATAATTTGAATTTAATAATGAACTCCTTAGTCCCAATTTCTTCAACTTATTATCAATTTCCACAATACCACTTGATATGGAAATATATTTGTTTGCATTAACTTGACACACTAATAAAGCACAAGCAGTTGTTATATTGGTTCCGTGTGTATATAGACTTCTAATGAAGCTAATTATTGCCGATGTTTGTAGTGATGTGTCGAATATATTAAAATTTTCTAAAATGCTTAAAACATACAATGACAACACTATAACAACGTACACAAAAGTTTGAAGTATTTGAATTGAGTTTTTTGAATATCCTCCATCTTTATTATATATTACACACAATGTTCCCGTTGCAATTGATAGATAATATATGGGTTTTGCTGCTGAAAATGTATTTTCAAATAATCTCATTGTAGATATTATCCAAACTAAAAATTAAACATAAATAATTATTTTCAATTCTCCATTACGCTTTGATTAATCCCTTGAGTGGTACGAATTTTGTGCCGCAAGCTTACTCACGCATCTATATATCATCTCATTTTAGAGAACAAATGCGAAATAATAATACTAAACGACACTTTAGGTTTGTTCGTTTGTATGAACTAACTTGAACTGGGTTATCTTTCGAGATCAAAATACTCCCACCACAAAAGTTAGATAGTGTTCTAACTTGCACTGCCTACTCCTCCTATGGAGGTCGAGCAAGAAGTTCATATTCGGTCATGAACTGAGCAGCCAAACGAACACAGTTCATTTGCACTAACTTGAACCGAGCAAGTTGGTTCATACAAACATACAATTCATACAATTTCCGCATAAATATCTCATAACCACTCAAGGGGTTAAATTATTAATATAAGTTATACCTTGTGTTAATTTAAAAATGATACACCCTTAATGATTTATTCAATAAAATATATTAATATGATAAGCGAGAGCAACAGATAACAGGTGTCACTATCAAAAAGAAGTTTATAATTAAAATAATGTACATGGGTGAAGGGGGCACATTTGAGCACATTTGATTTTTCGACTTAATTTGGCTTTTTCAATTTTGAATAAGTGACTGCTCTAGATGTTGTCCCACATACCCACGCATGATAATAATCAATTTTGTTGCAGTGTTATTATAAAATTTGTAAAGCGATTCTACAGTTAAAATTGCACAATACTTAAATTTGGTATTTAGCAAAAGCAAGTACGCTTGCGATAGAGTAATTTCCATCAATAACATATTAATAGTGAAGAACCCCAAAATTTTTTACTTATTAGTCAAAACATGCATCGTTTGTTGGAAGACTTTTTAACAATACCATAAGGGCACCTTTGAATCTGCTGACACATCTGCTTTTATGACTCCAAAAATGGTTAGACCGGTTCATAAGGCTGGCCCAAGATAATCAACTTTCAGAGAAACGAAGAGACGACAGTCGAGAATTCTAACAGAAACACCCAAAGAAAGCAAAATTGAAGAAGAAAAATGCTAAAAAAAAATTAAAATGAAAGAAAAGATTTTCAAAATGTCTAGATGAAAAGTTGTCATCATAATTATTTTAATTTTCGTATACTTCTTGTGTTGAGTTTTCCATGATTTTCCATTTTTTTCCATTTCTCATTTTCCATGAGAGATCCTTTATTTGTTCATATTTATGTTATGTTCTTACATAAGACTTGAATAGTTATAGTGCTTAGTTATAGTTATAAAATAGTTATAGTGTTCTAGTGCTTGTTCAAACGATTCAAAGTGATACCAAATAAAGCTTTATATTACAAACATTCTTTAGAAAATTGGGGTTTTCCTGAAAACTGTTCAAATGTGTCCCCTTTTCCCTACATATAAGCACATAAGTTCCTAACTCCTACTTTTATGCATTTACTATGTACCTGACATTGCTAAATGTAAATAAAACGATAAAACTTAATTAGTAGGTACTATACTATGCGATATTTTAAATTTTTACAATCTCTGCATTATCATAAACTTCTTTGTAGTAAAAATATATTCACAAATTAGTATTACTTTGCATCGGTAAAGTTTTAAATGAAATTGTTTAAACAAAATAATTAATTAAATTTCCATTCAATTTGAATTAATTTTAACAGGTGTACAAACAATTTTACTCTAAATAAACATTAGGAATAAAATATTCTAGCGGTTTTATCAAGGTCTCTATTCAGGAGGGAGACATTTACTTTCTTAAAAATTAAGACACAGAATTGGACAATGATCCCAGTTTTTCACAGCATGGTAACTGTAAATTCGAGTATTTGAGATTTTACATTTGACATTTTCTATATAAAAATCTATTCGAACCCCAACTAGCTTCAAAAGCCCCTATCTAATGCGTTTCTGCACACTGAGAAAGAAAATTCTTAAAATTAAAAATTAATTAAAACGAATCGTTTTAATTCAAGAATTTTTAGGCATTATATTCTTGAACAAAAGATGTAAAACATTTTGTAAGCACCACTTACACCACAACAAATTTGTTAAATTTGTTTGTTTAAATTGGTTTATTATTAATTCGTGAAATTAAATAATATGTTTTATTTTTAATAAATTACGAATTAAGGATATTGTATTAATAGTATATTTTTAAGCTTTCGATTGAGTATTTTAATCATCATCAGAAAAGTACTCAATCGAAAGCTTAAAAATATACTATTAATACAATATCCTTAATTCGAAATTTAATAAAAATAAAATATATTTATACTAAAGCATTAAAATTCAAAACTATGAATAGATTTGTTTCAAAAATTTCCTTTCTCATTGTAGATTTTATTTATTATATAGTTTCTCATAACAGTAATTATTTATATTAATTTCATTTATTGCGTCCATATTTTACTAAATGTTTTGCTTTTTCCTTTGCGGGTTTATTTATTTTCAAATAAGCACCGTCTTCATCAACCAGAAAGTAATTTTAAGCCATGATCCAAATTCGAAGATCTAAAGAACCTGACCATCGATAAATTTGATCGCGACTACTGTCAAATGGATCTGAAATTTTTAAATGAACTAGATAATATTTTCGTAAGTTTATATAATAGTATGCTTTGTCGTTAATTTTTTCTTGTTTTCGTTAACCATGATTTTGTTTCTTTGTATAATTCTTTTTCTTATTTCCTCTCAAGGATCTGCATTATTAATTATTATTATTATTAAGTAATTAAATAAATATCAGATGTGAAATTTTAAATGTTTGGCCTTACTCTACTTCGATGAATCTAATCATATTTTCATTGTAGCAGATACAAATATAGAGATATTAAATTATTAGAGACGGGCATTTCCTTGCAACCGATCAACTGCGAATGCGAGGTACCGGGTTCAAATTCGGGAAAGGGTAAAACTTTCTTATGACTTAGTCTCCGTGCTTCGGAAGGCACGTCTTAACGTTCGAACGGTGGTCCTCCTGGGTTAGTGAATTGCCATCATTAACATTAAAAGCCAGGATACAGGCACATCTGTAGGCAAGCCCAGCAAGCTGCCTACCAGATGTAAAGCAATTATTATGCTCATAGTATTCACACTGGCAAGGAAACAACGCAGATGTTGGAAAATAACAGGCTTAAGGCTTAAACTAGAAGAGAATTATTTAGAGAGCTGCTTCCGGGAAAGGTAGAAAAAGAAGAAATTATTTTATAGTCACTAGCACCAATTTAACATGCAATTTGTATCATTTTGAAAAAAAAATTATCAGAACAAAGCAAATTACAAAAATATTCTTCAATATTATTTGTTGCCGTATATAAAGTGTCCATCTTCTCCTTCAACTTGTTTATTAAAATTCTCAATAATGATTTAGTACCTTTTTGGTTACCTTTTTTTTGAATTTATACAACCTAAAAATCTCATTTCTAATCATTACTTTTTGATATACTATTTCGAAATAAAATCTCAAAACTTTCCATAAATTTTGTTCTTTCTTCATCGGTAACATCTTCCAAAAGTGCGTTTACAAACAATTGCAAGTTACAAGTTGACCTGTATCCTCTCATTCTCATGTACGCCCATCTTTCATGTACTGTCATATATTTTCTTTCATGTGTTGTTCTATCATAAATGCATAATCCAACAATCCAACTCTATTTCGTATTATAAAATTTTTATTTTTCCTCTCTTTTCATCGGAATATTTTGCTCTAAATTATTCCAACAATTTAAAATTGATCTGCGGAGTTCTTTTAAGTCTGAAAACTGCCTGTTATTTGCATATACACGGCGTACAAACATGCCCCAAATGTTTTCAATTGAGTTGCAATGTGGAGATCTCAATGAAAAATTACCTTGTTTCTTTTCGTAGATCATGCCAATACGAATTATAGCAATCTGAACCGCTAGAATGAATTTTTTCTCATCGCTGGATATGACCATTCAGAACCATGGAAGAAATTATTCTCGAGTTAATAATTACTTTGACAGTATTAAATGGTATAGAAACCTTTGTCCAATCTCGGGACACATTTGCGCGCACAAATTCCATTTGCTTCTCTTTGTAAGTTACTGACAGAGCTGGAGTAGCTCTTCTTATCGTTACGCGTGTTAAAGTATAGCTAGGCAATATTTTTGGCCGTCTTGTTCGTTTTTTCGTTCCATTATTTTCTTTATTTTAAAAGAAAATTTCATTCAACAAGGTCAGATCTGTTAATTCGTTTGGACATTGTTCTCCAACTAACTCCGGAATTAAAACTTAAAACTGTTCGTTCTCACTTTCACTCAACTTCTTTTCGCATGACATTGTTCACCATTCAATAATTTGTTGCAACTAAGTCATTGAGTCCGTTAGTGTGACGTCACAACGCCTAGAAATTGGCAAACCGTCTAACGCGAATTGACTAAGTGGTTTGCGCCCATTTGAAAAAGAACATAACACGAACATTTGCAAACACGACGATCGCATCAAGGAAAGTGTCAACTGTTTCAACATAATATACTGCAACATTGAATAAAATTATTTGATTAATCCTTGATGCACAGAAAAATTATTTGTGCCTTCCCAAACTTTTGTTGTGATTCACCTGCCTGTTGTGATTCACCCCATTTTACGGTATGTGAAAGTTTAGTTAATGAGAAAAATTGAGTGAAGTGCACAATATTGTACAATTGTGATTGAATTCACAGTAGCGAGAAACCTTCTACGTTTGACAATTATTTTTAACACTTTTTAAATAAAATATAATTCAAAGAAAAAGACACCGTAGAGGTGAAAATCGCAGTATGTTTCCTAAAATTTAAATCTATACGTTAAAAAGGTTTTAAAAGGTCTTTATATTATTTAAACTATTAATTATAATGTCATGCATTCTAATGGTTTTTCACCAGAATGAGAGCAACCAATTAAATTTAAAAAATGGTTTGCTTTAAATACTTAAGGAACTTTCTACCATAAAATAGTAGACTATAATTAGTAGAATAGTGAATTATTTACATAATTAATATAAGTTTATAACAATTAAATGAATTAAATAGGGTTATGTTGAAACAGTTGACACTTTCCTTGATGCGATCGTCGTGTTTGCAAATGTTCGTGTTATGTTCTTTTTCAAATGGGCGCAAACCACTTAGTCAATTCGCGTTAGACGGTTTGCCAATTTCTAGGCGTTGTGACGTAGCCACTAACGGACTCAATTATGAAACAGGTAAAAATCTATGTATAATTCTTAAATGAACAAATATAGTAAGATTGCGAGTTAATTTTATGCATGTGAATGTTAGATGCAAAAATTAAAAATAAAATCCAACATTATAAATATCAAGGATATGTTTTCGTCCATTTTTTTTTATTTTTTTTTTCTTATTTTAACTCCTCGGTTACAGCGATCTATCTACAAGATAATAAGCTTATGTTTTGACAAAGTAACAATAATAAGTAGAGAATTACTTCAATAAGCAATCTCTATATACAGGGTGTCCCCGCACTCACTTTACATAACTTAGGTGGTGATAGAGGACACTTTTCTAAGAACAATATTTAACAAAAATTTTTTTCTAAATTCAAACCCTCGAGAGTTAGGCCTCTTTAAAGCATTTTTTTAAATTTCCACCTTCACGTGGCCATAGCCCCGAAAATATTGATTTTTCAGTAAAAATAGTTTAGTGCTTTTTTAAAGAGCGTGAAATAATCTACAAACTAGATTTAAACCTTTTAGTGTCTAAAATCAACGGCTTTCGAGTTATGAATTAAAGTAAGTTAAAAAATGTCGAAAAATTTGAGCTTTCTTTTTTTTTGGTTTTTTTCAAAACCCTGTATCTTTTAAACGAAACATTTTACAAAAAATCTGACGCCCCATTCCGGATAGGAAATTTAACGGACTACAACTTTTGTCTAGTAAAAATTTTTGAAAAACCAATCCATTTCACAGAAAATCAGAAAGTAACAAACAAGGCAGCTACAAAACATAAAATTAAATTCACAAAACTTTTATTTTTTTTTGAAAAATTATTTTATTAATTAATTTTAAATTATTACATTAATAAACTAATTGTTGAAAATGACCACCCTCATTATCAATACACAGTCGTGATTGTTTTAAAAGATGTTTGTCGAAAACAATCGATTTTTCGACACTTTTAATCGCAGAAATTCGAATTTTTGACACTTTTCACACTCACCGATTGACAAAAATTGGCCTCGTGATTGACCGGTCAATCCCTCGACCTTGTTGACCACCCCTGCTATTATGGCTCTTAACAAAAAAGGAAATTTTATAAATACTACTATAAAGCATATTTTAAAACGAGCACGACTGTGTATTGAAAATGAGGGTGGTCATTTTCAACATTTATTTAAATAATCTAATAGTTTAAAATCAATTAATAAAATAATTTTTCAAAAAAAATAAAAATTTTGTGAATTTAATTTTTTGTTTTGTGGCTGCCTTGTTTATTATTTTCTAATTTTCTGTGAAATGGATTGGTTTCTCAAAAAGTAGTCCGTTAAATTTCCTATCCGGAATGGGGCGTCAGATTTTTTGTAAAATGTTTCGTTTAAAAGATACAGGGTTTTGAAAAAAAACAAAAAATAGAAAAGCTCAAATTTTTCGACATTTTTAAGCTTACTTTAATTCATAACTCGAAAGCCGTTGAAATTAGACAATAAAAGGTATAAACCTAGTTTGTAGATTATTTCACGCTCTTTTAAAAAGCACTAAACCATTTTTACTGAAAAATCATTATTTTCGGAGCTATGGCCACGTTAAGGTGGAAATTAAAAAAAATGCTTTAAAGAGGCCTAACTCTCGAGAGTTTGAATTTAGAAAAAAATTTTTGTTAAATATTGTTCTTAGAAAAGTGTCCTCTATCACCACCTAAGTTATGTAAAGTGAGTGCGGGGACACCCTGTATAATACAATAAGTATGTTATGATTGTAATTACAAAATTTAAGTCAATATTAAGATTTAAATCTGGTCACTAGGTCAGCCGTTATGTGTCTTTTCAGTCTTCGCACTTCACTGTGGTTGTTTGCAAACAGTTCAGTTGCTAGAATGTTAGGATGGACTGTGAGTCTTTCACGGTAGTTTATACTAAATCTTTCGATTTCTTCTCTGATGGAGTTTATAGGTATGTCACGTTGTATAACACTATTTGGCATATACATTGGTGCATCAACTATTATGCGAAGAACCTTATTTTGAAATCTTTGTAGTGTTTCAAGGTTTGAGTTTGCTGCGGAGCCCCAAAGCTGGATGCCATAGGTCCAGATTGGTTTCAAGATGGTCTTGTAAAGTAGCAACTTGTTTTCTATGGAGAGTTGGGATTGTCTGCCGATTAACCAATACATTTGTCTCAGCTTCAGGCCAAGTTGCTTTCGTTTTGTAAAGATGTGCTTACGCCAGGTAAGCCGCCTATCGAGATGTATTCCGAGGTACTTAACATCCTCAGCTTGTGGAATCAGATGATCATTAATTTTGACGGGTGGGCAGGTGTCTCTTCTCATGGTGAAAGTTACATGCACTGATTTGGATTCATTGGCTTTAATGCGCCACTTTTTGAGCCAATTTTGGATTTCAGTTAAGTTGATCTGTAAGTTTCGAGATGCAATTGCAGGATCATCATGAGAAGAGAGAATCGCAGTGTCATCAGCGAAAGTCGCAACTAATGTAAGTCTTGTTGTTGGCAGATCATGAGTATACAGTAAGTATAGGACTGGACCCAGAACACTACCCTGGGGTACACCCGCGAGGATATCATGTAGATCGGTATATTCATTTCCATGTTTAACAATGAAACTTCTGTTACTAGGAAGGATTTTAGAATTTGGTAGAGTTCATGTGGAATCGCTTTCTTTATTTTGTAGAACAGGCCATCGTGCCACACTTTATCGAAGGCTTGACTGATGTCAAGGAAGGCCGCTGAGCAGTAACGCTTGCCTTCCAAGTCTCTATTAATTTGTTTAGCTATCCGGTGCACCTGCTCAACTGTCCGGTGCTGGTTACGGAATCCAAATTGGTGGTCAGGAATTAGTGTCCGTTGCTTTATTATGGGCATCAGCCGATTTAACAGTAGTTTTTCAAAGACTTTAGATAGTAATGGAAGCAGGCTGATAGGTCTATAAGATTTGACTTCTTCGGGTTTTTTACCTGGTTTTAGAATCATTATGATTTGTGCCACCTTCCACTGGTTAGGGAAGTGATGGAGTCTAACAATCGCATTGAATATTTGTAGAATTGCTGCAAAACATTTTTCCGTTACTTCTTGCAGTACCTTTCCGGTGATCAGATCGAATCCCGGAGCTTTCTTTGGGTTGATTTTTTTAATGGTACTTTTTACTTCTTGACGCTTAAATTTTTTAATAGGATGATTCATTAAGAGAGGGGCTTTAAGATAATCCGTAATTTCAGTCTCCTCCTCTACTGTGATGCTTGATGGATTTGGTTGGAAGACGTTAGCTAGATGTTTTGCAAAAGTATCTGCCTTCTCCTTGTCACCTCTAATCCATGTGTTGTTTTCGTCTTTGATCGGTGGTATGTGTTGTTGTGGTTTCTTGAATCTTCTTGCAGCCTTCCACAACGAATAGTCTGTAGCCTGCGTCGCCGTTAGGTTTTCCAAGTAATTTTGCATGCCTTGGTTTTTTAAATTGGTCAGCATTTCTTTCAGTTCCCTAGTAGCTTTGTTGAACTTGGATTTATCAGCAGCGTATCTTGTTTGCTGCCATCGTTTTCTTAACGTTCTTTTTTCAGATATTTTTTGTTTTATTGTAATTGGTGTCGATTCTTTAATTCCATAAGTATAAGCATTTGGAGTGGCTTGCCATGCAGCTAGTTGTATGCTTATGGTAAGATCATTGACTGCTTCTTCTAATTCATGTTCTGTTTTCAGAGATCTCTCCAGTACGATTAATTTGTCCAGATTTTCTCGATATGTGTCCCAATTAGTTTGTTTGCTGAATAAAGCATATTAAAAATCTCTCAAATTGAATGCCATTAAACTTTTGCAATGTAACAAACTATAATTTTATAGAAATTTTTGATAAATCACTAAATCAAGAAAAAATAAAAAATTGAAGCCACCAGACACTTTTATAGTACCTAATTAGAATTTAAAAAAAAATTCTTCTTTATGAGTTGTTCAAAAAGGTGAGCCCCTTCATTCTAAGAAAGTTATGTAACAAACTTCATCGTTCCAAATATGATGTACTATATATCCCCAAAAATACCTTCAAAGTTTTGACTTCAATTTTTTTAAATTTTATTTTTCATCAAAACCAAACATTCTAAATAATTATTTTTGTAAATAGTAAACACGGCAGTAGTTGTAAAATTACAAATTTTTATTGGAAAACCTTCAACGTACCTTTAGCTTATTTAATTTAGTTACTTGATATAACTAGTTTTCGAAAAAATATTAAATAAGGTTTAGTAATCCTAAAAAATTAAAATTGTTCAAGCTAATTAACACAATGAAAATCGATTATATTTAAGAGCTTTTAGTTAATAAGTTTTTTAGTTAAATTGACTAAATAATTTTATTTTATAATTTAATTCGCGAGTTAAAAATTTACATCTTCCGAAACGGTTTAGTATCTACTAAAAAATCTTAAAAATCTATTTTTTAATAAATTTACTTACTTCATGTGCTCTAGTGGCTCAATGCAAGTTATGTATGATAATAATTGATGACCAACAACAATTTATAATGTATGAAACGATTTTCTATATGAAAAGTAAATTACTTAAATAAATTGATTATCGATTAGCTGAACGAAACTATAGCCATTATAAGTATATTAATATCGTACAAAATTAATTAATATAATCATAAATATTATTGGTATGAATTTATTTAAATTTGTAATGTTTTTTTCCCAGGGCCATGTGAAGTTAAAAATGAACAATCCAACATTATTTTGAATATTGAAGAGAGCCGAGGACTATGTAAGTACTGATCTGTATCTAATTATTACTTTAGAAACATGAATCACCCAGCTATAGTATTAATACATATTAAGTAAAATTCTTATACATTATGTACATTACTTTGTATAAACTCATTTATTTTCATAATTTTTTATAAATTGTTTGATGATTAAATATTTAGTAATATAGATTAATAACAAATATTTTATTTAATGTTTTTCAAATAGGTATTTATTATTGACATCTACATTAATAAGTTTTATTTTTCTACAAATTTTAACTTTTATATCTTTAGCTACGTACAGAGTGCACGCTGATCGCCGAAACCTGCTTACCGGCTTGGATGTTTTCATTGAAATACCAGCTTGGTTTGACCTCGATTACATTAATTAATATAATATAATTAATAATATAATAAGCAATACATAATATAATTTAATAATATAATAATTATTAATGTAACCGAGGACAAACGAAGCTGGTATTTCAATGAAAACATCCAAGCCGGTAAGCAGGTTTAGGCGACCAGCGTGCACTCTGTACGTAGCCTAACATTTATTTTTTATCAAGTTATAATGAAATAAAATGAAGGGTGAGTGAGCACTTGAAAGCTTATAAATATACCTTACATATTATATTAATTTAATTCAATTAATTCGTAAAATTATTAAAATATAACAATTAATATATTTATATATTTTAACTTTTAGCTATTAACCAAGAAACAAATCCAGCAGAATTACCAATAGAAGGGACACCAAATGTAGATATTTTCCTAGATTTAATTTTTCCAAAAAAAGTACCAATATTTTATCTTGATGGAAAGAAGTTGCGTTTAGTAGCTCCTTTAGATCGCGACAAAGAAAAACTTTCTCATATCGTATTTCAGGTATATACCGGATTATAATTATTAAATCAACGTATTTTAACAATTATGTTTTAGTTAACTTGTACTATTAAAGGAACACACAAAAAACGAACCATTCCTGTTATTGTAAGACTTACTGATATTAACGACAACGCTCCAGAATTTGTTAATACGCCATACGAAACTAGCATCTCAGAGGTAAACAAGAACATTGGAAATATTCGTTTTCGAGTAAAAATTATTTTATTCAAATTACAGCTTACTCCAATTGGAACAACAATTTTTCAAAATATTTTGGCCTTAGATCAAGATATAGGGGTAAATGGTTTAGTTGAATATTCAATTATTGAAGGAAATAGAAAAGGTGTTGGATTCGAACAAGGAATAGGAACGGCAAGAGTAAATAGTGATGATGGATATGGATTTTTTGCTATAAACTTACCACACCAAGGCCAAATTACTGTCAATAGGACGTTAGATTTCGAAAAAACTCAAAGATACTACGTCACTATTATTGCATCGGTAATAAATACATATAATTATTTAAGTTCTATTGGATAATCGCAGCCAAAAATATTTTAATCATACTAGTAAATATTTTAGGATCGAGCTAAAAATGTTGAAGAAAGACTGACATCTACAACAACCTTAACAGTAAATATCATAGACGATGACGATCAAAATCCAGCATTTATATATAAGGGGTGCATGTTACTCGATGGGGCGTGCATTAATCCGGAATATTCTACATCTGTAAGTTTATTAGTTGAAGGTACGAACACAAAGAAATCAAGTTTTTTGCATTGCCCAACCAACATTTAAATATCTGTTCGATTGCCTGCTGTGTGCAAGTTTGCAAGAAACCGGCAACCTGCTTTCCATGTGTTCGTAACTTATCTCACCGTAATACTTTTGTAAAAAATAAAATTGTAGGTCTCTAGTGGAGTACTTCATGGAGTTTTAAGCATATCTCCCGAAAAAATTCAAGCTGTTGATATGGATACAGTTAATGCACCTATTTTATACAGTTTTGTTAGCGGAACTCCATCTTATTTTCAAGATTATTTTAAAATTGATTCAGATACAGGAGCCATTCACCAAATAAAAGCAGTCGATACTTCTACCACAAAGCAATTTAATATAATTATTAAAGTAATTTGTTGTGTGATAAAATTGGAAAATATTTTTCATAATAATCATTTTAGGCACAAGAACAATCGGAAGTTAAACGATCAACTACTGCTAAACTGATAATTGTTGTAAAACCAGTCGATTCAAATCCACCCGAAATTTTTGTTTCCTCTATGGAAGGCTTTGTAGATGAAAACTCTCCTATTGGGACTATAGTGCTCGATGATCACAGTAACCCTATAAAATTTACAGTTAACGATAAAGATTTTGTAAGAGCTTATTTGAGTAACCTAATATATCTAATTTTACCACTATGCTAATATTGCAGAGTTCTTCGGATTTAAAACCAGAATATATTTACGAATTAACAACTCCGTATTTTCAAATCAATAAAGAACATTACTTAACAGTAAATGAAAACAATTTAGATAGAGATCCACCAAATCCAGGAAAGTTTAGATTTCAAGTAGTAGCACGGGAAAAGAATGGAAAAGCAGCTAGTTCACCAATTTCACTAACAGTGCATTTAAACGATGTCAACGATAATGCTCCTGTTTTACCTACTATTTCACCTTTTATGATACCTTCAGTAGATGAAAAACGTGCAATAATGATTGTTCAAGCAACGGATAACGATCTCGGAGAAAATGCTTTAATTTCTTATTCAATTTATCACGTTTCAAATAATGGAAATGATAAGTTTTCCATTAATTCCAAAACTGGAGCATTGCAAAGCGTCAAGAAATTACAGACTGGAGAACAATATAGCCTCACTGTGAGAGCAACAGATAAAGGTGGTTTATACAGTCAAGCGATCATTGAAGTTACTGTTACCCCAGGTCCAAATACAAAGAGTCCAGTTTTTGAACAAAAAGTTTATGACATCGAAGTTAGCGAAGGAGCTACGATTAACTCAACAATTGCAACCATTGCGGTAATTTGTTTTAATATTTTTTTATTTAAACTGTAACTACAACATACTATTTTAATATAGGCTATCGATCCAGAAAATGATCCTGTGACATATTCCATTATTTCTGGAAATGATTTAAGACAATTTGCCATTGGTTCAACGTCAGGGATAATAACTGTTATAAGAAAATTGGATAGGGAAGATCTAACACAATATCAATTAGTAAGTTGACTTTTTCATTTTATTCATTGTATGATAATTCTATTAATTTATGTTCAGATTATAAAGGCAGAAGATAATGGTAAATTATATAGTACGGCTACTGTAAACATTAAAGTAACAGATATTAACGATAAAAACCCAGAATTTATTGGAGATCCGTACTCATTTACTATTAAGGAAGGTATTAATAAAACTTCTGTAGGATTTGTGCGTGCTGTTGATGCAGATGAAGGTGTCAATTCCATTGTTACTTATTCTATTCCATCATCATTGCCTTTTCAAATTGATAAAGAAAGCGGCGAAATTATCACAATACGAGCATTAGATTATGAAATGCAACAAGTAAGTATAATTAATACACAAATAATAATTAACCAATTCAACTTTTGTTTTATTTTAGAATTATCAATTTGTTGTCACTGCAATGGATAGTGCGCAAGATCCTAGAATAGCAACTGCAACTGTTACGGTTACAGTAACTGATGTGGAAGATGAGCTTCCAATTTTTAGACAATTAATTTACGAAGCTAGTATTCCTGAAAATATGGCTGATCATTTTGTTACAGAAGTATTAGTATGTAAAACCAATTTTTTCTTCTACTATTAAATATTTTTGTAGTTACTTTTGATATTATTTTCTTAATTTTAAGGATGTGGCTATTTATACATATGATATTGCTATTGAAACGTGTTTGCGTTGTCAAAATCGACTCCTCCGCTCGGTCACCTACGCTCCGGACGCTCTGAGCCGTTTTGACTAACGCTGTATTAATTAAAAATATCCCCTAGGCCCGTCCAACTCGGAAAAGTATGTCTAAATATCCAATTGCATATACATACTGTCAGGGCCGTAGATAAGGGGGGTTGGGGGGTTCAACCCCCCCCCCCCATGGGAGAGCGAGATATTAAAAATAAGGGTCTAAAAATTTTTTTTTGCGTGAAAACCCTCCCATGGCATAGAAAAAACTTCTATTTTCGGAGAAAACCCCCCCCCATGACCAATGTCTAGCTACGGCCCTGCATACTGTATGTATAAATAGTCACTTTCTAATTTGGGTAATCACTTAATGATCAGTTCATGAAATAGACATCTAATTAAATAATATTTAATTTTTAGGCAGAAGATCCAGATACAATAAAAAAAATAACATACGTTATACAACAAGGCCCTACTGACTTATTTAGAATTGACGAAAAAACAGGGGCGATATTCACCAGTAGAGGATTGGATTATGAGAGAGAAAGCGAACACATTTTAATAATAGGAACATTAGAAAATATGTCGAATAAAAACAGTAGCACGACAAAAGTGATAATCCATGTTGAAGTAAGAACTATTTAATTTAAAAGTATAATAAATAATCTCAACTGTTTTATCACTTTAGGATCGAAATGATATTCCTCCAGTATTTACAATATTGCCACATCCGATTACATTGGATGATGATGTATCAATTGGAACTTCTGTAACGAACTTGATTGCAACCGACTCAGACGGCACGGCTCCAGGAAATAAAGTAACTTAATTGAGTCCGTTAGTGGCTACGTCACAACGCCTAGAAATTGGCAAACCGTCTAACGCGAATTGACTAAGTGGTTTGCGCCCATTTGAAAAAGAACATAACACGAACATTTGCAAACACGACGATCGCATCAAGGAAAGTGTCAACTGTTTCAATATAACCCTATTTAATTCATTTAATTGTTATAAACTTATATTAATTATGTAAATAATTCACTATTCTACTAATTATAGTCTACTATTTTATGGTAGAAAGTTCCTTAAGTATTTAAAGCAAACCATTTTTTAAATTTAATTGGTTGCTCTCATTCTGGTGAAAAACCATTAGATAGCATGACATTATAATTAATAGTTTAAATAATATAAAGACCTTTTAAAACCTTTTTAACGTATAGATTTAAATTTTAGGAAACATACTGCGATTTTCACCGCTACGGTGTCTTTTTCTTTGAATTATATTTTATTTAAAAAGTGTTAAAAATAATTGTCAAAAGTAGAAGGTTTCTCGCTACTGTGAATTCAATCACAATTGTACAATATTGTGAACTTCACTCAATTTTTCTCATTAACTAAACTTTCACATACCGTAAAATGGGGTGAATCACAACAGGCAGGTGAATCACAACAAAAGTTTGGGAAGGCACAAATAATTTTTCTGTGCTGCAACATTGAATAAAATTATTTGATTAATCCTTGATGCACAGAAAAATTATTTGTGCCTTCCCAAACGTTTGTTGTGATTCACCTGCCTGTTGTGATTCACCCCATTTTACGGTATGTGAAAGTTTAGTTAATGAGAAAAATTGAGTGAAGTGCACAATATAGACCATTTCACGAAAGAAAACTCTGTGGCGCATGTGTGACGTGTTTAAAATGATGTTTAAATTTGAGCTCTAATACTAGAGCGAATAGTGCCAATAATTTGTACAATTTTAACTCGATTTTTCTACCGTTAAGGGTGGAATTTTTGGAATTTTTTTGGAAGTGGGACCACCGTCGAACTGTACCCTATCCAATAAAAAAAAGAATCATCAAAATTGAACTACTCTGTAAAAATTATAACACAATATCTAAGCACGTCTTTACACGTAAAAGCATAGGGAAAGTAGCAAAAGTAGTAAGTTGGTCCGAACTTACTAGATTGTGGTCCGAACATCTAGCTGTCTTATTCTATTTCTCGCGCCATTCTGCTCTTCAACGGTGCTTCAACGCAAGCGCTGTAGTTTGCGTGAAATGGTCTATAGTACAATTGTGATTGAATTCACAGTAGCGAGAAACCTTCTACTTTTGACAATTATTTTTAACACTTTTTAAATAAAATATAATTCAAAGAAAAAGACACCGTAGCGGTGAAAATCGCAGTATGTTTCATAAAATTTAAATCTATACGTTAAAAAGGTTTTAAAAGGTCTTTATATTATTTAAACTATTAATTATAATGTCATGCTATCTAATGGTTTTTCACCAGAATGAGAGCAACCAATTAAATTTAAAAAATGGTTTGCTTTAAATACTTAAGGAACTTTCTACCATAAAATAGTAGACTATAATTAGTAGAATAGTGAATTATTTACATAATTAATATAAGTTTATAACAATTAAATGAATTAAATAGGGTTATATTGAAACAGTTGACACTTTCCTTGATGCGATCGTCGTGTTTGCAAATGTTCGTGTTATGTTCTTTTTCAAATGGGCGCAAACCACTTAGTCAATTCGCGTTAGACGGTTTGCCAATTTCTAGGCGTTGTGACGTCACACTAACGGACTCAATTTAAATTTAAAGTTTTCAATTAATTTAATTTAATTATTATATTACTTAGGTACGATATGAAATTATTGGAAGAGGTAAAGCAACTCACTATTTCCAAATAGATTCTGATTCGGGAATTTTAAAAGTAATTAATGATTTTAGAAAAGAGATTGATACAGAATACCAGGTATATTATTTATAAAAGTTTTAAATTAACTCGATAAAGTAATTAAATTAATTTAAAGATTGATATAAGAGCGTATGATTTGGGAGAGCCGCAGCTATCATCTGTAATAACGGTTGAAGTATACATTCAGCATGTGGCTACTGTAGCACCAGAAGTTGGATTAAGGTTTGCTGATAATTCGTATAACGTTCAAGTTTTAGAAAATTCTACGATTGGAAATTTAATTAAAAGTTTGAGTATAGTTAATAGTCGTACTCATGGTAATAACATTCCACTAAAATGTCACATTACATCAGGAAATCATGCAAGTAGGTGGATATTAGATTTTGAATAATATATTAATATAAAGATAAACAATGCAGTTAAAAATAAAACAAACTGCATTTTTGTATCGATGCTTGCTATCAGAGATGTGGGTTATCTAATTCTATTCTAAATTACGATGAACGATGTTTTGTCTCCTAAAAATATCAAATCATAAAAAGTTATCATATTAATCTGAGGCTCAGGGTAGCCAGCAAGTCGATCGTTATCTATTAAAATACGCATTATTTGATTTTAAATCCACTCCTATGATGTCAAATTCACCAAAAAAAAAATGTTATAAAGTTGCCCTTGTTGCCCTGTCCTGATTTTCCATAACCGGAATTTCAAAATATAATCATTTTTCAGATAAATTTAAAGTAAACGTAACAGAAGAACGCAACTGTGCATTGTATTTAAATGGATCGCTGGATTATGAAAATGAAGAATCGTACCAATTAGAAATACAATTGATATCATTACAAGGATTTATAAATCGAGATTTTAGTACGACTCAAGTTACAGTTAATGTAATTGATGTTAATGATAATAAACCTACTTTTATATATCCGAAAAATACAATATCTGGAAAGTATTATGCTGCAGTTCCTTACAATACTCCATTATCAACAACTGTAATACAAATTAAAGTAAGTTATCATTCATTTAATTCTAGCTATTAATTTATAATTAATAATAAAAAAAAAGTTTCCGCGGACCGCACAAATAACCTTTTTTATTAACCCTGTCTGTGAGAAAAAAGTGAGGAAATCAACAAAATAGAATATCGAGCCATCATTAAGTACCTGTATCTATAGGGGTTACATGGTAAGCAGATTTACGAAGATATGGTCAATACTCGTTTTGATGGCTGCCCTTCATATCACATTGTTAAAAATTAGGTTACTTGCTTCAAACGAGGAAAATTTTCCATTCAAGATGACGAGAAACCTGGAAGATCCATTTTAGTGTCAACTAGAAAATATAAATGCAATCCATGACCATGACTATGATCCACACAAAGCAGCAGTCAATCGAATGGATGCACTTTATGTCGTCTAGGTCAAAGAAATTACACGTTTAAAAATTTGCTGATAAAGTTCTTGCTTCAGTGATTTTGGATAGCCGAATAACAATTTACTATTGATTACTTGAAAGGGAGAAATCCATAACTGGAAAATGTGCGGGAGAAACTTGTAAAAAGAAGACGCGGAATGATCTCCAAAGGAATTTTGATTTTGCAAGACAATTTGACAAATCACACATTGCCATGAATAAACTTTGTGATTTGGGGTTTAAATTAGTGGAACACCCCACGGAACACCCCAGTTATTCACTTATTTATTATCATCACTTCTCCAAACTGAAAATAAGTTTGAAAGGTTGCAAGTTTTCTTAAAATGAAGACGTAATTGAGCTGTGGAAAGCTGGTTTTCAGACCAAGAGAAACTTTTATTTTAAAGGCTTAGATGAGGCACTATTCAAGTTCACTGTAAAGAAAAGTATGTTGAATTAAGGGGGGCCAATGTAAAATAATAAAATATTTTCAATTCTAAATGTTCATTTCTTCGATTATAGTAGTCTAAGAATATATCAATATCCCCATGTAATATGACAATTACATCATATACCATAATAAGTATATGTACATCCATATAATATGTTCCTGTTAACTATATGTATAATTAAAAAATTTAATTTTAGGCCGATGACAAAGATAGTGGAAAATATGGAAAACTTAAATATGGCATTTCGGGAAACAACAGTTTTGAATATTTTACGGTCGACGATTCGTCTGGAATAATTAAAACAAAAAAGAGTTTTAGTGGAATCGAATCTGATGATCTTCCATTCAAACTGAACGTTTTGGCTAGGGATAATCCCAATGGAACTACCGAATATAATGAAATAAGCTCAGATTTAATCATCAATTTAGTAAATCAATCGAACGAATTAATATTGGTAATTGGTGATGCACAGTCAGACACTGTGGCAACAAAATTAGATACAATAATTCAAGTTATTCAAGAGCAAACTGGTCTTATTGTTGGAATTGTAAAATTAAATGCTCGTGAAAGTATTAATGGCAATGGAACCTTGGAAACTGATGAATCTGCTACCGATGTTTGGTTTTATCTCATAGATCCAGAAACTGACTGCATTTTACCAATAAATCATTCCATAGTTCAAAGGTAAATTCATTTTTATTGCAAGTTATTTTTCGAGCAACGACCTAGCGCAAGGTAAATTCTCGCTCTCGTCAATTCACTGGTGTCAAGCTATTTAAATATTTAAATGCAGTATTTAAATGCAGTTTACACCTGCTCTTCGTTGCTCCCATACCAACCCGTATTTGGTCAGCGTGGTAGGTTCTGGAGTAAACCTTTCCTCAAAGCGGGACATGTTACATTCTAAAGAAAAAAAATAACGAGTCCAAGAGGCTCGAAATGTTAAAAATCACTCTCTTAACTATGTTTTAAATTGTAGATCAATCTTTGAAAAATCTTCTATGGATAACATTACATTTGACGTTAGTGGTCAGATACAACATACAGCGTTTAATATCCATCAGCCGTTCATAGTCAATAAAATAAAAACTACAACAATCGCTGCATTTACTGCAGAAATATTTCCGTATGCATTAATTGCTCTAGCTGGTATTATATTTATATTTGGAATTGGTGGAATTATTTATATTTGCATATCTTGGTCAAGATATAAATCTTTTAAAGTTCAAATGCAACGTTCTTATGTTGTACCAGCAAGTCCTGCTAGATATGATACGGTTTATGTTGAGCCTAATCTTAAGGAATACGAAACTCAAGTTTTACAAATGTGTGTACCTGTTGACGATCCTGATGAATATAATGATCTACATTTGGACTTTAGTAATAAGAATCATGCATTTAGTATAGATAACGTTAGTTATATTTCAAAAGATAATATGAAAAAATATAGTAAGTTCGACATTTATAATTAGCATTAAAAAATAACACAAACTTTTTTTTTTTAGAACAAAGAAGTCCAACCAGCAGTGAATCTGCAATTACAGTAAGGGCATCAAGTGTTGCTGATATTGGACTGTTAAATAAAAATGATTCAATTTATCAACGGTAAAAGATTTTTATATTCTGTTTCACTTTTCTTTTGTTTTGCCAGAACAATAAGATTTTATTTACAATTCTTATTATTATTATATCTAAATTTTAATTAAACACTTATGTAACAAATGTTTCCAGATCATCAGATGATGAAGAAATGAATACGAGTCCTACTAATGATAATGTTATGTTTAGGGAAAAGAAAGATTACTCACATATAGGATTTCCGTATGGAGATCATTCGCCAATAGAAACAACGACAGAATTGTAGATATAATAATAAAATTGTACAGTTTATAATTTATTTCAGTGTATAATTTTAAATAAATAAACTTTTATATTTTTAATGTTAACAGGTACATTTTTCAAAAACCAAAAAACAAATTCAGTTTCGTCAAGTCTCGCTTTCAAAATTCACTTCGAACTCTATGGAAAACGTCAAAAGTAAATTTAATAGTTCTAAATAGTTTTCTAGACGCTCACCATCTGGTATTTACTTATTTATTATTCCTTTATCTTTTTGGACTTGATTAGACTATTGTGCATTGAGAGGATTTGCCGTGTTAATTAAAAACGATTACCGTTGCTGTAGTGGTCGATTTATTGATTATAAAGCTTTTCAAAAGACCATAATATGATGAGCAATAAAAGAAATAATGCTTGATATGTACAATTTATTTACATACTGAAATATAAGTATACAAATGTGGACTACTTTTATTATTTAGGAAGAGGCCAAATGCTGTTTTTCACTAACTTTTATGTAAGTACTGAAGAATCCGCTCTTGGGTTTTCAAGGCGTTAGCTGAAGATGTCACCCTTATTGCTTGTCCTTACAACGATCTGGCCAATGAGGGTGGTTTAATATCTTGGAAACCCAATAAGGAAATTAGACAATTAAAAAATAATAAAGAAATTAGTGTTGTCCAAAAAATACTCATAGAGTAACTGTTAATCTCTTTTTCATAGACCCAACTCGCTCTCACCTCAGCAGCGGGTTTATGTGTAAACAGAAGTTTGCATTCTTATTTTTACAAGCAAGTACTTTTTTTTTTTATTGTCCCCACAAATACATTTCAATCTTTCTGATGGACAATAAGTAACATTAATTGACATTATAAAGGAATCAAAAGTGACACAGTGGAGAGCTAACCCATTTGTTAGCCTCCTTTTAGGTTATTTATTACATTTTTGACCAATTATTTTAAACATACATGCAAATATTCAAAATATTCATAACTAATAACATAACAAATGTAGTTCAAAGCTCAAACACGATGGGGCAAGTCCATGGGATCATACCTCTTTAGTCTCCTTACCAGAGGCTCCACTAGCAGATCACACACTAATGGGTTGGGATGGTCTGCGAGTCTCAACTGATATTTTTTGTTCATGGAAGAAATCACTTCTTTCACACTTTCAACCAGTAGGTCAGCACTAATAACGTCATTTGGGACATACCAGGGTGCGCCACAGGCACCACGCAGTACCTTGGACTGGAAACGCTGGATTTTTGCTATATTGGAGTCACTGGCAGAACCCCACAGCTGGATTCCATATGTCCATATAGGCCTTAGGATTGTTTTATATGAAAGCAACTTGTTGTCTATAGATAATGATGAGTTTCGGCCTACAAGCCAGTACATTTTTCGATACATGTGGCCCAGTTGGAGGCGCTTCTGTGAAACGTGCTTTGCCCACGTCAGTCGTCGATCGAGATGTAAGCCTAAGTATTTGACTGATTCCTGCTCCGGAAGAATGCCACCACACATCATGACACCCGGGCAAGTTCCTCTCCTGAGGGTAAAGGTGATATGTACCGACTTCGTGGTATTGGCCTTGATACGCCATGTCTTGAGCCAGTATTCAATTTTGTTTAGGTGATATTGCAGCAATCGAGAAGCACGATTTGGATCATCACTAGATGCCATTATAGTTGTATCGTCTGCATACGTGGCTGATACTGTATCGTCAGTTGCAGGCAGGTCTGATGTGTATAATAGGTACAGCACAGGTCCAAGTGCACTACCCTGAAGAACTCCTGATAAGATGGGCTCCAAGTTGGTATGAGCTTCTCCATGTTTGACTAAGAAGTGTCTGTTGGTTAAATAAGATATTAGCAAACAAATATAAGGGTGAGGCAGGTGTTTCTTGATTTTATATATCAATCCTGTGTGCCATACTCTGTCAAAAGCCTGATAAATGTCAAGAAATGCAGCGGAGCAGTATCTCCCGGATTCCAGGTCTGCTCTGATCTTCTTCACAACCCGGTGCACCTGCTCCACCGTTCCATGACCCTGCCGAAAACCGAATTGATGGTCCGGGATTAGGTTCCCCTCTCGAAGCAGCGGTTTTAGTCTTTCTAGGAATAGTTTTTCGAATGTTTTTGAAAGAATTGGCAGCAGACTAATGGGTCTATAAGATGATGTCTCGGTTGGATCTTTTCCTGGCTTCTGTATCACAATCACCTGTGCCACTTTCCACTGATCTGGAAAATAACCGTTTCTAAGGATTGCATTAAATATTATTCGAAGTAGTTTAAACCCAATTTCTGGTAGATTTCGCAGAATTCTTCCTGTTATTAAGTCATACCCAGGGGCCTTTTTTGGGTCAATCATTTTGAAGATAACATTTTTAATTTCTTTCATTTTGAATTTAACAATTGGTAGATCCATTTGATAAGGGGCCTCAAGTAGCTGATGGATAGGGTATTCTTCATCGACGGGAATTTCTCTTGGAAGAGGTTGGAAGACTTTAGCAAGATGGTCGGCAAAAGCCTTGGCCTTTTCCAAATCGGTCCGAGCCCAGTTTCCATCATTGGCTCTAATGGGTTGTTTTGCCTCTGTGGTTTTCTTCATCCTCCGCGTGACTCTCCACAAAGAGTAGTCGGTCGCTTGACTAGCCGAGAGGTTTTCCAGGAAGATTTTCACTCCTTGATTCTTGTTGTCAGCAAGAAGTCCCTTCAGTCGCCTTGTGGCTTCGTTCAATCTGGTTTTATCACTCGGAGCATGTGTTAATTGCAATCGTCTTCTTAGTTTTCTTTTTTCTGCTATCTCCCTTTTTATATGTGCGGGACAATATCCGGGTTTGTCAATATTTGAGTCTGGTGGTGTAGCCCTCCATGATACTTGTTGTATTGCTACCGTTAGATGTTCTACCGCTTCGTCGAGTTCGCTGTTAGTTTTCAATGGTATATTGAGGTTTAATTTGTATGAAAGGCAGCTTTTAAATTTTTCCCAATTTGTATTTTTATTACATAAAGCAGGTGGTTTATTAATTTTAGAGACAGATGAATCTATGGTGATCAGAAGAGGAGCGTGATCAGATGACAGGTCCAAGCACGTTTCAATTTTAAGATAATTATGCGAAATACCTCTAATAACACAAAAATCGAGTAAATCCGGAATTTTGTTTCTATCTGTAGGCCAGTAAGTAGGTTCACCTGTTGATAGTTGTAATAGGCCGCAAGTTTGCGATGATTGGTATAGCTGCCTGCCCCTGGGTGTTATCAGCCTCGAACCCCAATGATTGTGCTTCGCATTATAGTCACCTCCTCAAGCAAGTACTACGATACTTTAAATACAGGGAGTTCCTTTAAATGGATACTAATGAAATTTATTTACCAATAGGTAAAAAATAAAGTACATAAATCGTCCCCAAATTAAAGGTTCACCAAACCCAAGAGGGTAAATAGATAGGGTAAAAGGACCTAGTAGGAGGAGGAAACAATTATAATTATTGTTTATCAATATCAGAAACTTAAAAAATAAAATATCTGCTTACCTGTGCTTTGATAATCATGAATTCTTAATTAAAACAAATCGTTTAAGCTTTTATCACAAAGTATATTATTTGGGAATTGGGACCTTTATTTTCCAAGAAATGTGGTATAATAAAAAAGAATCTATCGATGTTAATACATCCATCTTATAATTCACATATAGCTTTTCTTTTTATTCAAAAACTTAAAGATTTCTTACAAGGAGACACCACAGTCAGTATATCGGCAATCGAGATCCCAAATTTTTGGTGATTTTAGGAGCCAAAAAATGTATCACTTTCTCGGATGTTTAGTCTAATACCCCTTAGTTCTTGAGTTATGAATTTTTGAAAATAGATATGGTAGTTTAATTAGGTAAAGCTGCTATTGGAATGCCAATGTGTAGGTCCTCAGTTCAATCCTTCTATTAGTCAACTTTTTTTTGGAAAATTATGTAATTTATTATCCGAATTAATATATTTTGAAACATTAATATATTTTGAAACTTTAATATATTTTATTAACCTATAAGAATTACATTCGAATACTTTACATCTAAACTACCACGGCTTCTTGTAATAACTATAACAGCCAATAATATATTTATTAATAGCAGTTATGTCTATTTTCAAAAATTTATAACCTATAAACTAAAGGCATTAGACTAAACGCAGAGAAAGTGATAACTTTTTTAGTTCCTAGAATCACCAATTGGGATCTTGATTGCCGATATAATGTCTACGATGTCCCCTTGTCAGTGGAAAGCGTTCTGCAAGGGAACTAGGCATTGGTTATTTGCGAAATCGGCGCTCTCGTTTTTCTTAATTTTAACATATAAAGGAACCAGATACACATTTGTAATTTTAACCAATGTTTATTTACATAAAAATTATGAAAAAAATTTTGTTGTGGAGCCCATAGAAGCTTATAAAATGGCGAAAACTCATTTTTCTCGCCTTTACATTTTCGTTCGGTTTTATAGTGATTCCAAGAGAACGGAGGTCTCTAGCGACTTGAAAAAAATTGCGAATACGTAAAACATGTATAATTTAGGGCTGAACCTCCGAAATCATCGATGAAAATTCGAGATTTTCCAAAAAAAATTGTCAAGTCGCGATTTTGTTGTTCAGTTACAAAAACATCGCATTTTTATCGTAAAATTCTCGGTTTTTCGTCTACCACTTCAACAATTCCGCTTCAAAAGTTCTGATTTTAGGTTCAGCGCAGAATTACGTATTTTAGGAAAAGAAAGACAACTTGCAGAGCCGGAAAAAGTTTAATTATAAGGACGATAGTATATAAAAATGAAACAAAAATGTGTTAATATGCCGCAGACTGTGCCGCCATTTTATAAGCTTCTATGGGTTCCATTGTACAATATTTTTCATCATTTATATGTAAATAAACATTGGTTAAAATTACAAATGTGTATCTGTTTCCTATATTATGTTAAAATTAAGAAAAACGAGAGCGCCGATTTCGCGATTAACCAATGCCTAGTACCCTTAAGCCCTTAAGAAATAAATTGGGGCCGTTTGAGGCGCCACGTCATAATTTTTTACATTGATAAGAATACATTTTTACAATATCTTTAAATAAATAATTTATAGGGTTGAATGGAAGAGCAGATGACGGTCCCCTTCTGGGGGTCATTCTGAACTCCACCCTTTTCTTTTCATTATTATGTAATTTTCAGCTATAATGTACTGTTCAATCGTTTTTACAATTATTAATATTTTTAGTCACAATTATTTTAATTGATTTTCAAAATGTAATATAATATATTATTCCAATTTTTATGTATTGCTTATTAGTCTCGTTCTAAATGTAGCATTAACTAGTTTTATGTAGTATATATTTAATTAATTTTCTTTTCTACACAGTTTTATACGATTTAACTGTATTGGTAGTTTAATTAATTATAGTAGGTATATTTTTATAAACATTTTCATAAACAAACAATAACTTAAAATTTTTATCAATACCTACCAAATAATTTCTATACAAATAATAATACACTGAGAGAAATTTCGGACTTTGAAAATAAAAGTTAACACTTTAAATTCAAAAGTTTTCATTTTTATTATAATTTGTCGCGTTTTTAAAAGCAACATTTTCAATTTTATAGTGTACATTATAAAATTAAGAATAACTTTTTAATATCAAAAGTTTCAATGTTAATTCAAAAATAACTTTTTTATATCAAAAGTTTCAATGTTAATTCAAAAATGTAAAGTGTAAAATTGAAGGTGTATGTGATACATTCTAACGGTGATATAGCTGCTGACACATGAAATTATACAATTCATGCGTGGATTGACTTGAGACTAGACTCGTTGATAATAAAACCCGGGAAGAAAATTATTTTATCTGCAGAATTGTTCATAATCGTGCAGTGTAGAACGTGTAACAGTGACGGAAGTGTTTCTTTTAGTTAGTTTCGAGTGCAAGGTGTAGAGAATTTTGTTAATTATTGTGATTTAAAATCCATAAAATGTTAATGGTAGAAAATGTGGATGAGAATGATACTGAGAACAAAATACAACTGCAGGCAAATCTGGAGGGAAGGAGTACCAATGTGATATTATTTATACCCTTGTTTGTGACGAAAATAATGAAAAAAAAAAATAATTTCAACTTTTACAAGAATTTGACTTGGAGAATTTGTATTCCGATTTAAAACGTAAGAAAACCACGTGAAATCACACGATAAAGTGCGATGATGTATTAATTATTTTTTAAACTAATTCATTTTTATTTTCAGCATTTGGTGTTACATATCGTTCATTGAGATAATATATGAAAAAGAGATGATATTGCCGAAATAATAAAACCGTTTGGTTTGGGAATGGAGTTCCGAGAGAAACTCCTTACCTGGAAAAGGAAAGAGGAAATAAAATCAAAAGGTAAACACCTATTTTAAAATTTAAAAAAATTGATTTCTGCTGTAGTACTTAAAGGAATTAGTGCAATACAGTGGACTTCCTTTAAGTCAAATTATCACTGTCATCTGTTAAACTGACAATTTGAGTTCTGCTGACTTAAGGGAGTCGACTGTATAGTTGTGACTGTTTATATTCTGGTGATTTTTAGTTTTTTAACTTTGAAATAATTTCATTTTAATTTTATTGTGTTATAATAACTTTTTCTTTTTAAACATAGTTTGGAACTGACGAAGAGACCATTTCGATTCGTTCTAAGATTAAAGAATGGTTAAACTATGAGGAAGGAGGTGCTGTAACCAATTTTTCATCCTCGTCAACTTCTTCGGCACAAAATATTCATCTGCGAAAGGTATCAACGTGAAAATAATTTAAAAAAGAACTGTGAAAAATGTATTAAGTCAAACATCCAAAGGACAAAAGTGAAATGATTATTATGTATGTTTAAGTATATTTTTTCTCTTTAACATGAGTGTTTTGTAATTTTATAATGTGTGTTTTATGTAATAATTTATAATTTTTGTAATTATCTGTAAAATAAATTTTTTAATTTATACGATTTTATTTGTATTCAAATAAACCAAATTTAAATTTAAAAACTGCATTTTTAATATAAAAGTCATCGTACTACAATCAAAAATTATTCACTTTTGAATAGAAAGTTTTTCATTTTTGAGTCAACATTTTACACTTTTAAAATTATATATTCTACACTTTTGAGTTAACATGTTAACTCTTAATATGAAAATTATTCAATTTTGAGTCAATGTGTTACTATTTAAATTAAAAGTTGTTCACTCTTAATTCAATATGGTGCGTCTTTAAATCTACAATGCATTATGTTCAGTTTTCATATTAATATTAAAAGTTAAATATTCAATTTAAAGATTTCCAACCTAAGCTCCCTTTCATGTTTAAAAATGTTTGATTCAAGTACGTTTTCATTTATCTTTAAAGTGTTTTTCTCTGAGTGTACAAAAAGCTTTAAATTTAAAAATATTATAATAAAGATATTCACTTATACATAATAATTTACAAATTGACGTAACACCTTATATTTTAATATCGCCCAATTAGTAAATTAGATTTTAAAAAGGAAAAAACAAGAAATAATTAATAATATAATGTTTAAATTTGGCAAATGAACTCTCAGTGCGATCGAAAATAAAGATCCCCCTGTTAGCAAAATAAATCATTCATAATGGAGATTTAAAGATGGTTTAACTTTTCTTCAAACCGTTAAGTACGATTTATTTTTTTAAAGGTACATTTTATAATATTAAAGGTGCCAAACTATCTAAAATAGAGGGAACTTCATCAAAGAAATGTTTTAACTAATACTAGGATATAAAAATTAAGAATGATTTATAGGGGAAATTTAAAAACTTAAATTTAATTTAAATTATTGATAATCTTGGTCGTATTGGAACTGGCCGTAAATTTATTAAGTGGAATCGAAAGGGTTGATTGAACCAGCCACATGTAAGAATTTATATTTAACTTAAATAGATGTTTACAATATTAACAATAATGCAGGTAACAAATTATTGTGTTAACAAATAAATGTGATTATATCAACTTTTAACAATAAACTGTTGAATTTTTTAAATATCCATTAAATTTTTAAATGAGGTTAATGCATTCGTTCTTTAAAGTACGAACACAAAAAGCGGCACAAATTTTTGCATTTGAATATTATGTCCGATTGTCTGCTTCACTTCTGTTCGGTTATATAGTTAATAGATACTTATCGTAAGTCAGAAATGTTGCATAAATAATTAATAAATTAATATTATGCAAATAGGAAACATGGGAAACTATAAATATAGTATAGTTTATGAGCATAATATTATAACTATTATATTTTAACTTAACTAGCTATGTTAGTTAGGTACTAGGAGAACAAGTTAGTATAGTTGAATTTATATAAATATAATTATTATGTACATCACAAACACTTTTTATAAACATTATATTATTCAATCACTACTAATATCCATCATTTCATTCATATACAGTAAAACCTGTGTAATCCGGATACTGAAAAGACGGATCTTGTCTTCCACGGAAACTTTTCGTGTTTCCTAGCTTATACAGGTTATTACGATTGTCTTCAATATTTTCTTTGAGACCTTATGAAAATTTGTATTAAAATACTTGTGACTAATAATGATTTAAACTCCATTGGTCCTTCAAGAATCATGCAATATGAAGAACAGAAGAAGGTAAAAGAAAATGATTCAAAGTGATTAGTTATTTCATGTAATAATTTATTATACCATTAAAATACGATATTTAAAATTGGTTTATTATTAATTCGTGAAAATAAATATGTTTAATTATTAATAAATTACGAATTAAGGAATAATAATATTATTTGTAATTTTCTGACGAAGGTCTTAATGCAAGATCGAAAGCTCAAATATAACATTATAATTATTCCTTAATTCGTAATTTATTAATAATTAAACATATTAAAATACGATACTATATTGAAATGCCATATCTGAATCGGCTTTTAGATAAGATAATATGTATAACATATAGCTAGAAAACAAAACAAAAATTTGTAAGGGTACAATAATAAGAAAACATTAAATGTTAATTTTAAAATACATTTTTAAATTGAGTTACCTCGGAGAAGTTTGAAACGCACCTGTTATATGAGCATAATTCATTATCTGGGGGAAACTTTAGAAGTTGGATACAACAATTTGGGAACCTTGAACATATGGGTTTCTATTAAAGTTAGTACCTGCAGCTCGTAATTTAGTCGTGCATTTTATACAAAAGTGTTATGGATACTAGAAATTAATGATTAATTATTATTAGATTTGAGTTTATTAATTTGTGAAATATTTAGTTTAATCAAATATAAATTAAAATATTAATAAAAAAGTGAAAAATAGACTTGTTTTTATTAATTTTTTCATTTTAATTTAATTAATCAAATATACCTTGAGCTTATAATTTTGGAAATTGTAAAGAAATTTATTATTTGTATTTCAAATTTTTATTTGTAAATTGTCTAAATTAACAACAATTTTCCTTATCAAGAGCTGAGAATTTTTGGCCCTACAAAGATATTCAATATTACGGCTAATGCACGCTGTTCACCTGACTACTGTAGTTGTATTATGACAAAATGCTAATAAACTCACGAATAAACTGACAACAATATTAAAAAATGATAGCGACCTTCTATCATTTATCCGTTAAAAAATAAAACGAAATTCAAAGACGGTTGTTTCCTTGGCGCACTTTGTACTTAATAATGTTATTTTTGTGCATTTATATACTTTAATGATTTCATAAATAATTCAATACCTCAGTTCCAAAATAGTGTTCCCGAACGGCTTTTAAACTTTAGATATTAATATTTAAATTAAATACATTTTAATATTATGTAAAATTAATACTACCTATTGTAATAAAATAATAGAAGCAGTATTTTTATTTAAACGGCAACAAACATTCAAATTCGCTACTATGTACAAAGGTTAAACTTTCATTTCTTGGCCGTTGGGATATAATGGGGTACTTTATTGGCGGGCGGTAGATTAAGTCTTATACTGCTACCCATAGCGCCAGACAAAGTAAAACTGCTTGTTTTTAGTATACAAAGTAAAGGCGCAATTCCACTGAGGCAACACTGAACGACATGAGGCATGCTACTTGTTTTCTGGTGTTGTCAATGGGGTGAAATAATGAGATAACAGCTTCATTTATAGAAGAATACCATAATTTACCCGTATTATGGAACAATAGAATAAGTATTTACAAAGATAATCGAATAAATAATGAGATATTAAATAATTAAGTTAATTAAATTAATGTAGGATGCCTCATTTCGTTCAGTATTGCCTCAGTGGAATTCCGGCTTAATGCATTTTTTGTGTGGATAATTTAAACTCTTTAAATAAATTACTTTTTTACGTTTTAATAGATTTAATTAATTTTCTAGAATTGAAGAAAACTCATTTTTCATTTAATTATGTTTTAAAAATATATTCCATGTTCTATCCGAATAAAAATTATTTTTGTGACTCTTCTTTTAATTATCAAAATACCATAATCAAAATTATGACACAGAATTGGACACAGAAAGTGACATATTTGCTCTTTCTAAAAACATATTCCATAGTTTGTAAATGTGCTAGTTTTATTTGTAAACTTTTAGTTGGGAACGAGCCAAAACCGTTTGGATCTATTATTTTGGAACAGAGATAGTAACTGTTGATAGAATGAACATATCATCCAACATACTCACATGCAAAGTTTACAAAAGCTTTCAAATATGAAATTTAATTTAAATTCAGTTTTACATTATTAAATAACTACTATTTGCCATATTTTGACGCTATCACATATAAAGAATTTAACAATTTTAAAGCTCTTGCATCTTCGCTATCATCTTTTAAAGATGGATCTACAAGTTTTTTATAAACATTTGGTTCTGTAAACACTTCGTCATTGTAATTAGGTATATTTATCCCCTCTGCGCCATCTTCAGTTAATTGAACATTACTGTTCTTTAATATTTCCTCATGACCTTCTGTTGACTTGATATTATTTTTATTACTTTGTATACTATCATCATCTATATTGCATTTCCTTATCAATAGTAATATTAATTGACGATTAGCGGGATTAGTTTCAACTTCTTCCATTTTTTCTAAAAACTCAATTTTTGAAACATTGAGTTCATTGAGAATTCGATCCAATTTTTTACTTTTGTTTGAATTCATAAAACTTGACAAAATATTATGAACATCGGTTGAATTCAACTCATGCTTAGCAAGTTTCTTTAACTGATATTCTATATCAGCCTCATCGATATTAGTATACAACGCATTTTCTATTGATACATCTTCTGAGCTAGTATCTCCACCGAAATATTTTGTGCTGGATGTATCCAATTCAAAAGAATCTATTTCCGTATTTGTAGTATTAAAGTTATTATTCAGAACTTCTGGATTTACAAAAAGTGTATTCCGCCATAGTTTAGCAACATCTAATGAAGTGGTCCAATGATCATTAGGTAGTGCTTTCTCAGAATCTGTATCTGTTTCAATTTTCAAAGGGTTTTCTGTATATTCTACATTTTTACCTAAATCCTGACTTATTATTTTATTTCTTTGTTCCTGTTTTATTTTATTAAATTGAGATACAAATGATTGACTGTCGGAACTTTGAAGATTTTCTTGTTCGCTGGATATAGAATTTGTGTTCTCGCTATCTCTATTTAAATCTTTAAAAGAATCATTAAAAGCTATAATGTAACCCCAAGTAGGAGTAGCTGGTATTACAGCTGGTCGTGTTGATAAATGAAGGTGATCAAATTTTAAATCGGAATCTGAATAATTTAGGACTTCATCATCTTCTGCTTCATTTATGTCACCATTACTATCAGAAGAAGGGGGTTCTTTAGGACGTACTTCGTGAAGTACCTTTTTAAACGTATCTGGATCATCCAGGTAGAATGAAAGCGCTTCCGTAAATACTCGTGCTAATTGTCTTACCGTAAGATCATCAACCAGATTTCTTGAATCTTCTTTTATTAAATCATTTTCACTATTTTCAGATTCTGTAGTTAAAACAGTAGTTGCTTCTGTGGTACCAAAATCTTCAATGGGTGTGTTAAAAAGATTTTCGTAATTTTGTCGTGTCATTTGAGTTAAAAATGCTTTAATCAATTTTTCGTTATTTATGTGACTAGTGGATGATCCTTCCTCAAATTCATCCATTTCTTTACTAGTAAAGTTTGAAGAATCAGTCATGTTATCTAATGCACTAGCAAAGTATATGGCTAATGTACGAAGCGTATCTGGACCAACCGAAGGAGGAACAATTAACCCAGGTCTTGGTGTATTCAAATCAACATTATCCCTATTTGTATTGTAATTTTTTACAACTTGCATTAAAGAATTTATCATATTATTGACATTCTCGTTAACCAATTTTGAGGTATGCGCATAATCTGGAGTTGTAAAATAAGGTGTTGGCAAAGTTGGTACAGTATTTCTATCAGCAGTCGAAAATGGACTTGAAGTAGACACTGTATATATTTGAAGATGTGGTACTCCTGCAGAATTTGAGCGTATTATTGACGAAATCGTTGTTGGATTTTGCTGCGCAAGTGAAAATGAAAAAGGTTGAGGCTGAAGAATAGTAGATGGAGATGTGAACAAAAGATTTGGATTATTTGAAATTGATAATGGATTAACTACGTCAACTTCTTGTTCTGAAGGTGTAATAGAGGTAGAATATATTTCATTATTGATGTTAATTGATTGTGGATCCGTTCTATCATTAAATACAACATCGGTGCTTATATTTTGTCTTCTGTTATTTTCAGTAATATTGAAAGTTTGATTATTAATAAAAAAGCTAAGATTATCAAAATTTAATGTATTATTGGAAGAATTGCGCATTAAATTAGTAGAAGATGTAATTGTTTCACTCGGTTTTGGAGTAATGTATGGAATACTGGGCTTTTCATAACTGTATGGTGCAGTAGTACTACGAAAACTTAGATTCTTTCTTTTATTTTCGATATTAGATAAAATGCTAGTAGCACTGTTTTTAGCAGCCATAAAACTGTTTTCACTGGGTTTATGGTTTTGAGGGACATTTAAATATTTTTGTTGGATATTTTTGAAGTTCATAGAAAAAATATTTTCCTCATATTCTTCACGTATTGGTATTTTTAAAGGTAAAGCGGTCTTTGAAGTTGAATTATTAATTAAAATTACTTGAGTTTTTGGTGAATCTACAAACAATTTTTCCTTTCGACTCTTGAGTTCGTAAGATGGTATTGCCGTTAATGGCAATACATTGAAATTAATAACTGGACTATCGGTTGATGTTTGCTTATATTGTTCAGTGGTACTATAAGATTCAAATATTCCTTTGCCAGTATCACCGTTACCACTATTATGATTATAACTGATTGATTTTGTATTTAAAATATAATTAGATGCAGATGAAGGCGACAATGCAAATTTTCCTTCAGTTGATGTTGGAAAAGTAGGCAATTTTGAAGTACTGGTGAAGTTGAATCTAATATTTTCATTATCGCGATTCGAATATTTAGGTAAATTGGACGTTGCTGGTAAATTATTTAAGTAATAGTTTTTCTGAGGATGTTGATCTACATTCATGCGTAAAAATTTCGCTGTTGTTGAATGTGGTTGACTAGAAATTGTTGGATTTGTATACCTCTGAAAGTTAAAATAGCTTTCAGTAGTAACTTTTTCACTTTGTAGCGTTACTGGTGAGGTAGATACTATTTGAGATGTTGCAGAATAGCCATAGAATGGTTTTTCGGGAAATTTGTTATATGACTTTTCAATATAATATCGAGGATCTTTAATTTCGGAATATGTTTGTCTGTGATTAGGATAAAAAGTTGTAGTTTTCTGATTAAAATTATTTATACCGTTTTGATAATTTTTAACAAACGAAGAGGTCTCCTGTAGTTCTTGCGATTCTTCTGAAAAAGAAATAACATATATTAGTTTATTTTATATAATTTATACAAGTTTAGTAGATAATATTGTAATATTAATATGCTTTTTTTAATAAAAATTAGTAATACATCAAAATCATATAACCCAGTAAAAATAAGAAATTCGACTCTTCCGCTCCGTCACCTACGGAGCGTAGGTGACACTCAGATCCGTTTTGACTAACGCTGTACTAATTAAAAATATCCCCTATGCCCGTCCAACTCGGCAAAGTATGTATAAATAGCCAATTGTGTATATGTACATACTGTATGTAGTATAAATAACCACTTTCGTAAAAATATAGTTGTACCAACGGTGATCAAACTGAGGCTCTTTATGACTTTTATTATGCCTCAATTAATAAATAAAATGTAGATATTTGTTATTTTTTTTCAACCTGAGCATCACAAATTAATTTAAACATTAGAAATTCATAAACCTTCAACTAGATAAAAAATAAAAATACTAAGAACCTAAATTGAGTAAACGAAGAACCTCAGGTACAGCTCCCAATATTTTTAGGTAGGTGATTATGGCTCTTGTTGCAAAAAGTCTGGCCACTCCTTGTCTATACCAGGGATCGGCAACCCGAAGTCCGTAGGCCGCATGCGGCCCGCGAAAAGTCTTGGTAGAGCCCGCGGACTCTAAAACAAATTGCCTTTCTTTTTTTCAAATGCTCTGTTTATAGTGGATTTGCCAAGCATTGCGGCCCCCATTAATCTCCACGTAAAATATTTGGCCCTCTTACAACAAAAGGTTGCCGAGCCCTGATCTATACGAAGCCCAAATCTGCACAATATAATAATTACTTTCAGAAATACCTCAAGTATGTCATCACATGTACATTTCTCCTATTGTCCAACGACGAAAATAAATCTAACTACAGTTATGTAAACAATAATTTATCAAAATGTAAAATAATATTTAACCAAGAAATTAACTCTAGATTGATACAGTGATGATGCAACCGGGAATATGAACTTGAAATTGAAATTTGATCGGGTAGTACTAGACATTATTATAAAGCATAATTACCTTCTCGTTGATTTTCATCGTAATATGATGTTTCTTTATGATCATTCGTGTTAAAATTAAGTTTAAATTGATTCGGTCTAATTATGAATGCTTCCGTTTTACTATTTGGATTCAAAATATTTTGATTCTGTTTAGCTTCCTTTAAATCTGTATTGCGTTCCAAAGTTCTATTTGTTAAAAGACGTGAGTTAGTATTAACATTGTTTGGTGTAGTTCCTTGATACCGTTTATGAGAAAAATTGTTATCTATGTTACTCTTAAATTTATAATTATCATTTCCTTGATTAGTAGTAGCTTGTTCACTGACTTGTTGGCCGTTTGTGCCATAATCCAATCGGCGATCACCACGTCTTTGAATTGAATTATCGGTAGTAGTAGCAAATTTTTTGTTATAATTTCGATATGAAGGAGTGATAAAATGTGCCGGAGTTGTGCGTTTAGATGACTGTTCTTGATAGTTTTCTCCGCTAGAAAATGCAACTTGCTTATTTCCTTTATTAATAACACGACGTGACTGCTTTCTCTTGGCATTTTCTCTGACTAATATTTCTGCACTTTCCTCATATAATAATGGTGAAGTAGTACAATTTACTTTAAACCACCAATCACAAATAAGCTCTGATTGTTGAAAAATTGTTCCATTTGGACAAAGAAATGATATTTTTCTGCCGTCATCGCAAATATGGAAAACCTGTAAATAATAAATTATTGTATTTAAGGTTCAATATTTTAATAATTAGTTATAATATAAGAAATTTCTAACTTTAATTTCTACATAACTTTCCATAACTTTGATTTCATCTTCTCATAACTCAAAAAAGATCTTATGGTTAAATTAAATCTGCATTCATCACAAAATTCAATCTATCTGTAATTATTCAATCTGTAATTTACAACTTAAGTCTGATTTAAAATCCAACTTAATTAAACTTCTTTTAAAATAAGTTGTGAAATAATTAGAACGTACCTAACCTGGGGTGATCCCCACAAATACAATTTAAAATGCATTGTTAGTACAAATATTTAAAAATAATTCAGAGCAATGCGACGAAAAATTGTATAATGTTTATTCCTGTAGGTGGTAAACACCACTCGGGACTGTAGGAGGGTGAAAAAAGGGAAAGACCGAGAACGAATAAGCAAACATTTTTTATTAACCTTAATCAAATATTACTCAAAAGGGGTGGCAGTAATAAAATTATTTTCTTTACAAAACTTGCCTATTTTCTAAAGATCTTTTCAAAGATATCACTTTTGACCTATCATGCCGTTTAAAATTCTGGAATTTTTGGACATTCTGAAAAAAACTCTTCGGCATGTCGATCTTTCGGTGGAATAATAATATCACCATTTCATTCTTTATTACAGCTCTTGTAATAAAAAAACACAAATCTCTACGATCAACCGTTTTGAAAAAAATTGATATATTCACAATGTACGAGTATAATCCTTATTACTTTAAATTTCTGTTTTTACACGAAGAAATTTTACTTGCAATCAATTTCTACTTATCGAAGTTTGCATAAAATCTGTGATTAGTATCAACCATTTTGAAAAGTTCGATAAGAAAGTTAAAAATAATTGCCCGATATAAAATTTGCCTATAGTGTTTAGGTATCATCTAATCTAATGTACACGATTTGAAAAGTTTAGTGTCTTATAATAATTCAAAATTTTCTTTTAACCACGACTTCATGCAGATCACAATTCACAAACTTTCTTTTGTACATTGTACTTGCAGAAAAATTGAAGTTACGATTAATACAATAAATACAAGTAATCCATACCTGACAATCGGTTTCTAAATCAGCATAATATCCAGTTTCCATATCTCGACAACTAAATCTTGTTTTCGGAACATAAGATAAATTTGGAAAATCTACTCCGGGAGTACCATCGGAACCGGCTACAATTTAAAATCTTAAATTAAGTATCAACAGCATATAGATTGAGTTATTAACTAATTACATTTATGAGAACCGGAATCGACTACTGCATCTCTTCTTTCTCGATTGTCTGTTGCATTTTCTATGAGATCATTTATTCGTAAACCATCTATTACCTGTTTAAATTCAATATAAATATTTATAAAATATAACTTGCGTATCAATATAACTTACAGGTACTCTTGCAAAATAAATTAGACAGCAAAAAACAGCTAATCCTATAACAAATAAGCTTTAATTAATTTTCCCATATGCAAATTTAGAAAGTAATATTACGATAGGTCACCTACTTTCGAATTAAATAATATTGTAAGTTATGGAATAATAATAGTAATATACTGATAAACGCTACAGTTTTTCTGTAGTTAGCAATTACAATAAATTTCTAATAGTTTACCTCAGGTATTCAATCAAGGAAATTAAGAAATTATTCTTAACCACCGGATGTGATTTACAAAGTTCCTAAATTATAATAGTTCCAATTTTAACACCATCTCAGACAAACGAATGGATATTTCACAACAAAATGCGAGAACCAATTGTTCTAATAGAAGCGCTAACTTTTAAATACCCTAATAATTACACTGTGTAACAAAAACAATGCTTCATAGGTCTATTAATGTAAATTTTCGAATATAAAACAGTTTATTAGAACATTTTCAAATAGCAATTTTTTACAACTACGTTAGAAGGCTTGCGCAACTACTTTGATGTCGTCAAAATGAATTAAGTTTTCGTTAAAGAGATTTTAATTATCTAAATATTACAATATTACGTTATTAGGTACTATTGTTACAAATAATAATAGTTTAATAGCCTACAGCAAATTAAAATTATTATAAACTAACCAAATGTATTAATCGTTACATATCTACAGGGTTAGGAGATAATAAATCTTAAAGAAAAATGTTTACGAAAACATCCATGTTAAAAATTCATTATGGTTATTATTAGAGTGAGTATGTTATTATCATTAGCAAGAAATTCAATGGCGAAACTTGAATTTGCTATCATTTATTAGTTTTCGAACTATATTGGCAAGAGTTACATTTTTGGACATTTCAATAAAATGTCGATATCTCGGTTGTTTTTGAAGTTCCAAAAAATTAAAAAATGCTTTCTTCGGACACTTTTTTTAAAGGCAATAAAAATGGGCCAAAGAGATTTTAAATATCTGTGCTATATTTTGATGTATTTTTTAAATGGAAACCATAGTTGAATATGACATTTTCAAATAGCGTATTTTATCCTCTTTTCAATGATATGTGGAGTCTATTATTGTATCCATCCCGTAAAATTTTTAATAAATAAAAAATAAAAAACACTAACAAAAATTAAAGTAAGTAATCAATATTAAAAAAAGTATCAATTTTCCATTTCATTTTCCTATGAAAACAATTCACAGATAAAACATCGGCCAAAGAAAAATCTCATAGAAACTGACCGCATAAAAAAGGTTTGAGTGTATTGTTTAATATGTAAAATGGTAGTGTTAACCCTCGTCAGTACCGCATACACCTAAAAATCGAAGTTTTCAAGTTCATAAATAATATACTGTCAAAAGTGGTGATAAATAAACTGTTGGTGGTGATTTGAGGTTTTAACTGGCAGTGGAAAGAAAAATTTGAAAATTTTTTTTATAGAATACGTCAATGACATAAGGAAAGTCTTGCGTAGAACGGCAAAGTGGATAGAGGGGGCGGGCAATTCCACGCGAACGTTTTGACGCAAATGTATACGCCGTCGCGTCGTTTTGACGCCGCACGGACAAAAAGCGAGTTGTGACACAGGAAAATGTTAGTTCATGATATTTATATTTTTAAGGAAATCGTTAAAAGAGAGATCCACCGGTCGAGCTTAGGTTAATGTTAGGAAATGATATTATTTTAATTAACACCTCTAAAAAAGTACCCGATTTAAAACATGCGGCGTCGAAACGTGACCGGGTCAAACCGTCGACGTCGAAACCTGTACGCGTCGAAACGACGGAGTCAAACTGAACTAGTCCCGGGGAGGATAAACGTCCCTTGCGTGTCTCCCGTAGCGTTCATGTTTTTCAACGGTCCTACACGTTCCGTAGCAAATGGTTGGGGGATCGGTTGCGAGATGACGCTACAGTTATGATTTATTCTATTATAAATTTTGATCTACACAGGCGCTAACTTTCGAATTTTGGGAATAAGCGCAGAATTTTAATTCAGTAGATACCTACCAACCGTTTATCAAGTTCACACCTACTTTTTGACTTGTTTTGTTTTGTGAATTCAATTTAATATAAAGTCGAGAGCCGAACACCTGGTAAGGGATTATTTGATCACTTCTTTTAAATTACTTACCGAGGTAATTACTTTTAGGTTCTCAAGTTCCATTCTAAAGTTGCATTCTAATTCTAAAGTTCAATTGTAAGTTTTACGTTGCGATTTGATGGCTGTTCCATTTATCTTATCATGGCCCGGTGGTATGGCATGGGAAGGTGTTCCACAATGAGACAAAAATCACATTCGATTTTTTTTATATGTTTTCAAATCAATTTTAAAACCGTAAATGGTCAAAGCACTTACTTCAATATATGCTCTACCTTATTCATCAATAAAAAAGTGGAATTTTTCATTGACTAATAAAGTATGATTTTTATTAAAAAACCTTACATTTGTCTCATTGTAGAACAATCGTGTTCCACGATGAGACATACATTTATTTAGTGCTACGATAAGAATATTGAAGAAAAAATTAGTCTACGCATAAAAATACACGTCTGTAAGTCAAAAATTAACTTTATTTGACTAATAAACTAAACATAAACACTACAAATATAATATAAAAGTGACTTACTATGTGTTAACGAATATTTAAGGAACTCAGGTTTATCTCAAAGCGAAAGATATTTTGCTGTCTTTTAGTTTTACCCACCACTAAATATTTTGACAGAATCAATTTTACGTCCTTCTTCGGTGTCGAACTTACGTCTTCTTCCAAAGGAAACGTGAAGGCATTCAGGGATTTGTTACTCTTTGGTAGAAAAGTAATCACAAACTCGTTCTTCTCATCCTTCCTTAAAATTTTTCCAATATAGTATATAGTTGTTTTTAACGATTCAGTAAATTGAACCAAGACAAAATCGTTAATATTAGGCTCTCTTTCCAATTCGGTGAACTCAAAGAGGTTCTTGACGGGTTCTTCCTCGCTCAGGTCGTCGGAAGTTCTACCATCGTCTTGAAAATAATCGTCATTGTCATCACTTGATGATTCAAAAAGTCTCGTTTTAGCTTTCATTATTTTTCTGCGCCTCCTCATATCCTGCGTTTTTAAGGAAAGCCGTTAAAGTGTGTATAATGTTCCACAATAAGACAATCTCATTGTGGAACAAAAATTGTGTCTCATTGTGGAACAATCACACATATATTTTAAAAATTCCCCTACAGTAAACCATACATGCTATGCCCGTGAATAAAGCAATATAACCTCATCTTGTATGAACTAAGTATAGCAAATTATGAAAACTGTATAAATCTATCAGTTTATTTTTCTACGCATTTTCAAAGATGGCCAATCAAAAAAATACATACCTTTTATGTGACTGCGTTATCACCAACTGACACAGAGGCGCGAAATAAATTGCCTCAATGTCTGAAAATGTCACTCCGCACGTGGTGTTTAAGGACACCAAACATGAATCTGATGTGGCGGTAAGTTTAAAAAAAAATCCGCTTGTCTCATTGTGGAACATGTCTCATTGTGGAACACCTTCCCCTACTCACAACGTTTGGTTTAATAACGCCCTACACAAAATTAAATTTATGAGAGTTGAGGATGCCAAGATTTTGTAGACACTTTGGTTCAGCACATTTCATCTTGCCCTAAATACTATCAAGAATATATCAGATTCTCTAGTCGAGAGGATTGATGTTTTGCTCACCATTGGAATGAAGAATTCTATCGAGTTAATTGCAGTTCCGTGATAGATATTTTGTCGATCAAGTTTTGTTGTATGAAACCTGGAAGTGTTCAAGCACCGGCCCCCAATGGTCTACCATTAGCTGTTCCTTTTTGGGTCCATAAATCGTCACATCACACTAAGGTCAGATCTGTACTTTTTGTCTGCATTTGCATTTGAAGATCATTTTTATACCAATCGAAGTAAAACGACTATTTGTGTTATCTGTATAATTGTAACGAGAGCCATACTGAACTGTGTAAATTTATGACGAGCGTGTGTTATTTTATGGGATTTTTGGTTGCGACATTCCAAATGTCCAAAAGTTTTGATCCGAACACAAATTTGCGTTTTTTTTGGACTGTATATTTTCCCAAGAGTTATCCATGTATGGGAAGAGCTTTTGAGTATTTTTTTGAAACGATAATATTGGTTTTTGGTGTTCCACGATAGCATGGTGGATTCATCAAGCAGAAATTCCTGCGGCTAGAATCTATCGTGTTATTTTTATTACTGCAAGCCCATTTTTATTGATATTATCCAGAGGTGGAATTGAATGAGTCGGAAGGTTATGTGTCTTGGCAAGTGCGAAGGTTAATTTTAATATGAGAGATTTACGAGAAAAAAGAAGAATAAGAATCTATAAGGTACCCAACGTTTGATTTTTATTTATAATAATTTTCCTGCCTGAGTTTCTAAGCGGTAGGTTGCTTTTTGAATTACGTGGGTTGCCTTTTATATTTCGGGATTCAGCTACCCTAGTGCTGCCATCTGGCAACTAATATTTTTATCGTAAAGTTTGACATTTTTGAAGGTCTTTGTATTCAGAACTTTTTGCCGTTGAGCGCCATTTGTGTTGTTTAAAAATTCTTGAAAAATAAATTCGTCCAAAAAATTGAATTAAATCATGAACCATATTTGTGTGACTATTTCTTACAACTTTCGACGTGGATTGACTCAACAACAGTGCATCGATGAACTTAATTCGACTATTGACGATGAAGCACCATCAAGGACCAGTGTTTATAGCTGATTAAATGAATTCAATCGTGGCCGTAGTTCTCTCAACGACGAATTTCGAGAAGGTCGGCCAAAATCGGTTATTGTTCCCGAAGACATTGATGCTGTGGGTGAACTGATGCTGCAAGATCGTCATATAACTTATCGTGAGATTGAGGCATCCTTGGGCATTATGGGGACAGCTCACATTCAATATTGAATAAACATTTGGTTGTCAAAAAGATTTCTTTGGGTTAGATCACGCATAATTTGACAATCATAAAAAAGGCTCTTGTCAATTGGTCGAAAGAACTACTCAAAATATACGTTTGCGGTACTTCAAAATGAGTCTATGACATCGTGACAGGTGACGAATCATGGATCTACGCGTATGAGCACAAAAATAAAAAGCAGTCGACTGTGTGCGTTTTTCAAAATGAGCCATCCAACAAAAGCTATTCGCGCACGAAACACTTCGAAGTTCAAAATCCAAGTTTTGGAGGCACCTCAATCGGAGTGGAAAAAGGGCTTCAAGAATTAGTTTTAACGCATGCAAAAGTATATTGATCTTCATGAAAAGTATTTTCAAAACTAATAAAGTCATTTTTGATGAAAAATATTTGATGTTGTTCTCAAATCCCGAAATATAAAAGGCAACCTACGTATTTAAAAGTATCTGCTTAGAGGGAAAGGAAAGATATTGGTGGTTAGAAAATGAGTTTCATAAATTCAAACTTCATAATATTGATGTGTTGTTTTTTTTTTCACAAATTTATCTTTTTTGATTATTATTAAAGTTTTGATTTCTAAAAAAGCTTTTGATTATGTAAGCGATTTACGCACATGGTACTTTTTATTTACATGAATAAGTAATTTAGAATTTTTCTGAGCTAACCTTGGCGTAAAAAGTTTATCTTTTCTAATTGCTGAAGAGTTTTCCCCACGATTTTATTAATGTAAAAAGTTTAGTATATTATGACAATATTTTCTAAGAAATATTTTATAAATTTAAAAAATATCATTGCAGTCCACGAGTTAAAATCTCTTTTGCCCATTATAGAAATACCATAATAATTTAAGTATCAAAAAGTCGGAAAATCAAACTTTTCCCTAAAGCTCAAAAACAAAACAAAATATGGTATACCGAGTTTTGCCATTGATTTTCCCTTAAAAACAGAGATCGAGGATGCGCCATCCATTTTTCCAATGATCATGCACTCAAAGACTTATAATTTTAATTTTCCAAGTATACATAGAAGTGGAAACGCAGATCATTGATATTTGTTTGATAAATAGAAATAAGCAAAAGACAATAAAGGGATTTCAAATCTAAAAAAAATAATCAATATATTTATTTGGTAATAGTTTTCTTTTCATATCCTTATTTTTCCTTATGAGGAAACTTCCAAGTTGGAAAACACACTTTCGTAAGTCACTGTTATTTTGCTTTTTACTCAAAAAAATTGCACAAAAGTATGTATTTTTTAAAAGAAGACACTTGGACACAGACCGTGTTGTTTTTAATTTTTTTAAATTAAAATATTTTGAAAAACAAATTTTGAAAATTTTGAAATTAAAAACATTAAAAACAACAATAATGCATTATTATATTCGCGTGTTTTGTTCTATAATTTATTCGTCATGTTTTCAGCACTTTAATTTAGGAAAATTTTGAAATTTAAAATATTTTTTGTTTAGGTTTAATGAATATTTTTTTCAAAAAATTAATAAATTTATTGTCATTTAACTAGTCAATAGTATCTACTTACATTACTTTTAAACTGTAAGTAGGTAATATACTGTTTTATAATTAAAATAAAAGTAATAGATCATTACTTACCTAATTTGTAAATATAATACCTTCCCATTGTTCCTCCTATTCTGCAACAAAATGTTAAATGATAAATGTGGAAATTGAATTGCATATTAGGTAAGTATACCAATAAATTGTATAATAGAATAGAATATTGATAGTAACACCCTAAATTACACACCATGAAAAAATTATTTATTTTTTTTTATTCTTAAGGGGGTTAACTACTATGAACAGTCAGTTTTCAAGCTGATTTTTAGGAATTAAGTTTGAGAAAACTGTTAAAAAAATTGAGCTAGAATTTTGGATTCTTATTATTTACATATTCCCATATTCGATAAAATTGATCGTAACACTTTTATGGCAGAGCATGACAATAAGATTAAAAATTCATTGATGATATTAAAATATCGGCTTATATTGCTCGATGCTAATTAAAAATTAAAAATTTTATTAAAAATTAAAAATTTTTTTCTACAATTGTTTACATGTAACTTTGTGGAATCCTGAAGAAGAAGTGGTTCATCCCTTCGAAACAATTGTAGAAAACAAATTTTAATTTTTAATTAGCATCGAGAAATATAAGCCGATACTTTAATATCATCAATGAATTTTTAATCTTATTATTTATTCATGTTGAAAAATTTTTTTGCATAGTATGTTTTTGGAAAATAGTCAAGTAACAGATCGACGTGTAACTCATGTTTTGAAATGACTGTCAAATCGGGTGCAATGTTTCTGACCAAAGCAGTTATCTGAAATAAACAAATAATGTATTTACCGGTATTTACATTATTTTGTTCTCTAAGAATGTCGGTATCGTTGGACCTACAAAATTTAATTTTGAGAGAAAAGTGACAACATGATGATGATTGATTGGTAATTTTAAGTAGTATATTTTGGATATTGTAGGTCCTCCGATAGCCTAAAATATACTGTAAATGTCTAGAAAAAATCAACTCAATCCGCTGAATAGATTGTTTGGAAATAGTGCAACCGACTTGAGAAATGTAGTTTTGAAATAAATTGGTTTAAACTTTCACGAATATAGGAGGATATAAACAGCATTGCATGCAATCCGATATAACTCGAGTAAGCTACATATTATACTAAGCTACACAAGCTATAGCTTAGGCCCCCCTTAACTTATAAGCTTATATAGGGCCCCCCTAAGCACTGACATAATTATTATAATATCAGGACTTATAAAGGGCCTCATATCTTAAATAGCTTAGGGCCTTATCAAGTCAAAATCCGGTCCTGCTCGGGTAGTTTGATCAATTTCACTTTAATAATGGGTGCGTTTAGCGAAGGTCAGCGGCTGAGAAGTTGACTACAGCGGTTTCGCTAAACGGTACGCTGAGCAAGCGCTTACTTACAACTGTTAACTAAACAACTCAGCGCAAAAATTTTACGCTGCGTCGCACAGCTAATGATGAATTTAACACGTGACCCGCCCATCCCTTAACCTTAAAATGTTATGTGTATGTTTAGTTCAGGTGTTTATGTTATGTTTAATCAATTAATTGGGTTTAATTTAATTACTATCTTAAGCTTAAGCAGCAAAATATACACAAATTAACCTCACACTTTTACTTCAATTTTAATGTATTTAAGTTGACTTGCTGACTGTAAGCATACCGTTTAGCGAAACTCAAATAGTTGAATGTCATCATACTCAACATAGTTGACTGATGACTTTAAGCAGCTGCGCTCGCTAAACGCACCCAATGTTTTGACACATATTCAAGACTCCAAACTATAAGAATATGTAAGAAAACAAAAATCGAAAAAAAGGCCGGCCGTCATTCATCAATTCCTATCAGTTTACCATCATTCGTATATGACATTTGTACGCTTCATCATGGCACGCATTTCTCATAGCAACATTTGTTGCTATGATTAGAAAAACTAATCTTAATACAGCTCTACCAACGTTAGAACCGACTTTAGGGGCGTGTCAGGCACTGCTAAAATTAAAAATGTACACTCAAATGAAGAAGTTTCTCGGCGCGAATATTTAAAATCCATAAATTATTTTGTCAAATTGCAGTCACGAAATACATAAAAAATGTTACCGCAAATATTAAATAAAGCACTTTTGGAATAAATTATAAAATAACACGAAATCGAATAACACAAAAAAACACGACAAATGTAAACACGCAATGATTTGTAACTTTTACAACAGAATGTACTTGAGAAATAACTCAACGTTCATTGGTTCATTCAAATTTTTATCAAATTAGTTGGCATATTTGCCGCGTCCTTTCTAAGCTTGGTGGAGCTGTACAGTTGTAATCACGAATAATGAAGCTTACGTCACAACCATCTGAATTAAGTACCGACAACCTTTTTTTTTAATTAATTGTAGTAACATAGGTGAAACAAAGACATTAAGGGCCGATTTCATAATCAAAACGTTAATGGAGACTTAACTAAAAGATCATTGCTAAGCAATAGAAAACGTCCGTTCACTATAACAAGCCAATAGCAATCCACTTTTATTTTTAACGACTCGTTAAAAGTATTATGAAATCGGCCCTTAGAAATAAAGATATTAAATTATTCTTAAATGTCTGATTTTAGAAATCTTATACGTCGAAAATTATCTGACACCCAACGTATGAGATAGAAAGAGATAGACACAATAGTTCTTAGCGGGCATAATAATTTTAATGAAGGTAGGTTTTATAGTGACTGATGCGATAATTTTAACAAATTAGTTTGTTTTTAGGTTATATTTCCATTTCATTGGCGCAGGGTTTCTTAAATTTTTTGATTTCCCAAACCTTTTTTGATATGAATTTGACCGTGAACCCACTTATTTCATAAAAGTCATAATAGCTATTTACGATATAAGCATCGTAACGTATCATATTACGATACGAAATGGGAAAATTGACCAACGAGCCCGAAGGGTGAGTTGGTCAACCCATCGAGTATCGTAGTATGACGTTACGATGCGAATATTGTACAATGCTTTATCTACTATCATTTAATAATTTATTATATTCTAAAATTTTGGGTTTTTTTAAATTTGACGTAAAAGAAATTAAAATGATCATAGAAAAATCTATCTATCTATCTATCCATAGAAAAATTTTTATTTACTAAATACTTGTTTTGTATAATATTTACTTCGCTAAAATGGCGGACAGTGATAGTGATAATATTCCTTCCGATGTGGAAATTCTTGCAAACGCAGCACTTTCTACCATAATACCGGCAAAATCCAAGCTAAAGTATGAATTGGAATACGAAAGATTTCAAAAATGGTGCAAATTAAAAAAGGTGGGAGATGCTATCTCTGTGAAAATTTTGCTTGCCTACTTTTCTGTAAAAGCGGAAAAGAACAAGTCATCGACATTGTGAACACACTACTCGATGCTCAGAACAACCATTGCTTTAAAGCGGAAAGTGGATATAAGCAAATATACAGAATTAATAGCGTTTCTAAAACGGAATGGAGGGATATAAGCCTAAAAAATTCAATATATTTTCAAAGGACGAAATACATAAATTTTTGCAAGAAGCCAATTACGATCGATATTTAATGATAAAGGTAATATATACTAATATTATTTTAATTTATCTAAGAATAACTTATTCGTATTGTACTTAGGTTTCTTTAATTATTGGTGTTTTCGGAGTTGCCGTAGAGATATAGAAGATAATAAAACTTTTATTAAAATTACTTTGCCGAATACAAAAACCAAAGTTATAAGACAATTTGTAATTACTAAAGGAAATATTATTGGATGTGACTGCCTAGATATTTTTAAAAAATATTTTCAACTTTGTCCAAAAGTTATAAATCACGAACGCTTTTTCATATATTATAAAAATGGTAAATGCACATCGCAGCCCGTAGGTATAAATACCTTTGGACGCATACCAAAAGAAATTGCTACTTTTCTTGGTTTATCCAATCTGCAAGACTACACTGGTCACTGCTTTAGAAGATCATCAGCAACCTTCGGCGGTTGGAAGTCGTCCAGCGTTGCCGAAGATTATGTAGAATCTTCCATTGAAAACAAAAAGGAAATTGCAACTAAAATTATGGGAGTAAATGAAAATATTGTTAATGTTCAAAATTCTTCTGCCAATATTAGTTGCGTTGATTCAACTTCTGCTGGAATTAATATTTCAAATTGCAAAAAATGTATAATTAATGTTTTTAATAAATAATAATGGTATTCCATAATGGAATACCATTATTATGACACTTTTTTTACATTCACATTTTACATTCACATTCACATTTTTTACGTCCTAAAATCCGTGCTTTAATTATTACTCAACGCCATCCGCAAATTTAATGGTAATAGATTTGCAGATGATTTCACTATGAAGTACCAACCATAACAATTAGAAATTCTAACAAATTTCAAAATAGTCGCGTCATTCCAAAAAATCAAAATGTTAAAGATTTTGTCCGACAAGAAACTCAAATTTCGCCAATACAACTTGTTGTCAGAGGTGTATGCGAGGTACGGTACCATCAATTTCTTCCTATGGTTGTTATAATTTAACACGTTACCTGCGATTTGTTTGGTGAGTGTACCAAAAAGTTGTAACTTTTAAATTTTTGTATTAACTGCTTTAGTATCCCCTAATGATAGGTCCAATGGTTATTTTGCTCCACTTTTCCAGCAACATTTTTTCCATTAGTACCTATTACTTATCAATTTGGAAGACAAGCGTTTTCTTCTTCGGATTATGAGTGCTTATGTTAAAAAAACTCTAAACGTAATTCCTCCCTAAAAGAATTTAAAACCCTTAATAAACTGAAGTAATATAAATAGAAGTACACGAAATGAGATTCCTACGACCCTACGAGCAACCAAGCGATAGACAGGGCAGATAGAATGATAGACGAAAATATCGGAAAGGAACTATGAATAAACAAGCTCCAGAGCAAAATCGCAGAGAACAACAAGAGATGGAGCGAGCATCTCGAAAGGATGAACGAAGAAATATTACCACTAGCAGCAAAGAAATATAAACCACTAGGAAAAAGAAGAGTGGGAAGACCGAGGAAAATATGGGTACCGAAACGGACACAACATTGAATTCTTCAGTCAACGGCAACAGAAGAAGAAGAAAAAGTGATAGATGTAATCAAAAACCCAATAAATTTTAATTTACTACTATTGGAATTTTCTTAGATAATAATTAATCCAGTTTTTATTGTTTCCAAAATTAGATTGCAGTTGTTAATTGAACTGTAGCCCAGATTGGTATGCATGAATTTATGCTAAATAACATTATTACATCTATTAACTAACTTCTAATGACTTTGATGTATTTCAAACACTATGTACTTCTTTAAATAAATTAATAAATCAGTGGTAGATATATCTACTTCCTCTCATATTTCGTATAGTTTCTAATTTATTCACAAACAATGTTATAGCAAAAAATTTAATATCTTTCCGAAAAAAAGTCAAGATAATAAAAGAATAGTTCATCAGTATCTAAGTAAATATTACGTACAATAAGTGATTGACCCAATTCCTCATCGCGTGAGAACCGGTGTGATCATAGTAATAAATTGTGAAATTAACATCTTTCTTTACCGACTGCAAATTGGATGCATTTTTTTCCATTGTAATTTTAATATTACTTTTTTTTAAAGATGTAATTTAACTACAATCACCAGTTATTTTGCACAAATGTTTAACTATAAACTTTTTCAGTTATTTTTAACTTGGTAAAACATGAAATACTGCAATTCTAAAGTGGAATTATATTGTGCGATATAAAAATTTCCACAAAAGTATGCCTACATTTTAAAATTTCAAACCAAATGTAAAAGCACAAGGTAAACCAGTATCTACATACTTATATTATTTACAAAAACTAAATTAACACAGCAGTGGCTTGATGTGATCGCTGGATGAGTTACAGATCGGATATTCTGGATTCGATTCGCGGAGTTCACAGAATTGATTATTGGCTCGGCCTCCGGGCCGCCTAGTGGGCTTCAACGAAATTTAGACTTTAGAATTGGTTCTAGTAGATCTCTCAGACAGTTCAACTTATTAAAAATGTAATCTACCTCTGAGCCAACAAATAACCTAAGTTGGAATATTTAAGCCAACGAAAACGTGTGTTCACTCTAACACGGCGACGTAGGAACAACTACAAAAATTCTGAAGACACGGATGTCTTTTCAGCTGTCGCGTCGTGCTGATAAAATCTCTTCTGCAAGAGTTGAACTTAACAAAACACTTTGGTAAAATTTTATCGTTTTTTATACAATTTTCAAAATAAAAATATTCAAAATCGTTTTAGGAAATGCTCGGACCAACTTTTGCTAACATTTTTATATCATTTTCCAGAAGATGACAATAAGTACATGTTGTTATACTGTAAATACCGAAGTACGTTTTAAAAGAGGATAAAATTATCTACAGACTAAATTTAAGTGTGCTTCCACAGTGAAGGTAGATTTTATGCGCTGGCTTAGAGTGAATTTTTTCATTAGTGGTTAAGAGTGGTTAATGTGCAGAAACGAATATTCATCATTTCGGTTCTATGTTGGTGTCAATTGGTGGAATTGGGTGTCACGGGCTCTCCCTCCACATTTGCCGCGCAAGTCCCAGTCACGTGCCAACCAATAAGGAAAAAATTCACTCTACCAGCTTCATCTCCCTCCAATGTTAATTAATGTAACCGAACACAAATAAAGGACGCAACCGGACAGATACTTCAATGCAAAGATCGAAGCGGGAAAACCGCCATCGTTCACTATATGGATACCTTAACCTTTATTGCCTAAATCAACGGTTTTTCAGTTTATATTATAATTTTATAAGTAAGAAATTGTTGACATTTTTTTGAAAACCTCATAGATCTTTAAATCACAAAAAATTATTTTATTTTGCTCATTTCCAACTTGGCACTCAAAAACTCCATATTTAGTTGATTATAAAAATAAAATTTTGAATAGAAAATATATTTAATTTATACTTTTTATGTATTGCCTTGTGCACTAGCTTAGAATGTTTAGAAGGTTTATCGGAAAAGTTTACTAGGCTGAAACCAGAAGCCAGTTCAATTCTTTGCGTAATTTATTGTATAATTCAAAAACTGTTTATAGACAAAAAGGGATTGTAGCCAGGTTATAGAAAACTTTGGACTTTTTAAAAAATATTAATATATCAATAATTTTTGAAGTTATAAAAATCTCAAAATAAAAACAAAGAAATTATTTTAAAATGATTATTGACCTCCGAAGGTTTGTGTGGGAAATTGTCAATCTGCATTTAAATAATTAATCAGTCTGTATTATTCTGGCCAATAAAAAAAAATGTTTTCTTTTATTCTTTAATATGACTGTAATAAAAGTAAAATATACTCATAAATAAATTGGCAATAATTGTCTATTGAATTGTTAAAAGTTATTGTTTATCTATCAACTTTCTCTCTGAACTTGACCCTAAGAATTTCGCATGGTAATCTTTAATGCAAGACAATATTATTTGTAATAAACGGTAAAGTATTAATAATACTTTCACTTTATGCCAACACAGTAAATGATGTTTCATAACTACCGTCATTCCTGTTAAGGGCCGCGATTGACATTTAAAAGAAAAATATTTTATATTTTTTTACCAATTTTGGAAAAATTTAAAACTTTGAAAATTTAATTTTAAGTATAACATGTAAGAATTCTTGTGAAACATGTAATTACTTAATTGCACGTTACTGACACTTATGCCTTCCATTCAATTACTTATACATCGAATTTGCTACATTTCGTAATCAACTAGAACATTAGTGTAACATTCTCCCACCGTACCTACTACATTCTTTTTAGATGTTACCTTTTTAAATTGTTGGAGAACGTGAATCTCGTCTATTTGACATTAACAGATGATATATTATTAAAACTTGGTAGATTTTAATTTCGAATGTATATTTCAAATTTATTAATAAAAACTACTTACCACCGGCATATTCGAAAAAATGAAGACTCAATTTTTATTATTATTATATAATATGTGTAATTAATATTATTATTACATAGTCGAAATAGAAGCGATTATTCATTGCAAGTTGAATTAGGACTTTCAATTTATGATTAAAATAAGTAACTTTGAAAACTATATAACAAGGTAGCCTATCATTATCACCTACAGAAATATGTTATCACTATGAAATTTTTTTATCCGTTTAGAAAAAACTAAAAAACAAAAATGAATATGTCTTGTTTTGCTCGAACGAATGTAATATTTCAGGTTTTGTTTGGACCTTAGTTTTTAAAACTGATTTATTCTTTGTTTATATGGGTAGGTATAAAAAATGCATTTTGAATAGAATAAAAAATGAAAAATGAAAAAAAAAAAAAATCTGCTATACCAATATGTCTACTTTTGAAATAAAACAGGTATTATATTATGTTATACACAATTGGATATGTCTTGTTTTGGTCGATATATCAGGAATTAATTTCTGAAGAGCACTTGTCTGGTTTTGACTGAACTGGCTGTATTTGAGCTCAGATTTCCATACGTTACGTATTTTTTTGAATGATTTTGAATAGACCAGTCGATACAAATAATGATCAAAACCAACCCAAAACGATATAAAACTCAATTTTTCAGAAAAATGTATATGTCTGCTTTTGCATATTTGCAAGTATGTTAATTTAAAGTAGGAATGACGGGCAAAATGGGGTACCTAACGTTTAAAATGGCCACAAATAAAAACTTGATGACATTATAATGGTGGAAATAAAAAAACAAACTTATTGTATTATTAACTCTTTATTTATGTGATTTTGGTTAATAAAAAACACATATGACATACGAAATAGGGACTAGTTCAGTTTGACGCCACACGTCTTGACGCGAGTACGTTTCGACGCGAGCACGTTTCGATGACGCACGTTTCGACGCGAGAATTAAAATTATTATTTACATTTGAATTAAAATTGTATTTAAATATAGCAGTGTAAAATAATGTAATTATTATGGTTATAAAGACCGTGCGACGCGTGTACTAATTTTAACAAAAATTATATAAAAATATTTGGTAACAGTCCATTGATTGGTTAAACAAAGCAATGGTGGTACCATCAATTTTAGAATTTGTATATTTCTACCAATCAGGACTATCTCCTGTTTTTTATGGATCCTAGTCGAGGGTAGATGTCTTGTCAAAATTAACTCTTTCGCACCTCCGCTACGCTCCCGACGCGACGCTCCAAAGCCATTTTGACAACACTATACTCATTCATTATAAGCATCCCCCTAGGGCCGTCCAACTCGGCAAAGTGTGCTACTGGGAAGTGGGTGGTTTTCATTTTTTTTCGGAAAATGTAAGCCAAAAATACCCCTCTAAACAGTGAATTTGTTCGACGTTAACTGTACGTAGTTTTTGTCCGTGCGGCGCGGCGTCACAACGTTCGCGTCTTAACGTTCGCGTCATAACGTTCGCGTCATAACGTTCGCGTCAAAAAGTCCTGCTCCGTAGATAGGACTACCCGGGTGCTACAAAACACGGGTATCCCATTTTAGACTCCTACCCCGTTTTGCCCGTCGTTCCCCTACGTATCTAAGAAAAAATTCGCACAGAATCAATATTTTAGATTAAAAAAAAGTAATAAATTCCATAAATATAAGTACTTTTTGGAGAATTGCGCCTAAAATACACTTGAACCGATTGTTATATAATACATAATATGTAACTAATTGTTTAAACTTTTTCATAAATAATTATTATGACACTATTTGGCACTGTCGGCTTCCATCCAGTGCGTGTCGGTAAGAATTGTTCGACTTACGACCTACCTCAGTAGGATTATAATACATAATGATAATGGTAAAATCATAGAGGTAAAACTGCCTGCTGCATCATATGGACAGCCAATGTTGTTCATCACTGATTTGCATCATTATTATTATACGTGTTTTCATAATTAGAACTTCATCAGATACAAATTTAAAATTACCATATTCAGCCAATTTGGAGATTTTAAGCCAATTTTCAAAAATTTGAAAAACTAATTTGCATCTACTTGTTACGTGTTCATTATTATTCGCATTATAATCTAAAGTAGCGTGGTCTAAGTAGTGTAACTTAATAGTAAACATATCATAATTTTTAGACACACTAAAAATATAAAAATTGGCACAGATGTAAATATTACTGAAAGTATAATTTATTATTCACAATCGATTTCGTTACACCGTAACATCATCAGGTGACTAAACAGAAAGTGACAAGAGAATTTTGGTTAAACATACACACAAAAAGGGACGTGGAAGGATTAAACTTTGGGGATTTTTTAAATTTGAATTTTTTAATTTGGGGGAAAATTTTATATTTTTAGTGCTAAAAGTCTCTATTACATTTTTAGTGTGTCTAAAAATTATATGTTTATTCGCATTATATCATCTTCATCATCTTCTACATGTTTTATAAGGTTGGGGAAAAAGAAATCCATTATTTTGGCGTTTACTTTAATGATGTATTTAACATGGTTACAATTATTCGATTTGAGCCAAATATGCGCCATTTTGTTCAATAATTTGTTGCCATTGTGATGGTAATTTCATGATTCCTCTCTCATAAAACCCCTTGTAATTTTCACAGGAATCTCTTGAGACCAGTTTTATACCACTAAGAACGGTTGACATGGATAGGAAAAGATTATAGTCGCTTTGTGCCAACTCCGGACTATAAGGTGGATGCATTAAAACCACCCACCCGAGCTACAGGAGTTTCTGGAGAGTCGTTATTGACGTGTGTAGCCTAGCGTTGTGCTGATGGAAGCCGACTCCTCTCCTTTTGGCAATTCTGGTCGCTTCTGGTCAATCGCCAGCGTCAACAGATACAATTGTTGGCAGTAGAGGTTTGAATTGAGTGTGTGGCCCCACGGGAGCAGCTCATAGTGGATGATTCCCTTTCAATCTCACCAAACACACAGAATAGCCTTCCTGGCCATCAATTCTGGCTTAACCACCGTTTGAGCGCCTTCGCCGCACTTGGATCACAATCTTTTTCATACAACCCAATTTTCATCTCCAGTCACCATCCGCTTTAGAAATGGCTCGATTTCTTGACGTTTGGTCAAGGATTCGCAGATGGAAATATGGAAATATCGTGCTTCTTTTTTAATCCAAAACCTTCTTCAAATGGTTCAAAATGGTTTTGTGGTTGATGATTAGTTCAAGGGCAATGCTACGACTGCTCGCCATAAACTCATTCACTACATCATAATGTTGTAAACTACAAACACGCCACTTACACGCTAATCATGTCGCCTGGTTTTTGCACTCGTTTTCCAGGGAGTAGCCCACGCATGAGGACGCCAAGCATCCAAAACGACCAGATGGATGCTGATATGCTACGCAGGAGCAGCGAAAATTTTATGTACGTGTATATAAAAACCGTCTTCTGTAGCAACTTGGTTGCTGCAGGAGACAATTTGTTTGTAAACATGTCAGAACAATATAGTCTGTTGAGTTGCTACGACTGCTCGCATACCGATATAACTTTATCATTTCCATAGTTTCATCGATATTTTCGACGATTGACCTTCCAGAGCTTTCTGGATCTTTGACATCGATATTATCGGAGCAGAATCGATGAAACCAAAATTACACGTATTTGGATGTTACAGTATCAGGACTATGAATACTATTAACATTTTCAGCCACCTGACTTACGATTTCATATTTATCGAAGCAAAACTGTAAAATATATCGAATTTTCTCTTTGTTTAGATACATATTTGACGCACTATAACTTGAAAATGGTTTAACCAATCACAAAACTGCCAATAACTTTTTTAGTACACAAATCCATCTTTCCAAAAAGTATAGGGATTAACCGATCCGACAAATAGATCGGATAGATCACTAAAACCATCTAACAACAAAATAATGGATTACTTTTTCCACAACCTTATATTATAGGTACAGGCGGGTACAGGTAGGAAGTCCATGTTAATGAAGTAGTTTTAACATGTAAAAGATGATAGCTATAATCCAAATAGAATTAACTTTAATTATATACAAATTCATTTTTCACAATCTATATATTTATTCCAGTTCGATTTCTTGACGTTTGGTCAAGGATTCGCAGATGGAAATACGGTCCATTAAGTTTTTTGGGTTAATTCGTGTGGCACCCAAACATCGTGCTTCTTTTTGAATTCATTCATTCATTCACCTAATGAAGTTCTAACTATGAATAAAACGTATATTAATAATGGTGCAAATCGGTGAAGACCGAAGTTGACTGTCCCCTTGTGAGGACAGTCCAATCTGTTTCTTTTTACCAAATATGTTTGCAAATACTTAGAGGAAAGGTTTCCGTATTTATCCATGTAACAATATTGTTCTAATTCGTTCTGAGTATCTTCGGGAGTCGGGTAAGGCATCCATACTGACCCAATATTATTTTTGTTGTTGTTAAGTATTGTACATAAGTTCTTATTACTATTTGAGGATAATTTTAGAATTTTTCTTGTAATTCAGAGAACTGCTTAACATTATAGACTTCAAAGTGATCTAGAAAATTTTCATTCTTGGTGTAAAAATCAATGTCAACAAATGCTAAAGGATGTTATTTTCTAGCCAAGAAAATCCACCTACACATTTTAATATTAACAGCGATTAGAAGAAGATGCGCAACTCATGAGAGATCTTGGTGTCACTCTTGATCCTAAGTCGATTCCACATAGATATAGCATTATTTTTTAAAAAGACCGATTCTCGAGTACCGTAACATGCTACAACTTGGGACACTTTTGACATTCAACGATGTGCCATTCTTTTTGTACTCTTCCCTTCAGTTATCAGAGATAGCCATTTTTCCGGTCTCTTTGAGTACTTTAACGATACATTCTGACATTTTGAAAATATTGCATATTTCAGCCTTTTTTTTTTTTAAAAATCAGGTGTCCCAAGTTACCTCACGGGTGTTACAACTTGGGACAGTTATTGAAATATTCAAAGAAATCAAATTGTTTGAGCCGTTCACAACATGGAACACGTACTATATTCTTTTTAAAAAAGGGAAAAACTACACAGTAGCATAAATATAAAAAAAAGTATCCATGATCTAAAAAGTCACTAATACGACCTGCATTTCTTAGATATATGTAAAATCGGGCACTCGTTTAAAAGTTACATAAAAAATCCTTAAAACCCTTTAAAATGTTTTAAAATACTTTAAAAATAATCTAGTTGATGTCAAAAAACTGATATGTTCCTATTTGATAAGAACACACTTTTACATCAAAACATTTACTGATGTAAATGGGACAACTTGGGACACCTATCATCTGATGATGATAGGTGTCCCAAGTTGTAAACGCAGGGAGTTTTTTTAAAAAAACAAATTAATAAAAAAAGGGGTTTAAAATATAAAAGTTCTAATTAAACCATTCAATTAACAATAACATTTGCTATAAACATTCAAAATATGAACTTAAAACAATTTACAGCCACACCGCCCCAGCAGAAGTTTTCCAAGGTATAAAATTTACGTAATATTTTTCAAAAACATTTTTCAACACACCGATGCATTCTTCTCAAATGATCACACGTGACTTAATCAAGGACCTCTGAAATACGCATAATAAACAGGTATTACGCATGTTGAATCAAAAAACCTAGATACAACTTTGCCAGATTGAGTTTTCTGAATAGAGTGCAAACTGTCCCAAGTTGTGATAGTGTCCCAAGTTGTAGCATGTTACGGTACTGGTGGTATAAAGGTGATTTTCCTTGTGAACTGAGCTACACAATTCCAGAATAGTAGATAACCCCAAATAAGTCCAAAGCATTAAAAAAAGGGTCTCAGCAATTCTTTTAACTTGTTGAACTTTAGTATTTAACTAGTGAAAATTATCGTATATATATTGCAATACCTGCAAGTAAAATAACTTTTACATTGACATTTTCAAGCAACCAAAGTGGAATTTTATTCATTAGTGAGCGAAAGTGAAGTTTTCGCCCACTAGTGGATAAAATTAGTAAAATCGCAGTATTTTATTAAAACTCAACCATCGTTTTGGATAAAATGTTGTATGTCTCACGTTGCTTCGTGTGCTATCTTCCGTTTGTGGATAAAAATTATCTTTACTCACTGGTCCCATAAATTACTATTATAGTTTCGTTGTATGAAAAGTAAATTTTTTTCATTTGTACCCTCCTACTCAAAATAATCACGAACCGCCACTGTTATACACTTGAGATGGATATAACTGATGAAAGCTCACAAGCTCGAAACACTGTTGTCTAATTTTATTCGTCCAGTCTATAATTATTAAAAATTTAATTGTAAGGCAAATCAATTTTAAAAATACTAAACAATACACAGAGTATGATAAATATAGTAATCAAACTTCTCACCTACTAACTAAATTGATAATAACAGTGAAAGTGCAAAGGTGACGGGTAATCGTTTCTTTAGTCTCACGGAATACGGATGTTATAGTAAGAGTAGTATTGCAATTTATTCCTATATTGCATTTGTAGGGCACGAAAGTCCCATTTTTATGCAACAATGATGGTAGACAAAATACTTTTCCAAACAGTATTCATAATATATGCATGCAATACATACGAGTATCAAGGTTAAATTCACTCTTCTGTTACCTATTTACGTACCTTGCCATTTACGTATAATACAGATAATTAAATCATGAGTTATAGATCAAAAAATTATATGCACTAACGCAATTTAACAAACCGTATCAATTATTATTGACAACTAGTTATTAAAATGTATCTTATCTACGAGGAAATCATTAGCTCTATTCGCGGTAACAATCATCTTCTGTATTAATTTCATTACCACATACTGCAATACCAAAACTGACCAAAATATGACATTTGAACTAGACATATACCTCTATCCAAAAGTGCTTTCTATTGCTTATTTTGCAAATATGTAGTTGCTTATTTTATAAATAGGCAACAAACAATAATAAATTATCAAGAAGAGAAAAATCTTCACATAATTTAGCCAAAATTTGGGCTTTCTATTACTATAGTTTTTTACATTATAAAAATATTATAATCATAAATCACTGTTCACTAGAGAGGTCCACTTTTCTTAAGTATAAAATATAGGCTCTTCGCAAGGTTGTTTTTATTCCAAATGTGCTAACTAACACTTGTGTAACTTTTGAGTCTAATCAGATAATATTTAGAAGTCGCTAGGATTTTTGGTTTATGTTAGATGCTGTGGTGTCAAAGCATAGTCAACGAATTTGCTCCTTTAGCAACCAATCGTCAAAAACGTGAAAGCCAGCATTGGTTTGTTCTTCGCTCGTACCTTTTTCGATTTTTGGAACTGCTAGTAGTTTTTCTAGTCTATCTCTAATAACCATAACCACAACCCTATCTCCTTTGTCTACTCCACCGGGTGCTGATGTGCTATCTCAGTGTAACACAAATGGACATTGTGGAATAAATGAGGCATGGTCTGTTTCTGCTATGCTTATACGCATTCCATTCCTTGCACGGTAAATGGTACTACATGATAAAGAGATATTTGTTATAGGTATACAGGATGCCAGAGCTACGGCTCCAACGATAAACATTGACTTGCGATCGGAAACATACACTTGATGCTAATGTAGATAACCTGGCGTGAACGAAACGTTGAATTCAGTACCCCAAGAATCATTGCGACGAGCAGTTAAATTTTGGTTTGAACTACGATTGGCTAAAGTGCCGATAGATTTTGCATTAAGAGAATAATTTTTCGGTCCAGACTTCACTACTTTACGTGCCAAGTCATTTGGGCAAATAGTCCTGCTGTTGATATCGGTTGGTGTTATTTTTGGCTTCTGTAAACATCTGGTAAGTAATTGAGTTACTCTTTTATATGCGCGAACTATTACACAGTTTTTGATGCGCAAGTTGCACGATAAGATCCGACTTCACTCCTTTAACGACGTGTATAATGTATTGTTATTTCAACAACATTATAACCACGAACTTCCGACTTTTTGGTAACGCCAAGTTTGTTACTTTGGATTGCTGCGTACTATAACATCGACTCTCTCAACGGTTCCAGTAGTTGAACATCTGCGACCAGTGTTCTTTGTGTTTGCGTTAATAGCAGTCAAGTGTCATCAGTTAATTTGCGACAAGATTTCCAATTTTCACCTACAAAGCCACACGTCATCTTTGGATTGGAAAGAAGTGTATGTCACCATCAAGTTTGTAAACTTACCATAGCTTCATAAATCATAACTCAATTTTATCAAAAGAGTTAGTTAATGGGTTTTCTTTGCATGACCAGTAATAAGTGTTGTCCCAAGGTGTAATCCATGATTGTGCATTGGGACAGATGTGTGGTCGGCTGCTTCAATGGTGAGTTGTGGTGTAAGTAGTGATTGCAATACCGAATACCGGTATTTTTGAGGTCCACTTCCCCTAGCCCTCCCATTTCGATTTTTGGATAAAATATCGACCTCAATTACCTTTATAATAATTATTGATATTGGTGTTCTATTATTGAAATGTATTATTAATTTAATAAATAACTCCTTTCAATCACTTTGTATTCTCTCAATTTTCAATCACAAATTCAATCACACCGTGACTGCGGGAAAACTTCAGGTAACTATTAGTGAGGATTGGCAATTTTGTTTGTAGAAAATAATGAAGTATTAAGATAACTGGTAATATATCGCAGAGAATTTGAAAAATTTCTGCACAAAACTTCGTGAGAAAACGATTAAACAACAAACCTTGAGAATTCTCCCTTTTCTCATCATTAAACTCCACTATTACTGTGAAATCGTGTATCACAATGTTTTAAAACTTATAATCCTGGAATTCCGGGAATTTAAACATAAATTTGATAATAACAATAACCTTCAGTTCTGTTTAGTTCCATATTTTATTTATATTGTTAATTTATAAACGATATATAAATTTAAAGGACAAGATAATTATTTCCTAATTTACCTATTATTTTCTTACTAATTTTTGGGTTAATAACTCTGGTAATCGGCATTCATTAAATAAAATTTTCCTCAAGTCAATTTTATCATACTTCTTAAAATAAGGAATTTTAATTACTGTATAGTAATTTTATAATAATTTGTAAGACGTTTCGTAAAAGCTTTATGAAAAGTTAAATTTGAATTATGAAAAAATGTCATTCATTTTTAACATTTTACCTATACTCGTATAATATATGAATGTATAATTTAGCAAGATAAATCTTAAATTAAATGCGTAGGAAAACAAATATACATATAATGTACCTTATAATCACATTATACTCACACACTAATTATTCTTGGTAAACAATAAGTTAATAATTATGAAAATTAGAGGTACAAACAAAGAAACAATTGAACGGCTTTTGAATAGCTAATTGTGTTAACTCATGGCTAAGAAAGTAATGTTAGATTATGAAAAAAATCGATATTTTATAAGCATTAATCATAATTTCTTATCATTTTATCAATCCAGCTACAACATCAAAATCTTAAATTGTCATATAACCGATAATGAACTCTTTGAGAAGAAGCTGCAGAAGATCACGTTTTGAGAGAGTGAAAGGTGAGGTCATTAGAAGCTAGAGAAGTAGAAAGTAATATCCCACAAGAAATCGAGAGGAGATAACTGTGTGATTAGACACAAGAAAGAATATACGAAGAGAGATGACCTAGAAGAATTTTATAATGGATTCCGCCGGAAAGAAGAAAGGCAAATGACAACCAAGGAGCTGGAGAGATGGCATAGATGATGAGATGAAGGATGGAGATTTTTAAGATGATACATGTCAAAATAGAGCAGAGTTGAAACTGGGAAACTTGAAAAAAAAATATTATATGACATAATGATATCTGTAATTGCCTGGGTCGTTCAAAAATATCACAGTATGAATGTTCATGGAGACCATAGAGACGGTCATTGCCTTGCAGCTAACGCAGTTGGATGCGAACGAGGGGTACCGGGTTCAAACCCGGGGGAAGTCAAACTTTCTTATAACCAAGTCTCCGTACTTCGGAGGGCACATTAAGCCGGCGGTCTCCCTGAGTTGACGAATTGTCACCGTTAACAAAAAAAACAGGGCTACAGGCACATCTGAATGCTTGCCTAGCTGCTACCGGATGTAAAATAACTATAGTCCAAAATCAATCTGCGGACTACTCACCAACCCGTTTGGCCAGCGTGGTGAGTTATGACCAGATCCTCCATAATATGGAGAGGTTTATGTCCAGCAGTGGGCGGAAAAAGGGCTGATGAAGAAGAAGAGAATGTTTATGCTTGGGAGCAGATGCCTCGTAAGAAGACGTTCTCCAATTTTCAATTTTTCACTGCATATTCGTCAATCACATCAAGATTTGGTTCCGAGAATGATTCACATTACTTGGACAGTGAGATTTGATCGTTTTACACCAATGTGGTTCCGCGAAGGTAAATTCTACAATAATGCGTAGAAAACCACGGTCAATCACTAATGTAAGTTAAAATTTATTTTTTAACAGCTACCTTCCACTAAATTTCAAATAGAGGACAAGAATGTTATTTAGAAGATAATATAGGTATTTATCTCTTGATAGACCATGACCATTATGTGATAGCAACTTTGAGTAAACAAAACATTTAAAGAAGTTTAAATAAAACTCACAGATGGAAAATCAATTTCTTTTCATCAAATAGTTTTTCAAAAAATTCCTGGGAGTAGTCTGTACTTATGGTAAGTGACTGTCAAAATTTAAAGGTGGGACGGTAATGGCTTCATAGCTAAAATAATTTTTAAGTACAAGATGGTTTTGAAAGAACGATAGACTTTATATTATGGTAAGTGAAATACCGCAGAAATTGTTTGTGAAAAATGAAATTCACAATACTTTATAAAATATATATGTTAGTTTTACGGAAATGAGTCTTGCCAAATAATTTGGTGCCTATGGGGGAGGGGGGCACCCCTTGCCGTCAAAGATAAAAAGTCTAACTTTGTGAATTTTTTCTGAGAAAATGAAATTATTTAGATCAATTTGGGTTTTGACAATTTATTATACAAGTCTTGACATATATTTAAAAATTTTTTCAAATCAAAATATTACAAAATGGTGGCGTGGCAGCTGAACTCCAAAAACACCTTTTAAAATGCGGTGGAAAATCTCCCAATGGTGTCGTTAGACCTACAACATAAGAAATGAAAAAATTTAGTTTAATATAATTTTTTTTACAGTCCGCCTCTACCCGGATTTTTAAATTTTTGTCTCAAAAATATTTTATTGCCATTTATGTGACGATGTTTAGATCGAAAATATTTTTTTCGACTTTGAACCTTTATAATTAAAAAGAAAATTAAAATATAAAAAATCTGGGTCGTGCCGGACTGGAAAAACATATATTAACCCGTGTATTAACCTAAATTTTTTCATTTCTTATATTGTAGGTCTAACGACACCATTGGGAGATTTTCCACCGCATTTTAAGAGGTATTTCTGGAGTTCAGCTGTCACGCCGCCATTTTGTAATATTTTGATTTGAAAAAATGTTTAAATGTTTTTTAAGACTTGTATAATAATATGTCAAACCCCAAATTGATCTAAATAATTTCATTTTCTCAGAAAAAATTCACAAAGTTGGATTTTTTATTTTTGCCGGCAAGGGGTGCCCCCCTCCCCATAAGGCACCAAATTATTTGGCAAGACTCATTTCCGTAAAACTAACATATATTTTTTATAAAATATTGTAAATTTCATTTTTCACAAACAATATCTGCGGTATTACACTTACTATAATAAAAAGTCTATCGTTCTTTCAAAACTATCTTGTACTTAAAAATTATTTTAACTATGAAGCCATTACCGTCCCACTTTTAAATTTTGGCAGTCACTTACCATAAGTACAGACTACTCCCAGGAATTTTTTGAAAAATTTTGAAGATGCACTTTTTGAGAAAATCAAATTCAAAATTTTGATTTTGAGTTTTGAAAAGTATGTTTATAAGAAAGCCTCTTGTGCTGTATATCATCGGAAAGGGCATTAAAAACTGAGCAAAATGACACCACGCCCACCTCTGTAGCTCAATTAGGAGAGCTGCTATAATGATTTGAAAATATTCCGGCAGCCAATTTTTGAAAAGTTTACATAGCCATATTTTGGAAACCGTTTGAGATGTTGAAATAAAAATTTGTATTTTTATTAGTCTCCGTACATTCTATCGATATACCAAATTTTATCAAAATCTGAGATGGTCACCCTAAAAAGTGTGTTGATTTCACATGGAAATTGATTTCACTTACATAATAATGCTATCAACAAAAATATTGACAAAAAATAATTAAACTATTTAGAAAGCCAATTAATTGATCAAGGTAAAAAATTGTTTTTTCCTTATAACCTTTTTCTTTATAACACGGATTTATGTGCCATCGTACAGTTTAAAGTATTTAAACACATTAATCAAATTGACGTAATTTATTAAAACAAAATCTTTAATCACGATAAACTGGAATAATTTATAGTACATAATTTTTAAATTGCCAGTTTTTCATATGAGAATTAAGGACATTGATGTTACAAAATGCATTTTATAAGAAAATGTCCTAGTTGATGGTTAGGTCAAGGAAACAAATAGTCTTTTCGCACAGTACCTACCAATCATTCGACCTTCAGTAATTCAAAAAGTCATGATTTCGTGATAATTCTTTCGCTTTTAATATAAGTCAATATAAATTTATTTACCTATATTAAAATTAGAATTAAAAAATTCAGTTCTCTATAGGTTAAGTACATGAAACTGTTGAACAGAGTTATTTATTTTTAATTACAAAATTACAAGTATACCAAATGAAAATCGCACTGCAAAAATAGTGAATATCACAATGATGAATTAAACAAAACAAATTAATTGTGTTGATGGGATTTTACCCCACGCTGATGGATTAACCGGTACTCATAGGCCAGTCATTGGGGAAAAGTGAAAAGTTAGACAAAAATTCCGGAAGTTTTTAAATTTTTTGTCGGACTACGTCTCTCTTCTTTGTCGCGCGCAATTTTCCTTATTTCATCCTCCTTCGATGAATCTTTTTCTTCCTTAATAAAATATTTTCAATTGGAAGTCCACTTGTCTATCTCGGACGATAACTCTTTTTTTATGGGCTTCTACCAGGTACCTACACCAATAATTCAGTGGACATAAAAGAATAAATGCATACCTCCTAATAAATTATTAAGGAATAATAGTTTTTCCCCGATGAAAACCTACATTACTTTTTCAACGACTTAATATTTTACTTGTATACCTACATAGATAAAATAATTAAATCTATAGACAAATTTCAATTTCTCATTTATTATTCATCGAAAATATTAACCATAATTGAACCAGCATATATTTACCAAGCTAAAATGAAGATAAATTATAATGGATGTTGTATGAGCAAATATCACAAACAATTTTCTCTTATGCAGAGAAAGTATTACCTATGATGTTATATAAATTTTAGAAGTAAATGAAAATTTTATTGAATTCCAATTAATTACGTATTTATTATTATAAAACTGCAATTGCAAGTTATACGTCGACTACCTTTAACATTTTATCGTGAAGACCTATTATGTAATTAGAAGAATTAAAGGGGCGAGGGATGGAGGTTTTAACTCACTTTGTTTCAATTTTATATTCCCTTCTTCTATTGGTTCAGTTAACTTTTGCTTTCTTGTTTGACAATAGAATTGACAGTTGTTGTTTACTAATCACTTAAGAAATCAGTCGAGTATGTCGGCAGTTTGTTTTTCTGCGACTACCATTTCCTCTCTTTTATTTTTTGGATATACCTTTATATGCAACAATATAATATATTCTATACATAATATTATACAATATGAACTCTTTAGAATTTCGTAGTCGTTGTATTAAAATATTTGGTACAACCACTCGATCAATGTACTCGTCACCATTTATTATTGAAAAGGAAATGCATAATACAACCGCTCCAAAAAATATCAAATAGATCTGACTATTTTTCAAAAAGGAAACTTCCTTTGTCTAAGACAAGTAAATTATGAAACTGATGATTCTTTTCTATATACTAATGTTATTGTGAGCATGGCATGGTATAAAGGTATTTACGAAGTATGTAATGGGCACAAGGGCCACTAACATCCTTCATCGCATTAAGACATCGTTTTAGAGAAATTTAAGCAAGCTGAATGCATAATCAGCTAGTCACACGAACAACAGTTCGAACTTTGGACGACTCTTTCAGTCCAACACTGTCAGAATTCACTTCAATTCAAATTTCATTTTGGATGAAAGAAGTTACTTATTTAAAAAATGTCAAGTTGGCATTTTCATTTACCTTCTTCTTCTTAGTGCCATATCTTCTTTAGACGTTCTTTAGGCGATCTTCCTGGCTAAGCCAGGAAGACTTTAATAGGGAAATATTAATGGGGTGGTTTCCCTTTGCCTTCCCCATAGTCCACAGATTGATTTTGGACTTTTAGATCACAGCACAAATCCGACTCAATCAGGATTAGAACCGCGGTTTCCCGCTCTGTAGTCTATCCGTGTTTGATTTACGCCAGACTTCTGGTCTCACCAGACTGTTGGTCTTTACCTACATTCATTTACCTACAAAAGTCTTTTTAAAATTGTTTTTGCTACACTTGTAGGAATGCACTTGGCGCAAGAGTGGCCTTGCTATATATTTTTGAAATAGTCCCCAGGTTGGTATTGAACTTTTAGATAACAGCAACGCATCGGACGCGACTAGGAATGAAACCGCGGATTTCCTCACCCAAATCTTCCGGTATATGTATACTTTGCACTTTGAGCAACACTGCTGATGCTGGTATTCAATTATAATATTTCAAATATAAAATGTGGTATTTTTCTTTAAATATACTACCAAATATAAATTATTAACTTGTGAAATTAATATTAAGAAATGAATTATTCGTTATTAATATAAATAACCTATTGCTGAAATCTTAGAAATAATGTTATTTAATATTATAACCTATTGCGACACTTTTATGAAAATAGGTATTTTATTTTTATTATTCCCTTAACTTTATAATTTATAAATTTAAATTTCTATGGTTTATATGGGTTATTATTATAAGTCCTTTATATGCAAGGTGACCTATGTCATATATATATAGAGATATATATAAATATAGAGGCGGTCGGAGCTTAGCGGTCACGCGAGTTGACTACACAGAGAAAAAAGTCCGTCGTTATATTTACGAAATGCGTTCGTTAAACGCATATTCGTTATATTAACGAAAATTTCGTAACTATTATTAATTTTACTTAAAATCGTAAAATTGCAGATCGTTAATATTACTACACCCATTTCGTTAATATTACTACACAAATTTAACGAACATTTCGTAACTATTACGAAATAGTTCGTTAATATTAGTACACGATATTAGTTAATATTACTACACAAATTAACGAAAATTTCGTAACTATTACGAAATTTTCATAAAATCGTAAATTTGTAGTTCGTTAATATTACTACACGCTATTCGTTAATATTACTACAGAAATTTAAGGAAAATTTCGTAACTATTACGAAATAGTTCGTTAATATTAGTATACGCTATTCGTTAATATTACTACACAAATTTAACGAAAATTTGGTAACTATTACGAAATTTTCGTAAAATTGTAGTTCGTTAATATTACTACACCTATCGTTAATATTACTACACAAATTTAACGAAATTTTCGTAACCATTACAAAATAGATCGTTAATATTAGTACATGCTATTCGTATTTCTGGACCATATTTTGTAAATTTTCCTCTTCATTATGTTTCTGTGTTTTTGCTCTTTCAAGGATTGTTTATATAATTAATAAGTTAAGTTATGCCTTTATAATATATAGTGTTTTGATATATACGAAATTATCGGATTTTCTTTTTTTTAACGGATTATCTTTTTTAACACACTTTTATTAGCTTCATCTGTAACTATCTAATAATCCAATCTTATCCTCATTGACTGCAGACCTCTAAAAAAATTCTTTCGAAAACTTTTATCTACCCTGTATCTTTGAAATAAAGCGCCTTTTCAAAATGGTTTTTCAAAAAATTTTATTAGACAAAAGTTGTAGTCCATTAAATTTCCTATCTAAAATGTGGATTAGATTTTGTCTAAAATGTTTTGTTTAAAAGATACAGCGTTTTCAGCGTTTTAATCTATCATTTCGACGGTAACTTTTTCAACAGATGGCGCAGTTAATAACTAGATATACTACTATTTAATTATAAATAAATGACGTCTTTCATTGGTTGGAAAAAATGAAAAAGAAGATTCATTGGTTTAAATGGGTACAAAAATCTAAAATAAAATAAGTAGATAGTACTACTGTAATACACAAAGTTGATTTCTATTGAATTGTTAGCCAATTTTTGGCTAAATTTGTATTAGTTTAAATACAGTTTTAAAGAAAATATTAAGTGTTAGGTATCTTTAGAAGCGGAATAAAAATATCTGTAAATTGATACCCTTTTCATTCATATCCGTTATGATGGGGAGCATCAGGAATGAAAGAAAACTCAATTTCCCATGTTAATCTCCTATGTTCACCTTTACTGCTGGTCACCCTGTATAATAATTTAAAAAATTATTTAAAAAATTTATTTAAAATTAAAATAAAAAATATATCTTAATAACCAAGCTCCTACACTAATATAAGTAACTAATTTTGAGTCGGCGCCAAACAAACAATCAACGAAGGTCATTAAATTACTCTAAAGAAATGATAAAAAGTTTTTTTGTTAATTAAGTTTTAATCTTTATCAACTTGTGTGGTTGGTACTATCTGGCCATGGTTGTGTGATTATAATAAATATATAAGTGGTAAAAAAATTTTAATAATAATAAAAAAGACGGTAAGTTTTACTTCTTTTTTTTTGAATTCATATTACAAATTAATTACAAATACTATTGTAACTTTTATTGCAGACGTCCCTTCAGCGAATTCAAATGGCAAACAATACCGAAAACTTAGATAAAACAAACTTACGAAATTTGTTGTCTTCGTGGTCTGATAGTTTGGTGAAGCACACCGATTATCTTTATGATGGTAAGTTAAAATAAGTTGTTTGGTAAGTATACATAATTTTCTTATAAATTTCGTAAAAGTACTTATTTTATTTTCTTTCGCAGATTTCGATAGATTTTAATGGCCTTAAAATGGATAAAAGTTCCGATGGTCTCTTGGATGGGTGGCATCTATCATTGGAACCAATGATAAAAACTTTGAAAAGCAACGTTAGGGATAATAGAGTCTTGAGTGAATTATTAACCCTTGATAATCCTCATTTATCAGAAAGTAAGTATTAAATTCGTATAGTTAATTTGATTTTGTTAAAAAAAAAATTTTTTTTAGATTGCAGAGATTCTACAATTTTCTGGGCTCTTCATGCACTACTGCCACCAACATCAAAGAAAGTGAAAAAAATATCGATCAAGAAAAATACCACATCCAAGTACACCATAGGGGATTCACAAAATTCTTTTATGGCTTTGGTCAGCTGCACACAGGAAATTCAAGAACACATTGCACATCTAAAGACTTTAGATGAGCCCATTCAACCGTTTATAATTTGTGTTGGAGATCGCGTCTCTAATATAAGCGATATCCTGGTATATTTTGATGACCATCAATATATATTCAACACTTTTGTTAAAGCAGTTGATACATGCTTAAAAATTTTTTATGTTTTTCAAGTGGAATTTCATGTACAATGCAAATTGGTGTGGAATTTTCTTGCCCATAATTTTTATAAAATGGAGTATGAAAGCCAACCAAAGCTAGAAGAGCTTGTGGATCTATTACAGCTATAATATTGTTATTTTGTTTTTTTGTTTTTGTTTGTTATGTTTGTTTATAGTTTTATAATTATTTAATAAATATATTCATAAATAATACTAGTAATACCTGCGCATTATTAACGAAAAACTACTGTAGTAAATAAAATAACGAATATATTCTTAAACAGTACTACTACTACCACCGTAGTAATAATAACGGAAGTACGTAGTAAATATTACGAAAATTTTCGTAAATATTACTACTACTACCGTAGTAATATTAAAGAAAAACGTAGTAAATATTACAAAAATTTTCGTAAATATTACTACTACTACCGCAGTAATATTAACGAATATCGTGGTTAATATTACTACTACTACCGTAGTAATATTAACGAAGATCGTGGTAAATATTACGAATATATTCGTAAATATTACTACTACTACCGTAGTAATATTAACGTAATAAAAACGTAGTAAATATTACGAAAATTTTCGTAAATATTAATACTACTACCGCAGTAATATTAACGAATATCGTGGTAAATATTACGAATATATTCGTAAATATTACTACTACTACCGTAGTAATATTAACAAAGATCGTGGTAAATATTACGAATATATTCGTAAATATTACTACTACTACCTTAGTAACAATAACGAAGAACGTAGTAAATATTACGAAAATTTTCGTAAATATTAATACTACTACCGTAGTAATATTAACAAAGATCGTGGTAAATATTACGAATATATTCGTAAATATTACTACTACTACCTTAGTAACAATAACGAAGAACGTAGTTAATATTACGAAAATATTCGTATATGTTACTACTACTACCGCAGTAATATTAACGAAGATCGTGGTAAATATTACTAATATATTCGTAAATATTACTACTACTACTTTAGATGACCGTAGTAATATTAACGAAATGCTTGTCGTAATATTAACGAAAAGTTTCATAGGATCAAATTGTAGTACTATTAACGAAGAACGTAGTAAATATTACGAAAATATTCGTAATAATAATACTACTACCGTAGATGACGTTAGTAATATTAACGAAATGCTTATCGTAATATTTACGAAAAGTTTCATAGGATCAAAATGTAGTACTATTAACGCACGAATTTCGTTAAATACACACCACTTTTTTTTCTGTGTATGAACGCTAAATACCCGGTTCGAATCCGAGTAAAGTAAGAACTTATTCTGGCCGTCTCTCCCTAGGCAGGCAATGGCAAACCATCGGGGTGTAATATGCCAAGAGAAACCTTGTCTTAGGGTAAAAAAAAAAGGACTTAGTACGAAACATATAAAGTACATAAATCGTCCCCAAATTAAAAGGTTCACCAAACCCTCTTTAGGGTAAAAGGACCGAGAAAGAAAGATATGCAAGGTGACCTATGCAAACTAAAATAATTCACTTTGCTTTTTATTTTTTAATTCTCTGTAAAAATATTTGAGTAAATTCGGAGTTTACAAAACACAATCTCACAACACTTGAGAAAATGTCAAAAATAATTTTTAGAATTACTATAAATGCACGAGAGCATTGCATTATCAGGTTCTATATCCAATAAAAGTAACTTCTGATACATTACAAATTTTTCCAATTTTTAACGTTATTTCTTTTATTTTCATTTTATTTTATTTTTATTTATTATTTAAAAGATAGAGCAAAATTGGAGTCATAATATAGCATCGTGACTTTGACATACACATACACGTAGATAAACCATGGATTGCTATAATCTTCAAAAACGCGGAATACTAATTGTATCCATATATTCGAAAAATAATCGGTCAGTGATTTTGAGACAACGTGAATTTCGGTGTCGATTTCTTGGACGTTTGGCACCAACTGAGCAAACGTATTTTTAATAGAAGAATATGGAATATGTAGTGGTCTCAAAGGCATAAGTCAACTTACGCTTTTTATACCGAACGGAATATGAAGCGAAATACGGAATATGTAGTGGTTTCAGAAGCATAAGTCAACTTACGCCCTTTATACTGAACTGGATACAATTATTTTTGACTTAATACCTTTAGCCATTCCATTACTGCGCTAATAAAAAGAAATATACTAAAAAAATTATACAATTCGACAGTAGCGGATCCAGGGGGGGGGGGCACGGGGGCACGTGCCCCCCCCAGACGGTGTATTTTTATGTATATTTTTATATTTTTGTGTGATATGATAACAGTTATTGTTGACTTTTTTGCCCGTCCGTCCCTTTGTGCCCCCCCCAGAATAGGGAACATGCATGAATAAAAAAATTTAATTAAAACAGTATTTTTTGATTAATCTAATATATTAAATAACAAATCAGCAAGAATAACTTCTATTTATTGTATTTTGTTATAAATAATCGATTTTAAAATTCACTGATAATTTAAAATATATCATGTGACCATGAACGCAACGCCATTGGTTTGACGTCATAAGGTAGACCGATTCCCGCGTATGCAAGCAGTTGGTACGTATTCAAGGTATATTATACGAGTTACTTTGGTACGTAATTCTGTTTTTGATTGTTTTATTAGTTTGTTTGAGTGTTTGTTATTTCGACCATGACTGAAAGTGGTTGTCTGCAAGCTCAGTCTGATAATTTGCCTAAAATAGACGTGTTTAAGATGAGTCATGATTCGGTATCGAGTATAATTTGCCATGTCTTTTTCTACCTATCTAAAATTGAAATAAATATTATATTATACATCAATAAAAATTGGAAGTACGTAATAAATAATGTAATGCATTCATTTTTCAACAAAACGTGAAATAGTTAATTTAATTTTGAAACCAAAACAGCTTATTTGGTGTTTTTATTGTGTAGTGCTGTTATGACCAACCCTTAACTAGCTCAATCAGGGCCGCAATGAAATCTTTTCCTCAAAGTCGGAGTTTACGTTTACTTTGGAACAACTTACCTTGCTTATAAAGGTTAGGTGTAATCATATTAGAAATAAAACCAATTGCTTCAAATTTAACATTATAATATGAAATAATTAAAATAATTAGATAGCATGAATAATGACGGAAATCAATACAGAATTAATCCTTTACTTTTAAAGTAAATAAATTGTAATAATAAACTGGACATAAAAAATACTTAAACTAACACAATATAACATTGGTAAGCTTAGATTACTTTTGTAATTAATTATTATAACCAGAAATCTATGCTTACGACAGTAGAAGACAATTAAATTAGTTTAATAATGGTACGTACCAAGGCTAATTTACGCAAAATCACTTAACGCACTTCGAAGTAAATTGATGTAAACGCTTCCTCGATGAATCCATTTGTTGTACCACGATGACGGAATTTCCATAACCATAAGTTCTCATTAACACTTATTATTAAATCTTGATCACCAATTTATTATAGTTAAACTTTAAAATTATTTAACAACACTATTTATAAATTGTTTTACAAATAATTACACTTTAAATGTCGGTAGAATTCAATTACTAGACAATGTAGATGATAACGGCATTTACCTTTAAATTGGTAATATTTTTGATTAACTGAAGACATTTTTGAACTTAGTAAAAATTATTGAAAATAAAAATTATTTTATCACGACAAAAAGACTTCTTACTTAGGTGAAACCTAATGTACGAGTGAGTTCACATTGTAGAAATGTACCCTTCCTTTAAATTATTCTTTTGAATGACTCTTTCTAATTGGTTGTCCAGAATGACCTGTTCGACGTGTCCCAATAAGATTAAGTTTTACAAGGATGCAAGTGAACAAAGAATTTCTAAGAAAAAATATTAAACCAACCTGTAGGCTCGAGCATTTAGATTTAAAGTTGCAAAATTGACTAATTTAAACATAAAGAATTTTATGGTTATTTTTATACAATAACAAATTCCCAGACGTTCTTTATTTAAACATATTTAGTAATTTACCAACGAATCGAATAAGTAATATTTAAGTTTTATTTATTTTATAAAATTGAATAAGTAAAATTATATTATTTTTTAAAGGCGCAATTTTAGAAGCGTGTTAATCGTAACAATTCCCTTTGAAGTTATAAAAAACAAAAAAAAATGCGTAAGTGTCGTAGTCATATTTGATGATATTTTAATATACCAAAAATGGTTGTTTAATTATAATGTTGATGAAATAGAGCTTAAGAAATAATTTCCCACAAAATAACTCGAAAATAAGAGAGTTTATTAAAAGAGACCCCTGAATTTAAAAAGAATTCCCAACCCCAGAGAAAATTGATATACCCATTATTGCATCATTTAGCTAGGGTATTTTGGTTGAAGATACTGCACATGAATTAAAACCTCCCCCTATGCGCAGGACACGTTTATCTGACGAAAACTTGCGTCGAGTTGAAACACTTGCATTGCAGCAGTGGGCTTTTCATTTTCTGGTGACGCCAGAAAGAAAAGAAACATAACAAGGATAGTGAAGCTTTTTCTTCCTTGTATGGGCACCTTTCCCGTATGGAGTTCCAAAAACAGTAATAAGTAAATAAGTTGATTATTAAAATAATCGTTTGAGAATTTAATTCTCTAATATATAATTAAATGGAACGAACACCACTGAGTTCAATGAAGGTGGACTGAATCGGTAGCCTGTCTTCCAGTCTCAGCAACATGATACTCCATTTTCACATATTCATACGTAAAAATTCTCGGGAACGAATCCAGGAGAAATTTTACCAGGCACTCAACTCATGAAAATATAAAAGTAATAAGCGAAAGAATCGTAGAAGAATAAAGTAGAAATGAAAATAAAAGAAGTAGATAAAACAATTTGAAATAAATACATTACTTATAACATAATTGTATAGTTTGAACAAAACGTATTTAAGAATATATTTCATATTATAATATTACACGGAGAGGGCTAGCTCGAGATGACATGGTGTTAAAAATGTCCTTCTAAACCATAATAGAGTTCAGGAAAAATTGTTGTTAGGCGCCACTTGATTTGGGGTATTCTGACCTTAAAACCAAGAAATGAAGCCAGAAAAAATATTTGTGCAATCATATTTACAGCACGTAAAAGAAAGTTTATAAAAAACTTGAAAAGTGTAATCAAATTTACAACACTGCAAGGGGAAATCATGCCATCATATCTACAGGCGTAAAAGTTAAATTTGCCTTTTTTTTTTTTTTTTATAATTGATATTTATCCATGCGAATTATTAACAATAATTAGAGGGCGGCGATCAACTGCACGAGATTCGTTGACTTCCGTAATCCCACAGATGAATGTAAACAATCACATAGATGTCTCATCAAAAATCAGCAAAGGTTATCAAATTTACAAACCCTTATTAACCTTTAAATTATTAAATTAAAATTAAAAAATTGATTAAATTAACTTCACAAAAAAATTTATGAAAATCATTAAAATCTTAAAAGAAGATCAACGGGATCAAATTTGCTATTCGCCCTACCTAATCTAGCAATTAATTATTAAAATTCATTTCGCAAATAAATTAGAAGTGTATTATTCAATAAATATTGAATAATCCAATACCCAAAATTTTCTAAGTTCGGACCTGTATGTTGTTTACAAAATAAATGGCAACGTCGCAAACCACGTCCGGGTCGGTGATCCGCTGTAATCGTAACTATTTTCTTAAGTAACATAATACCTACAAGTTTTTACTTGTCCAACTAGGGTTGTTAAAAATCAAATTTACAGGGTTGTTTCTTTTGTATATAATTAACAGGTGTAACACATAATAGTATAATTTCCTTTGAAATTTAAATAAGGAGATTAAATTTTTTTTTATTCAGCCTACCTAATACGGCTGTTAAATCGACCAGACGTCGTAATATAAAATAAATGCTTTGCATTTTTTAGATTATCTTTTATAATCCTTTTCCACGTACTTGTAATTAGTCGTATGGTATATAATTATTTTAAGGGACATATAATTTTAGTAACAAGGGATTAATTTTCTGTTTTTCAGATATTTATTGAATTCAATCGTTATTATTAATTTAGTTATCATTTTTATTAGTTATTATTTCAAGAGTTATTATTTTATTTTTTATTGGTTATAACCTTTTCATACACAACATAAAGAAAAGACACACAATATTATTTCAAATAATTTTCAGGGACTTAAAATTTTCTAACAGGGAATAAATTTATAGCAAAAACACCAAATATAGTAGCAAACTCCTCATTATTTTTTAGGATAAGTAATAATTCATTTTAGAATTCACACCAAAAAATTCAATAGTAATTTAGAAACCCAAAATCTTCATATAATTAAATTATAATTTTTATTCTTCGTTGTATTTTTAAACATAATATGTTATTAAAAGTTCAAACAAATTTTAATTTTATTAAAAGTTCAAACAAATTTTAATTTTTTTTATTACCACTAACGATTGATCAAGTCGATAGAGTAATTTTTAAGGAGTGCTCATTATTAATTTTATTATTATTTTTATTAAATATTTGATACCAAACTGGAATACGACGACATTTATCTTTTTTATATAAAAAACGAGTACGGGAATAAATAGTTCCTTTTGTTAATATTCAGTTATTAATACTTAAAGGAAAAGTTATTTTAAGTAAAAGGAAAGAAAGATGCTTAATTGAAGATACATAATTTCCTAGTCGTCACTAGTTATAAAGAGAAAATAATTTTATCGCAATTAAATTATTTAATCGATAAAGAGATAATGCATCAACGATAAAGAAGAAAATCGAAAGATAGTTAACAATACGAAGCCATAAAAGATAAATTTTTTATTTATCCAAATAAACAATAGATTTTGCTAATCGATATCGCAAAACTATTTAAACGAATTGTTAACGAAATAACCTCGAGACTTCGAGTAACAGTAATTATATGATAACACAAGATGACTTGTTGTCTCAAGGACAAAAGTAGTAGGTCGTAACACTAGATTACATAACTGTTTTATGCCTTATTTTCTTTTATTAAAATAGGTCTTACAAAAATTATGATTTGACTGGAATAAAGTAAAAAAATTTTATGATATCCAAAAATTTTAGAAATATAGGACATAAATGGGAAATTCCCTTCAAACGCCGCACATTTCACGGTGGGATCTGTTAAATGTTTTAATTTGCGAAGAATTGTAATACTCCATTGATATTAAGCTGAAGATGCTAAAAGCTGTATAAATTTATACAAATTTAGATAACTAAAACAAAATATTATTGTTTGTATGTTATACAAATTTATAAATTTGCCAAACCAATTTCGAAATAATTTAAGCAAAATTTAGAAGATTCTACAATTTCCATAAAAAGTAAAATAAACAAACCAAGCCATAAAATAGTTTTTAAAAGATTTTTCTATAAAAGTCCAAAATAAAGACCAAAAGCAATTTATTCAATAATTTTTCATAAAAGAGTGAAAGCCAAAAGCAATGTATTCAATAATTTTTCATAAAAGAGTGAAAGCCAAAAGCAATGTATTCAATAATTTTCCATAAAAGAGTGAAAGCCAAAAGCAATGTATTCAATAATTTTCCATAAAAGAGTGAAAGCCAAAAGCAATGTATTCAATAATTTTCCATAAAAGAGTGAAAGCCAAAAGCAATGTATTCAATAATTTTCCATAAAAGAGTGAAAGCCATCAGTATCGAAAAATAATTTCGAAATAAAGACTTTAAAAGCCGAAATTAAAGAAATTTTTATACCTGCTAAAGAAATACAGTTAAAGCTTATAAAATTTTGTTAAGAAATATTTCTTAGTTAAGGTTCGAGTTGCCCTGTCTTTTCAACATTAACGTGTCGACCCGCCAACATCAAAAATCCAGAGGCGTCCCTTTACTCAAAATAAGAAAGTAAATAAATTCTACAAAAAAAAAAACACAACAAAGTTTTATCAAACCAAAAAAATTTTAAATAGCACAACAAAAATATGAGAGCAAAAGCATAGTTATTTAAGCAATACACAGTTATATATATCAAGGACTGTTATCATATAATAATAAAGTTTTTAAATTAAATAGTTACTAAATTATAAAAATTCTCCGTACAGATCCGGTTTTATTATACTTATTTGGAGTTACCAAAAAATATAAGATTTTTACAATTTAGATAAACCATACCAAAAAGTACTTAATCGGAAGAATCGTGATAAGATTTTAGGTCTTTTATATGCCATCTCCCTATCTTTTTGCCTTCCTCTGATTCCAACTCATAAGTTAATTTTCCAATCTTGTTTATTACTCGACAAGGTAAATATCGTGGTGCGAGTTTGGAAGTGTAATTGTTAGCTAAATTTGACAATTTAAAGTTCTTTTTCCATACTCGGTCTCCCACTTGAAATTCAACATGCCTTTTTCGAAGATCATAATATTGTTTACTTTTGAGATATGCTTTTTGTAAATTTTCACGGACTTTAGAGAATAAAATAGGGAGTTGTTGTTGAGTTTTATCCCAACGAATTCTTTCATCGATTTCTAAAACATCTGTTTTGGTAGGCACAGGACCGTAATACGAACCATCAATGGGTATATAACGCCCAAAGACAAGAAAAGCAGGTGAAAAGTTTGTCACCTCATGTTTAGCTGTATTTATGGCTAAAGCAATCTGATTGATATTTTCATCCCATCTAGTATGTTCTTTTTTGACATAAGAGGAAATAGCCGTTACAAGAACACGGTTCACCCTCTCTGTTGGGTTAAATTGGGGATGGTAGTGACAATTGTAATAGATCTTTTGTACGTCATATTTATTAATTAAATCTTTAAATAAGTGAGAGGTAAATTGGACACCATTGTCACACACAATAATTTGTGGAATACCATATACCAAGAATACTTGTTGCTCTACAAAACGAACAATCTGTGCTGCTGTAGCTTTAGTTAAAGGTTTAACAATAACATATTTGGTAAACCAATCGGTTATAACTAAAAGATGTTGATTTCCCTTTTTTGATCGAGGTAATGGTCCTAAAAGATCCATTGAAATTAATTGAAAAGGATATGATATTTTCCTAGATGAGCCCATTTTTCCTGCCCTTGGTAACGATGTGCTTTTTAAAGAGGAGCATATTTTACAATTTGAGACATAATTTTTGATATCTGCCTTCATCTTTGGCCAATAATATAATTCGGTTATTCTTTCAGTTGTTTTTGAAATACCAAAATGTCCTGAGGTAGGATCATCGTGACACTGTTTTAACACTTCTTTGCGATTAGCAGTAGGAATTACCATTTTATATTCGGGGATGTTAGAAACTTCAGGAGTTAAAGATGGAACAAATTTATAAATGTGATCATCTTCAATTTTAAATTGAGAGAAATTTTCCGGATTTTCAATAATATTAGTTTCTAAAGCGTGGTACCAATTATCTTTTACTAAATTTTGTGCTTTAATTAAACACACATCACGGGATAAAATGTCTGGAACTATGTTTAATTTTCCTGGTCGATGTCGTACATCAAAAGAATATTGGGCCAGTATAAGCGTCCAACGAGCAAGACGACCTTTCACCTTGTCCCCGAGAGAGTGTAAATATTTAATTGCCGAGCAGTCCGTAATAACTGTGAAATGAGTCCCCTCAATATAACCTCTAAATTTATCGATTGCAAAAAGTACTGCTAAAAGTTCCCTTTCAGTAGCATGATAATTTTGTTCAGCAGATGTTAAAGCTCTACTAGCATAGGCTATTGGATGTTCAAGTCCATCCTTTTCTTGAAAAAGTACAACACCCATCCCTACGGCACTGGAGTCTGTTTGTAAGAAGAAGGGTTTCGAAAAATCAGGTGAAATTAAAATTGGTGCTGTAGTAATTAAAATTTTTATTTTTTCAAAAGCCTGTTCAGCTTCTTGAGTCCAAATAATAGTTTGACCCTTTTTTTTATTTTTTATTAAGGCCGTTATTGGAGAAGAAATGGTTGATAAATCGGGAAGAAAGATTCGATAGTAACTAACCATACCAATAAGTCGTTTAACCTCTGTCGTTGTCGAAGGTGTTTTAAAACGTTTAATGCAGTCGACCTTTCCTGGATCAGTAGCTATACCTTTTTCATTTACAATGAAACCTAAAAATTTTAAGGTTTTCATACAGAAATGGCATTTTTCTGAATTTATTCTGAAACCAGCTTTTTGTAGACACTCGTAAACTTTAGTTAATGTTTCCAGATGTTCTTGAAAAGTTTCGGATATGATCATAATGTCATCCAAGAAAACAAATACTTTGCCCGTATGAATTAATGATCCTAAAATACCTTCCATTACCCTTTGTAAAGTTTGAGGTGAATTTGATAAACCAAAAGGCATTACTAAAAATTCGAATAAACCTCGACCAGGTACGCAAAAAGCAGTTTTTTGTCGTGAACTTTTACTCAATTTAATTTGCCAAAATGCTTTACGTAAATCGATTGAAGAAAAGAATTTTGTATCTCGTAAACGATTTAAAATAGAGTCAACTCTAGGTAAAGGATAAGAATCCTTTTCGGTGACGGCATTTAGACAGCGTCCGTCAAAACAAAATCTAAATTCGCCATTTTTCTTTTTTACTAACAGGAATGGACTTGTATAAGGGGAATTTGAAGGTTGTATTACATTATCCTTAAGCATGTCATCGATTTCTTTATATAAATGCACCTGCATAGCCGGTGAAATTGGATATTGTCGCTTTTTAAAAGGAAGAGAAGATCCCGTGTTAATATGGTGTTCGGCAAGGTTAACACAACCTGAAGCCGGTGTACTAAGCGTAGCAAATTTTTTTATAACTTCATCGAGCTGTTCTTGTTGAGTAGGCGTCAATACGGCCTTTTCTTCGCTTGTTTGTTGAGTTATTTCTTCCGGGCTTTCTAAATCAGTCACGGATAATTTTGGTTTTAAAGAATTTTTAGAAATTAACGACGCACTAAAAATATCAGTTTCAATAATTTGTTTGTTAACTTGTTGATCTTTTAAATCTGTGGGAATATTCCATGACAAGGTTCTAAAATTCAATGTTATATCATAAATATGTAAAAAGTCAGCTCCCATTATAAATGAGTGTGGTATTTCAGGGACTAATAAAAATGTAACGGAACGTTCAATGTTTTGTAAATTTAAGGGTAAAGAAATTTGTCCAATAACCTTGGTAACTACACCGTTAGCAATGCTTATACCTGATATTTCCGTACTTTTGATGTTTAATAAATTTTTTGAACATAAATATTCGATTCCAGATTTTCCTATTAGATTATTAGTCGCGCCAGAATCCAGTAATGCTGAAAAATCTCTTCCATTTATTTCAAAATTAATATAGGGGCGATTATCATAGTGATGTACAAATGAATGAATGGGTTTTTCCATTGGTAAGGGTCGTAATTTTAAATTTCCAAAATGCAGACATAAATTAAATTTCTGACAAAAGTCTGAACCTAGAATAAACATTTCTTTTACTTCGGGTGCAATTAAAAATGACACCGGTTTAATTTCGTTATCTATTTTACATTGAAAGGTGGTAGAACCAATAACAGGCGAGCTTGTCCCATTTGCTATAGAAATATCTGTAATTTTCGATTTTTTAATGAATTGAGTTCTAATTGTAGTAATTAATTCTAATCCTTTGGATCCAATAACGCAATTGGTAGAACCTGTATCGACTAGCGCTGTAATTTTATTTTTATTTATTTCTAATTCTATATAAATTCTATTATCATTTTGATTTGTTGAAAAAACCGGTTCAAGAAAACTTTTGTACGTAGAATTAAAGAAATTTTTAACCTTAAGTAACCAATCGGTCCATTGTTCTTGATTAATTTCAAATTTTAAGGAATTATTTTTGTTTGTAATTTTATTATTGTTAATTGATTTAATTATTCGGGTTTTTTCAAGTAGTCTTTTGTCAAGAGATTTGAGTGAAACATTCTTTTTCCACGACCTCGACCTCGTAAGGTTTGATTTCGATAATGTGTTGGTAAAACAGAGGGTTGGTCGTTGAGGAAAGGATTTGTGGAATCGACTTCGACCCTTCTCGATCCACTTATTTCGTTTCCCGAATTTTCTGGATTACATTTAGGACATTGTGTTTTATAAGTATCAATTAAACCACAACCATAACAAAAAATATTACGTTTTTCAGTACAAGTAACATAAGTGTGATTATCTTGATGGCAATTCCAACAAGTTAATTTTCTTATGTTGTTTTTAGGTAAATTAGAATACATATTGGAGGAATTTACAGGGGTTGTTACTTTAAGTTTTGCAAATGGTTTTGTAAATGAATATGAATTTTTAGGATTTACGATTTTTACTTTAGCTTCTCGGTCTTTAATTTCTTGAATATGTTTACATTTATTTCTTAATTCCGACAATGAGTGATATTCGTTAGCCACTAGGATATTTGCAAAGTAAACCTGTACCCCCCTTTGAATTATTTGTATTAATTCACTTTCATTTACCTTTCTGTCTAATTTTCTACTTAAAGCTTCGACTTCATTAATGTATTCTAATACATTTTTACCTGCGGATTGATTTAAATTTTGTAATTGGATTTCCAATTGACTTTGATAGTCGGATGGTAAATATTCTCTTTTAATTACCCTTACAAAATCTTCCCAATTAAACACTTTACTTTTAATATTCTTACAAAAGACCTTAGCCTCATCGCTAAAAAGTTCGAGTATGTTTAAAAATAAATGATCGTTATTTATTCCCCTAGCAATTTTTAATTCTTCGATTTCTTCAAGAAACGTATCTATACCTCTTTTATCTTTTATACCTGAAAAGGGTGTAAATTTCCATTTGTAAATAGGAACTTGTTTAATATTTTTATCTTCGATTTTTTCTATTTTTGGATGAAAAAATGAATTATTTTCATTGTCAGTTAGTGCTTTTTCCGCGATTTTCAATTGCGCATTTAAACTTTCTAAAATTATACTTTTATTCGCGTCATTTTCGTTACTTGTATTACTTATTCGTTTCGATATATGGTCTATTTTTGATTCAAGTTGTTCAATTAGTTCATTAGTCAATTCTCTTTCTAACGTGATATTTAATTCCGCAAGAGATTTTTTAATTCCGGCAATATTTTCCGCCCAACTGTATGGATTTGTAATAAAAGGCTCGTTATCAATCAAAGCTGTCCGTAATTGAATTCTCCTTGAAGTTAAAGTTACTCGGGGTTCGATATCCCTTATCTGTAATTCGTAATTGATTTCTTCGGAGGTTAGATACTCAACCTCCATTTTAATTGATTTTATTTCACACCAAGTTATTCCTAAGTAAACGCACCGCGGTTGGGGCGACAAAAATGTTATGACCAACCCTTAACTAGCTCAATCAGGGCCGCAATGAAATCTTTTCCTCAAAGTCGGAGTTTACGTTTACTTTGGAACAACTTACCTTGCTTATAAAGGTTAGGTGTAATCATATTAGAAATAAAACCAATTGCTTCAAATTTAACATTATAATATGAAATAATTAAAATAATTAGATAGCATGAATAATGACGGAAATCAATACAGAATTAATCCTTTACTTTTAAAGTAAATAAATTGTAATAATAAACTGGACATAAAAAATACTTAAACTAACACAATATAACATTGGTAAGCTTAGATTACTTTTGTAATTAATTATTATAACCAGAAATCTATGCTTACGACAGTAGAAGACAATTAAATTAGTTTAATAATGGTACGTACCAAGGCTAATTTACGCAAAATCACTTAACGCACTTCGAAGTAAATTGATGTAAACGCTTCCTCGATGAATCCATTTGTTGTACCACGATGACGGAATTTCCATAACCATAAGTTCTCATTAACACTTATTATTAAATCTTGATCACCAATTTATTATAGTTAAACTTTAAAATTATTTAACAACACTATTTATAAATTGTTTTACAAATAATTACACTTTAAATGTCGGTAGAATTCAATTACTAGACAATGTAGATGATAACGGCATTTACCTTTAAATTGGTAATATTTTTGATTAACTGAAGACATTTTTGAACTTAGTAAAAATTATTGAAAATAAAAATTATTTTATCACGACAAAAAGACTTCTTACTTAGGTGAAACCTAATGTACGAGTGAGTTCACATTGTAGAAATGTACCCTTCCTTTAAATTATTCTTTTGAATGACTCTTTCTAATTGGTTGTCCAGAATGACCTGTTCGACGTGTCCCAATAAGATTAAGTTTTACAAGGATGCAAGTGAACAAAGAATTTCTAAGAAAAAATATTAAACCAACCTGTAGGCTCGAGCATTTAGATTTAAAGTTGCAAAATTGACTAATTTAAACATAAAGAATTTTATGGTTATTTTTATACAATAACAAATTCCCAGACGTTCTTTATTTAAACATATTTAGTAATTTACCAACGAATCGAATAAGTAATATTTAAGTTTTATTTATTTTATAAAATTGAATAAGTAAAATTATATTATTTTTTAAAGGCGCAATTTTAGAAGCGTGTTAATCGTAACAGTGCTCTTACATTTTAGAACAATACAATACTAACTTATAGCCCGTCTTCTTTTGGGTTTCCATGATAATAACACTAACTAACTTCAACTTTCAAAGCACAAAACTAAACTAACCCAAGATCTAAAATTTAACAAAAAATTACGCGCTAAAATATATTTGTCATGTATTGAATGTCGTTTATCAATATATTATAGAAATAGAAATATTTATAATATGTTTATGTTGGTACAAAATTAATCAAGATTAATCCTTTAATCTTTAATTCTTTCTTGAATTAGTTTCTAAACTAACGTAAGTCGTGCGTAAGTCCCATACTACCAGATCACAGAATACCAGATTACGTCACAAGTAAATGGCGCCATGCGCGGTCGTTTCCTAGCATTCAAATTGATAGATTTTTAAATATTTTTTAAATTGTTATCGAAACGAAAATTAATAAATTAAATAGTATTAATCAGTATATTTAGGTATTTTTTATCCAACTACGCTATAAAAAAAATTTATGCATCTTCCCTAAAAAAAAATTTCCATTTTCTGACTTAACCCCTTTATACCTAACACCTGAGAATTGTTTCTTAAATTGTGCCTCTTCTTTTAAATATCTGCATAACAATAACACACCATTAAGTTTATAACTTTGAAATTTTAATATGTTATACAAAATTAAAGTCTTCATCTGTATCTTCTGAGTGCATAAAATTCCATCAATTACTTTTTGAAATATAAAACTTCAAACTCGGGAGTCAGAACTTTTTATTCTGATAGTAGTCAGTGAAGAAATTCAGTCAAATTGCAGGCAATAATTGGATTGCCGGTGTAACCGGGAATCTTTACCCCCGTGATAAAATTCCCCCGGTAAAAATTCCCTAGAGAAATTTTACGGGGGGGTAAAATATCACTAGAGAAATTTTACCCTCAGTAAAAAAAAATAAAGGGATCAAATTTCCCTAGTGAATTTTTACCGGGGGGTAAAAATAATTTCAAAATATTCTCAGTGAATTTTTACCCTATAGCAAATTTTTGCATTTGTTATTTAAATTTCGTTAAAGTTTCGTCCATTTTAGTCCATTTTATCTGTAATTTTTATCTTCTTTAGTTTATCTTCTTATGTTTTATCATTACAGTCATTTTGTTTATATAAGCATAATAATAATTAATTTCATTACGTTAAATACCAACCAAGGAATAATCTCATAATCTCATCATCAATACAACCAGTTGCTAACCTTTTCACTAAACTCATTAAAAACATCCCCCAGGGGTGATCCAACTCGGCAAATTGTGCTATTAGCAAGGGTTGAATCTCGCTTTTTTTTCAACTCTGTCGTAGGTGATGTGTTGTCAATAATGACCCTCTCTTTAAATAAAAGTCGATTTCTACCACTAACCTAGCCTCGACCGGTGGATCTACCTTTTAATGACCTTCTTTTTAAAAAAAAGTCGTTTCCTAACACTAACCTAGCTTCAACCGGGATCTACCTTTTAATAATGATCCTCTCTTTAAATAAAAGTAGATTTTTCCGTGCCTCCGCTCCGCTTCCGATGCTCCAGAGCCATTTTGACTACAATATATAGCAAATTTTTGCATTTGTTTGTTAAAGTTTCGTTTTCAGAGGGTAGTTAGTATAATACTAAAATATCCTCCATGGAGTTTTGAAGAAATTTAGTAATAATTAAATTGAATAGTTTAATAAAAAATGTATTAAAAATTTGTATAATTGTATGAAAAATAAATAAATTATTACATTTTTTTTACGGCAACTACGACTTCAAAATGATTTGAACCTTTATGATTCAAATATATTGCAAGTCTTTTATAATCAGGCTTATCAGAAAGGTGCATTGAACTTGGGAACCTTAGTATTATATTATATAATACTTATATAGAAACATTTTGAAGTTGTTACAAAGATTATCTGGATAAATCGTAATCTTGTACAAATATCCTTGATTATGTAACAATATTTGTTATATTGTAAAAAGTCACTGAGAATATTTTGAACTTATTTTTACCCCCCGGTAAAAATTCACTGGGGGAAATTTGACCCCTTTATTTTTTTTCACTGAGGGTAAGATATCTCTAGGGAATTTTTACCGGGGGGTCAAATTTCGCTAGGGAAATTTGACCCCCGGGGGGTAAAATTTAAGGGGGGTAAAAAATCTCGGGTACACCGGCATCCATGTATGCAATCTAATTCCAATCTTTCCCGTCACTTTAATATCGACTCTTTCCATTAGCAAATCTTTTATTTGTATTTTTACTTTACCATACATAGTAGGTATGAGTATACGTAGTATACCATACATAGTATGGGAAAGTACTGTAAGCAAAACAAGAAAATTTCAAATTTTGACGGATTTACAGTCTTTGAGTTATGTGATGGCCACATCTCTCACCCAGTGAGGCCGAAACCCGAACAACACATCCGATATTTTTATTCATATACCGAATGATCCACCAGACACCCTATCATAGGAAAATAACATGGAAAATTGACTTTTGTAATTCCAGCTTGCCATTATAACAGATAAGAATGAAAAAGGTATCAATTAAAAAAAAAATTCCACGTTTCCGGTTACCCGGTATACTATACCGGGTAACCGGCCGCCGATGTGAACATAGGGAATTAACAAAGTGAATTAGTTTTTTTTTAATTCCTGCTTCCCATCAGAACGGATAAGAATGAAAAAGATATCAATTAAAAGACTTTTATTTTCCGCGTCTAAAGACACCCAACACTTGATGTTTTGTTCTTTAATAATGTTAAAAATGTAGAATTAAAATAAGCGATTTTCTAAAAATCAGACCTGCTTTGGATGGTTGAACTGTCAAAACTTACGTTTAAAATTAGTTTTCAAACAAAAACAATTGCATTGAATTAAACAAGGCATCTAATATCTATTTAAAAGTGCTATTTTGTCATTTTATTTTGAGTTTTTAACAATGATTAAAGAACAAGCCATCACCTCTTTAAATTGATACTCTTTTCACTCGAATCCGTTAAATGGGAAGCAGGAATTTAAAAAAATCTATTTCCGATGTTATTTTCCTATGTTGACATCGGCGGCCGGTCACCCGGTATATATCTATTATTATATTATATTTAAACTCTCACTTTAAAAAAAAAGCAAATAATTTTAGGTTGTATATCTATTACACTACTTGTAAACCACTTTTGTACTCCTTATTTTTATAAAATGCCTATACAACAATGAAGATAGGAAAGATATATCTGTGTTAGTGTACCATACAATAAAAGTACCTATTATTATTTTAAAATAATTAAAATGTTAAGATGTAATTCAAGTGCACATAAATATTATACATAATGATATGGGTGAATATTAATTAATGAATAAATAAATATTAATGTAAACTTCAAAAATATACATTAATATAATAAATCGTTTTACGTAAATAATCAAAATTTATATAATATTTTTATAAAAATTCTAAATATCAAAAATTAGTATTGAAAAAATATTCAAAAAGTTAAGGCTTGAATGATGATTAATTTTAAAACTTATAGCTTTAAAATTATGATTAAACTTAAAACTTATAACGTTAGTTATCAAGTAGTGGTATAATTTTATTAATATGAATAATGTATTTCGGTTGAAAATTATTTAAATGAAGTGTAGTAGAAAATTCAAATAAATATTATAAAGATGAATGAAATTAATTCTTGCTTGAAAACACAGTATACTACATTCTACATTAATTTTTATAGATAACCGATCAATAACTTTTTCAAATAAATGTTTTTATAAATTATAATTCTATTACTACCACATTTATTTTTAATTTATTTGAATAAAAGAGTACCTATAGTAATTGTAGTAAAACAAGATTCGTTTAGTTAATTAAATATAAAATAATAATTCTATTACTCCTATTTTTATTTTTAATTTATTTGAATAAAAGGGTTGATTTCTTTATGATAAAATAATTTAGGAATTTATATTAATTTTTCAAATAAATTAATTATTACTACACCTACTATAAAAAAAATAGGTCAAGTTTCAATTCAACATTGAAATTTTTTTACTTTACCATACAAAGTATTGTAATCAAAAAAAATTTATTTTGACGGTTTTTTTTTATAAATAAAATTAAAAAGTTTGAGAATAAAGGAATAAACTTCAAGAAAAAAAGTCAATTGTAAAATAGGTTTCATTAAAGTTAATCAGGTCTTTAAAAGGATACGCTTAGCGAATACATTTTTTTTAATAAATATATTATATTTTCTTAAGTTCAGTAGGTTACAAAATGCCAATTCTCAATAATTTTAAAAATAATATTTCATATTTTAAAATGATGTTCGTAAGCACAGCAATGGTGGCTTGGTGTGATCGTTGGTTGAGTTACAGTCGGAAATTATATCAGGTTCTAATCGCGGATTTCACCAAGTTTCTTTGGTCTCAGGTGTAAATTTAAGAATTTGTTCTACCTATATTTACGATGAATCAAGTGAAAAAATAAAAAACCATTAATTATTTTAATTTTTTTAGTAACTAAAAAACTATCTTTGGATTTTCTATAATATTATAATATGAGATTTTCATTTCCTAAATTAATATTTATTTAAATTTAATTTCTTAAGAGAGTATAATATTAATTTGCAAGTATCAAATTTTCAAAAATAACACAATAGGTATAAGTATAATAATAGGTACATATATTAAAATAATTTAATTTTAACTGCAAGTTTAAATGCATTTTGATGTTAATTGATAGAAGTAATTACCTACTAAGAACCCATAATATATTTTTATTAACAATTCTTCTTAGTAATTATTTCTTATTATGTAATCTACCTATCCAAAACAGAAGTCAAAAATGTAAATAAAGTTATCTAAGTAATCAAATTTCTACCAAATTATTACAAATTTTTACTTTGGTTTTAAAAAAATATTAATTAAATATTAGTAAAATAAATCTAAATGTATATTATAGTAGTGATAATAATTATTAAAATATTAAATAATATTATTAATAACAAAAATTTAAAAAAAAAAGCTTACCATATAATAATAAATTACTTCATATTACACAAACACAAATGATAAAAAACCGTTCTTAAAAAATAATACAAAAAAATACTATAAGAAGAACACAACGTGAACGTAAATCACAACGTAAGGTATAAGCAGATCTATAAGGAAGACTAAAAAAGTTAAGCGCACTTCTCTGAAGATCTCAAGATGAATTTAACAATTCACTCTCTCCAATGAAGTTTCCCAATCAACAAACGACCTTTCACAATACTCACACGCATACCTAACAAAGACCACAATTGCAATGAAAATAGTGAAGATTAAATAAGTGCTATTGCTAAAGTTCACAAGTTAAGATGTAACTTGCCTAGACTATTAATACTAACTTTTAAAGATTGTTTTTATTCTTTCTAAAAAAAATTGATTATTAAGGAATAAGTAGTTAATTATAACAGTAACCTTTAATGGTAAATGTCTTCCTTCTAGAAGTCACGATTAAAAATGTAATTCCTCGAAGGATGTTTCACTTTAACAAATTATTTTTTCTTTCTCAATTTGTACATAATTTCTGTAATAAATATTTTTTTTATTTACTGCTTGATTAACTACATGGTCATCACGCTAGTTGTCATAATCGGTAATTACTAATATTTTTTTTATAATTGATAAGGGGTTTCAATCTGTATTCTTCCAACAAGCGGATATGGAATTCAAACTGAGTAAACACTTTCTTTCCCACATTCTTAATGAATTTTTACTTTTCTCAGTTTATATAATTAATGATAAGAGTATAAAGTTAAAATGGTTAAAATTCAGATATATTGTTAGTCCATGCGATTTTGAACGCCAAATTGAGGCAAATATTTATAATTTTCTTTGTTTCAATAGATTTAATTAAGGTTAAGGGTATAGAAAACACTATCAAAAATGTGATTACTCTGAGGTCGGCAACTACCCTTAGTTTTAGATATTATATAAATAAATACCTAAGGTTTTTGTACGATAATTCATTATATTATGTGCATTATATTATGTCCAAAATGGGGGTGAACATATTGAAATGGATTTAATTCTCTATAAAAAAAAAAGAAGGGTAAGAAAAAGTCACTAATAATATTTCAAGATTGAAATTAAAAATTAAGCAAACGACAAAATAATAATCAATGATTTTGAAAACTACGAATTTCGCGCAGCTACTGCTCGAAAAGTATTGGTAATGAGGAAAAATATATAGCTATGTACATACATACCTATATTAAGGGTATCCGGACTTTTGGTTTCCGGACGATTGATCCAGCGGACGATTGATCCCCTGGCGGTTCAATTTCCTATTAGACTGTTAGTGCGATGTGTACTAGAAATATGGCCTTGAGGAAAGGGGGGGGGTAATAATAAGTAAATAGATTATGAATGGTTATTATTGTGATTAATGTTCGATTAAAAGTTAAATCCATCCCCTTCCCAGTAGCACACTTTGCCGAGTTGGATGGCTCTAGGGTAAAGTGACCACATTTTCATTGAAAGAAAGCGGCACTAAAAAAAAGCTCGCCACAGGCGAAAATTTTTTTTAAGGGGGCGTGGTCAACGTTTTTTTTAGTAAAACTAAAAAATAAGGTAATTTGGAATTTTTGACAAAAATACCATCAAAAAGCGGAACTGTCCCGCCAAAATCGGGACTTGTGGTCACTTTACTGTAAGGGATATTTTTAATTAGTATAGCGTTAGCTCGATCAGCTCGACCAGCAGTCTGGCGTAAATCAAACACGGATAGACTATAGAGAGCGGAAAACCGCGGTTCTAATCCTGATTGCGTCGGATATGTGCTGTGATCTAAAAAGTCCAAAATCGATCTGTGGACTATGGAGAAGGCAACGGGAAACCACCCCATTAACATTTCCCTAGTATAGTCTTCCTGGCTTAGCCAGGAGGATCGCTAAAATCCGGAATCGGATAGGCACCTGAAGAAGATAGCGTTAGTCAAAACGGCTCGGAGCGTTCGGAGTGGAGGATACAGAAGCGGAGGGCGCGGAGATTAATCCTCATTTAAAAATTATTGTTGTGATACAGAGTATTAACCGCCGTTCACAATGAAAAATTTGCCTTGCCTTGCTTCGGTAGAAGATGGCAAGCGCCAATCAGAGTGATGTATAATAGTCTTCTATCCTTTTTTATGTTTAAAATTACCGTTTGCCTAGCCGCGGTCTTGCAGACTTTGATAAGGTTTGAAAGCAACAACCAATAAAATTAAAGTGTTTTAAATGTACATATATTATGTTTTTATGCAAAAAAGCACCCCAAAACTTAAATTGCAGAATAATTTTAATAGCTCTAAATGATTTTATTTTTAAGATTACTAAATTAAATTACGAAATAATGGTATTTATTGACAGATAAATTTACTACTACAATTTTTTAAATTATTTTGGTTAGATATTGGATGTTGGTTAAGTACATGAAATAAAAATATTTACAATTTTACCTGAAAAAGGACTTTCAAGTACCGGCTTTGTCTTCTATCCTTTTTTAATATCTTTTTCCTCCTCTCTTTTTAAGTTCTTGCCTAAAAATTATCAAAAGCTTGACCATGTCAAGGTTTTTACTTCGAAGACGTAGCAAGAACCAATAAAATGTAAAAGTTTTGCATGGCTTTAAATTTTATTGGTTCATCACGGTGAAGTTATAACGAATGAAATTGAAGAATTTCATTTTAAACAGATCGCATTTTGTAGAAGTTTAAATAATATAATAATTGATAATCAGCCTGTTAGATAATTGTGTTTTAAATTGTGGTTAGATTCCAATAGGTGAATTTTAAATTATTGCAAACAAATAGCCATTGTTTAATTAGATGATTTTCAATTTAGATAAAATATTATTTGTTTTTGTATACATTTTTTCTCTTATTGATTCACTAACATTTAAAATAGGTCTATTTAAATTATATTATAATATTCTTTGTAGAAATATTTTCAACACATTTGTTTATACAAAACTTTTAAAATTATACCTAGCAACCCTATTCAGGACCAAAAGATTTATGGCAATAAAATAGACCATAAAACCTAACAGTATTTAGAATAGTGTGTAATGTTTGAAAAATTTAATTACTGTTTCTATTTTTAAAAATTTATATAAATTTAATATTTACCATTATTGAATAATTTTTATACATTTATATTGCAATAAATGAATAAATTAATGTAGTCAAAATTAAATCTGAAAATTAAATCGAAATAAGTAAATGCGAATTTTATTGCAAAACTAAAGATTATGTATATTAATTATTTTAAGATTATATTCGGAGACGACTTTAAATAAATATTGTATAACTACTTTTCATAACATAACAGGTAAACTACTGTTAGATCTAAGGATTTGGACAATGAAGTCTGTGCACATAACAAGGCACCGCGCTAATTCATTGTGACCGCTATACGGTCGAAAGCAAATATCAAGCAACAAATTCTGCAAGGCAACAAAAGCAAGGCGCCGCAATAATTCTATGTGAACGCTGCTTTATAATACAGAGTATATTATATCACATCATAGATTAGTGAAAAGCCGCAGTGGTGGCTTGATGTGATCGCTGGTTGAGTTCAGAGCGGAAATTCTGGGTTCGAATCGCGGACAGGCGGTCCTGGTCACCGTGTCGTACCACCTTGCAGGGTCGATGCGACCGGGGTGGCGGGGGACCTGGGTAGACCTATACCTTCGGGTGGCGGGGAACGTAGGTGGACCTACACCTTCGGGCTCGTATCCGAACCGAGAGATGGGCGACATTGAACGGGAAGCAACGTGAACCGAACCGAACAGAATTTCTTAAAGCTCGGTCTTCCAGAGGACATTCACACTGTTGGTGACCGAGGTAGTCATCGAGATCTATCTGATAGGTCTCCACCTCAGATCCATCTAATCCATCTAAGATCTCAGCATGGGGCGGGGTACAATAAGCTAATTTGCTTCAGTGCAGGTGGATTAAATGAGCCACACCCGTTGAGACAATACGAATACGAATAGATTAGTGAATCAGAACTCTGTCTCACTTGAGACATAGTAATTAATTGTTTTAATATTAGGGGACTGTCGTATAGGTTGGGTCGCCGTAAAGGATGAGCCAGCGAAATATCTCAGATATCAGTACTGATGACACAATATGTTATGATTGTCGAAGTAAAGTTTATTGATACCCTAACGTTTCATAGTCATTATAACAAAGACTTCGTGTTCATTATGTCCATGCCAGCCAAGGTGTAAATTATAGTTTAAAAAAGATCTTGAAGCTAGTTTCTACGTATTAATAATTTTCCAAATTTAAATTTATTATTTCAAGTAAGTATGTTTAATATGTCTTATATTTAGTGTATTTTCATTGTGTGAAAGAGCAATTTAAATGAGGTGTTGCGGAAAGTAATTTTTAGACTTTTTACAAAATAGCTATATGTCGTAGGACGTATGTGGACTGCACCGATGGAAAGAAATTAATCCTTTTTTTTGGGTTTTGACCGAGGGTCATATGTAGATTGCACCGATGGTCAGATGTGGATTGCACCGATCCCCACATGTGGATTGCACCGATATAAATACTTAATCCCTGTAAGTCAAAGACTTACCAGTAATCTTGTAAGGCTTGCCCGTAATGTTTTTTTACTGAAAATGAAACGGGCGATGGTAAACTCAGCCGCTTAACAGAAAGGCTACTAATCCTACTAGGTAAACTCAGCCTGCTAGAAATTTTCTGCCTTAATCTTCACAGGTAAACTGAGCCGGTAAATACCTAAGCCTTGCCATACAGGGTGGCCCCAAATATCAGATGGCTGCCTATTCCAGGACCGTACCTACCTTAGATTAGGACGGTTAGTTAATTGATAATTGCTATACAGGGTGGCCCAAATATCATATGGTTGGTACTTTTACGTAGTACTAGCAACGGTACTAGTATAATGTAGTGTAGTGTAAGGACTAAGAAGTTAGTAAAGTTAAAAGTTAGTTAGAAGTTTTGTTTAACTCGAAAATACAATGGAGATTGTCAAAGAAATAGTTAGCCAACGAGGAAAAGTTATGCTATTGAAAAGCGCATATTACATTGAAAAGTGAGATCCACTGGCCGAACTTAGGTAAGTGTTAGCTAATGATTTATTTTAATGAGGGAACCGTGAAAAGCTAGATCCATCGGTCGAGCTTATGTTAGTGTAAGGAAACGATTTTTTTTAATGAGGGGACCGTTAAAAGAGAGTTCCACTGGTCGAGCTTAGGTTAGTGCTAGGAAACGATTTTTTTTAATAAGAGGACCGTGAACAGAGAGTTCCAACGGTCGAGCTTAGGTTAGCGGTAGGAATCGATTTTTTTTTAATAGGAGGGCCGTGAAAATAGAGATTCACCGGTCGAGGTTAGGTTAGTCGTGGTAAGAAACGATTTTTTTAATAGGGGGGCCGTGAAGAGAGATTCACCAGTCGAGCTTTGGTTAGTGTTAGGAAACGATTTTTTTTATGAAAGGACCTTGAAAAGAGAATTACACCGGTCGAGGTTAGTGTTAGAAAACGATTTTTTTTCATGAGGGGACCGTTAAAAGAGAGCTCGAACAGTGCGAGTTTAGGTTAGTGGTAGAAATCGATTTATTTTTAATGAAGGCACCATTAACAATCCACGGTGGACCTTAGGTTAGCGTCCAAATTTTTAGTGACGGCGAAATGGGGTGTATTCAGTGTAATGTAGTTTTAATATTTCAATATTTTTTAATTTTTTTGTTAACTGAATATAACCAATATAACCTTCAAATGACAGCATATCATATTACTTTGTTAAGGGGGCAAATCAATAGGCGCTGAGTTTGTGTCAAGTTCAATTCAAAAACGAATAATCGTAGAAAGCTGTTTTTTATAAAAGATGACTTAAAACTGAATATAGCCAATAACCTTCAAATTACAGCATATCATATATTACTTTTATTACTCGGAGCAAAGCGCTCGTGCATGTTGCTCGGAACTAAAAAAATCTTGTGGGCAAAATGTGCGCAATATATAAATTCTTTCGATTTCATAATATATTACGCACATATATATTATGTCGGTTGCAAATTTGCTCACGTATGTTGCTCGGAGCAAACTAGCTCCCGCATGTCAGCCCAAAATGCGAACCATCAGTTGATAACTGTAATATGTACCTAATAACTATATATTTTTTATCAATTTTTTCATTTTTGTTTTTTATAAAAGATGACTCAAAACTGAATATAGCCAATAACCTTCAAATTACAGCATATCATAATATTACTATGTTAAATTGTTGATTGAAGAACTTAAAAGATATGCAGCCTTACGAATAAAAACGTGTCGAAAAAAAATGGGTCGAGATGTAGGTGACGTTAACATTGATTATCCTTCAGCGTTGATTGAATGAATATTTATAATTATTCTATTCTACCAATCAACGCTAACGTCCACATCTCGACCCATTTTTTTCGACACGTTTTTGCTCGTTAGGTTGCGTATCTTGTTAAATTCTTCAATATTTTTAAACATTTTTAAAAACACTACGTTTTTAAGATTTTATTATAAAATTGGTAGTATTGATTAATCTTAGCCGCCATAGGCGCAATTAGGGGGGGCTGGGGGGGGCTAGACCCCCCCCCCCACCCAAAATTAAAGTTAGCCCGCCAAAATATCCCAATTTTTTGTTATTTTAAATGTTTGAAAACATTTTTTTAGCCCCCCAAACTTTTGACCCTAGTTGCGCCTATGTTAGCCGCTTAAGACTACCAGGCTGAGTTTATTAAGCCTAAGCTTAATCCGAGAGGATTAAAATACCTTAAGCGGATTAAGACTTCCAGGCTGAGTTTACCTATGCAGATTAAGCCAAAGCTTAATCCGAGAGGATTAAAATACCCTTAAGCGGCTGAGTTTACCACTGCCCATTGGATCCTGGCAATAGTTTTGTCAGAATACAAGTCGATCAAATGTTGTAATTTGGCTTGTTTAATAACTGTAATGGCTTTAGCTCTGGATTTAGGGGGGGGACTAACCTCTGCCGCGAGGCAATTCAAGGGAGCACCAAATTATATTTCGTGAGATTTTTGATATCTTTAAACTCGAATACTGGAGGAAAGGGGTGCCAATGTCAAGTTCTTGCCCGGGTTCGGAAAAATCATAGATCTCGGGCTGACGGCATTAACTGTGCTAATACTCTGCTTATTCTTAGGTATGTTTTAATTTGCATCATTTTTAATATCTCCAAGAAGGTGTAAATCGGCGGGTGGAGTTATAAAAATGTGAACTAAATACGTTATAAAACGACTCACAGGCATTCGTATTCCGGTATATACTTGATGTGCGTACTGCTCAGAGCTTTGATGGAAAAAGTGAATCTGCATCAATATAGGTTCGAAATATATAATCGGAATAGGTGTTCAGTCGTGCATCGTCTGGCATTATCGATATTAAATCTTCACTATAAGCGACATCAACTTCGTTTGGATGTAAATATTGGAAACCAAACGAGAAGAGCAATCATTGACCAATTTCGAAAAGATCGTTTTAATATTCTGCGACCAAACCTACTTTTTGAATTTTTCTATACCACGTTTGGCTTAAATGAAATCGGAATCCAATAAGTTCAATATTTTCCCAAACATGTTAAGAGCAATGTCTAGTGGGGTAGCACTAGACATTAGTCTAGTCTCTACCCCCCTATACAGTGTGAATATTTGTGTTTCCTGTCATTTATTTCCAGGACGTTACAAAAATTTAAATAATTGCTAGCATTACAAAATCTTTCAACACTTTTTTATATAAACACGCTAAAGGAAGTTGATTTATTTATTAGAAAACTATGTTATTCGAAAATTAGAACATGGGAGTCTCCCCCTCCCCTTCCAACCGTAGTTTTCGAATTACGCGATGTTCAAATAAGTAAATCAATTTCTTTTAGCGTTTTTACATAAAAAAAAGTTGAAAAATCTTGCAATGCTAGCAATTATTTAAATTTTTGTAACGTCCTGGAAATAAATGACATAAAACACAAATATAAGGGTACGGGGTATACCCCCCTGTATAGGGGGGTAGCACTGCAATAGCAAGTTCAAAATTAACGGTTGCTGTTATTGGTTTAAAAAGTAAATCATTTTGAGAACATAACTAACTAACGATGTTTGTTTTGCCTAATAAAAAATAGGTACGGTTCTTTGGGTTTTGCTTAATAAAAAAATATATTGAAAGATGGGATATGAGGTTACTGAAGGGTGCATAACGTAATATTTGGAGATAAGTCTAGGTTTTTGTGCAGTTGGGGAGGGTTGAATATAATGCTTAAAATTGCGTGACGTAATTTATGAACGACCCCTAATCCATAAGCGCAGTCTTCTAAAAAAATTTTCGCAAATGTGTAATTCAAGCCAATCAAAATTTATTTAAAAAATTATGGACCAATAGAATGGTAGCAAATCCTAAAATTTTAACTAACTAACCTAAGCTCTACCGGTGAATCTCTCTTTTAGCGGTCCCCTAAACCTAAATCATGGATGAAATGAGGGTTTCCCATAAATTGTTGCTATAAGTTTTACATTATCAAGCAATGAAAACCAGAAAATGTAAATACAATCTGTATTATTTACATAGCTCTGTAGTAAATTAAATACCTCAATCTTTTAATGGAATTAAAAAAGATTACTTACTGACCATCGGTGCAGTCCACATACTTAGCCTAACCGAACCCGGTGCAATCCACATGTCAGATTATGTGACCCTTTGACCATCGGTGCAGTCCGCAATTGCCCATGTCGTATTATAGGTTGAGCCAGCACTTTTTTTTTATTCCAAGACACTGCAATGCCATTTAAATGATATTTTTATAATATTTGATTGTAAATATAATAATTAAAAAACATTTATTTATTTAGTTAGATTGTTTTGCAATGTCACGCTACGTACGAAAAACCGATCGTGGAATTACCGATTTCAATGCATTGGTCGCAGCGATCAAAAAATTAAAATTGGAATAAATAAATATTCTAATCATAATAATACCATGCAGTTTTACTTCATTTTTTGCCTTATTTTTAAGATTTTTGATAGTGGCCCAACCTATACAGCAAATTTTTTTTCGGTTAAAAAAGTTGCCTTCATTAAAATAGCTATAACTTTTGACTCCTTTGCGATATCAAATAACTTTCTACAGCAAAGTTGTAGCAAAAGCTCATACCTTTTTATTAATTTATAGAAGTTAACATTATTCCCATCCGTTTCAAAATTACACACCAAAAACGAAACCCGGCCCAACCTTTACGACATTCCCTTATATAAAACAATAATTATAATTTATAATGTTTGCTTATAATTTTGAATGTTGAATCGTCCGAGGATCAATCGTCCGAGAATCAAACGTCCTAAAATCATATTTAGGACCTTTTTTATAGATAATTTAATTCTTATTCCACGATTACAAACAGAAATCGAAATATAATAACTAGAGACAGGATAGTTAGGCAAAATGCCTTTTTTTAAAATTTGAAATATTTCAGGCAGACCCAATTTAAAATCCGTTTCAGAGCATGTACTATTCTTCTTCTTCTTCTTCTTCTTTCTAGAAGTAATTCTTCTAGACTCTAGAGAATTCTCTTCTAGTAGGCCAAGGCCTGTTATTTCCCAACACGTGTTAGAAACTTTGAGCATATAAATATTTTACATCCATCAGGTAGCTTGCTAGACTTGCCTTCAGATGTGCCTGTATCCTGGTTTTTTATGTTAATGGTAGCAATTCACTAACCCAGGGGACCACCGGCTTAACGTGCCTTCCGAAGCACGGAGACTAGCCATAAGAAAGTTTGACTCTCCCCAGGTTTGAACCCGGTGCCCCATATTCGCATCCAACTGCGTTAGCTGCAAGGCAATGACCGTCTCATAATTGTACTATTCAAAAATTCATTTTTTGTTTTGCCTTTTTTGCCTTTTTGGGGGGTTTCCAGTCTTTTTTGCCTTTTTCACCTATTTTGCGGTTGTTTTTGCCTTTTTTGTGCATTTTGAACCAAAATATTTCTTTTTTGCTTTTTTAAAATTTATTTCTTAATTTTATTTAAAAATTTCTAAATGTTATATTTATATTTTATATTATATCTATATATATAAAAGAATAAACTGACTGACTGACTGACTGACTGACTGACTGACTGACTGACTGACTGACTGACTGACTGACTGATTGACTGACTGACTGACTGATATATCAACGCACAGCCCAAACTACTGGGTCCTTAGCGATGAAATTTTGCACAGAGGTTCCTGTTATCACTTAGGTGAGCACTAAGAAAGGATTTCATGAAAATCCTATCCCAAAGGGATTTATCACCTATTATCTAATTAGCGGTGACGTGCAGGAACGGAATAACGAGATTCCCACTGTCGACGTCCCTCAATTTTCCAAAACACAGCCTAAACCGGTGGGTCTACGTTTAGAAGCATGGATTTTCTTTATTAAAAAAAATATACATAAATATGGGATTTATCGCCTAATATCTAATTAGTGGTGACGCGCGCGAATGGATTAACGAGATTCCCACTGTCGACGTCCCTCAATTTTCCAAAACACAGCCTAAACCGGTGGGTCTACGTTTAGAAGCATGGGATTTTCTTTATTAAAAAAATATACATAAATATGGGATTTATCGCCTAATATCTAATTAGTGGTGACGCGCGCGAATGGATTAACGAGATTCCCACTGTCGGCGTCCCTCAAGTTTCCAAAGCACAGCCTAAACCGGTGGGTCTACTGTCCAGAAGCATGGAATTTTCTTTAGAAAGGAAAAGAATAAACTTTTAGAAATTAAAAAATAAAAGTGTGAGATGGGTTAGGATAGAACGAGAACCTCCGAAAAGTTGATTTGGGTTATCGTTTCTAGAGCGAGTAGAGAGAGAGAAATGAAACATCAAACGAAATGGAAAGAAGAAGGGAAAATGAAATGAGAAAATGAGGAAAAAACAGCACTCTAAGACTGACACTTAAAAAATGGCGCTAAATTCAAAATAGGCGGTGTTACTGGGACACCCTATATAATGAGTTGATTTAGTCCTTGATTGGGGCATAATTGCGACAGAATGACAGCTATTCAAAGAGAAATATTTAATTTTTAAAAAAACTTACACAAAAAATTAAATTTTAATCACAATAAATTATTCTTTTATTTGAAAGGAAAGATTAACATTTGAAAATGATTTCAAGTAACGCACCAAAAACGATGCATTTTTCTGGATGTAATAGAGTCTATTGGTGATTGGTAGAGACAGGATAGTTAGGCAAAATGCCTTTTTTTTTAAATTGAAATATTTCAGGCAGACCCAATTTAAAATCCGTTTCAGAGCATGTACTATTCAAAAATTCATTTTTTGTTTTGCCTTTTTTGCCTTTTTGGGGGGTTTCCAGTCTTTTTTGCCTTTTTCACCTATTTTGCGGTTGTTTTTGCCTTTTTTGTGCATTTTGAACCAAAATATTTCTTTTTTGCTTTTTTAAAATTTATTTCTTAATTTTATTTAAAAATTTCTAAATGTTACATTTAATTATAAAAATTTTAAATTTTTAAATTCAAATTCTACTAATCGGTAGAATCCGATTCTTGTAATAATCTGGATAAAAAAATCCATCGTATAAAATTATACAGGAAATTTCTAAAATACATCAAGGAATTTCGAATGACGATATTGATTTAGAGCTAATTCCAGATCAGATAAGTTCATTGAAATTTGCCCCTAGCACGTCTTGCGATGTGGAGAGATCGTTCTCCACATTCAAACAAATTTTGACTGACAGGAGAACAAATTTAAGCTGCTGTAGATAATATCGAAAAATTTCTGGTAACCAGTTGGTACAAAAATAAAGAGAATTAATTTGAATTTGTATGATTTTTGTTGAAAAAACGTTTTTGCCTTTTTTGTACCTTTTTGCCTTTTATTTTGCCTTTTTGCTTGTTTTTAATGCCTTTTGCCTGCCTTTTTTGAGGTTTTATTTTGCCTAACTATCCTGTCTCTAATAATAACAGAACTCGTATTTATATTGAAGCGAAAACTACCCTCTGAGCAACAATCCCTAATGAGAGAGGGTTGTCCCAAAACAGAAACCAGAGTCCGTCACAATCCGGAGATGACCAGTAACTTCTATTGGTCACCCAAAATTGAAACACAAAAGCCAAAATACATGTTGGTTTATATGAATTTGAAAAGATAAAATTTACTTATTTACATAAGCGCTCGTATAAGCTTTACAACTTATAATGGTGACAGGTGCTCGCTTCTAATCGCTTTCCAACGGAGCGTGTAGCTCAAAAGGTGAAAATCTGGTCATCAAAAACAAAAACAATGGTCGTTAACTCTTGCGCACCAATATCTGCGTAGTAGTTTGCGCATAAAGGAACTTCTCTCATATGTTATACAAGAGCTCAAAACACTACACAACATCCGGACCACTTGACTCAAACGACTTGACACGAAAGAATAGTCACTTTGGACCCAAAAAAAAAAGTGTCCATGCCAACCACTGGCACTTAATAAAGTCGTTGTAAAAATAGGTACGTCCACTGTTGTATGAGTTGCGAGGCTAATATTCCTACACCAAAACGTTCAAATTATCAACCATCTACCCACAAAATGCATGCAGTCAAAGATTGCATAAAAATAAAAATGCAGAACCGCATCGAGGAATATTGTGAAATGCAATTCAAGGATAAACTAAATAACAAATAATGCAAAAATTTGTTTCAATATACCTAATTTCCAAAATAAAGGGTAGTTGCCGACTTCAGAGGTAATTACGATTTTAAGTTGTTTTTTTTAAATTTGACAAATTTAACAAAGTCCTTTTTAATTTAAAAAGACGCATAATGCTAATTCCAGTAATTCTTAAAATGTTAATAGGGATACATGTATTCAAATCAGAATTTAAGAATCACTAGAAAACTTGAAATCAAAATAATTGTCACACGAAATATTAATAAATAGACCTGTAGAAAAATTACACACGCCAGTGTCGTGTCTTTCATGCTAAATAGTTCACGTCAGATTTAGATTTGATTTTTCTTTGTTTGTCGTAGGCGTCCAGTTAACCTTCAGACCTACCTAGAGGTACCTAGAGGTAATCATCCCACGTGGGATGATTTCACTTTACGTTTCAATTTATTTATGTTCTTAAAGTTTCCAAATTATTTTCATCTTACAATTTTGAATTAAAGAAGATCTAGTCCGTGAAATTTAGAAATATGACTTTAAAATAAAATTTTATAAACGGTGGCAGCGGTGGGATGATTTCACTTCTCGTTTCAACTGCTTATTTATTTTCTCTCTATCTATTATTTATTAAAGCTCTCTATTTTCTATATAAATTAAATAATAAACTTTTCTAAATTTTATAAAAATGCGTCTCTTAGCTTGTGACGGGTGGGACAAAGTTATAATTGAGTACACATCAAACATGAATAAAATTAAAACTGCTTATTTTAGATGCATATTTATAGTATTTTTTAATAAATTAACTTAAGAGTAATGTCCAGTGCTACCCCCCTATACAGTGTAAATATTTGTGTTTTCTGTCATTTATTTCCAGAATGTTACAAAAATTTAAATAATTGCTAGCATTACAAAATCTTTCAACACTTTTTTTATATAAACACGCTAAAGGAAGTTGATTTATTTATTGGAAAACCATGTTATTCGAAAATTAGGACATGGGAATCTCCCCCCCCCCGTCCAACCGTAGTTTTCAAATTACGCGATGTTCAAATAAGTAAATCAGTTTCTTTTAGCGTTTTTACATAAAAAAAAGTTGAAAGATTTTACAATGCTAGCAATTATTTAAATTTATGTAACGTCCTGGAAATAAATGACATAAAACACAAATATTCACACTATATAGGGGGGTAGCACTGGACATTGCTCTTAATAAGACAAATAGAAATTAAATAAATCTTACTTATTAATATGATAAACTGACAAAATAGACTTTTTAGTGCAAAGCATAAATAGCATCAGTAAACTCATAAAATAGTTTTCATATTACCTGTCATGAAACTACGAGTTTCATTGCATGTTGAGACAGTCGAAACACGACAATTGCAGATCAACGCGACTGTTGGTCAGAAACTAAATTGGTTTCTGCCCTAGGAAAGAAAGCGTCAAGTTTCTGCCCGCTTACTCAGTTTTTGGTTTCATTTTAAACCTGTCAGAATTGAATTTATTAATTGTAAACAATTAATGTGACAACTGATAATTCTTATATTTTATGAAAACTCTCAGATTCACTACAGGTAATATGAAAAATAGTATGTTTGGGCACGGGATGAAACACGATTTCAGACTCGGGGTGATGCCAGCCCTCGCTTTCGCTCGGGAAGGCAATTCACCCTCGTCTGAAATCATCTGGTTTCATCCCTTGCCAAACAATATACTATTGTCTCCGCTTGTTTTGATGTAAAATCGGACTACGGCTACATTCATAAAGCAGAAAAAAAAATGGAAAATAGTAAAAATGTCGATATCTGATGAGTTGGTTTATTGGCTGTACTCTAGTTATAGATTTAAATACAAAATTTTTTAATTTCTTGTTTCGACCTGTGGACCTGTGTCATTCCTTCGCTGGAATGACCCAAATATAACTTTAAAATAAAATTTTAGAAATGGTGGCAGCGGTGGGATGATTTCACATTTCAACTTATTTAATTTCTTAAAGTTTTTAAAATACTTTCTTTCGTCTTACAATTTTGAATTAAAGAAGATCAGGTCCGTGAAATTTAGAAATATAACTTTAAAATAAAATTTTAGAAATAGTAGTATCATAATTATCAAATTATTTAAGTTAAAATTAGTATTATTCATCAATGAATTAATATATTTTTAAATAATTCAATAAAAACGCGGTTAGTATAAAAACGAGGTGCCTAATCCGCACACGATATGCAAATATTTTTTAGTTAATAAAATTTCAATGCATTTTAGATCATAATCGGTAAAGCGTCCACATCGTGTTACCGAAATTTGTTCCATTTATAAGAAAAACGTACAATCTTTTAATTATTATTACTTCAATATCATAATTATTAATTATTAGTATCAAGTAATAAAAAAATTTCAAATATATTTAATGTTTTAATAACATTTACGCCCACACCTACCTGCCTGCCCTACCTGCCACCCCTACTTGTTAGGGCGATTCCTTTTTCCACCGATGGTCGAGGGGTCCTATAATCCCATAGGACAATTCCACCTTCCACCGATGTCATGAACAGGTGGGCGATGGTAAACTCAGCCGCTTAACAGAAAGGCTACTAATCCTACTAGGTAAACTCAGCCTGCTAGAAATTTTCTGCCTTAATCTTCACAGGTAAACTCAGCCGGTAAATACCTAAGCCTTGCCATACAGGGTGGCCCCAAATATCAGATGGCTGCCTATTCCAGGACCGTACCTACCTTAGGTTAGGACGGTTAGTTAATTAATAATTGCCATACAGGGTGGCCCAAATATCATATGGTTGGTACTTTTACGCAGTACTAGCAACGGTACTAGTATAATGTAGTGTAGTGTAAGGACTAAGAAGTTAGTAAAGTTAAAAGTTAGTTAGAAGGTTTGTTTAAACCGAAATACAGTTCATCACATACAATGGAAATTGTCAAAGAGATAGTTAACCAACGAGGAAAATATAATGCTATTGAAAAGCGCATATTACATTGAAAAGAGAGATCCACTGGCCGAACTTAGGTAAGTGTTAGCTAATGATTTATTTTAATGAGGGAACCGTGAAAAGCTAGATCCATCGGTCGAGCTTATGTTAGTGTAAGGAAACGATTTTTTTTTAATGAGGGGACCGTTAAAAACTAGATTCACCGGTCGAGCTTAGGTTAGTGTTAGAAAACGATTTTTTTTAATGAAACGACCGTGAAAAGAGAGTTCCACTGGTCGAGCTTAGGTTAGTGCTAGGAAACGATTTTTTTTAATAAGAGGACCGTGAACAGAGAGTTCCAACGGTCGAGCTTAGGTTAGTGGTAGGAATCGATTTTTTTTTTAATAGGGGGGCCGTGAAAAGAGAGATTCACCGGTCGAGGTTAGGTTAGTCGTGGTAAGAAACGATTTTTTTAATAGGGGGGCCGTGAAGAGAGATTCACCGGTCGAGCTTTGGTTAGTGTTAGGAAACGATTTTTTTTTATGAAAGGACCTTGAAAAGAGAATTACACCGGTCGAGGTTAGTGTTAGAAAACGATTTTTTTTCATGAGGGGACCGTTAAAAGAGAGCTCGAACAGTGCGAGTTTAGGTTAGTGGTAGAAATCGATTTATTTTTAATGAAGGCACCATTAACAATCCACGGTGGACCTTAGGTTAGCGTCCAAATTTTTAGGGACGGCGAAATGGGGTGTATTCAGTGTAATGTAGTGTAGTTTTAATATTTCAATATTTTTTAATTTTTTTGTTAACTGAATATAGCCAATATAACCTTCAAATGACAGCATATCATATTACTTTGTTAAGGGGGCAAATCAATAGGCGCTGAGCTTGTGTCAAGTTCAATTCAAAAACGAATAATCGTAGAAAGCTGTTTTTTATAAAAGATGACTTAAAACTGAATATAGCCAATAACCTTCAAATTACAGCATATCATATATTACTTTTATTGCTCGGAGCAAAGCGCTCGTGCATGTTGCTCGGAGCTAAAAAAATCTTGTGGGCAAAATGTGCGCAATATATAAATTCTTTTGATTTCATATATTACGCACATATATATTATGTCGGTTGCAAATTTGCTCACGTATGTTGCTCGGAGCAAACTCGCTCCCGCATGTCAGCCCAAAATGCGAACCATCAGTTGATAACTGTAATATGTACCTAATAACTATATATTTTTTATCAATTTTTTCATTTTTGTTTTTTATAAAAGATGACTCAAAACTGAATATAGCCAATAACCTTCAAATTACAGAATATCATAATATTACTTTGTTAAATTGTTGATTGAAGAACTTAAAAGATATGCAGCCTTACGAATAAAAACGTGTCGAAAAAAAATGGGTCGAGATGTAGGTGACGTTAACATTGATTATCCTTCAGCGTTGATTGAATGAATATTTATAATTATTCTATTCTACCAATCAACGCTAACGTCCACATCTCGACCCATTTTTTTCGACACGTTTTTGCTCGTTAGGTTGCGTATCTTGTTAAATTCTTCAATATTTTTAAACATTTTTAAAAACACTACGTTTTTAAGATTTTATTATAAAATTGGTAGTATTGATTAATCTTAGCCGCCATAGGCGCAATTAGGGGGGCTGGGGGGCCCCCCCAAAATTAAAGTTAGCCCGCCAAAATATCCCAATTTTTCGTTATTTTAAATGTTTGAAAACATTTTTTTAGCCCCCCAAACTTTTGACCCTAGTTGCGCCTATGTTAGCCGCTTAAGACTACCAGGCTGAGTTTATTAAGCCTAAGCTTAATCCGAGAGGATTAAAATACCTTAAGCGGATTAAGACTTCCAGGCTGAGTTTACCTATGCAGATTAAGCCAAAGCTTAATCCGAGAGGATTAAAATACCCTTAAGCGGCTGAGTTTACCACTGCCCGAACAGGTAGACTGGTCAGAATTTTAATCTTTTCTTTGTAAGCCTATAAGCTGTTCTAAAGTAAGTAAGATCCCAAAGCGGTAATGTTAATTATAACAAAATTTTTTTAATTAGGTTAGTTGTTCACGAAATTATATTTTTATTGCTAGAGACAGGATAGTTTTTTAAAAATTGAAATATTTCAGGCAGACCATTGCCTCCTATACTTACAAGCCGTGAAGTTACATTTGGCAACGTCGCATTTGCAGTACTTGGTGGTCCTACTTGCAAAGTGTCTCATATACAAATTATTTGTTATTTTATGTTCATAAACAGATTTAATAAATTTTATAATTTTATTATCAAAAAGTTAAACTAATTATTATAAAAAAGTACTTACTTTACAATATAAACACAAATATAACTAATAAAAGAAATTTATAGGTTTGTAAAAGTGGGGAAAGGTACATTTCGCCGAGAACGATTCGCCGAGATACACTTCGCCGGGAACGATTCGCCGAGAACGTTTCGCCGACAGGCACGATTCGCCGGGAACGATTCGCCGAGAACGATTCGCCGACAGGCACGATTCGCCGGGAACGATTCGCCGAGAACGATTCGCCGAGAGTAATTTTATATAATATTACATTTTTAATATTATGGTAAAATATAAGGTTTATATAAGGTTTAAGAAGCAAAAAAAAAAAGATTTAATAAAAGGAAACTCAAAGTTTTTTTTCTTTTAAAATCAAATAGTAGTTTATAATTAACTTCAAGGTAGATAGATTAGTTAAATGTAGACTAGGGGAGTACCAGGGGGCGGTAGTGATGTTTGGGGGGGTGGTGGGGGTGGGGCAAGATTAAGATGAAAGAAAAATAAAATGGATCGGACAAAAGGGGAGGGTAGGAGAGAGGTTTGAATGGAGAGTGGGAGCGTAGCGAAGCGGAGCAAGGAGTGGGTTGGTAGAGGACAATATCCGAGAGATACGTGACTTTGCCGAGACGCGGCATGTCGACGGGTACCGGAAGCAGAGTCCCGCACGGCTGGGTGGCAGAGGGATCTAGGTCTTTAGCATCAACGCAGAACAGGGAACCTTTCGACCCTAGCGGACGCGGTGTCGAACCTCTATTGGATTCGGCACTGTATAGGGGTTTACCGGAAGGGGTAGCGAAGATTTGTTACAATTCGTGTCTTGTGATGTGGAGGGTGCGTGCGACCGCGCCTAGCACCCACCGCTATCGCGGCGGGGTAAGCGGGCGCTTCGCGCCCTTTTATTTATTAAGTGGGCGCAAGCGCCCACCAGTTTTTGGAACCGAAAGGGCGCTGCGCGCCTACTAACTAATAGTTTAGGATGGACAGCGAGAGAGACGAACTTAAATTACGGAATGGGTTGGTAGAGGACAATATTACCTAGAAGTTTTTTTTTTAACATTTTTCACAAAAATTTTGTTTTAACCGTCCAGGCAGCCCGACAGAAGACAAAATGTCGATATAAACTTTTTCCAAAAACTACATCGTTTAGCTTCAAATTGCAATTTCGTGTACAAAGCTAAAAGAGCAGTGAATTTGAAAATTTTATATTTTCAAAATTTACGTTCCGCTAAATTCCGGGCGCGGTGAGCGTCTCTCGGGAAAAATTTATATTTGTGATAAGTGATCTGATAAGTTTCAGAATATTCATATAAAATTTTTTAAATTTTAACGAAATTTTAAAATTAAAAATCGCGCGCGAATCAAATCATCTAAATAATCAGCGCAATTCTTCGCTTACAATTTTTTGATAATTTTTCCTGTGTTAACCTGACCATAATCAGTATTCTAAAGCAATTTCAGAATATTCCTATAACATTTTTAGATTTTTGTCGTAATTTTAAAATTACAAATCGCGCGCGAATCAAATCATCTAAATATTTAGCGCAATTCTTCGCTTGGAATTTTTTGGTTATTTTCCCTGTGTGATTTTTATCATAATTTAAAAATTAAAAATCGCGCGCGAATCAAATCATATAAATATTTAGCGCGATTCTTCGCTTAGAATTTTTTGGTAATTTTTCCTGTGTGAACATAACCGTAATCAGTATTATCAAGCAGTTTCAAAATATTCATACAACATTTTTTAATTTTTATCGAAATTTTAAAATTAAAAATCGCGCGCGAATCAAATCATTTAAATATTTAGCGCAATTCTTCGCTTAGAATTTTTTGGTTATTTTTCCTGTGTTAACCTGACCATAACACAGGCCAACAGAAAAAACTTTTTGCGATGGTGCCTAAGACTTTAAAACTGATTTTAGCTATATTTGGGGCGCTGAATCTAAATATCAAATTAGTTTTTCTCTATCAGCTCTACTTTTGTAGATAATGATTTTTTTAACTTGAAGATCTGCACGAAATGTGCATTTTTAACCAGTTCTAACACCATTTTGTGCAGTTTTAAAAAAATAATGCAAGGATTTTTTCCTATATATTTGCCGCCTGAATCTAAATATAAAATCAGATTTTTTCTATCAGCTCTACTTTTTTAGATATTTTCTTTCTTTAAAATCACGTGATATGGCGAAATGTGTACCTCCAATAACATTCTGTACGGTTGTAAATCATATAATACAATAATCGACAATAATTGATTCTTGTATTTTTGCCGTCTCTCAAGAAGACAGTCTTGTAATTTGTCATAAAATTAGTGAAAAAAATTAAAGATGGCTAACAAAGAAGACTTAACAAATATTTAACAATAACGTTATATCTTAGAAATTTGAGCTGCTAGGCAAAAACTAATGCCATATTTGAATTCAGGACATCAAATTCATATGAAATCAGCTCCAAATGCCCCGGCACCAAAAACACTGTTGACCAGTGTAATCAGTATTCTAAAGCAATTTCAGAATATTCCTACAACATTTTTAAATTTTTATCGTAATTTTAAAATTACAAATCGCGCGCGAATCAAATCATCTAAATATTTAGCGCAATTCTTCGCTTGGAATTTTTTGGTTATTTTCCCTGTGTTAACTTGACCGTAATCATTATTCTCAAGCAGTTTCAGAATATTCATACATTTTTTAATTTTTATCATAATTTAAAAATTAAAAATCGCGCGCGAATCAAATCATCTAAATATTTAGCGCAATTCTTCGCTTACAATTTTTTGGTTATTTTTCCTGTATGAACATGACCGTAATCAGTATTCTCAAGAAGTTTCAGAATATTCGTACAACATTTTTTAATTTTTATCGAAATTTTAAAATTAAAAATCGCGCGCGAATCAAATCATTTAAATATTTAGCGCAATTCTTCGCTTAGAATTTTTTTATTATTTTTCCTGTGCTAACCTGACCATAATCAGTATTCTAAAGCAATTTCAGAATTATCCTACAACATTTTTAAATTTTTATCGTAATTTGAAAATTAAAAATCGCGCGCGAATCAAATCATCTAAATATTTAACGCAATTCTTCGCTTAGAATTTTTTGGTTACTTTTCCTGTGTTAACTTGACCGCAATCGGTATTCTCAAGCAGTTTCAGAATATTCGTACAAAATTTTTTAATTTTTTTCGAAATTTTAAAATTAAAAATCGCGCGCGAATCAAATCATATAAATATTTAGCGCAATTCTTCGCTTGGAATTTTTTGGTTATTTTTCCTGTGTTAACTTGACCGTTATCAGTATTCTCAAGCAGTTTCAGAATATTCCTACAACATTTTTGAATTTTTATCGAAATTTATAATTAAAAATCGCGCGCGAATCAAATCTTCTAAATATTTAGCGCAATTCTTCGCTTAGAATTTTTTGGTTATTTTTCCTGTGTTAACTTGACTTTAATCAGTATTCTCAAGCAGTTTCACAATATTCGTACAATAGTTTTTAATTTTTATCGAAATTTTAAAATTAAAAATCGCGCGCGAATCAAATCATCTAAATATTTAGCGCAATTCTTCACTTGGAATTTTTTGGTTATTTTCCCTGTGTTAACTTGACCGGAATCATTATTCTCAAGCAGTTTCAGAATATTCATACAACATTTTTTAATTTTTATCATAATTTAAAAATTAAAAATCGCGCGCGAATCAAATCATCTAAATATTTAGCGCAATTCTTCGCATAGAATTTTTTGGTTATTTTTCCTGTATGAACATGACCGTAATCAGTATTCTCAAGCAGTTTCAGAATATTCGTACAACATTTTTTAATTTTTATCGAAATTTTAAAATTAAAAATCGCGCGCGAATCAAATCATTTAAATATTTAGCGCAATTCTTCGCTTACAATTTTTTTATTATTTTTCCTGTGCTAACCTGACCATAATCAGTATTCTAAAGCAATTTCAGAATTATCCTACAACATTTTTAAATTTTTATCGTAATTTGAAAATTAAAAATCGCGCGCGAATCAAATCATCTAAATATTTAGCGCAATTCTTCGCTTGGAATTTTTTGGTTATTTTCCCTGTGTTAACTTGATCGTAATCATTATTCTCAAGCAGTTTCAGATTATTCATACAACATTTTTTAATTTTTATCATAATTTGAAAATTAAAAATCGCGCGCGAATCAAATCATATAAATATTTAGCGCAATTCTTCGCTTGGAATTTTTTGGTTATTTTTCCTGTGTTAACTTGACCGTTATCAGTATTCTCAAGCAGTTTCACAATATTCGTACTATAGTTTTTAATTTTTATCGAAATTTTAAAATTAAAAATCGCGCGCGAATCAAATCATCTAAATATTTAGCGCAATTCTTCGCTTAGAATTTTTTTATTATTTTTCCTGTGTTAACCTGACCGTAATCAGTATTCTCAAGTAGTTTTAGAATATTCAAACAACATTTAAATTTTAAAGCTAAAAGAGCAGTGATTTTTAAATTTTTTTTTACAAAATTTACGTTTCACTAAATTGCGGGGGCGGTGAGCTTTTCTCGAGAAAAAGTTGTACCTACGAAAAGACGGGGCACGGTGAGGGCTTTCAGTTGACCATTTTAATATGTGAAAATTTTTCGCGGGCTCACCGCGAACGTTGTTTTTAAGCGAAATATTTAACAATTCTTCACGTCGCCATAGCAACTTTATTTACCGACCGATATTAAGTTTCAAAGCGCCAACTACCGCGCATTCCGGAGCTCCACAAAACCGGATCCGTGCATTTTTTTTGTATCTCAAACGCGAAAGCCGTAAAGCGGATTCGAAATTTTTTTTAAAAATTTCATGACCATTTACATGGAAAAATAATTTTTTTTTTTAAATTCGATTTTTTAAAATTTTTTTCTCGCAAACTCTTTCGGCCCCCCGACAGCAACACAAACTTGTGATAAAATGTTTTCGCCCAGAGTTCGCTTGTTACTTTGAAACCTCTGTTAACATTTGAAAAAATACGAATTCTCCGTATTTTTTTAAATTTACAAATTTTTTTGGGGGGAACCCATCGAGGACCCCATTACAAACAATAACTAATATTAACTTTTTTTGGTCATATTTTGTTTTCAAAATAATTTCCTCACAATAAGAAATTAGAAAAAATTTTTTTAAATTTTTCAAAAAAAATTTGTTTTGCCCGACCAAAATGCCTAAAAGAAGACTAAATGTCGATATAAACTTTTTCAAAAAAGTTCAAGGTTTAGCTTCAAAATGCAATTTTCGGTACAAAGCTAAAAGTGCAGTGATTTTCAGAAATTTTTTTACACAATTTACGTTTCGCTAAATTGCGGGGGCGGTGAGCGTTTCTCGAGAAAAAGTTGTACTTGTGAAAAGACGGGGCACGGTGAGGGCTTTCGGTCGGCCCCTTTAATGTGTGAAAATTTTTCGCGGGCTCACCGTGGACGTCGTTTTTAAATGAAAATTTTAATAATTCTTCAAGTCGCCATGGCAACTTTATTTACCGGCCGATTCTAAATTTCAAAACGGCAACTGCCGCGCATTCCGCAGCTCCACAAAATTGGATCCGTGCATTTTTTTCGTATCTCAAACGGGAAAGCCGTAAAGCGGATTCGAAATTTTTTAAAAAAATTTCACGACCATTTACATGGAAAAAATAATGTTTTTTTAAAATTCAAATTTTTGCAAATTTTTTCTCTCAAAACCTTTCGGCACCCCGACACAAACAAAAACTTGTAATAAAATGTTTGCGTCCAGAGTTCGCTTGTTACTTTAAAACCTCTGTTAACATTTGAAAAAATACGAATTTTCCATATTTGTTTAAATTTTAAAATTTTTTTTTGGGGAACCCATCGAGGACCCCATTACAAACAATAACTAATAATAAACTTTTTTCGCCACATTCCTCCTTTACGGTTAGAATTCTTCTCGTGATGCATCGGAGAGTATTCGTTCAAACGTTTGGTATGAAATTGTGCCTCGGGTAGCAAAAATTCAAAAAATTTACCCCGATTATAAATAAGAGCATCGAATTACTCGAGCCGGCACCGTTTGGTAGAAAAATTGAAAGTATTTAAGACCATAAAAGTTTGTCGATTGCTTTCGAGAGCTGCTCCGAAAGCTACTATTGACAACGGGTTGCATATTACATGGACGCATGGTCGTGAAACTTTGCCAAAAGCATGTTTGACCGTCCCGCTCGACGATAGGAGAAAGTTTTTCCGTATTGTCGTCGATTTTTTCTACTGTACGATGACATTTGTGAAAAATGTTGCATCGGTGTCTAATCGAATAATATGCAAAAATAGCTTGCAACTCCACTTCTTGGGAAATGTTTGCAATTCGTCTTGCGACGCACGGCTTTACGAAGGTGCACCCCAGTAGCCAGTTGCGATGCATGTCGTCTGGGCATCGAAAATGAGAAAAAGCAGGAAATTAATTACAAAATTTACCAAAGAACCTCGCTCAAGTTAATAAATAAAACAGAGTTGCACACGAAATTAACCCGTAAAACTGCTACAGGATGTCCGCCATGAGTGGTCAAAGAATTACGTATACTCTCGAAAACCCTACAAATCGAAATTGTCCAATTTCTTGGTCGCATTGTGCGACAGGAACGACAATTTCGTCGTCGGGTCTCGCTATGCAATTGTACGTGTCAAAGTATAATAAAACGATTTCAAGGTTGGAATTTGCGACGAATCGCTGGAAAAACTATCGATGAAGTCATTCGTGGCTCGCAAAAGCTGCAAAAAGTTCGCTCGGCGAAGGTGCGCTCAAATTTAAGGCAAAAAGTGCAAAAACGCCTCGAAACGTCAAGTTTTCAAATTTAATTCGACGTTGCCATGGGAACCTCTAGGCAATTATTAACCTCTTACGAAATTTCACGTGCTTGCGAGAGAGAGAGTAGAGATTAGACGGAGAAACGCTTTAATTTTTGCAAAATTAAGCGTAAAGGGCGCAAATTTAAGGGATGCCGTATCGAAAAGGCCGAGCGAAACGATTTTTTGCATCTAAAAGTGGCTCTCTGCGCTCGCCACCTATTGCGCCTTCGTAGCCTATTCGATTGTAAGTTGGTCTAAATGTCATTTCGTGCTCCAGAGAGGAAAAGTGTGCGTTTATTTCGACGTACAAATGCGCAATTGAACGTTTCAAAGGTCGAAATTTGCGACGATCCGGCGTAAAAACTATCGGGGAAGGCATTCGTAACTCGCAAAAGGTGCAAAAACTTCGCTCGGCGAAGGTTCGCTCAAGTTTAACGCGAAAAGTGCAAAATCCCTCGAAACGTCAAATTTTCAAATTTAATTCGAAATTGCCATGGTAACCATTAGGCAATTTTTAACCCCTGACTTAATTTCTCACGCTTCTGAGAAAGAAAGTAGATGTCTGACGGAGAGACGATTTTATTTTTCGCAAATTTAAGCGCAAATGGCGCAAATTTAAGGGACGCCGTATCGAAAAGGCCGAGCGAAACGCTATTCTACATCTAAAAGTCGCTCGCTGCGCTCGCCACCTATGGCGCCTCCGGCGCCTATTCGATTATAAGTTTCGCTAAATTTCGTCGAAAATTTCCCTGTGGTGTGACAAAGAAAGTATGCGTTTAGACAAAGACTTACCCGAAAAACGCGTCTTTGAGCCCGATTTAAGCGCATAAGGGCGCAAAATTTCGGTTCGAAAATTATCCCATTCTTCATGAAATCAAAAAGTGCGCCCGACTGCAGCTCGCTTCGCGAGCCTGCTCGAACGCCTTCGGCGTCCGAGAAGTTCGATCTTATAGTTTTAGTAGTATAGGACTAGGGGAGTACCAGGGGGCGGTAGTGATGGTTGGGCGGGTGGTGGGGTGGGGCAAGATTAAGATGCAACAAAAATAAAATGGATCGGACAAAAGGGGAGGGCAGGAGAGAGGTTTGAATGGAGAGTGGGAGCGTAGCGAAGCGGAGCAAGGAGTGGGTTGGTAGAGGACAATATCGGAGAGATACGTGACTTTGCCGAGACGCGGCATGTCGACGGGTACCGGAAGCAGAGTCCCGCACGGCTGGGTGGCAGAGGGATCTAGGTCTTTAGCATCAACGCAGAACAGGGAACCTTTCGACGCTAGCGGACACGGTGTCGAACCTCTATTGGATTCGGCACTGTATAGGGGTTTACCGGAAGGGGTAGCGTAGATTTGTTACAATTCGTGTCTTGTGATGTGGAGGGTGCGTGCGACCGCGCCTAGCACCCACCGCTATCGCGGCGGGGTAAGCGGGCGCTTCGCGCCCTTTTATTTGTTAAGTGGGCGCAAGCGCCCACCAGTTTTTGGAACCGCGAGGGCGCTGCGCGCCCACTAACTAATAGTTTAGGATGGACAGCGAGAGAGACGAACTTAAATTAAGGAATGGGTTGGCAGAGGACAATATTACCTAGAAGTTTTTTTTTTAACATTTTTCACAAAAATTTTGTTTTAACCGTCCAGGCAGCCCGACAGAAGACAAAATGTCGATATAAACTTTTTCCAAAAACTACATCGTTTAGCTTCAAATTGCAATTTCGTGTACAAAGCTAAAAGAGCAGTGAATTTGAAAATTTTATATTTTCAAAATTTACGTTCCGCTAAATTCCGGGCGCGGTGAGCGTCTCCGGGAAAAATTTATATTTGTGATAAGTGATCTGATAAGTTTCAGAATATTCATATAAAATTTTTTAAATTTTAACGAAATTTTAAAATTAAAAATCGCGCGCGAATCAAATCATCTAAATAATCAGCGCAATTCTTCGCTTACAATTTTTTGGTAATTTTTCCTGTGTTAACCTGACCATAATCAGAATTCTAAAGCTATTTCAGAATATTCCTATAACATTTTTAGATTTTTATCGTAATTTTAAAATTACAAATCGCGCGCGAATCAAATCATCTAAATATTTAGCGCAATTCTTCGCTTGGAATTTTTTGGTTATTTTCCCTGTGTGATTTTTATCATAATTTAAAAATTAAAAATCGCGCGCCAATTAAATCAACTAAATATTTAGCGCAATTCTTCGATTAGAATTTTTTGGTAATTTTTCCTGTGTGAACATAACCGTAATCATTATTATCAAGCAGTTTCAAAATATTCATACAACATTTTTTAATTTTTATCGAAATTTTAAAATTAAAAATCGCGCGCGAATCAAATCATCTAAATATTTAGCGCAATTCTTCGCTTAGAATTTTTTTATTATTTTTCCTGTGCTAACCTGACCATAATCAGTATTCTAAAGCAATTTCAGAATTATCCTACAACATTTTTAAATTTTTATCGTAATTTGAAAATTAAAAATCGCGCGCGAATCAAATCATCTAAATATTTAACGCAATTCTTCGCTTAGAATTTTTTGGTTACTTTTCCTGTGTTAACTTGACCGCAATCGGTATTCTCAAGCAGTTTCAGAATATTCGTACAAAATTTTTTAATTTTTTTCGAAATTTTAAAATTAAAAATCGCGCGCGAATAAAATCATATAAATATTTAGCGCAATTCTTTCTTTAGAATTATTTGGTTATTTTTCCTCTATTAACTTGACTGCCATCAGTATTCTCAAGCATTTTCAGAATATTCATACCACATTTTTTAATTTTATTAAAATTTTAAAATTAAAAATCGCGCGCGAATCAATTCTTCTAAATATTTAGCGCAATTCTTCGCGTAGAATTTTTTGGTTATTTTTCCCATGTTCACTTGACCGTAATCAGTATTTTCAAGCAGTTTCAGAATATTCGTACAACATTTTTTAATTTTTATCATAATTTAAAAATTAAAAATCGCGCGCGAATCAAATCATCTAAATATTTAGCGCAATTCTTCGCTTACAATTTTTTGGTTATTTTTCCTGTATGAACATGACCGTAATCAGTATTCTCAAGCAATTTCAGAATATTCATACAACATTTTTTAATTTTTATCATAATTTAAAAATTAAAAATCGCGCGCGAATGAAATCATTTAAATATTTAGCGCAATTCTTCGCTTAGAATTTTTTGGTTATTTTTCCTGTGTTAACCTGACCTTAATAATCAGTATTCTAAAGCAATTTCAGAATATTCCTACAACATTTTTAAATTTTTATCGTAATTTTAAAATTACAAATCGCGCGCGAATCAAATCATCTAAATATTTAGCGCAATTCTTCGCTTGGAATTTTTTGGTTATTTTCCTTTTGTTAACTTGACCGTAATCAGTACTCTGAAGCAGTTTCAGATTATTCATATAACATTTTTTAATTTTTATCATAATTTAAAAATTAAAAATCGCGCGCGAATCAAATCATCTAAATATTTAGCGCAATTCTTCGCTTAGAATTTTTTTATTATTTTTTCTGTGCTAACCTGACCGTTATCAGTTTTCTCAAGCAATTTCAGAATTATCCTACAACATTTTTAAATTTTTATCGTAATTTGAAAATTAAAAATCGCGCGCGAATCAAATCATTAAAATATTTAGCGCAATTCTTCGCATAGAATTTTTTTATTATTTTTCCTGTGCTAACCTGACCATAATCAGTATTCTAAAGCAATTTCAGAATTATCCTACAACATTTTTAAATTTTTATCGTAATTTGAAAATTAAAAATCGCGCGCGAATCAAATCATCTAAATATTTAGCGCAATTCTTCGCTTGGAATTTTTTGGTTATTTTCCTTGTGTTAACTTGACTTTAATCAGTATTCTCAAGCAGTTTCACAATATTCGTACAATAGTTTTTAATTTTTATCGAAATTTTAAAATTAAAAATCGCGCGCGAATCAAATCATCTAAATATTTAGCGCAATTCTTCGCTTAGAATTTTTTTATTATTTTTCCTGTGTTAACCTGACCGTAATCAGTATTCTCAAGTAGTTTTGGAATATTCAAACAACATTTAAATTTTAAAGCTAAAAGAGCAGTGATTTTGAAAATTGTTTTTACAAAATTTACGTTTCGCTAAATTGCGGGGGCGATGAGCGTTTGTCGAGAAAAATTTGTACCTGCGAAAAGACGGGGCACGGTGAGGGCTTTCAGTTGACCATTTTAATATGTGAAAATTTTTCGCGGGCTCACCGCGAACGTTGTTTTTAAGCGAAAAATTTAACAATTCTTCACGTCGCAATAGCAACTTTATTTACCGACCGATTTTAAGTTTCAAAGCGCCAACTACCGCGCATTCCGGAGCTCCACAAAACCGGATCCGTGCATTTTTTTTGTATCTCAAACGCGAAAGCCGTAAAGCGGATTCGAAATTTTTTTAAAAAATTTCATGACCATTTACATGGAAAAATAATTTTTTTTTTTAAATACGATTTTTTTAAATTTTTTTCTCGCAAACTCTTTCGGCCCCCCGACAGCAACAAAAACTTGTAATAAAATGTTTTCGTCCGGAGTTCGCTTCTTACTTTGAAACCTCTGTTAACATTTGAAAAAATACGAATTCTCCATATTTTTTTAAATTTACAAATTTTTTTGGGGGGAACCCATCGAGGACCCCATTACAAACAATAACTAATATTAACTTTTTTTGGTCATATTTTGTTTTCAAAATAATTTCCTCACAATAAGAAATTAGAAAAAAATTTTTTAAATTTTTAAAAAAAAATTTGTTTTGCCCGACCAAGATGCCTAAAAGAAGACTAAATGTCGATATAAACTTTTTCAAAAAAGTTTAAGGTTTAGCTTCAAAATGCAATTTTCGGTACAAAGCTAAAAGTGCAGTGATTTTCAGAAATTTTTTTACACAATTTACGTTTCGCTAAATTGCGGGGGCGGTGAGCGTTTCTCGAGAAAAAGTTGTACTTGTGAAAAGACGGGGTACGTTGAGGGCTTTCGGTTGGCCCCTTTAATGTGTGAAAATTCTTCGGGGGCTCACCGTGGACGTCGTTTTTAAATGAAAATTTTAATAATTCTTCAAGTCGCCATGGCAACTTTATTTACCGGCCGATTCTAAATTTCAAAACGGTAACTGCCGCACATTCCGGAGCTCCACAAAATTGGATCCGTGCATTTTTATCGTATCTCAAACGGGAAAGCCGTAAAGCGGATTCGAAATTTTTTAAAAAAATTTCACGACCATTTACATGGAAAAAATAATTTTTTTTTTAAATTCAATTTTTGTAAAAATTATTCTCTCAAAACCTTTCGGCACCCCGACACAAACAAAAACTTGTAATAAAATGTTTGCGTCCAGAGTTCGCTTGTTACTTTAAAACCTCTGTTAACATTTGAAAAAATACGAATTTTCCATATTTGTTTAAATTTACAAATTTTTTTTCGGGGAACCCATCGAGGACCCCATTACAAACAATAACTAATAATAAACTTTTTTCGCCACATTCCTCCTTTACGGTTAGAATTCTTCTCGTGATTCATCGGAGAGTATTCGTGCAACCCTTTGGTGTGAAATTGTGCCTCGGGTAGCAAAAATTCAAAAAATTTACCCCGATTATAAATAACAGCATCGAATTAATCGATCTGGGACCTCTTGGTAGAAAAATTGAAAGTATTTAAGACCATGAAAGTTTGTCGATTGCTTTCGAGAGCTGCTCCGGAAGCTACTATTGACAACGGGTTGCATATTACATGGACGCATGGTCGGGAAACTTTGCCAAAACCAAGTTTGACCGTCCCGCTCGACGACAGGAGAAAGTTTTTTCGAATTGTCGTCGATTTTTTCTACTGTACGATGAAATTTGTGAAAAATGTTGCATCGGTGTCTAATCGAATAATATGCAAAAAAAGCTTGCAACTCCACTTCTTGGGAAATTTTTGCAATTCGTCTTGCGACGCACGGCTTTACGAAGGTGCACCCCCGTAGCCCGTTGCGATGGACGTCGTCTAGGCATCGAAAATGAGAAAAAGAAGGAAATTAATTGAAAAATTTACCACAGCAAGTTAATAAATGAAACATACTTGCACACGAAATTAACCCGTAAAACTGCTACAGGATGTCCGCCGTGAACCGTCGAAGGATTACGGATACTCTCGAAAACCCTACAAATAGAATTGTCCAATTTCTTGGTCGCAATGTGCAATAGGAACGACAATTTCGTCGTCGGATTTCGCTATGCAATTGAGTCCATTAGTGGTGACGTCACAACGCCTAGAAATTGGCAAACCGTCTAACGCGAATTGACTAAGTGGTTTGCGTCCATTTGAAAAAGAACATAACACGAACATATGCAAACACGACGATCGCATCAAGGAAAGTGTCAAGAGTTTCAACATAACCCTATTTAATTCATTTAATTGTTATAAACTTATATTAATTATGTAAATAATTCACTATTCTACTATTGTAGTCTACTATTTTATGGTAGAAAGTTCCTTAAGTATTTAAAGCAAACCATTTTTTAACTTTAATTGATTGCTCTCACTCTGGAGAAAAACCATTATAATGCATGACATTATAATTAATAGTTTAAAGTTATAAAGACCTTTTAAAACCTTTTTAACGTATAGATTTAAATTTCAGGAAACATACTGCGGTTTTCACCGCTATGGTGCCTTTTTCTTCGAATTATATTTTATTTAAAAATGTGTTAAAAATAATTGTCAAACGTAGAAGGTTTCTCGCTACTGTGATTATACAATGCAATCACAATTGAATTTTTCTCATTAACTAAACTTTCACATACCGTAAAATGGGGTGAATCACAAAACAGGCAGGTGAATCACAACAAAAGTTTGGGAGGGCACAAATAATTTTTCTGTGCATCAAGGATTAATCAAATAATTTTATTCAATGTTGCAGTACAGAAAAATTATTTGTGCCTTCTTTTGTTGTGATTCACCTGCCTTTTGTGATTCACCCCATTTTACGGTATGTGAAAGTTTAGTTATAATGAGAAAAATTTAGTGAAGTGCACAATTGTACAATTGTGATTGAATTGTATAATCACAGTAGCAAGAAACCTTCTACGTTTGACAATTATTTTAACACATTTTTAAATAAAATATAATTCGAAGAAAAAGGCACCATAGCGGTGAAAACCGCAGTATGTTTCCTGAAATTTAAATCTATACGTTAAAAAGGTTTTAAAAGGTCTTTATAACTTTAAACTATTAATTATAATGTCATGCATTATAATGGTTTTTCTCCAGAGTGAGAGCAATCAATTAAAGTTAAAAAATGGTTTGCTTTAAATACTTAAGGAACTTTCTACCATAAAATAGTAGACTACAATAGTAGAATAGTGAATTATTTACATAATTAATATAAGTTTATAACAATTAAATGAATTAAATAGGGTTATGTTGAAACTCTTGACACTTTCCTTGATGCGATCGTCGTGTTTGCATATGTTCGTGTTATGTTCTTTTTCAAATGGACGCAAACCACTTAGTCAATTCGCGTTAGACGGTTTGCCAATTTCTAGGCGTTGTGACGTCACACTAATGGACTCAATTGCACGTGTCAAAGTATAATAAAACGATTTCAAGGTTGGAATTTGCGACGAATCGCTGGAAAAACTATCGAGGAAGACGTACGTGGCTCTCGATAGGTGCAAAAAGTTCGCTCGGCAAAGGTGAGCTCAAATTTAAGGCGAAAAGTGCAAATATCCCTCGAAACGTCAAATTTCAAATTTAATTCGACGTTGCCATGGGAATCTCTAGGCAATTGTTAACCCCGTACAAACTTTTACGTGCTTCCGAGTGAGAGAGTAGAGATTAGACGGAGAAACGATTTTATTTTTGCAAAATTGAGCGTAAAGGGCTCAAATTTAAGGGACGCCGTATCGAAAAGGCCGAGCGAAACGCTTTTCTACATCTAAAAGTCGCTCGCTGCGCTCGCCACATATAGCGCCTCCGGCGCCTATTCGATTATAAGTTTCGCTAAATTTCGTCGAAAATTTCCCTGTGGTGTGACAAAGAAAGTATGCGTTTAGACAAAGACTTACCCGAAAAACGCGTCTTTGACGGCGTATTTGGCGCAGAAGGAGTAAAAATTTCGGGTCGAAAATTAGCCCATTCCTCATGAAATCAAAAACTGCGCCCGACTGCAGCTCGCTTCGCGAGCCTGCTCCGCCGCCTTCGGCGTCGTCGAAGTTCGTTCTTACAGCTTTAGTATAGTGGAAGGACTAGGGGAGTACCAGGGGGCGGTAGTGATGTTTGGGGGGGTGGTGGGATGGGGCAAGATTAAGATGCAAAAAAAATAAAATGGATCGGACAAAAGGGGAGGGCAGGAGAGAGGTTTGAATGGAGAGTGGGAGCGTAGCGAAGCGGAGCACGGAGTGGGTTGGTAGAGGACAATATCCGAGAGATACGTGACTTTGCCGAGACGCGGCGTGTCGACGGGTACCGGGAGTAGATATCCCGCACGGCTGGGTGGCAAAGCGATGTTGGTCTTAAGCATCAACGCAGAACAGGGAACCTTTCGGCGCTAGCGGACACGGTGTCGAACCTCTATTGGATTCGGCACTGTATAGGGGTTTACCGGAAGGGGTAGCGGAGATTTGTTACAATTCGTGTCTTGGGATGTGGAGGGTGCGTGCGACCGCGCCTAGCACCCACCGCTATCGCGGCGGGGTAAGCGGGCGCTTCGCGCCCTTTTAATTTTTAAGTGGGCGCAAGCGCCCACCAGTTTTTGGAACGGAGACAAATTCCGCTGTACAGCATAAATTTCAAAAATACATTTTCACGATATCTCGACAAAAAAAGACATCAAGCGGATGTGAATTATTGATCTAAGAGTAATTAATTAATTTTATTATTAACGGTATATTTATGCAAATGATTTAAGAACACTCCGGATCACGTGACTTTCTCAGTCGAAAGCCAATCAAACGCTTTCCTTTTGATTACGAAAGGAACTTCTGTAGGCTATATACGCAATTATTTTATGTAAACAATTTGAACTATTATATAGAGACAAACGGTGGATACTCAATACTATTTCGAATAATATTTAAATTCAGTAAAAAAAAAATTATTTAATTTTTTTTTCAAATTTTAAGGAGTATCCACAGTTCAATAGACATTTAAAAATGAAATAGCAAAAGCAAAATTAACTTTTTTTATATAATAATCGAATTAGACGTTCCCTACGTAAACAGAGAAAGTCACTTGATCCGGAGTGCTCTTAATAGGACGAATAGTTTTCCAGACCATCGTAATATTCTAATTTGTTATTAAGAAAAAAATACACAAAACATGAGTGTGTGGCGTTTACTTGTTGACATTAGAATATAGGCGATACTATTCCAGGTTCGTGACTCAATTTTTTTTATGGTGAGTTCGCATCCGAAATGAATAAAGATTCAATATTTTGTTAAATACTATAATGTTTATTTATTTTGGCAGCCCTATGTGCCATCAATACATAATCTTAAAATGTTAAATGTGAATAATTAATTTGTCGATTTTATTGTAAACTTTTGATTAAAATATAAAATATAAAAAGAAAAATTATACGGAATAAATGGACGCGCAATAGATAAGGATGTGGAGGTGGGAGTGGAGTGGAGAATTCCAAAGCCTTCTAAAATTTCAAAATAAAACTTGACAAATAATTTTTTAAAACTTAAAAGTTTCAACATGCAATAATTTAAAACATTTTTTTTACCTTTAATTACTTTTTCTATTTACGATCAACTAAAATAATAAAAATGAATCTTTTGCAATCGTAAAACGCCACATGTCTTAAAATTATTTTCGCGCGTTGCTTTCCACCTGCCCATATTACCGTTGGTTGCCTTTAAAAAGTGTTGCCGTATTTAAATGAAGTTAAGATTCAGTAGGCGAGTCAAAAATGTTTTGATAAATTTGTTGTATATTTTTAAATAATTTGATATCGAAATTGTTTTTAAAATAATATTGATCACAGTTTCTTGAAAATAAAGAATATTACCGAAGATTATAATATAATGGTTGAAATATGTACATCCGTCGTAGATGTATTTTCTCAAATTCGCAGATATACTTAGTTCTTGGACCGTATCGGTTTCTTCAACTTTATGAAAAACGTTTTAAATAGTGTAAACGGATGTGAAAGTTTTAAAAATTGCTAAAGTTAAATTTTGATATAAATTCAAATCGTGTCGGACGGCCAGCGGCGATTAATATTTTTTGAAATTTCTTTCGCAGTCAGGCCATTCGTTCTCGATGTTAATGAGTAAGAGCGTTCTTATACACGATGTTCTTGGTGAATGTTCTCGAATCTTTCGGTAGTAGTAACTGACCTTGTTGTCTGGTGTTGGTGACTTGAACATGTATCGATGAAAATGATCTGGCTCTAGAGAACGCGACGTACAGTTGGCCGTGCCCGAATACGGGACTTGGTAGATATATTCCAACTTTGTCGAAGGTTTGTCCTTGCGCCTTATTGATGGTCATGGCGAAGCAAACTTTTAGCGGAAACTGTCGCCGTTTTAAATCGAACGGAATATTGGTGTCGTTAGAAGATAAATCCATTCTCGGAATAAAGACTCGTTTGCCTTTTGAATGGCCGACGGCAATTTCTGCATCTATTAGATTGGCAGTCAATTTCTTAACGATCAGTCGTGTTCCGTTACACAGACCTTCGTTAATGTCCAAATTTCTCAAGAGCATCACTGGTATATTTCTCTTTAATTTGAGTTCGTGATTGGGCAAGCCGGAGGGTGTAATCGAATTTAAATATTCCGTCGTGAAGTTGGCTTGCTCTTGCTCGTCGTCGGTTACAATTTTATCGATGCTGTAGTAGGTAATCATCTCGCCGGGAAAACGATCGATGATGTTGTCGTTGATCTTGTTGCAGCTGTCGTTCTTTGGAGATAAAATTGCACGCGACTCGAAATTGTCGATATCGTCTTCGGTGTAATCCTCGATCGTACCGTATACCGCGGTAACGACGTCGTCGACGACACATTGCGACGGTATAACTATGCTGTCTTTTGGTAAAGCGTCGCTCGGTTCGGCCGATAATTTACCGTCGCCTAGATCCAATAGCCACTTCGAAAATTCGAGTTCTTCTCCGGACGCTCGCATATTGATCTTTAATTTTATGTGTCGGAATTCTGAGAAAAGCTTGCTGTTCGTCACGCAAGCTTCCATGATCGAGGCTCTATGTCCTCGGATTACCACCGGTAAACATTGCCGAAAGTCTCCACCTAGCAGTACCACCTTCCCTCCAAAAGGTTCGTCGTTACTGCACAGATCTTTAAACAGACGATCCACGACGTCGAAGGCGATCACGTTGGCCATCGTGATCTCGTCCCAAATAATAAGTTTTATATCACGCAACTTTCGGCCTTCGCAGGATTCCGTCATGATCGCCGAGGTGGAAGTACTTTTCAAAGATATCGGTATTCTGAATGTTGAATGGACCGTTCGGCCGCCTCTCAAGAGTATTGCGGCAATACCCGTCCAAGCCACGGCCGCAAAAGTTACGCCGGAACCGTATATCTCGTTTAAGATGGCGTTGTATACGAATGTTTTTCCCGTTCCGCCGGGGCCGTCCACAAAAAATAATCTTGAACACTCGTCTTCGTTAAAAATGGCGGCCATTATCTTCTCGTAAACCGTTCTTTGTTGTTCGTTTAATACGGCGACGCTTCTTTCGGATGTTTCTCGCGCTGCGTCGCGTTCTTCTCGATCAGTAAATTGCTCTTCTTCTTCGTTACCTTCTACAAAATCCGGCAAGTTGGTTTCGCCGTACGCTTTGCCGACCGACGCTAAAATATTTTTGATTATGATTAAAGTTTTTCGTTCTGCCAATTCTTGCGAAATATTTCTGCGAAGGTAATCTTCAATTAAAAAATGTTTAAACGTGTTCCACAAAGCTAAAGGATCCGACACGGTGCAAAAACTAAGTATATATGCGATAAGCTTACGCATTTGAGATGGCATTTGTTTTTCGGAGGCCTCTCGTAGACAATTAAACCACTCTTCGTCCGATTCTATCAAGTGCATCGCCCCGACGGCTTCTTTAAATGTGTCGTACGTCACGCCCTGGACCATTTTTAGATCTTGGTAACTTGTTGCGCCTTTGGTGTGCAACAACAGTATGCGCATGTGAAATAATTCCGTATATTTCGGAGTTACGGTGTACATACGGGAAATTAATTTTTCGCTTTCCGCATTTCTGATGCGGGGTGTCCACTTGCAGGCGGCGGTGTCGAATCGATAGTGAAGCGGAATTTCGGAGTAGATATATTGGTTTGCAGAGGCGTCTCTGGCGTTTAACGCAAACCAATCTTCCAGCATGGATTTTTTGTTATCGCTTCTATCGACGGCGACGCTTTCTTGATTTTCGGTAAAGTAGACGGTCTTTTGGTCGGGCAAATGAATCGGTAGACGAATCACCGTGTGGGAAGTGCCGTGTAGATTAAAATTTAAAAGTCTCCAACAGGCCTCCGAAGCACCGACGTAACGCGTATCGACGTACTCTTCGGTCTCGTCGTAATCGGTTTCGCCACAAACGTTCGTTTTTAATATAGCACAATCGTGACCCTTGTGTATGTATTTCATGATATATTTGATGCTCTTGACGGACGTACATATTTCGACATTAATGTGGGCGTTAAATTTTTTTAATAAGTAAGAATTATACGGAACGACGAATCTATTATCGACCTCGTAGGTATTGAACGCGCGTTTGATCGTGACGAATTCTGATGTATCGCGGCGACGATAATTGGGATAACTGGTACCGATTACGGTGTCGGGGGTAAAATCCTTCGGAAATTTCTTTTTACATTTGCCGTCCTCCATGCACACGCTGGTAGGATTCAATGCTCCGCACGGACCGTGAATCATGTGCTTCGTTACATTGTTATATAAAGCGATGTCTAATTCGACGTTTGGAATTTCGGCCGATATAAATTTGTCTATTTCTTCCGGTTCCCTAAATTTATCCGCGTTACTTAAAGTTAACAAAATGTGCACGTGCGGTAGACCGCGTTTTTGAAATTCGATGGAATACACGTAGGCCACGGGTTGTCCAAATATTTTCCGTTTCCAAATATCGTCGAGCAAAATTTTAAATTTTTGACAAAAAACACGGCAGACGATGTCGCAGCGATTTTCTACCTTTTCGTAGGGCTTTATGTTTTCCAAAATTTCGCGCCATTTCGGATTGCAAGTGAATGTAATGAATAAATCCGGCCGACCGTATTTCGTTACGATCGTCATGGCGTCTTGATAATGCTGCTGCATCGCCCGCGGACTCCCTACAAACGACGACGGTAAAATAACGACGCGCCCTATTTTATTTTCCAGCCGTTCGGCGGCATTATTTACGTAATCTAATAAGCCGCAATACTGGTGACACCGTAAAGCGGTTTGATTTTTCCTAATAAAATTTAAACGTTCGCCTTCTATACGCACGTAGCTATCCACGAAAAATTGTTGGGTCAACTTGGCCGCGCTTAAAATGGGATTAAATTTTTTTCGAATAGATAGTGCCTTATAGACGACGAACTCGTTCATACTGACTCGCTGCCTAGCTAAACCGGGTGTCGATGCCGTATTATTCAAAGGTAATTGCGTTTCCCAACCCAATTCGCCCTTGGGAAACAAAAGGGGATAGCAAAGAGGATCGGAAACGGGCGATTCTCTTCTGATTACTTTGAAACGACTCGGTTCCGATCTCAAGCATAGTCGTAATTCACCGGGTGCCGGTGGATCGCCGTCTTCGCCGGTAAAAACTACCCCCACTTCGGTGGTGGTAGTCGGAGCATTGTACCTCTTACGATCTATGCCGTTCTCTTCCTGAATCTTAACTTCGATGTTGGGGAAGGCGTTTCCTTCTCTTTCCATTTTCGCGCGTTCGTCCCTTTCTACCTCCCTTAAGTGCAGATAAAACCTCGCGAAGGGATTACATTCGCGTAACAGTTGATCAATTGCTGTTATTAAATCAGGGTTTAGCGTTCCCGTGGCACTATTATTATCAAGATAATTTGCGCAACGATGATTGTTGGCCGCCTCGGAATCCAAAAAATAAAGCTGACCGTATTTTGGATTTTCATTACTGAGATCTATATCGCTAATTCGATGATAGATTAGTCCCGTAATCAAATACATCGAGGGACCGTAACCCGCGGGAACGCTAACTCTGGCACCGATGGATGCAAATGCAAATATATTATTGTATTTCATAATATTAGTTTTGAAATGGGCGGAAAGTGCATGCTTATCCGTCAACAGGTTCAATAAAAGAACGGGATAGTCTTTAACCAAATTGGTTGGTAGTTTTACCAAACCGTTTCGGCAACACTTCATGATCTCTTGATTGAAAAAAAAGGCTTTGCAATATTTGCATATGCTGTCCATGGCACCCAAATAACTTTCGTTGACCGCACTTGTTTCCGCGATTTTAAAATATTCGATATTAAGTTGTCGTGGGTTATAATAATAATTGACGGGAGAGTCGGGTGTCTCTGTTGACATTCTTCGCGTGGACGATCGCGTTACTCTATTAGTTGACATTGAGGATGACGCTGGCGATGGTGTAACGTTTAGGTCATTTTCCCGGTTGGCAATTGGTAAGGTCGATTGTACTACCGCTGATGATGATGATGATAATGTAGCCGGTGGAGGCATAATAACGTCGCTAAAGACGATAGGCGTTAACGAATAAGTGTTGAGGAAATTCTCGTTGGTATCCGATTGAATAAATAAATTTTTTAATATTAAGTTGTGCATTTGAAGAATGCTATCGAAAGTGATCAAGCAGGCTTTTCCTTCTCCGCAAATGGAACCGAATTCGTTTCGAGCATGGGAATCGAAATAATAATAACTGCTCTGTTGTTTAAAAATTGCAACGGATAAATTGTTGCAAGTTATTATTCCGCCGGATGTATTGGCATCGAAAAATCTATTCATGCCGTTTAATAAATTTGGTAATGATTCGTCGACGCTCGTTATCAAATGCCCATCGACGGAAGCATCTTCGCACACTCGAATTTTCAAAGCACTGTTTTCGATGATAATATAGCGACATAATTCTGTAACCGTTAAATGTTGGACGTTGCCTTGACTCGACACGGCCGGTTGTCGACGTGCGGAAATGCTTTTAAGGTAATGATCGTCGCCCGATATTAAAATGCGATCGATCATTTCAGCATCCCACAGTTCGGCGGCACATTGATTGTGACTATAAGCTAGAGCCCCGGCAGCATTGGCGGTACATTGATTACCTCGAGAATTGGTTTGGAAAAAGTCGGAGGCTTGATGAACGGTGCCGTGAATGATTCTACGGATGTCTTCTCTCGAGGGCATAGATAATGGAACGTCGTCTTTGGAAGGAGACGATGCAATGGTTGCATCGTCGAAAGAAATTGAATGGGACGGAAGAATTGTAGGGGATGCAGGAGGAGGAGTGTTGAAATTTTTGGTAGTTTTTGATTTCCTTTTATAGGCGGTTTTCGATCTGGATCGCTTAGGCATGACGGATATAATTAAGTGGACTAAGGGAGTTATGAGAAAAATGAACGTAATAATACAGAATAACTTACCAATATAACCCTCGCGGCGGTCGACTGTTGCACAAAATAATTTAACTTTTAAACAATCTCACTTTCACGAACTAACTTTTAAACACACGCGCCACAAATATGAACACTATATTTACTATTATTAAAATTTATTTATAAATTCACTTTAAACCTGCAAATTGTAAAGCGATAAGCATCAACAACGTTGCACACACGAAATTCACACACACCACACTACGACTTTATTATTTGTCGTTCCCATGACGACGAATAATATTCGACTTGCAGTATTTGTCGTTAGATGGCGTGCGCGCGCTCGTGTCCGAAAACATTTTTGAATTCGATTTGAAGTTTTTTCGTTGCAAATTTTTGTAACGTAGTACGTATCCTTACGTTTTATTGTGTAAATAATAAAAAGATTTTTTATACACGCTAACAATAATGGGTTATGGAAAATAATTATTAGATTATTAAAAATTGTAGTACCAATAATTATTTATTGTTGTAATAATAGCATTTATTAATTAAAACTAATCCAATCAGTGTGGCGTACCTACTCGCGAATACACTTTCTGTGGTTTGACAAAATGCTTAAATTATTTTAAACGAAAAAAAATTAATAAGAATAATAATTGCAATTATTTTTATGATTGTTAAATTTTATTAATTTTTTAATTTAATAAATTAATAACGCTAAGCACACAAATTAATACTTAATGGTTTTGTAGGTTTAGCGTCCAAAATTTACTCGATAACAAATATTTTCCTTGCACGGGGGTTTGGAGAGTCCCAAAACCTTATAGGGGTGTGTTTGGAAAGTGAGAATATCATAGTAATTAATTCAAAATAAATCATAATTAAACAAATTAAGCAGGTATAAATACATATAATATAAAAAAAAGATTTGCGGTTACAGAGTAATATAGTAGTAGTAGTACATTATAATATATTATTTATGTCGGATAAGACACTCAACATTCGAACATGGAAAAATAATTAAATATAAAAATAAATTATTTAATAAAGCTTTACATAGCATTAATAGCTACTAATCTAATCTATTCTTAATTTTTTAATTTATTAAATAACGCTTAAGCAAACAAAATACTACAGACTTAATTTCTATTTCTTATTTCTTCCACTTTACGATGAAATTTGCGAAAAATGATGCTTCGGTATCGGAAGGATTGTACAAAAAAAAGCTTACAACACTATTTCTTGGGAAATTTTCGCATATCGCCTTGCGACACACGGCGTTACGAAGGTGCACCACCATAGCTGGTTGCGATGGTCGTCATTTCGGCATCGCAAATGAGAAAAAAAACGAAATTAATTGAAAAATTTACCACATAACCTACTCTATCAAATTATTAAGTAGACCTATTTTCCACACGAAATTAAACCGTAAAACTGCTGCACGATGTCCGCCATGAGTGGTCAAAGGATTATCGTCGGCTAAGAGTGTTAACCTGCTAAGTCCACTTTTGGCAAAATTTGTTTTTTGATACCATTCAATAATAGAATACTTGTTACATTATAGCAGAGTTTCTTAACCAGGGGTCCATGGACTCCTAAGGGGTCCGTGTAATGATCGACGGGGGTCCATGGTGAGCCTGCCCTAACATAATGCAATAATATAATAATTGGGTCCAACTCCCGATCTAAGCCTTTTTTTGTCGAAAAAATTCAAAAAGATATGTCAAAGCATATGGAAACACTTCAGAGCGCTTTCAAAGGATTCTTTTGTCCAGAACAGTTAAATCAGGAAACATGGGTACGAAGTCCATTTGAGATCAAAAGACACAATTTGAATTTGACACAAAAAACATTGTTGACTTTTGGTGTCATTCACGATACATCGTGGTGTCATTTAGCTCTAGCTTACCCCCGACTTGTCAATCGAGCTATGTCAGTTCTGATTCCGTTTGCAACTACTTATTTCTGCGAGGCAGGGTTTTCAAGTTTAGTATCAATAAAACTAAGAAGCGGAATCGGTTAGAAGTGAAAGATGACATGCGCCTTGCGTTATCCAAAACGGCTCCTCAATTTGACGTTCTAATCCGGCATAAGCAGCAGCAACCGTCACACTAACTATGTGACTATGTAAAGTTCGCAAACAATAAAACCAAAAAAATGGACCCCAATTTGAAAGGGGTCCATGACTACAAAAAGGTTAAGAAACCCTGCATTATAGGATAAAACAACTTACTTCAAATTTTATTTTAAATCGTAAATTTTTTATGATACGTAATACTAACATTTCTAGAATGCTTATGTTAACTGCAGTAAAATTGTCATATTCAGAAAAACAGTTACACGGTGTTTCTTGTCTCCTGTAAAATTTCACTTTTGTGACTTAGCAGGTTAACACTCTTAGCCGACGTTATGTATACTCTCGAAAACCGTACAAATAGAAATTGTCCAATTTTTCGCTTACATTATGCGATAGGAACAACAATTTTACCTAGTGGCGTCTTGCTATGCAATTGTACGTGTCAAAGTAAAATGAAACGATTTGAAGGTTGGAATTTTCGTCGATTTGGCGGAAAAATTATCGGGGAAGCCATTTATAACTCGCAAAAGGTGCTAATGGTTCGGTTGGCAAAGGTGCGCACAAATTTAACGCGAATTCTTCGCTTAGAATTTTTTGGTTATTTTTCCATGTATTAATTTGACCGTAATCAGTATTCTCAAGCTGTTTCAGAATATTTGTACAACAGTTTTTAATATTTATCGAAATTTTAAAATTAAAATTCGCGCGCGAATCAATTCTTCTAAATATTTAGCGCAATTCTTCGCTTAGAATTTTTTGGTTATTTTTCCTGTGTTAACTTGACCGCAATCAGTATTCTCAAGCAGTTTCAGAATATTCTTACAACAGTTTTTAATTTTGATAGAAATTTAAAAATTAAAAACGCGCGCGAATCAAATCATTTAAATATTTATCGCAGTTCTTCGCTTAGAATTTTTTTATTATTTTTCCTGTATTTACCTGACCGTAATCAGTATTCTAATGCAGTTTCAGAATATTCGTACAACATTTTTTAATTTTTATTGAAATTTTAAAATTAAAATTCGCGCGCGAATCAATTCTTCTAAATATTTAGCGCAATTCTTCGCATAGAATTTTTTGGTTATTTTTCCTGTGTTAACTTGACCGTAATCAGTATTCTCAAGGAGTTTCAGAATAGTCATACAAAATTTATTAATTTTTATCGAAATTTAAAAATTAAAAATCGCGCGCGAATCAAATCATTTAAATATTTAGCGCACTTCTTCGCTTAGAATTTTTTTATTATTTTTCCTGTATTTACCTGACCGTAATCAGTATTCTAATGCAGTTTCAGAATATTCGTACAACATTTTTAATTTTTATTGAAATTTTAAAATAAAAAATTGCGCGCGACTCAAATCATCTAAATATTTAGCGCAATTCTTCGCCTAGAATTTTTTTTATTATTTTTCCTGTGTTAACCTGACCGTAATCAGTATTCTGAAGCAGTTTTAGAATATTCTAAAATTTTAAAGCAAAAAGGCAGTGATTTTGAAAATTTTTTTTACAAAATTTACGTTTCGCTAAATTGCGGGGGCGGTGAGCGTTTCTCGAGAAAAAGGTGTACCTGCGAAAAGACGGGGCACGGTGAGGGCTTTCAGTTGATCTCTTTAATATGTGAACATTTTTCGCGGGCTCACCGCGAACGTTGTTTTTAAGCGAAAAATTTAACAATTCTTCACGTCGTCATAGCAACTTTATTTACCGACCGATTTTTAATTTCAAAGCGCCAACTACCGCGCACTCCGGAGCTCCACAAAATTGGATCCGTGCATTTTTTTTGTATCTCAAACGCGAAAGCCGTAAAGCGGATTCGAAATTTTTTTAAAAAATTTCATGACCATTCTTATATGGAAAAAATAATTTTTTTTTTAAATTCAATTTTTTTAAATTTTTTTCTCGCATACTTTTTCGGCCCCCCGACAGCAACATAAACTTGTAATAAAATGTTTTCGTCCGGAGTTCGCTTCTTACTTTGAAACCTCTGTTAACATTTGAAAAAATACGACTTTTCCATATTTTTTTAAATTTTCAAATTTTTTTTCGGGGAACCCATCGAGGACCCCATTACAAATAATAACTAATATTAACTTTTTTTCGTCATATTTTGTTTTCAAAATAATTTCCTCATAATAAGAAATTAGAAAAAAATTTTTTAAATTTTTCAAAAAAAATTTGTTTTGCCCGACCAAGATGCCTAAAAGAATACTAAATGTCGATATAAACTTTTTCAAAAAAGTTCAAGGTTTAGCTTCAAAATGCAATTTTCGGTACAAAGCTAAAAGTGCAGTGATTTTCAGAAATTTTTTTACACAATTTACGTTTCGCTAAATTGCGGGAGCGGTGAGCGTTTCTCGAGAAAAAGTTGTACTTGTGAAAAGACGGGGCACGGCGAGGGCTTTCGGTTGGCCCCTTCAATGTGTGAAAATTTTTCGCGGGCTCACCGTGGACGTGGTTTTTAAGCGAAAAATTTAACAATTCTTCACGTCGTCATAGCAACTTTATTTACCGACCGATTTTAAATTTCAAAGCGCCAACTACCGCGCACTCCGGAGCTACACAAAATTGGATCCGTGCATTTTTTTCGTATCTCAAAAGCGAAAGCCGTAAAGCGGTTTCAATTTTTTTTTAAAATTCAATATTTTTAAAATTTTTTCTCTCAAACCCTTTCGGCACCCCGACACAAACAAAATCTTGTAATAAAATGTTTTCGCCCAGAGTTCGCTTGTTACTTTGAAACCTCTGTTAACATTTGAAAAAAAAACGATTTTTCCATACATTTTGAATTTTTGATATTTTTTTTCGGTTAACCCATCGAGGAGCCCATTACAAACAATAACTAATAATAAACTTTTGTAATAGTAATTTATCATTTTTCAGAAAATAACGATTTCAAAATAATTTCCTCACAATGAAAAATTTTGGAAAAAAATTTTTAACTTTTTCCTACAAATTTTGATTTAACCGACCAAGAAGCCCAACAGAAGACGAAATGGCGATATAAACTTTTTCGAGAAACTTCAACGTTTAGCTTCAAATTGCAATTTTCGGTACAAAGCTAAAAGTGCAGCGATTTTCAGAAATTTTTTTACACAATTTACGTTTCGCTAAATTGCGGGGGCGGTGAGCGTTTCTCGAGAAAAAGTTGTACTTGTGAAAAGACGGGGCACGGCGAGGGCTTTCGGTTGGCCCCTTTAATGTGTGAAAATTTTTCGCGGGCTCACCGTGGACGTCGTTTTTAAATGGAAAATTTAAAAATTCTTCAAGTCGCCATGGCAACTTTATTTACCGGCCGATTCTAAATTTCAAAACGGCAGCTGCCGCGCACTCCGGAGCCCCACAAAATTGGATCCGTGCATTTTTTTCGTATCTGTAACGCGAAAGCCGTAAAGCGGATTCGAAATTTTTTAAAAAAATTTCACGACCATTTACATTGAAAAAAAATTTTTTTTTTAAATTCAATTTTTGTAAAAATTTTTCTCTCATAACCTTTCGGCACCCCGACACAAACAAAAACTTGTAATAAAATGTTTGCTTCCAGAGTTCGCTTGTTACTTTAAAACCTCTGTTAACATTTGAAAAAATACGAATTTTCCATATTTGTTTAAATTTTAAAATTTTTTTTCGGGGAACCCATCGAGGACCCCATAACAAACAATAACTAATAATAAAATTTTTTCGCCACATTCCTCCTTTACGGTTAGAATTCTTCTCGTGATGCATCGGAGAGTATTCGTTCAACCGTTTGGTTTGAAATTGTGCCTCGGGTAGCAAAAATTCAAAAAATTTACCCCGATTATAAATAAGAGCATCGAATTACTCGAGCCGGCACCGTTTGGTAGAAAAATTGAAAGTATTTAAGACCATAAAAGTTTGTCGATTGCCTTCGAGAGCGGCTCCGGAAGCTATTATTGACAACGGGTTGCATATTACATGGACGCATTTTCGCGAAACTTTGCCAAAACCAAGTTTGCCCGTCCCGCTCGACGATAGGAGAAGGTTGTAGCATTGTCGTCGATCATTTCTACTGTACGCTGAAATTTGTGAAAAATGTTGTATCGGTGTCTAATCGAATAATATTCAAAAAAAACTTGCGACTCCACTTCCTTGGAAATTTTTGCAATTCGTCTTGCGACTCACGGCGTTACGAAGGTGCACCCCCGTAGCCGGTTGCGATGGACTTCGTTGGGCATCGAAAATGAGAAAAAGAAGGAAATTAATTGAAAAATTTACCACAGCACCTCGCTCAAGTTAATAAATGAAAGATACTTGCACACGAAATAAACCCGTAAAACTGCTACAGGATGTCCGCCGTGAACCGTCGAAGGATTACGTATACTCTCGAAAACCCTACAAATCGAAATTGTACAATTTCTTGGTCGCATTATGCGACAGGAACGACAATTTCGTCGTCGGGTCTCGCTATGCAATTGTACGTGTCAAAGTATAATAAAACGATTTCAAAGGTGGAATTTGCGACGAATCGCTGGAAAAACTATCTCGGAAGGCATTCGTTGCTCGCAAAAGGTGCAAAACGTTCGCTCGGCGAAGGTGCGCTCAAATTTAACGCGAAAAGTGCAAAAACGCCTCGATACGTCAAATTTTCAAATTTAATTCGACGTTGCCATGGGAACCTCTAGGCAATTGTTAACCTCTTACGAAATTTCACGTGCTTGCGAGAGAGAGAGTAGAGATTAGACGGAGAAACGATTTAATTTTTGCAAAATTAAGCGTAAAGGGCGCAAATTTAAGCAATGCCGTATCGAAAAGGCCGAGCGAAACGATTTTTTGCATCTAAAAGTGGCTCTCTGCGCTCGCCACCTATTGCGCCTTCGTAGCCTATTCGATTGTAAGTTGGTCTAAATGTCATTTCGTGCTCCAGAGAGGAAAAGTGTGCGTTTATTTCGACGTACAAATGCGCAATTGAACGTTTCCAAGGTCGAAATTTTCGACGATCCGGCGTAAAAACTATCGAGGAAGGCATTCGTAACTCGCAAAAGGTGCAAAAACTTCGCTCGACGAAGGTTCGCTCAAATTTAACGCGAAAAGTGCAAAAACCCTCGAAACGTCAAATTTTCAAATTTAATTCGAAATTGCCATGGTAACCATTAGGCAATTTTTAACCCTTTGCCAAATTTCTCACGCTTCCGAGAGAGAAAGTAGATGTCTGACGGAGAGACGATTTTATTTTTCGCAAATTTAAGCGCAAAGGGCGCAAATTTAAGGGACGCCGTATCGAAAAGGCCGAGCGAAACGCATTTCTACATCTAAGAGTCGCTCGCTGCGCTCGCCACCTATGGCGCCTTCGGCGCCTATTCGATTATAAGTTTCGCTAAATTTCGTCGAAAATTTCCCTGTGGTGTGACAAAGAAAGTATGCGTTTAGACAAAGACTTACCCGAAAAACGCGTCTTTGACGCCGTTTTTGGCGCAGAAGGAGTCAAAATTTCGGGTCAAAAATTAGCCCATTCCTCATGAAATCAAAAACTGCGCCCGACTGCAGCTCGCTTCGCGAGCCTGCTCCGCCGCCTTCGGCGTCGTCGAAGTTCGTTCTTACAGCTTTAGTATAGTGGAAGGATATATATATTTAAAATAATAAAAATAAATTTACAGTTTAGTTACAGTTATTAATTCAAATATCCATAAAGTCCAAATATTCATTTTTTGTTAATGAGGGGACCGTGAAAAGAGATATCCACCGGCCGAACTTAGGTTAGTGTTAGGAAACGATTTTTTTTTTAATGAAGAGACCTTGAAAAGAGAAATCCACCGGTCGAACTTAGGTTAGTGGTAAGAAACGATTTATTTTAATGAGAGAAACGTGAAAAGAGAGATATACCGGTCGAGAGGAGGTTAGTGTTAGGAAACGATTTTTTTTTAATGAAAAGACCGTGAAAAGAGAGTTCCACCGGTCGAGCTTAGGTTAGTGGTAGGAATCGATTTCTTTTTAATGAGGGGACTGTTAAAAATCCAAGGTCGAGATTAGGTTAGTAGTAGGTTTTGACTGCGTCAAAACCCCCTGGGTAGGCGGCGAAATGGTGTATATTCAGATTAGATAGGTCGTAGATACATGTGGAGGGAGAACGCTTGACATCCAATCTCACCAACATAAACCCGCATGTACGAGTTTTCGTTACTGCGCATTAGCTCCAATTAAAAATTGAAATTTCATCACAAAATTCAGTCTTTCAACCGCCTAATATATTTCATAAAACTTTTAAAGAGCCGTTAAAAGTAAAGGTAGATTTCTATTGGCTTGTTAGAGTTACCACACGTTTTCTATTGGTTAATTAGGAAAATTTAGATAACGCTTTTATTATAAAACCGGCCTAAGCGCTAAAATATTAGAATTTTAACTAATAATACAAGAAATTAATATTTAATGTCACTTTAAAAATTGTGTCACGGAGAATCGTGCCTCGGCGAATCGTTCTCGGCGAATCGTTCTCGGCGAATCGTGTCTCGGCGAATCGTGTCTCGGCGAATCGTTCTCGGCGAATTGTGTCTCGGCGAATCGTGCCTCGGCGAATCGTGTCTCGGCGAATCGTTCCCGGCGAAGTGTTATCGGCGAATCGTTCTCGGCGAAATGTACCCAACCCGTAAAAGTGTATGTAATTTTCTCTATTTTGTTAAATTTTCAACAGTTTGAAATTAATCATTTTTGTAAGTTTTCTGTTATTATTTAAGAGAATATAACAAAACGATTTGTACATTTGAATAATTAAATTTTTAGGTCACTTTCCACATGAATAGCATAGTAAAGTAATTGCACCCCTCCTCTGCAAATAAATCGATGTTGATAATAATTATCATAGATATTATCATTTACCTTTCGTATTTTTGCGAAATTTGAAAATTTCAGAATTTTGACAGTCATATTTTAAGAAACTGAAACACTTATCACTATATTGTCTCATCTTCGACATGACAAGAAGTGTTGGAAATTTCAAAATCGATATTCATTCTATAAAATAACGTGAACTTTTTTCATAAATTTTATAATTCCAGTTTTCAAACTTTAGCTTGTTTTTAAAACTTGCAACGAATTATAATTTTCTATTTTGTCGTTTTTAAAAATTCTTAAATTTTTGTAATTCTTTTAACTATATTCATTTCTTTCTTGTTCCGGATTCTTTCTAGGTAATTTTTTTATGTGCAATCTGGCACACAGTATCTAGGATCTATTAACAATGTTATTAATAAAGTGTACTAATAAATAATTATTCAATATGCAACGAATTACAAAAAGTAAAGTATTACCTTTCAACTATTTAATAAGGAATTGAATCAATTTTTAGGCTACAGACTTATTTAATACAGTTCTTGTACACTTACCTATGATTGTAGTTAGTTTTAGTTGTTAATTATTACTAACAAAGTGTTCTTACACAAATTTAATATGCATAAATCACATAAACATCAATACAAGAATTTGAAAATTAGGACCACCGGCGACGTTGCCAAATTTGCCACTTCACGGCTTGTAAGTATAGGAGGCAATGGGCAGACCCAATTTAAAATTCATTTCATAGCATGTACTCTTCAAAAATGCATATTTTATTTTGCCTTGGGGGGGGAGGGTTCATTTCTTTCTTTGCATTTTTCGCCTATTTTGCGGTTTTTTTTGCCTCTTTGTGCTTTTTTAACCAAAATTCTTCATTTTTGCTTTTTTTAAATGCCGTCCGTTCAAAAGTAGGTAAGATCCCAAAGTGGTAATTTTAATTATAACCAAATTATTCTTAATTAGGTTAGTTGTTCGCGAAGTTATATTTTTAATACCTATAGGTACATTTTTATCTTTCTTTTCAACAATTTAATTAAAATTTCGTGCATTATAAATTTACGGTGTTATGCTCTGTAGAAAATGAGATTCCATTTGTTTTATTTGAGTCTCAATAATTATCGCGAAGATATTCACGAAAAATGGGGAGGGGGGGGCTGTAGACACGTTGGCCCCTCACAAGTCAAATTTTTTGATGAAAATGGTGTCAAACGTTAGAACTTCGTTGGAGTCTAAATGTGCTTCCATTTTTTTCGTTTGAGCCTCAACCGTCGCGGAGTTATTCGCGAAATAGTTGGGGGAATTAACAAACTTGAAAATCCCTTGAAAGATTGCAAATGACCAAAAACAAATGCAGCATTTTATATCAGCAAGTCGAATTTTGGGATGAAAATTGTCTCAAATGTTAGAGCTTTGTTAGAATCTAAATGAGCTTCCATTGTTTTCATTTGAGCCTCATTTCATTTGAGTTATTCGCGAAATAGTTGAGGGGAGGCTGTAGGACACGTTGGCCCCCCCAAGTCGAATTTTGGGGTGAAAATGGTGTCAAACGTTAGAGCTTAGTTAGAGCCTAAATGAGCTCTCATTTTTTTCGTTTGGGCCTCAACCGTCGCGGAGTTATTCGCGAAACCGTTGGTGGGGGGGGGGCTGTAGACATCTTTTTCTATTTTTGTGAATTTTTGGGTAAAATTGGTGTCAAACGTTAGGGCTTCGTTAGAGCCTAAATGAGCTTCCATTTCCAACATCTTAATTTCATTTTCTAAAAAGTTACGGGCATTTCAAATTTTCAATTCCTCCGAACAAGTTACGTCCGATAATTTTTTGGTTGTTCTTTCTTTTATGTTGAATTTTTATAAATAAATTAATTAATTTTTTTTTTCATTTACTACTATTTAAATTTTTATTGATAAATCTATAAAATGCTGCATTTGTTTTTGGTCATTAGCAATCTTTCGGGCGATGGTAAACTCAGCCGCTTAACAGAAAGGCTACTAATCCTACTAGGTAAACTCGGCCCGCATCGGTGGAATTGTCCACTGCTCAAACGTAGGTGCATGTCGCTGGCCCCCCCCAAATCGAATTTTGGGGTGAATTTGGTGTCAATCGTTAGAGCTTCGTTAGAGCCTAAATGAGCTTCCATTTTTTTCGTTTGAGCCTCAACCGTCGCGAAGATATTCGCGAAAAAGTTTGGGGGGGGCTGTAGACACGTTGGCCCCCCCCAAGTCGAATTTGGGGGTGAAAATGGTGTCAAACGTTAGAGCTTCGTTAGAGCCTAAATGAGCTTCCATTTTTTTCGTTTGAGCCTCAACCGTCGCGGAGTAATTCGCGAAACAGTTGGGGGGGGGCCACAGACATGATTTGCTATTTTCGTTATTTTTACGAATTTTTGGATGAAATTGGTGTCAAACGTTAGAGCTTCGTTAGAGCCTAAATGAGCTTCCATTTCCAACATCCTAATTTCATTTTCTAAAAAGTTACGGGCATTTCAAATTTTCGATTGCTCCGAGCAAGTTGCGTCCGATAATCCTCAAATTTTATTTTATTTTACCAGATTAAATCTTTTGTTTAGATTAAAAAAATTAATCCTCCTTGCCATTATAATCTTCATAATAAATAAAAATGGAAAAATTAATTTTACAAAATTTTTCATACTTTTATGTTTCAATTCTGTTTCCCACTAATGTAAAGTGTGCACGCCCTTTTTTCATATAATAATGTAAGTTAAATTGCAAGAATTTGTAAAACTGCACACGTTTCTGAAAAACTAAAAGGGCCGAATACGGTATAATTACATTTTTATATCTTTTTCATTACTTACAGGACGTAGACACGTTTTAAGTCGAATTTTGGGGTGAAATCAGTATCAAACGTTACAACCTAAATGAGCTTTCATTGTTGGTTTAGGATTACTTTTTGTAATCGAAACAAAAATTTTATGCTCTAACGTCTGACACCAATTTCACCAAAAACTTCAAAAATATAACGAAAATAGAAAAACACGTCTACTCCCCCCCCCCCCAAAAAAAAGATTTAGCGAATAACTTCGTGACGGTTAAGGCTCAAACGAAAAAATGGAAGCTCAGTTAGACTATAACGATGCTTTAACGTCTGACACCAATTTCACCCCAAAATTCAAATAAAGAGGGAAAATAGGAAAACAAGACTACGACCCCTCCCTCCACAAAAAGAAAAGATTACCAGCAAGGAATTAATCGTTTGTGGAAGGAGGCAAAGCTGAAGGTCACCGATAAGATTGCTCTATATGAAGCAAAATACACCAACATATCAAATTATTGATTAGTAATTAATTAATTTAAATTATAAGGTAAATCTCATGCGAAGGGGAGGGTGGCTCCACCACATTTTATCAAATCTCACCAAGGGGGGGGGATGTCCAAATCAAAAAGAAATACCACAAGTAATTAATTAACGACCCCAGTTAGGGGGCTAACGTTAGGCTCTAACGAAGCTCTAACGTCTGACACCAATTTCACCAAGAACTTCAAAAATATAACGAAAATAGAAAAACATGTCTACCCTCCCCTCCAGGATTTCGCGAATAACTCCGCGACGGTTGAGGCACAAACGAAAAATGGAAGCTCAGTTAGACTCTAACGACTCTCTCACGTTTGACACTAATTTCACCCCAAAATTTGACTTGGAGGGGGGCAACATGTCTACTTTCCGGTATGGGGTTAATTTTATTAGTTGCGTAGACTCATTGCTCCTCCTCCAACTCGAATTTTGAGGTGAAATTGGTGTCAAAGTTTAGAGCCTCATGAGAGCATAAATGAGCTTCTATTTGTTCGTTTGAGCCTGAACCATCGCAAAGTTATTCGCGAAATCTTTTTTTTGGGGGGGGGGGGGAATAGTAGACTTGTTTTTCTTTTTCGCTCTTTAATGAATTTTTTGGTAAAATTTGTGTCAAACGTCAGAGCTTATTTAAAACCTGAATGAGCTTCTATTTTCATAATTTTAATTATATTTTCTACAAAGTTACGGGAATTTTAAATTTTCAAGTCATCCGAGCAAGTTCCGTACGATAATCTTCAAGTTTAAATCTGTTTGATTAGATTATTATTTTGTTTCAATTATGAAAAAATAGACATTTTCAAGAATTTTTTTGAACTATTGCATAGTGTTTTTATTTAATGCATAACATAAAATTGTTACAGTATATTTTAGGTAACTTTTACCAAAATTTGATATTATGTTGTGTATTTTGCTTCATATAGATTATAAAGCATTCTGAGCATTCTTATCGGTGAACTTCATCTTTGTCTCCTTCCACAAACGATTAACTTCTTGCTGGTAATCTTTTTGTTTTTGTTGGGGGAGGGGTCGTAGTCTTGTTTTCTTATTTTCCCTCTTTATTTGAATTTTGGGGTGAAATTGGTGTCAGACGTTAAAGCATCGTTATAGTATAAATACCATAAATACCGTTATAGTATAAATACCACAAGTAATTAATTAACGACCCCAGTTAGGGGGCTAACGTTAGGTTCTAACGATGATTTAACGTCTGACACCAATTTCACCAAAAACTTCAAAAATATAACGAAAATAGAAAAACACGTCTACTCCCCGCCCCCCAAAAAAAAGATTTAGCGAATAACTTCGTGATCGTTAAGGCTCAAACGAAAAAATGGAAGCTCAGTATTTAGACTATAACGATGCTTTAACGTTTGACACCAATTTCACCCCAAAATTCAAATAAAGAGGGAAAATAAGAAAACAAGACTACGACCCCTCCCCCAACAAAAACAAAAAGATTACCAGCAAGAAGTTAATCGTTTGTGGAAGGAGACAAAGATGAAGTTCACCGATAAGAATGCTCAGAATGCTTTATAATCTATATGAAGCAAAATACACAACATAATATCAAATTTTGGTAAAAGTTACCTAAAATATACTGTAACAATTTTATGTTATGCATTAAATAAAAACACTATGCAATAGTTCAAAAAAATTCTTGAAAATGTCTATTTTTTCATAATTGAAACAAAATAATAATCTAATCAAACAGATTTAAACTTGAAGATTATCGTACGGAACTTGCTCGGATGACTTGAAAATTTAAAATTCCCGTAACTTTGTAGAAAATATAATTAAAATTATGAAAATAGAAGCTCATTCAGGTTTTAAATAAGCTCTGACGTTTGACACAAATTTTACCAAAAAATTCATTAAAGAGCGAAAAAGAAAAACAAGTCTACTATTCCCCCCCCCCCAAAAAAAAAAGATTTCGCGAATAACTTTGCGATGGTTCAGGCTCAAACGAACAAATAGAAGCTCATTTATGCCCTCATGAGGCTCTAAACTTTGACACCAATTTCACCTCAAAATTCGAGTTGGAGGAGGAGCAATGAGTCTACGCAACTAATAAAATTAACCCCATACCGGAAAGTAGACATGTTGCCCCCCTCCAAGTCAAATTTTGGGGTGAAATTAGTGTCAAACGTGAGAGAGTCGTTAGAGTCTAACTGAGCTTCCATTTTTCGTTTGTGCCTCAACCGTCGCGGAGTTATTCGCGAAATCCTGGAGGGGAGGGTAGACATGTTTTTCTATTTTCGTTATATTTTTGAAGTTCTTGGTGAAATTGGTGTCAGACGTTAGAGCTTCGTTAGAGCCTAACGTTAGCCCCCTAACTGGGGTCGTTAATTAATTACTTGTGGTATTTCTTTTTGATTTGGACATCCCCCCCCTTGGTGAGATTTGATAAAATGTGGTGGAGCCACCCTCCCCTTCGCATGAGATTTACCTTATAATTTAAATTAATTAATTACTAATCAATAATTTGATATGTTGGTGTATTTTGCTTCATATAGAGCAATCTTATCGGTGACCTTCAGCTTTGCCTCCTTCCACAAACGATTAATTCCTTGCTGGTAATCTTTTCTTTTTGGGGAGGGAGGGGTCGTAGTCTTGTTTTCCTATTTTCCCTCTTTATTTGAATTTTGGGGTGAAATTGGTGTCAGACGTTAAAGCATCGTTATAGTCTAACTGAGCTTCCATTTTTTCGTTTGAGCCTTAACCGTCACGAAGTTATTCGCTAAATCTTTTTTTTGGGGGGGGGAGTAGACGTGTTTTTCTATTTTCGTTATATTTTTGAAGTTTTTGGTAAAATTGGTGTCAGACGTTAGAGCATAAAATTTTTGTTTCGATTACAAAAAGTAATCCTAAACCAACAATGAAAGCTCATTTAGGTTGTAACGTTTGATACTGATTTCACCCCAAAATTCGACTTAAAACGTGTCTACGTCCTGTAAGTAATGAAAAAGATATAAAAATGTAATTATACCGTATTCGGCCCTTTTAGTTTTTCAGAAACGTGTGCAGTTTTACAAATTCTTGCAATTTAACTTACATTATTATATGAAAAAAGGGCGTGCACACTTTACATTAGTGGGAAACAGAATTGAAACATAAAAGTATGAAAAATTTTGTAAAATTAATTTTTCCATTTTTATTTATTATGAAGATTATAATGGCAAGGAGGATTAATTTTTTTAATCTAAACAAAAGATTTAATCTGGTAAAATAAAATAAAATTTGAGGATTATCGGACGCAACTTGCTCGGAGCAATTGAAAATTTGAAATGCCCGTAACTTTTTAGAAAATGAAATTAGGATGTTGGAAATGGAAGCTCATTTAGGCTCTAACGAAGCTCTAACGTTTGACACCAATTTCATCCAAAAATTCGTAAAAATAACGAAAATAGCAAATCATGTCTGTGGCCCCCCCCAACTGTTTCGCGAATTACTCCGCGACGGTTGAGGCTCAAACGAAAAAAATGGAAGCTCATTTAGGCTCTAACGAAGCTCTAACGTTTGACACCATTTTCACCCCCAAATTCGACTTGGGGGGGGCCAACGTGTCTGTGGCCCCCCCCAACTATTTCGCGAATAACTCCGCGACGGTTGAGGCTCAAACGAAAAAAATGGAAGCTCATTTAGGCTCTAACGAAGCTCTAACGTTTGACACCATTTTCACCCCCAAATTCGACTTGGGGGGGGCCAACGTGTCTACAGCCCCCCCCAAACTTTTTCGCGAATATCTTCGCGACGGTTGATGCTCAAACGAAAAAAATGGAAGCTCATTTAGGCTCTAACGAAGCTCTAACGATTGACACCAAATTCACCCCAAAATTCGATTTGGGGGGGGCCAGCGACATGCACCTCTCAAACGTAACCATTTTAGGGTCGAGGATTTAAAATTGACCATCGGTGGAAATGTCTGCCGTCCACTTGTTACCTGTACCTTTTTTTAATATTTTCCATTTAGTCCGTTGTTATCATTACATTTAATTAATTTACATTTATTACAAATTAAACTTATTTTTTTATTTAAATTTAAATATTTTTATATAAATTTTTTTATTTTGAATAGGTAATAAATAAATTTAGTACTAATTTGTACTACTAATTTTTTTTAAATTTGGTAACAATTTAAAAAATTAGTACATGTGTAAAACGGCCTTTAGACTTGAGTCCCCCCATAAAAAAAATCACCAGCCGCCAATGAACATAACATATTGTCGTATTTTTTTGAGCCCCAATTGACAATAAGATTGGATGGTGAAAATGTTTGTACAAATTTATAGTTGCTATTGTTAAAATGAGAGATAATAGGGACTCGCACTTTGAGCGCCGTGCGGGCAGGTTGCGAATTTTGGTTAATTATATTGAAAAGAGTAAATTTTTGAATAATTGTGAAAGAAAAATAAATACTGTTAATTTGAAAAGAGTTTTTATTTTAGAGATCATTAATTTGAAGATTTTTTTTATTTGAAATTTGAAAGTGGAATTTGTTGAATATTATTAGAAGGTCACGCGTAAAGTGGTGATAAAAATTTGGAACCGACGAGCAAGTCGCGGCGTATGTTCAGAAGATAATTCAGCGGCTCGATTAAATTATTTTTGAAAAGTTTTTGAAGAAAAGTTGGGGGCTGGATTATTTTACGTCAATATATCATAGAATATCCTATATTAAGTTAGAATAATTGTAAGACGATTAATAAATTATAATAGTGACAAATAGTTAAATTGAATGGAAATAATATAGTGGAATAATTTAGTTTAGTCTGATTTAGTTGATCCATGACACCCAGGGGGCGCAACGAAAAGACAGCATAGGACTGTCTACAATTTTAACATCTAAGTTTCCCTTTTATTGTAATCTTTTATTCTATGGTTACAACCTAAGGTCCTAAGGTTACAACTTTTTGAGATAATGCTTTTCATTCTCGTATTTTGTTCACCGAAAGAAAATTCGCCGAAAAATAGGGTAAAAATAAAAAGATGCATGATTAATAATTATTAAAATTTTTACATATCAATAACTAATATTGTGGGATACCTATACCAACCTATACCACGCAAATAATCTCAAAAATTATCAAGTTGCTGAATTTTTAGATCGCCTTAAGAAACCTTCATATATTAGGGTGTTCATTTCCAATCAGGGTTTCGAAGCCGCGATGCCAACCTTCTATCCAGGGCCGTTCCTAGGGGGTATTGCTCCTGCATGCAAGAAATTTTTTCCGCCCTTTATGCTAGATGAGCTACCTGATGAGCAAAAAAAAGGTCTAAAGCAATTACTTCCCTTAAATTTCGTCCAACATTTTTAAAATTTTAGCAATTCTAAATTTAACAAATTTTCTCTGTATCTAATAAAAATTCTATCTCTCTTCAAAATGCCGCCCCTTACCTTTGTCGCCTGCATGCGGCAAAACAGTTCCACATTTCGTGAGGAAACTGTGGTGGACGGCGTCGTTGACGTCTTTGCGGCCCGGCCTCTCCAAATATCTTCAAAATAGATTAATTGAAACTTCAGCTGCCCCCTCCCCCCATTCGGGCATGAATGGATTGACGAATGCCGAACAACCACATCCAGCACTCATAGGAGGTGAAGGAGGCCCAAGGCTGCTGAACCGGCTGTAATCTACCTTTATTACCTATGACCACTTATTACATCTTCCAGCGTCAGCGTTGCTTATCGTTGCACTTGACGCGCACGCTCACTGCACCTAATTCTCTTAAGTGTTAAGTGATAAAATTAAAATTACTTAAACAAATAATTCTCAGGTGTTAGGTATAAAGGGGTTAAGTCATAAAACGTAGTTTTGAGATAATGAAGAAAGAAATTTGTAATGCAAATTGTAAATCGGGTAATTAATAAGTCATAAGTCAACTTACGCCTTTTATACCGAATGGAATATGTAGCGGAATACGGAATATATAGTGGTCTCAGAAGCATAAGTCAACTAACGCCCTTTATACGGAACGGCATATAATTATTTTTGATTTAATATTTTTATTTTCAGACCATTACTGCGCTAATAAAATAAAATTTACTAAAAAATTTATATCAGTCGAAAGAGCATTCAAAATAGATTTCATTCCAGCAATAAAAAAAATTTTCCATTTTCTGACTTAATCCCTTTATACCTAACACCTGAGAATTTACATAATAATTTTACATCGAATAAGAAACTCACAAAAATAAATAATTCTATATAGGTACAGGGTACACAAAGATATACTACAATACCACAAGAAAAATATTAAATAAAGAAACGTGATAAAAATAATGAAAATATAACGTTTTTCCAATTTTCCAAAACAACTCCGAATCGCTCTGATCTTGACTGTACGATTTAGCCTCATGTAGGGTATCAAGACTTGCAAGATTGCCAATATCAATTAAATTGATTTCGGTGAAATTCGGTGAATTGTTATTCGGTGAATTGTAATTTCGGTGAATTTTCCGGATACCCGCAATAATGAAATTTATTCTATATTTATTCAATATAGAATCTGCTCTATTACCCCTCAAGAAACGTGCACCCAGACATTTTTCGGCTGAGGAAAAGGAACGCATTTTTAATATTTTTAATGGTTATTCTGGAGAAAACCCAGATAACTTAAAAAGAAAAAATGTTGAATTTACTGCGTTAGCCGCAGGTACATTTCTATTTTAGAAAACTAAAACTGCTCCTAGGTGTTTAATTCATTCCTTTTTGCTACGAAATGAACCAGTTACTTTAAATTAAATGTTAACAGCTCTTCACAATGAAGATTTACCTGCATTGAAACTATGTACTTTATGGAAGTTGTTATGGACTACACCTGGCTAGCTCAAAAAGTGCAGCAATGAAATCTTTCTCTCAAAGTCGGAGTTTACGTTTACTTTGGAACAACTTACCTTGCTTATAAAAGGCATGTGAATTATATTAGAAATAAAACCAAATTGATTTAAATTTAACATTATAATATGAAATAATAAAAATAAAATAGAAAACATGAATAATTACGGAAATCAATACAGAATTAGATTATTTTACTTTTTAAGTAAATAAATTGTAACATTAAACTGGGCAGTGGTAAACTCAGCCGCTTAAGGGTATTTTAATCCTCTCGGATTAAGCTTTAGCTTAATCTACATAGGTAAACTCGGGCGATGGTAAACTCAGCCGCTTAACAGAAAGGCTACTAATCCTCCTAGGTAAACTCAGCCTGCTAGAAATTTTCTGCCTTAATCTTCACAGGTAAACTCGGCCGGTAAATACCTAAGCCTTGCCATACAGGGTGGCCCCAAATATCAGATGGCTGCCTATTCCAGGACCGTACCTACCTTAGGTTAGGACGGTTAGTTAATTAATAATTGCCATACAGGGTTGACCAAATATCATATGGTTGGTACTTTTACGCAGTACTAGCAACGGTACTAGTATAATGTCATACGTATAATGTAGTGTAAGGACTAAGAAGTTAGTAAAGTTAAAAGTTAGTTAGAAGTTTTGTTTAAACCGAAATACAGTTCATCACATACAATGGAGATTGTCAAAGAGATAGTTAGCCAACGAGGAAAAGTTATGCTATTGAAAAGCGCATATTACATTGAAAAGAGAGATCCACTGGCCGAACTTAGGTAAGTGTTAGCTAATGATTTATTTTAATGAGGGAACCGTGAAAAGCTAGATCCATCGATTGAGCTTAGGTTACTGTTAGAAAACGATTTTTTTTAATGAAATGACCATGAAAAGAGAGTTCCACTGGTCGAGCTTAGGTTAGTATTAGGAAACGATTTTTTTTAATAAGAGGACCGTGAACAGAGAGTTCCAACGGTCGAGCTTAGGTTAGTGGTAGGAATCGATTTTTTTGTAATAGGGAGGCCGTGAAAAGAGAGATTTACCGGTCGAGTTTAGGTTATTGGTAGGAATCGATTTTTTTTAATAGGGGGGCCGTGAAAAGAGAGATTCACCGGTCGAGCTTAGGTTAGTGTTAGGAAACGATTTTTTTTTATGAAACGACCTTGAAAAGAGAATTACATCGGTCGAGCTTAGGTTAGTGTTAGAAAACGATTTTTTTTCATGAGGGCACCATTAACAATCCACGGTGGAGCTTAAGGTTAGCGTTCAAATTTTTAGGGACGGCGAAATGGGGTGTATTCAGTGTAATGTAGTGTAGTTTTAATATTTCAATATTTTTTAATTTTTTTGTTGATAACTGAAATATTATGTACCTAAAACTATATATCTTTTATCAATTTTTTTATTTTTTATGAAAGATGACTGAAAACTGAATATAGACAATATAACCTTCAAATGACAGCATATCTCATATTACTTTGTTAAGTGGGCAGATCAATAGGCGCTGAGCTTGTGTCAAGACTTAAAACTGAATATAGCCAATAACCTTCAAATTACAGCATATCATATATTACTTTTATTGCTCGGAGCAAAGCGCTCGTGCATGTTGCTCGGAGCTAAAAAAATCTTGTGGGCAAAGTGTGCGCAATATATAAATTCTTTCGATTTCATATATTACGCACATATATATTATGTCGGTTGCAAATTTGCTCACGTATGTTGCTCGGAGCAAACTCGCTCCCGCATGTCAGCCCAAAATGCGAACCATCAGTTGATAACTGTAATATGTACCTAACAATATATATTTTTTATCAATTTTTTCAATTTTGTTTTTTATGAAAGATGACTGAAAACTGAATATAGCCAATAACCTTCAAATTAATTTGTTAAATCGTTGATTGAAGAACTTAAAAGATATGCAGCCTTACGAATAAAAACGTGTCGAAAAAAAATGGGTCGAGATGTAGGTGACGTTAACATTGATTATCCTTCAGCGTTGATTGAATGAATATTTATAATTATTCTATTCTACCAATCAACGCTAACGTCCACATCTCGACCCATTTTTTTCGACACGTTTTTGCTCGTTAGGTTGCGTATCTTGTTAAATTCTTCAATCAACGGTTAAATTCTTCAATATTTTTAAACATTTTTAAAAACACTACGTTTTTAAGATTTTATTATGAAATTGGTAGTATTGATTAATCTTAGCCGCCATAGGCGCAACTAGGGGGGGGGGCTAAGCCCCCCCAAAATTAAAGTTAGTCCCCCAAAATATCCCAATTTTTCGTTATTTTTACCCCCCACCTTAAAAAAATTGTTTGAAAACATTTTTTTAGCCCCCCAAACTTTTGACCCTAGTTGCGTCTATGTTAGCCGCTTAAGACTACCAGGCTGAGTTTATCTATACAGATTAAGCCTAAGCTTAATCCGAGAGGATTAAAATACCTTAAGCGGATTAAGACTTCCAGGCTGAGTTTACCTATGTAGATTAAGCTAAAGCTTAATCCGAGAGGATTAAAATACCCTTAAGCGGCTGAGTTTACCACTGCCCCAATTACTAGACATTTTAGATGATAACGGCATTTACCTTTAAACTGGTAATTTAGTTGATTAACTGAAGACATTTTTGATCTTAGTAAAATTATTTAAATAAAGTTATTTTAGAACGACATAAAGACTTCATACTTAGGTGAAACTTAAAGTACAAGTGCCGTTCACGTTTGAGAAATGTACCCTTCCTTTTTTGTTTATCCTTGAATGACAATTCCTAATTGGTTGTTCAGAATGACCAGAGGGTCGTGAACCAATAAGATTAAGTTTTACAAGGATACACGTGAACAATGAATTTCTTTGAAATGTGAAACCAGCATGTAGGCTCCAGCATTGGGGCTTAAGTATGCAAAATTGACTATTTAAAACATAAAAGAATTTTATGGTTAAATTTATAGAATAACAAATCCCCAGACGTTCTTTATTTAAAACACATTTTGTAATTTACCAACGAATCGAATAAGTAATATTAAAGTTTCATTTATTTTATAAAATTTAATAAGTAAAATTAGTTTTTTTTAAAGGCGCAATTTTCAAGAAGCGTGTTAATCGTAACAAAGTTGATAGAAGAAATTGGGTTCCAGTTAGTCAAGTGGTGATCGAGCACAAGGCCTGAACGCGCTCGAAGTTTTGCTAAAAAAAACGCGAGTGGCATTTAACCAGCCTTCGGGGTGAAAAAGTTTTATTTTTGTCTTGGGCGAAAATAAAAATATTTCCTTTTCTGCAAAAATTCGCTAACGCCTTGGTGTAGTGTGCTAGTAATGCTAATTGGTGCGTGTTGTCCGGTTCACAGAACAAGAAAAAGTTCTGCTCCCCATGTTGCACGCTCCCACCAGGGGCTGGTCTGGGTCGGTGCTGGTACATTAAGTTTTAGTTACAAAAATAACGAACATCTTGTAATATAATCGCTTTCTTTGCACCTTTCTCAAAAAGGTCACCTAAAACCCGGTTCACACTATCTGATTTCTCATCATCAACTTGAAGTTCTGAAGATCAGATCTTGAAGTTAGTAATTTCAAATTACCAATGTAGTTATTAACTTGAAATTGAGAACTTGAAGTTATGAAGATCAGATCTTGAAGTTAGTAATTTCAAATTACCAATTTAGTTATTTATTTGAAATTGAGAACTTGAAGTTCTGAAGATCAGATCTTGAAGTTAGTAATTGTGTTGGGGGAATGTATAGCTGGAAAACCCCTCAGGATCAAGCGTCACGACGATATAGTAAAAACAATAGCTCAGAGCCAACCCGACCGCTGTACTATCTACGAGGAGCAGCGGTTCGAAACACCTGCCGGATCGATACTGAAGCCTGATCTTGTAATTAAAAACGGGTACAGTGCTTCGATAGTTGACGTCACGGTACGGTTTGAGCAAGACTGCTCTTTGGTTAACGGTCGTACGGAGAAAATTGCCAAATACAACGCCCTTCGTGAGACAATTAAGAAAGACCTGAAAGTCCGTACCTTGGAGGTGATTCCCATCGTCGTGGGTTCCAGGGGAGCTTTGCCCCGCAGCACCCAGAATGCACTGATCAAACTTTCAGTCAGCAGAAGAAACATCCTGAGTATCGTCCTAAACACCATCCGCTCTTCGATCTACATCGGAAGGACACATATGGATTACTCCTAATTAACGCGATTAAGTGACGGTGCGCGGAGTGCGAGTCCAAAGTGATTGTGACCGGCGTGTTCTTGCTTGGGGAATACTGGACCCCAAACCTAAACCAGGAAGTTTTTTTTTGTTCTATTTTTAAATTGTTTTGATGTTTGAACGAAATGTAATAAAATAAAATAAATTTTATGAGCTCCTTGGGGCATTTATGACAATGTTTTTTTGACATATTTTGTTTTTGGACTCATGTAAGTTGAATATAAATATTCGTAAGACTGCCTCTTGCAGGAATTTTTTATGTAGTCTATTTTAAAATGTAATGCTTACCATGGAAATGGGAATAGAATTTTGTACAATGTTGACAAATAAATATATATATTACCAATTTACTTATTTATTTGAAATTGAGAACTTGAAGTTCTGATGATCAGATCTTGAAGTTTGTAATTTCTTTTTAAATTCTTGTTTTTAAATTCTTTTATGAGAAATATTTTTAAGTTCAGACTATATGATTTTTGATATTATAGCAGTCCTGGCCTTTATGATTGGCTTTTAAGGTGGTATGATTTTAGCCATGTCTTCTTATATGACTAATGCCCGATTTCACCAACATTTATTTAAGAATTTCCTAGTAAAGAACTCCTTAGCTAGCAAGCTAGGTATTCCATAAATTTAGTTTTAGTTTAGTTTAGTTTAGTTTATTTACGGATAATCCTTTTTACATATATACTGTACATTACACAAGAAGACACAAATTAAATAAAAAAGTAAAAATAAATAATAACAATGACATGATAAGGGTAATACAAATTATTTTAGATCCATTGTCCAAAGGATCTTCTTGAACTTGGCCAGCGAAACATTGAATAGATCAAAGTTTGGGTCATCATTAGCACTGTTAACCAGACGAATCATCCTAGCCACTGGACTGTGACTACCATAATTTGTTGCATGCAGTTTGGTTTCGAAAATCCATTTAGATCTTGTAAATCTTGCTGGTTCTCTGAAAATAAACAATTCACGCAAGGCATTGCAGTTGATTTTGCCGCTGAATAACCCGTGAAGAAAACAAAGATCGAACACCTTCCGTCTAGTTGCCAAAGATTTAGCATTACAAAATTTAAAATAAATTTCGTCGGCGAAGTCTTCTTTGGCACGACCAAGTTTAAAATGTAGAAATTTGAAGAACTTGTGTTGCACACGTTCAACTTGATTGATTTGGACTTGATATTGAGGCGACCAAACGCTACATGCGTATTCCAATTTGGAACGAACTAGGGCAAAGTACAATAATTTAACAGTTGATGCCGAGAAGTTAGTGGAATGTCGACGGATAATTTAATTGGTCTTTGACATAGTATTAACATAATAAACTATTTTGTCAAATTTGACTAATCAAATTTAAGGAATACCTAGCTAAGGAATTCTTTACTAGGAAATTTTTAAATAATATTTTGGTGAAAACAACGGTAAGTCGCAGATAAGAAATCAGATAGTGTGAACCAGCTTTAATAGTACCCTAAGGAAAAGAATAGAGATCATTACAGAGAGAGAAGAAGTTGTACTTCTTAGATGAGATTTGGGTGAACGCTGGTCACACTGTAAGTAAAGTATGGGAAGATTCCACGTTCCTGAATCCGTCGCAAGCATTTATACAAGGACTAACAACTGGCTTAAAAGATCCTTCGGGAAAGGGAAGTCACCTAATATTTCTACATATAGGCTCCGAAGACGGTTTGTTATGTTTCAAATCCAGAAAATACCGGTGATTATCATGAAGAAATTATTGCGGATGTTTTCGAAAACTGGTTTGCGAACATTATGGGATGCTTACCACTTCTGTGGTTGTTATGGACAATGCTTCCTATCACAGTATAGAAAAATGGATAAATTACCAAATACTGGTACATAGAAAGCCGACATAATATACAAGCCTAGTTGTCAAATAAGTTATGAAGCGGATATGGTGAGAGGTGAGCTCTTAACTGTTGTGCGACAGGCTGCCAATATACCAAAACATGTCATTGATCATATTGCAAATTTTGCGATTACCCCCGCATCATTGTGAATTCAATCCTTGTGTAATGATATGGGGGCAAATAAAAAGAGAAATGGCTAGAAAAAATACAAGTTTTAAAATGAAGGACCTTCGCCCACTATTTCAACAATCAGTAACTAATGTTTCGGAAGATAACTGGAAGAAGGCCATTTCTCAATGCTCAAGGCGAAGAAGAAAAGCTGTGGCAACTTGACATTGTCGTGGACACAGTGATGAAGTCACTAATTATTCATACTGGGGATGACTCTTCTTCAGAGTTAGAGTCGGATTAAGGGGAGCATGTATTTATTTATTTATCTGGTAAACCAATTGGCATATTCAAAATTCAGAAACAAGAAATATTAATAATAAGTTATGGATGCTAATTCATTCCCATAATAATTAGTTAACGATAACGTATCACGATCATGTAAAATATCGCAAGCGATCCTTGCATTCAGCAACATGTTGATAAAGCAGGAATCAATGGTGATTCTTCTATATTGCAATGATTTGGTCCCACAACGAATTAGAGCATGATCTTGGGAAAAGTTGTCCTGCTTTCCACTACACTTGAAGTGGTGCTACTTTAGGAATTTTCGTTCAACCTTGAAATGTGTGTTTCGCAGTAGGGAGCCCCTGCACAGGTGGCATACTCTAATTGAAATTGAACTAAAGAAAAGTAAAGACATTTAACTGTGTTCGGTGACAAATGTGTACTTTTCCGTGTCACAAAACTTTGCCCTTTGCCCTCTGGATCGCAACCCTTAATGGGACCAGAGTTTGTCACAATCCGGAGAGGACCTCTCCAGTTTGTTTGCCACGATGGTAATAGACCAGCTCTTATTTAAATGCGAAGGCATGTGTCGTGGGGTTTCTGAAAAAAGACCGGTAGCTTGGGAATCTCAAAAAAACGCAAATAGAAATCAAACGCTTTAATTAACACACAGAACTTGAGAGATGTTATCACTTATCACAGTTACAACATGCACAGTAGAAATGAATGACTACAATCAAAAAGTGCACCCCATACTAAATACAAACAAGTACCTAATAAAACCAGTAACCTCTACGGTTACTCAAAATTGAACACAAAAGCCCATAAACATGTCGGTTCATGCGAATTGGAAAAGATAAAATTGCTTACCTCAAGCTCTCGTATAAGCTTACAATATAATGGTGACAGCTGTTCGTCTCCAACCGCTTTCCAAACGTGTGACTCCAAAGATGAAATCTGTAACTTGTTATAATTTCATACACGAAAAACACTACTTGATTGATTATTCGCGACACTGAACACTACTTGCAGATTTGTAGTTGGAAACTGGACCAGTGAGAGGTGGTGTTGGAGATGTCAACAAGATTGGACCATTCAAACGATGAAAAGAATTTCCCAGGCGTTATCCAAAACAAACAACAATAGGATTTATCAACTCCAGAAAATCCAAAATGGTACCACAACTTGCGCACAAATACAACTGCTTCATACGACAGCTCACCAATGAAAAGTTGCGATGGACTAAAAATACTTGTCCATGCACTAACAGCTGAATGTATTACTACACCAGAAATGTTCACGCTATCAACCATCTGGCTATGCAAAATCCATTAAATTTGATGATTGCATTTAAATAAATGCATGGCCCGTATTTAGAAATACTGTGATATGATATGAAAAGTAGTACCATATATCAAATTGCAAAAATTGGTTACAGCCATCGAACGAACCCCAACGTGTGTATGACATAAACTGCATAATATGTTATCGATGTGATTTTTGAAAGAAAAGCTGGAGTCCAAACGAACACCCAGATCATCAATTTCACTTACTTTATTTAATTCCACGCTACTAATTTTGTACTTGAATGTATGGCACGCCGTTTTACTTTTTATTACAAAATTTAAATTGCCCAAAGTTTTATTTCTAAGGTTCTAATTCAAATCAAATCGACGTTACTTCAAAATTTTTTTCGCAATTTAAGCAGTTGTTTAAAAATATATGTTCATTTAATACAATTGTTGAATTATTTTGTTTTTAAAATTTTTCATTTTTAAAATTATAAATTTTATTTTCTATCCTTTAAATGACAAACGCTCTAATTCTAATCATTTAAACGTTTGTTCAAATTGTTTATTCTAATTTAATCAATTGTTAAAAGAAATATTTGAATTTAAGCAATTGTCGAATTTTTACAATACAATTTAAACAAATGACAAAAATTTTTATTTAATGATATCGATTTAAAGCAATACACAGAAAATTTTTGCCTAACGTTTTATTTGGCTCTGCCCATCGGTGGAGAAATTTTGAACTTCGCTTTAATTTTTTTGGCAACTATGTTCAAAATTCAAATCCATAAGGCAGGTAGTGAGTGGCGTGGGTTGCCTATGTAATGCGTAATTTTTACTTATTTATGTTTAAATTAGACAAGAGAATCAAAATTTCTTTTTTATTATTATTATTATTACCTGTTTTTATTAAGATATTATTGAATGGTCCAATTCCCAAAAAAATTAATTAATAAACGTAAAAATAGGAATTTTACATGGAGAAATAAAGTAATGTGCTTTACAGCATATAGGGAAACTTTGTAGATTTGGGTACGAATGAAAACAAAAGTTGCATAATATACGAATACGAAGCCTCTTGAAATAAGGTAATAAGCCCTCCTAACATAAACTATTTTTTGTCAAAAATCTATGTTTATTATATGCAGTGGGCTTTATTTATTTCGGATTCAAAATAGTCTCAATCGATAGCACTTCGTTAGTGCCTGTTTGTGCAAACATTTTTTTTGTTTGTACCCAAATAGTTTTTGAAATATTCGAGATTTTCGGTAACATCGCACATGGTAACATATAGAGTTATTTATAATTTCGGATTCAAAATAGTCTCAAAAGCACCTGTATGAATGGATTAACGAGATTCTGGGAAAAACTTACAGCATGAAGACCAAAATAGTCTCAATCGTTTGTGCTTCGTTTGTACCTGTTTGTGCAAGTTTTACTTTCGTTTGTACCCAAATAGATTTCGAGATAATTCAATTTTAAGTTTGGGGGGGGGCTGGAGAAATGCTGTTTTGAATTTCGAATTTCGGATTCAAAATAGTCTCAATCGATTGTACTTCGTTTGTGCCTGCTTGTGCAAGTTTTATTTTCGTTTGTACCCAAATAGTTTTCGAGATAATTCAATTTTAAATTGGGGGGGGGGGGCTGGAGACATGCTTTTTTGACATTCGAATTATTTTTGAACATATTATTTTTAACAGACTGGGGATTTTGCTAATTGCTTTCATAAGAAAATTATCAAGATTTGTTTATTAGAAAAATGGATAATAATAAAAAAATTACTCGATTTTAACAATATTTATTAATAAAATTAATACAAAAATTATATGTGTAAAAATTATTTTCGTTTTTACCTAAATAGTATTCGAGATAATCATAAAAAAGAATGTTGAAAAGACAAAGAAAATGGAAGGGAAACAACCGAAAATTTTACATTTTACAAAAGGTTTTTTACAAGTGCCCCCCCCCCCCCCCCCGAAATGAAATCCTGGCTACGGGCTGACCGACGTGTAAGATTTTGATACCGAAATTTACAACAAAATTAAAAAATTTAAATTAATTTATTTTAATTATAAAAATAAAATTAAAAACATAAAAGCATAGACAAGATTATATTTACATTGGTGATTATAACGAAATATCAGGAATCCACGATTTCTTCATATATGATTGGTTGCGTCGAACCGCAAATTGATCTGGCAATCTTACCGAGGTGCCTAGCCCCTCTGGAAGAAACGCCACGAAGCCATTATCATATTGATGCTGCTCACAGAGTACACCACGGAGAACAAATTCCACGGGGAAGCGAAAATCTTTTAATTAATCCATGTGATATTTTTGGAGTGGTTAAGACATTGGGAGCAGGGGTAGAAAAAGTTTTCACGAATTGGGGGGTGTGTCTGCACTGACTGAGAGTTTGTAAAGTGTTTATAAAGATATTGCTCTAGGCCGCTCGCGAATTCAATAGATCGGACCGCACTAGACCCCCCCCCCCCCCCAACTTAAAATTGAATTATCTCGAAAACTATTTGGGTACAAACGAAAATAAAACTTGCACAAACAGGTACAAACAAAGTACAAACGATTGAGACTATTTACGTCATTATCCTGTAAGTTTTTCCCAGAATCTCGTTAATCCAATCATGCGCGTCAACGTCCTTGAAAATCTCAAAAACTGTTTGGGTACAAACGAAACAAATTTTTGCACAAACGCACAAACTAAGTGCAATCGATTGAGACTATTTTGAATCCGAAATTCTAAAATAACAGTTTATGTTACCACGTGCGATGTTACCAAAATTCTCGAATATTTCAAAAACTATTTGGGTACAAACGAAACAAATGTTTGCACAAACGTGTCAAACGTTAGAGCCTCGTTAAAGCCTAAAGGCGCTTCCATCTTTTCGTTTGAGCCTCAACTGTTACGGGGTTATTCGTGAAATCTTTGGAGGGGGGGGGTCGACTTGTTTTATATTTTAGCCCTTATTTTGAATTTTGGGGTAACTTTGGTGTCAAACTTAGAGCCTCGTTAGAGCTTAATGACTTTTCATTGAGCCTCAATCATCGCGGAGTTATTCACGAAATCTTCAGGGGGGAGGTCTGTAGACATATTTGACAAAATGAATTAGGTCACGATTTGAAAAAAATTTTATTTAGAAAGATACTAAAGCAGTGAAGTTTTCCAAATTTTTAAATAGTGATAATTTTTCAATAGAATTGCAAATTATTTAAATAATTAAAGTAAAATGTTATACATTTTTTTTGTTTATCTCAAAATATAATTACATGACTTAGGTCCTTTTAAAAGTAAAGGATTCATTTATGCTAAACATAAAATGGTTAAAGATTTAGTTATTTTTTAATAAAAATAAAAAATAAAAATTACGTATTACATAGGCAACCCACGCCACTCACTACCTGCAATCTTGAGGATTTGAATTTTGAACATAGTTGCCAAAAAAATTAAAGCGAAGTTCAAAATTTATCCACCGATGGGCAGAGCCAAATAAAACGTTAGGCAAAAATTTTCTGTGTATTGCTTTAAATCGATATCATTAAATAAAAATTTTTGTCATTTGTTTAAATTGTATTGTAAAAATTCGACAATTGCTTAAATTCAAATATTTCTTTTAACAACTGCTTACATTACAACAAAAAATATCAACAAACGTTTAAATCATTACAATTAAAAGGATTCTAATTTAAGCAATACAATTTAAATTTTGTAATAAAAAGTAAAACGGCACTCTAAAATAAAATAATTCAACAATTGCATTAAATGGACATATATTTTTAAACAACTGCTTAAATTGCTAAAAAAAATTTCAAGTAACGTTCTAAAGATTAGAATAAAAGCAATTGATATTAAAACGATACATTATCTAAATTTTACTTTTTACTTCAAAATTTTATTTTTATATCTTTAAATTTCAATTGCTTTTATTCTAATCTTTAGAACGTTACTTGAAATTTTTTTTAGCAATTTAAGCAGTTGTTTAAAAATATATGTCCATTTAATGCAATTGTTGAATTATTTTATTTTAGAGTGACGTTTTACTTTTTATTACAAAATTTAAATTGTATTGCTTAAATTAGAATCCTTTTAATTGTAATGATTTAAACGTTTGTTGATATTTTTTGTTGTAATGTAAGCAGTTGTTAAAAGAAATATTTGAATTTATGCAATTGTCGAATTTATACAATACAATTTAAACAAATGACAAAAATTTTTATTTAATGATATCGATTTAAAGCAATACGGGTAATTAGTGATGACGAAGTGCTCACAAAGCGCAAATGGCGGGAAATATTGGGTTCTAAACAATGCAAAATTAACATGGGAAAATACAGAGCGCAAAGAATAATTCGAAAACGAGAGATTTCTTAGCTATGAGATTCATATAGCACCAACAATGCACTAATAAGGAATATAACTGGTAAGTTTAAATGCAGTAGATAAACCCAAATTTAAATTATTTCGATTTGAATGTTTGAACTATTTAACCTCATTTTTTGTTACAGATATAATTATCGTTAAATCAAGCAAATAACTAGTTAATATGCTACTTAGACATGTTACAATTATTGAGAATTAATTCATAGTATTTTCTGTATGTTTTATATGTACATTTACACAGTTTAATAGTTAACATAATGCTTTCGTAGATATTCAAGATTGCGACAACTGCCAAAAGGAACATTGCAAGTTTTTTTAATTTATGAACGACTTCGTGGCAAAAAAGTAGATGGAAAGAACTTCTCATATAAGAATTTACTGCAAAATTTCCACTTATAAAGTGAAATTTGTCAGAAAACGGTTTAAAATTCACAAGGGTGAAAAACCTTATGTAAGTTTAAATTTGAAAATATAAAATCAATAAGAATCCTTTATAAATAATGTAGATACTTCTTTTACAGGTAATTGGTTCACATCTAAATTTGCGAAACCCGTTAATAAAGGAGTTAGAAGAAGTAAAAGCGATTCATTGGAGTCATCCGAAAATTCATCAGAAGGAAATGAAATTTATTTTGTAACTAAATATTGTAAATATATTAACTTTAGCTAATTCTTTAAACAAATAGAAGTATGTATATTATTTTTAGAATACATTTTCTGAGGAAATTGATTACATTTTACTTTTTTAATAATAATAAATATTTAATAGGCCTTAATAATAAGGTTTTTCACCCTTGTGAATTTTAAACCGTTTTCTGACAAATTTCACTTTATAAGTGGAAATTTTGCAGTAAATTCTTATATGAGAAGTTCTTTCCATCTACTTTTTTGCCACGAAATCGTTCATAAATTAAAAAAACTTGCAATGTTCCTTTTGGCAGTTGTCGCAATCTTGAATATCTACGAAAGCATTATGTTAACTATTAAACTGTGTAAATGTACATATAAAACATACAGAAAATACTATGAATTAATTCTCAATAATTGTAACATGTCTAAGTAGCATATTAACTAGTTATTTGCTTGATTTAACGATAATTATATCTGTAACAAAAAATGAGGTTAAATAGTTCAAACATTCAAATCGAAATAATTTAAATTTGGGTTTATCTACTGCATTTAAACTTACCAGTTATATTCCTTATTAGTGCATTGTTGGTGCTATATGAATCTCATAGCTAAGAAATCTCTCGTTTTCGAATTATTCTTTGCGCTCTGTATTTTCCCATGTTAATTTTGCATTGTTTAGAACCCAATATTTCCCGCCATTTGCGCTTTGTGAGCGCTTCGTCATCACTAATTACCCGTATACACAGAAAATTTTTGCCTAACGTTTTATTTGGCTCTGCCCATCGGTGGATAAATTTTGAACTTCGCTTTAATTTTTTTGGCAACTATGTTCAAAATTCAAATCCTCAAGATTGCAGGTAGTGAGTGGCGTGGGTTGCCTATGTAATACGTAATTTTTATTTATTTATGTTCAGATTAGACAAGTTCAGATTATAACAGCAACTATATATTATAAATCAATAATTATTAAGATATTCTAAAGATTTTAAAAATAACTAAATCTTTAACCATTTTATGTTTAGCATAAATGAATCCTTTACTTTTAAAAGGACCTAAGTCATGTAATTATATTTTGAGATAAACAAAAAAAATGTATAACATTTTACTTTAATTATTTAAATAATTTGCAATTCTATTGAAAAATTATCACTATTTAAAAATTTGGAAAACTTCACTGCTTTAGTATCTTTCTAAATAAAATTTTTTTCAAATCGTGACCTAATTCATTTTGTCAAATATGTCTACAGACCTCCCCCCTGAAGATTTCGTGAATAACTCCGCGATGATTGAGGCTCAATGAAAAGTCATTAAGCTCTAACGAGGCTCTAAGTTTGACACCAAAGTTACCCCAAAATTCAAAATAAGGGCTAAAATATAAAACAAGTCGACCCCCCCCCCTCCAAAGATTTCACGAATAACCCCGTAACAGTTGAGGCTCAAACGAAAAGATGGAAGCGCCTTTAGGCTTTAACGAGGCTCTAACGTTTGACACGTTTGTGCAAACATTTGTTTCGTTTGTACCCAAATAGTTTTTGAAATATTCGAGAATTTTGGTAACATCGCACGTGGTAACATAAACTGTTATTTTAGAATTTCGGATTCAAAATAGTCTCAATCGATTGCACTTAGTTTGTGCGTTTGTGCAAAAATTTGTTTCGTTTGTACCCAAACAGTTTTTGAGATTTTCAAGGACGTTGACGCGCATGATTGGATTAACGAGATTCTGGGAAAAACTTACAGGATAATGACGTAAATAGTCTCAATCGTTTGTACTTTGTTTGTACCTGTTTGTGCAAGTTTTATTTTCGTTTGTACCCAAATAGTTTTCGAGATAATTCAATTTTAAGTTGGGGGGGGGGGTCTAGTGCGGTCCGATCTATTGAATTCGCGAGCGGCCTAGAGCAATATCTTTATAAACACTTTACAAACTCTCAGTCAGTGCAGACACACCCCCCAATTCGTGAAAACTTTTTCTACCCCTGCTCCCAATGTCTTAACCACTCCAAAAATATCACATGGATTAATTAAAAGATTTTCGCTTCCCCGTGGAATTTGTTCTCCGTGGTGTACTCTGTGAGCAGCATCAATATGATAATGGCTTCGTGGCGTTTCTTCCAGAGGGGCTAGGCACCTCGGTAAGATTGCCAGATCAATTTGCGGTTCGACGCAACCAATCATATATGAAGAAATCGTGGATTCCTGATATTTCGTTATAATCACCAATGTAAATATAATCTTGTCTATGCTTTTATGTTTTTAATTTTATTTTTATAATTAAAATAAATTAATTTAAATTTTTTAATTTTGTTGTAAATTTCGGTATCAAAATCTTACACGTCGGTCAGCCCGTAGCCAGGATTTCATTTCGGGGGGGGGGGGGGCACTTGTAAAAAACCTTTTGTAAAATGTAAAATTTTCGGTTGTTTCCCTTCCATTTTCTTTGTCTTTTCAACATTCTTTTTTATGATTATCTCGAATACTATTTAGGTAAAAACGAAAATAATTTTTACACATATAATTTTTGTATTAATTTTATTAATAAATATTGTTAAAATCGAGTAATTTTTTTATTATTATCCATTTTTCTAATAAACAAATCTTGATAATTTTCTTATGAAAGCAATTAGCAAAATCCCCAGTCTGTTAAAAATAATATGTTCAAAAATAATTCGAATGTCAAAAAAGCATGTCTCCAGCCCCCCCCCCAATTTAAAATTGAATTATCTCGAAAACTATTTGGGTACAAACGAAAATAAAACTTGCACAAGCAGGCACAAACGAAGTACAATCGATTGAGACTATTTTGAATCCGAAATTCGAAATTCAAAACAGCATTTCTCCAGCCCCCCCCAAACTTAAAATTGAATTATCTCGAAATCTATTTGGGTACAAACGAAAGTAAAACTTGCACAAACAGGTACAAACGAAGCACAAACGATTGAGACTATTTTGGTCTTCATGCTGTAAGTTTTTCCCAGAATCTCGTTAATCCATTCATACAGGTGCGTTTGAGACTATTTTGAATCCGAAATTATAAATAACTCTATATGTTACCATGTGCGATGTTACCGAAAATCTCGAATATTTCAAAAACTATTTGGGTACAAACAAAAAAAATGTTTGCACAAACAGGCACTAACGAAGTGCTATCGATTGAGACTATTTTGAATCCGAAATAAATAAAGCCCACTGCATATAATAAACATAGATTTTTGACAAAAAATAGTTTATGTTAGGAGGGCTTATTACCTTATTTCAAGAAGCTTCGTATTCGTATATTATGCAACTTTTGTTTTCATTCGTACCCAAATCTACAAAGTTTCCCTATATGCTGTAAAGCACATTACTTTATTTCTCCATGTAAAATTCCTATTTTTACGTTTATTAATTAATTTTTTTGGGAATTGGACCATTCAATAATATCTTAATAAAAACAGGTAATAATAATAATAAAAAAGAAATTTTGATTCTCTTGTCTAATTTAAACATAAATAAGTAAAAATTACGCATTACATAGGCAACCCACGCCACTCACTACCTGCCTTATGGATTTGAATTTTGAACATAGTTGCCAAAAAAATTAAAGCGAAGTTCAAAATTTCTCCACCGATGGGCAGAGCCAAATAAAACGTTAGGCAAAAATTTTCTGTGTATTGCTTTAAATCGATATCATTAAATAAAAATTTTTGTCATTTGTTTAAATTGTATTGTAAAAATTCGACAATTGCTTAAATTCAAATATTTCTTTTAACAATTGATTAAATTAGAATAAACAATTTGAACAAACGTTTAAATGATTAGAATTAGAGCGTTTGTCATTTAAAGGATAGAAAATAAAATTTATAATTTTAAAAATGAAAAATTTTAAAAACAAAATAATTCAACAATTGTATTAAATGAACATATATTTTTAAACAACTGCTTAAATTGCGAAAAAAAATTTGAAGTAACGTCGATTTGATTTGAATTAGAACCTTAGAAATAAAACTTTGGGCAATTTAAATTTTGTAATAAAAAGTAAAACGGCGTGCCATATGAATGCGTTACAACCATACAACTATGCTTTTTAAACGAGATAACGGCACATTTATCAAAGTTAAGCCACAGATTGTTGTCGGCACACCAATGATTAATGTTGTCCAGATCCTATTGCATCAACAAGCAGTCTTCCATTGACCTGATGATTTTGAAGTCGTCAGCAAGCAACAAAAACCACCTGTGGATTAATAAAGTCAAATGTCGTTAATGAACATTAAAAATAAAATAGGTCCATAATGGGAACCTTTCTGTTTTTGAAATTCTGTTTATTTATTTAATTTACGAGTTATTTATAAAGGGTGGCCCTTTGAAAACGAAACAGACGGGATTGTGGTCAGCAAAATTTTTTTTTCAAGAAATGCAAGAACACGTCAATTTTATCATCAAGGGGGACAACTTTTGCGACCAATGTCATTCCCGTATTATTTCATCCCTTCGCGCTGTGATGACAACCCCTGAAATGTTAATAGGGATGATATGGCAAGTGACACCTCATTTGAAAGGTCTTGCTTCCCTGAATTCAGCGCAATAATTTTTTTGAAGTTTTATTAATTTATTATTCAACAACAAAATTGAAGCTGCAAAAATGCGAAATAAATCCGATATTTCAAGACATTTAAGAATAAAAATGTGAAAATCGCTTGGACAGGTTGATTTTAATTTCAACGGGGCTACTTTTACTGCTATTCATAAACATTGACAGTTCAACCCTTAAGGTAAAGGGCAAATCACCCTTACAGTCTTGAATGCAATGAGGAATTGAAACAATTCTTCCATTGAAGAAGCTGGCGGTGCACAATTTGAACATCTAATTTGATTAAACAGGGCCGGTATTCTGAACTCGCTCCACTCCAAGCGAGCGAGTGAGTGGTTTAATTGCGAGTAGAGTGGTAATTTTGTATTCTCATTGATTCTCATGTGCCGCTCCAGCCATATGACAGCAATATCGCTCCGCTCCTCTAAAAGCAAGAACCTCAGAATACCGGCCCAGATCTTTTTATCAGACCCATCTTTTCATTCAAAATTCCAAGGGTGGTTTGCTCTTTACCTTAAGGGTTCAACTATCAATGTTTATGAATAACAGTAAAAGTAGCCCCCTTGAAATTAAAATCAACCTTTCCAAACGTTTTTCAAATTTTTATTCTTAAATGTGAAAATAATTCTTTTCGAATTATTCCTTGCGCTCTGTAGTTTCCCATGTTAATTTTGCATTATTTGGAAAAAACATTTGGCGCCATTGAAGCGGCTTAGCTGCTGATCAGGGCACTAATTAAAATTTAATAAAACTATGTAACGAACAATGTGTGTTTGTACGAAAAGTATACCCCGCATGTTGAAAAATTTAATAAAACTATGTAACGAAAAAATGTGTGTTTGTACGAAAAGTATATCCCGCATGTTGAAAAATTTAATAAAACTATGTAACGAACAATGTGTGTTTGTACGAAAAGTATACCCCGCATGTTGAAAAATTTAATAAAACTATGTAACGAAAATTGTGTGTATGTTCGTATGTATGAAATAAAATCGGCAGCAGCTTTATCTTCCTTTGCGAATTGGTAGGAATCCATTCTTGGGGTTCACCTTAAAATTCTTGTCAAATATATTTATGCATTTATGTAAATCTCGATAAACCTATATAGATATAGACAATAATTAATTATCCGTTGAACCGTAATTTACAATAGATTATCTTATAATGTTTTTGCCTGTTTTGGTGTTTCATCATTACAAATATCTTCTTTTAAGCTTTCTAGGCATATTGTCACTTCTGCATGTTCTTCTTTAATTCTTTTTGCCTCTTTTGCGGCCAATTCCTCTTCCGCCTTACGCTTATTACTTGCACGTCTACGTTTAAATGCCTCCGCATGTCTCAATTCACACTGCCGCTCCGGATCTTCGCGATAGATCTTCAATGCATTTTTAAGAGATGCAAGTTTCAACGCTCTTAAATAGCAATTTCGTTGCCAATTGTCGGTTCTTGTCATCGCGACAATCAATTCCACCTCAGCTTTAACTTCCTTTGCGAATTGGTAGGAATCCATTCTGTTTCTATAGTTTACTTCACCTTAAAATTCTTGTCAAATATATTTATCTCTCGACCTTTATATGCATATTTCATCACATTATCCGTTGAAACGTTAAGACGTTGAGGCGTTAATCCGGTTAAAAAATTTACCCCCACCACTAAAAAATGTAAAAAATAATTACCCATAACCACATCGAAAAGGTGACATCCGTAAGATGCGCGAGGAAAACCTCATTATCTGCTCAGCCACCGTGCCTATAGGACATGATATTGTAGCAACCCATAATTTAAATTCAAATTATTTGTCGCCAGCACCTCTTAGGTAGGCAATCTGTAACACCGCACAACCACGAGGAATATAACCGCCAGTTCCAGTCCAGTGCTCCACAAGTTCTCAACCACAACTCAACAAGTTCTCAACCAGTACTCAATCAGCATACATCAAGTTCGCACCACGGTCATACCGGTCATAGTGAATCAATCGCACACTACATATGTATCTCGCTCATATGTATCAGGTTTTTATCGTAATTGTTGTATTGTTATTTGTTAATTACTGCTAGAACCCGTTATCGTTATTGTTATAAATCGTTATTGTTATTGTTCGTTACTGTTATTTTGGACGGTGGTAACCTCCACCGATGGTCATATTTAAATCCTCTTTTTTGCTAAGCTACAGAAGGTGCACTTGTAAGTTCCACTGCTGGCAGAAAAGGTAACCGAACAAGACATGTAAGTTCCACTGATGTTAACTTAAAGGATTACTGGCTAAGACTCGCAAAGCCGCTTATAGTACTTGTCATAATATTGCAATGATAACTTCGTACATTAATATTATACCAATCAGAATATTGTATAGGTATATTCAATATTGCAATCACGTCGCGTCGGTTACATTATCTGATTCGCCCAAAACTTTAATTGTCTATGTCACTCGTACGGATAAGAACACTAGTGCGATTTTTTAACATTGAGCTGATAATTAACCTGTCAATTAAAATTCAATAGTTGGAAGTAGTTGAGTTTGATGGCGTCGTTTCGACGCGAGAACGATTTGACGCCACACGTTTCGACGCAGGCACTTCTTTAGCCGTGCCAATTAAAAAAATATCATTTCCTAACATTAACCTAAGTTCGACCGGTGAATCTCTCTTTTAACGGCCCCCTTATTAAAATAAATCGTTTTGTTTGTACTAATTTCAATTTCTCCAAAAACGTACTATCCACTTAATAAAAACCAAAACTGACAGACAACGCACAGCCTAAACCAGTGGGTCTAGTATTGTATAAAATTTGTGAAATATAATTTGTATTTTGAAATAAAATAAATATAATACATTATGAAATAGTAAACTTAGCATAATAAATAACAAGGCCGTAGATAAGGGGTTGATGGGGGGGTTATAGAAAATTGTGTACAGGATTTGGTGCCAAATGGTAATTAGCCAATAGAAAACGCATCTTGGATACTAACATCTGTTTTCTATTGGTTGGTTACCATTTGGCACCAAACCCTTTACACAATTTTCTATAACCCCTCCCCCCTGTACCCCCTGTAAACCCTGTACAAAGAGTTTTATCACCCCCCCCCTATCTACGTAGATTAACTGATAATTGATGATAAACAATAAACTGTACCCATCAATAATTGAATATATTGGCTAATTAAGTAAAACTTAAATTACAAATTTAAAAAAAACTCCAGCACAAAAAAAAACTCTAAAAAATAAAATAATGAAATCGATCTAACCGTCCGTCGCATCGTCGCACAGTAGGCGGAATCCCTAAAAAACGAGAAATTTGCTTTTTTCTCTTTTGCTTTTATTCACAATTTCTTATATACTGTTTGTTTGCGGTTGGTAAATTTTTAATTGATTAAAAAAAATGAAGTCGAAAAAAAGCTTAAAAAGGCATGTCCTAACAGGTTTTTTGCGTGCAAAGAACATATTTATACTAAACATGCTTAAACGAAATGAATAGCACTCATTTTAAGAGTCGCATTATGGATTTAATACGTAAAATGATGATTTTAAAATTTATCTTCATATGAACTTTTCTCGAGTTGTAGGAATATCATACTCGTGAAATTTTGTATATGTACTTCTTAACTACATATCTACATCATATTAAAATTTCTCTCACAAATGCCTGCCACCTTCCGAGATATTAACATTTAAAAAATTGCTCTTCCTAATCTTTTAATCTTGGTTTAATTCTAGTTTTTAACATAAAAAGCCATGCTCTAACAGTTTTTTTTGCGTGCAAAGAACATATAGCTATACTAAACACTCAAATGAAATAAACAGCACTAATTTTAAGAGGCCCATGATGGATTTAATACGTAAAATGATGATTTTATAATTTATCTTCATATATGAACTTTTCTCGAGTTGTAGGAATATCATACTCGTGAAATTTTGTATGTGTACTTCTTAACTACATATCTACATCATATTAAAATTTCTCTCACAAATGCCTGCCACCTTCCGAGATATTAACATTTTAGAAATGGTCACTCATAATAAGATACTGTATACAGGGTGTACAAAAAATTTAAGTATCTTATTATGAGGGACCATTTCTAAAATGTTAATATCTCGGAAGTTTGTAGGCATTTGTGAGAGAAATTTTAATATGATGTAGATATGTAGTTAAGAAGTACACATACAAAATTTCACGAGTATGATATTCCTACAACTCGAGAAAAGTTCATATATGAAGATAAATTATAAAATCATCATTTTACGTATTAAATCCATCATGGGCCTCTTAAAATTAGTGCTGTTTATTTCATTTGAGTGTTTAGTATAGCTATATGTTCTTTGCACGCAAAAAAAACTGTTAGAGCATGGCTTTTTATGTTAAAAACTAGAGTTAAACCAAGATTAAAAGATTAGGAAGAGCAATTTTTTTAATGTTAATATCTCGGAAGGTGGCAGACTTTTGTGAGAGAAATTTTAATATGATGTAGATATGTAGTTAAGAAGTACATATACAAAATTTCACGAGTATGATATTCCTACAACTCGAGAAAAGTTCATATGAAGATAAAATTTAAAATCATCATTTTACGTATTAAATCCATAATGCGACTTTTAAAATGAGTGCTATTCATTTCGTTTAAGCATGTTTAGTATAAATATGTTCTTTGCACGCAAAAAACCTGTTAGGACATGCCTTTTTAAGCTTTTTTTCGACTTCATTTTTTTTAATCCATTAAAAATTTACCAACCGCAAACAAACAGTATATAAGAAATTGTGAATAAAAGCAAAAGAGAAAAAAGCAAATTTCTCCTTTTTTAGGGATTCAGCCTACTGTGCGTCGTGTCGGGGGCCGTTAAGCAAATATTAACAATATCAAATCATTCTGTGTCATTCTGTAACCCCCCGACGCGACGCACAGTATGCTGATTCCCTAAAAAACGAGAAATTTGCTTTTTTCTCTTTTGCTTTTTTTCACAATTTCTTATATACTGTTTGTTTGCGGTTGGTAAATTTTTAATGGATTAAAAAAAATGAAGTCGAAAAAAAGCTTAAAAAGGCATGTCCTAACAGGTTTTTTGCGTGCAAAGAACATATTTATACTAAACATGCTTAAACGAAATGAATAGCACTCATTTTAAGAGTCGCATTATGGATTTAATACGTAAAATGATGATTTTAAAAGTTATCTTCATATGAACTTTTCTCGAGTTGTAGGAATATCATACTCGTGAAATTTTGTATGTGTACTTCTTAACTACATAACTACATCATATTAAAATTTCTCTCACAAATGCCTGCTACCTTCCGAGATATTAACATTTAAAAAATTGCTCTTCCTAATCTCTTAATCTTGGTTTAACTCTAGTTTTTAACATAAAAAGCCATGTTCTAACAGGTTTTTTGCGTGCAAAGAACATATAGCTATACTAAATACTCAAATGAAATAAACAGCACTAATTTTAAGAGGACCATGATGGATTTAATACGTAAAATGATGATTTTAAAATTTATCTTAATATAATATGAACTTTTCTCGAGTTGTAGGAATATCATACTCGTGAAATTTTGTATGTGTACTTCTTAACTATATATCTACATCATATTAAAATTTCTCTCACAAATGCCTACAAACTTCCGAGATATTAACATTTTAGAAATGGTCCCTCATAATAAGATACTTAAATTTTTTGTACACCCTGTATACAGTATCTTATTATGAGGGACCATTTCTAAAATGTTAATATCTCGGAAGGTGGCAGGCATTTGTGAGAGAAATTTTAATATGATGTAGATATGTAGTTAAGAAGTACACATACAAAATTTCACGAGTATGATATTCCTACAACTCGAGAAAAGTTCATATGAAGATAAATTTTAAAATCATCATTTTACGTATTTAATCCATAATGCGACTCTTAAAATGAGTGCTATTCATTTCGTTTAAGCATGTTTAGTATAAATATGTTCTTTGCACGCAAAAAACCTGTTAGGACATGCCTTTTTAAGCTTTTTTTCGACTTCATTTTTTTTAATCCATTAAAAATTTACCAACCGCAAACAAACAGTATATAAGAAATTGTGAAAAAAAGCAAAAGAGAAAAAAGCAAATTTCTCGTTTTATAGGGATTCAGCCTACTGTGCGACGGTTAGATCGATTTTATTATTTTACTTTTTAGAGTTTTTTTTAAATTTGTAATTTAAGTTTTTATAATGTAATATTGGTAACGTACGAATTTTATTGCTTTCGGTCTGCAAGACATGTAAATATTTTTGCACTCTTTTAAATAAAGCTGAACGACATCCTAAATTACATTCACTAATATTATTTCTTAATCAGAATTTCGTGACGTAGAGGCAAATTTATTTGGAGCGAACTACACCTACGACCTATTATTAACTAACCGTCCTAACCTAAGGTAGATACGATCCTGGAATAGGCAGCCATCGAAAATCTTAGAGAAATAACTTGTCAAGAGCCGAGTTAAAATTGTGTCATAATTCATGAATCACAAGAATTTTGCATATCTTGAATGAAAATCAACTGCCAGAAACACAATAAAAGCTTAAAGAATTAGAAATACTTAAAAGCTTAATAATATTCTTGACCGCCTCGACCTAATTCGCCATCAGTGGAACTTACATGTGGAATAAAAGTGACCTAAAACCGACTGGTGGAACTTACAGGTCGGATTAATGAAGATTTGACCCAGCAGTGGAAGTTACAATCGCCCGTTATTTTGTTAAATACATCGTTAACAAAAGATAAGTGGAGATTTGTTCGTTGTCAACACACCGACCACATAACTTAATACCCACAATATAATTAATTGCAGATAGCGGATTAATGGATAATGATCGTATCAACGTTTCAACGGATAATGTGATGAAATATGCCTATAAAGGTCGAGATAAATATATAGTATTATAGACTTGAAAACAATTTTAAAGTGAACCTCAATAACAGAGGAGATTACAAAAATGTCTAACATCCTACCTTTGCAATCGATAGCAATTCAAGAACTAACTTCTAATGACTATCTTTCAACTGATCACATCTCAAAGTTTAACGAAATCCTGGTGGTTAATACAGAGTTCAGACCACAAGAAGCTTTATTGATGTGGCATATGTACAATGATATAGTTTCAGTGAGTACACGGCATAATCAAATTCTGCCTGCGAGAGCAACTGACAATATCACTCACTGGATATGCACATATTATTACGATGGTTCTGTAATACATATCTATGACAGCGCCAATAATTATAAGGTTAATAATCTTACTTCTGATCAGCTACGGTTTCTTGATCGGTTATTTCCAAATAAACTTCCCATTATATACGAAGATGCTCAACAACAAACCAATGGCGTTGATTGCGGTGTGTTTGCGATAGCTTTCGCTGTTGCTATAGCTAACGGCATGAATCCATCGCAACAGATATTCAATATTCCTGTGATGCGGAACCATTTAAAAGATATTTTTAATCAGAATTTACTTTTAAGTTTTCCTGTTAATATTACAAATTGCGAGGTTCCTTCAATTATGGCAAGAGATAGAACAAACCCAAACAAAAGAAAACGATCAAACAGTATGTCTTTAGGCATAGAAAGTGGCACAAAGAGAAAAAGGCAAGAGAAGAATGCGGAGGTTAACGCAACAGAAACTAAACAACAAAGAAATGCAAAGTTAGAATGTGAACGAGAAAGAATGAAAACAATGAGAGCATTGGAAACAGAAGAAAAAAGAAATGCGAGGTTAGAAAATGTAAGAGAAAGAATTAAGAAGATGAGAGCATTGGAAAAGAGCAGTGTTTTCTAAAATATATCGAGCTTGTGAACGAAAACACCGATCGTGATCAGGAGGAGAACATCGGTTCTGCAACTAACAACGGCGATGATGCTTCTGCGGTTGGCAATATAAGACTGTGGATAGAGTTCCCCAACACAGTGATCGGTCGAAAGAGACGCGTAAAAGCCAGACCTCATGTGATGTGCAAGTCAACTGTAATTAGTCGAGACTGGACGCATATTAATACTTGCATGGCCAACATATCTCTTGATGTTGGAATCAAATGCAAACGAAGGCAGTTTCCGCTAGTCCCCGCTTGCGCGTTGACCATACACAAATCGCAAGGCGGCACGGGACGTTCGACGAAGTTGTCTTTCAGTATGATCGTTCGCAACAGACTCAATTGGTATATGTGGCGATGAGTCGAGTAACATCTCTGCAAGGACTCTATATAACCAACTCGACAGACGATTTCAAGTTCTATCATGGCTATGGTAGCGCAACACCTACTATCAAAGACATACGTGACGAATACGCAAGAATGGCCAATCATAGTTTGCAAACTCTTACTGAACGGGTTGAACGGTTCATAGGAACTAAAACAACGTCCCATGGCGATAATGATGGTAAGGTTGATATAATCGCGTGCAGTCTCAACACCCAGTGTTTGGTGGTACACTCTCGGGACATAACTTCTGACACCGTGATTAGTGGATGCGATTATTTAATCTGCAGCGAAACGTGGATGGACGAGTCTCTGCCACCGGTGAACATTGAAGGTTTTGAATGCAAGGTTCACAATAACAACAAGCGCCTATCGGTGGCAGACAAATCCATAATCGTGCAGCCTACAAAACGCAAAGCCGGCGGAGTCTGTATCTACAGAAATATCCGCAGTTTGACAGATTGTAACGTCATAACCAGAGGCGACGACAGAATGCGCAACGACTGGGAAGATGCGGGAGACATGTGCATGGTAAGCGTGCAGTTCAAGAACCAGTTCAAGTTCTTACTTGGTTCTATATATATATTCATCCGGGTGTGTCGCAGTCGTCTCTACAGATCTTTATGTCGATGCTCAAACAGTACTCGGAATCAGTAAAGAAGCATATTAGAACCATGTGCCCCGACACCGAAACACCAATGGTGCTATGCGGTGACTTTAACGTGGATGTGGTGCAGAACAAGAACTTCTTAGAGTTCATGAAACGAGAGTTCAATATGGACTGCGTACAGAACTCTCCAAGCACTCTTGGCACTACTTGCCTTGATCTGACATTTACCCGGAATATTGATGTATCCTGTATGCCATATGTCACCTATTTTAATTACCTTACCACAGGACTATTATGAATAAAATTGTCTTCGATGCTTAACGACGACGACAACGACATTTTTATCCGTTGCTTCCATTAGGAAGACCAGAAATACGCTACGGTGTTCATTTAGAAAACTTTTACTTTTATAATAAATTTTATTAAGTTAATATTTACCAGTTTAATAATAAATTACCGCCACTCCAATATTTTGTGACATTCCTATTACAGAGTTTGTGTGAATAGGTCATCTTGGGAACTTCCAAACTTTTGCTAATGGATCAAATCATATCAACGGATAATATGATAAATTATGCTATAGTATAAGACCTTGACCTATTGACCTGGAAAGGTCAATAGGCGTAACCCACATTAAATTTTTTTTTAAATATTGGTTGATATCTATTAAACCAAGGGTAGTATTATTTCACAATAATTTTCAATTGATAAAACAAAACTTATTACACACAAAATTGCAGTTTTCAACCATAACAATGCATACATGAATAATTAATTTAGTTTCTCCTGGCAAAAAAAAAAGAAAAACTTTTAGTGAGGGTTACGCCCATTGACGTTTACAGTGTCGGTATGTCTACATAAATGTATAATATTATAATATATGAATCGCTGATTGCAGAAAGGAAAGTACTACAAAATCAACATTTCGAAATACTCGATTTAACGCGTCTGCTGTGTGTAAAATTGATATCCAAATTGTATTTTTTTTTCACAATCCTTTAGAAATATATTTTCCTTATATGAAACAACAAAAAAGATACAATTTTTAGATCAATATCAGACGCTTTAAATCGAGTATTTCGAAATGTTGATTTTGTAGTACTTTCCTTTCTGCAATCAGCGATTAATATAGCTAGATACATATTTAATTAAATTTTTGAATGTTATGTTATCCGATCGGTATAGACGGGGGCGAAAACGGGTATCCCGGGACGACGTATTCACGCAAACCATACGGCCATGTTCCTGAACATAGCCTCGATCCGAAGGATCCCGATTTTTTTGAATGTTATGTTATCCGATCGGTAGACGGGGGCGAAAACGGGTATCTCGGGACGACGTATTCACGCAAACCATACAGCCATGTTCCTGAACATAGCCTCGATCCGAAGGATCCCGATTTTTTTTGCTTTGTTTACACAATGAATTTGTTTACATAAATCCATTTAAAACGTATGGCTTGCAGCGCCACCAACGGTAATGTAAAACGCGAATATTTTGTTTTTGATCCTGAATCCTTACGCATGCGCATTTGTTTCTTTTTTGTACTTAAGAAAATCAAATGTAATTTTGACAGCTGTCAAATTTCGTCAAAGTAGTACGTTTATTATTTAAATTATTTCCTTATATAATAATAGACCGTAAACGGTAATACTACTAATTGTTTAGTAGTTTCAGTGTGAAATTTGTGATTACAAATGTAAATAAAAGGACAATTATTAAAAAAATCACTTTACAACTCATACAGGCGAAAAGCCGTCTTTAAATTACCATGTAACAATCCGCACTTTTTAATTAATAATTGGTAATTGAACAACTACGGAAATCAGTTAAAATGTTGAAACATTTCAAACACTCTGTAGATAACTCAAATAGCGACGACGAAGTTAAATTAAAATCATTTATATTTTGGACAAGTTAAATAACTATCGTATCTGCTTCTAAATTAATCACATAAACATTTATCAAATCATAGAATAATTTGTTAAGTAAGGTATTAATTCGGAAAATCAACTTTAAATAATTATTAAACTATTCACAATTCAAATTGATTAAAAATCATATAGATTTTTAATTACAAATTTCAAGATTAATTTTAACTAAACGAATACTTAAGTCGATGTTAATTATTTAAACGTGGAAGAATAGTTTTTAGAAACCAAAAACATGTAAGAAAGTCGACCATAAATTTGTCTAGGTCCATTTAGAACGACAAACTTAGACGCCAAGTTGCTTACACCTGTAACGAATTTTATTCGGTTGCATTGACTCCTTCTCAAATAATTTCTCAAACTTAAAACCCCAAAAACGATGTAATTATTATGTAAGTCTTATTATTTGTTAGAATTTAGTAATAGTTATTTATGTTATTTAGGGCGTAAAGAAGCTTTTATGGCGTAAGACGTAATTTTTAGCCCGAGGCGGTAGCCTTTTTTTGCCATAAAAGCAAGTTACGCCCGTGGTACATACACAACTTTATGCATGGATGAAGATTTTTTAATTTAAAAATATTTCTAAAATAAATTGAATTTTTGACACAAATCTAGTGTTGCTTTGATTAAATTTGAGTTTTGAAACGTAACTATGGTAGCAAGGAAATAGCGGTACTGTCATTAAAAGGTGAAAAATGAACGAAGTTGATGAGGCTGCAGAATTTTTAATTTATTTGGTTAATTATTATTATTATTGTTCACATAAATTACCCACATTAATTTTCAATAAAAAGTACTACAATTTTCGGTTTTAATAAAAACTTTTCATTTTGCAAGTATTTACACTGTTTCTATTAGGTACCTATGATATCGTAGTTTGACGTTTCATTATAGCCCGTGGGTATAAAGAGGCCCATGGGCTTTAAAGAGACGTTTATGACAAATAAATTCGTGTATAAGTGTCAATTTTATGATACATCCGTGCATAAAATTATTTATTACAATTACGAAAAGTTTTGGAACGTTAAATTTAAAATCGTTATAAAATAAAATAACGAATTGTTCGGTTAATTAAATAAATAAAAATGAAAGTAATTGAAATAAATAATATTAATGTAGAATTTATAGATTAAATGTTATTAGAAATTATTAGATAGAATTATCCGATTATAAAAATGTTGTGTTAAAAATAATGATACAAATTATTAATTATTTAAAACAATTGAAATTAAATGTCTTCTTCCTATTGGATAAAAGTATTAACAAAAATTGAATCAAAATTGATTTTTCATTTAAAAGTTCATCATATTAAAAATGTCTGAATTTGTTTCACAAATTCAATTAATTTAAATTATAAAAGGAAAGAAACTGTTTAATTTATTGCTATATTTTCGTATGATCAATAATTATAAAAGGACTTTATAATGATTTAAATCCTTAATCTGAAGGATGAGTTTGTTAAAATTTGCTATTATAAACATGAATCAAAGTAAAATTGAAATTAAAGTAATTATATTAAATTAAAATATCTTTTATTATGACTGAACCTAATGGGCAGAAAAGTGATCAGTGTATGTTTTATTCCTGCGTCTTTTAAGCGGCTGGCGGCATCTCAAAACCACGCCCACGTCTACCAAAAACAATTAAAATTATGTAAATTAATTTAACTAATTAAAACTAATTAGCTAATTGGGTTCTGATTCGACCTTTAACTCAGTTAAAAACGTCTCAGTGGTGGCAGCTATAAACAATCTAATTATTAATAACAAATAAATTGTTAATAACAATCAAAAATTAAAAACTTGGAAAATTTCATTTTTTTCAAATTTTTAGTTAGTCACAAGGACAAACTAAAAATGTAATAATAATAACTAAATAAGAATAAATTATTATTATTACTATAAATAAATAAATAAATAAATAATCAAACCCCCCCCTATCTCAGTGTTACAACCACATTTAAATTATTTTCTTCTACAATAAACTGGCGTTCATAATAATTAATATATAATATAAATCTTTAATTTAATTTTTAAATTAAAACGTTAACAAATCAATTATTTTATAAGTATATAACCTAAAAATGAAATAGTTCAATACTTTTAATTACTAATATTAATATGTATACATGATATTTTATAAATTAAAACTGTTATAATTATTATTTATGAAATTTTAAACTTTCCTAATGTGCACATTTTATTGTCACAAATTATATACTTAAAAACGGCTTTTCGCCTGTATGAGCTTTAAAGTGATTTTTTTTAATAATTGTCCTTTTATTTACATTTGTAATCACAAATTTCACACTGAAACTACTAAACAATTAGTAGTATTTAGGCCAGTCACTAGAGACTTCAAAAATGCAAAGTTCGACAAAAAGTGCCATAGTTTTTAAATTTTGGGGAAACATTGGAAGAGGTAAAAAAATACTAAATCCGAATTTGCACCCCTTTCACCCCCCCGGAACATTGTTAAATTAACAAATAAACGAAAATATCCAATAACTTCTACAAAAAAATTCACATAGTTATGCAAACTTTAGCGAACATTTTAATAATTATTATACATCTTCTATTAAATTTGCACCCTGCTAGGATGAACGGAACATTGCTAATAATTGTTTATTAACTTTATTTTGATATATCTTTTCCAAAAAAAATGCCAGAGTTATGAAAATTATTGTTTATGCAGCAGAGAAGGGTTACAAACCCGCTTGCAATTTTGCATAACTTTTTTTAACCCGGAACATTTTTTTTAGAATTTTTTTATCTGACACGGCGGAAATTTTGACGCTATAAACAATAAGTGAGTCTCCACATAAACGCCATAGTTTTAAAATCTGGTTGCAAATGATTGTTACACAAATATATGTCAAAATCTGAATTTGCACCCTCGTAAATGTACCGGAACCTAATTAAATTACCAATTATTTAATTAAAAGTTAGTTTCGACGTACTGTCGAGCTTCTATGCTTGTTTTCGCTGGATTTTAAGAAGCTAAATTGACAAGACGTTTGTTGTATTACCATTGCATACAACTGCACATCGCCGTTCGAAGAAATTTCATAAGCCGACTCGAAGGTAGGTACCTAACCGCTGGAATAATACAATACGTATTATAATAAAACTATTATATTATAAAATGTAAGTTTTGAAAGGTACCTACATGAAAAATTAGGAAAAGTCAGGACCAACGGCGGATCCAATTTTTCATGCCTTATTTTGCTATAATATAATTGCAATTTTTAAGAAATAGTTTTTATTACATAAAAAAAATTGTTTTACATAAAATATTATCTTATGATAATTTAGCTTTTTTTCGTGTTTTATGTTTCGGTGACTCATCTGATTCTGAATTGTCAGTTGTTTAAGAAGGACCCGGAATGATACTGATTTCTTGATCCATTTCCTCCATTTCGTTTACTTTGACGGCTTCCAGATCAAAAATAAGATTTGGATCGATGGGATTACCAATAACATCCGATTGTGTTAGGAACTTCGCCAATTCACCATCTTCCTCGTCTTCGTTATCTTCGTCCTCCATCTCCGGAACATTATTGCAAGATTGTCCTTGGCAAGAAAAGCAAATTGATGAACACTTCAATCCAGCTTTTCTACACCCACATTGTTTATCGCACCCTTTCTTGCATTTATACGAAATAAATTTCAACACTTCGGGAGGTGCTGGTTCCTTCAACATGTAAATTGGAATTAACCCGTGAAGAGATTGCTTTCAACCCCACTCTTCACAGGACTTGTTGTTTCCCAACCACTTCTGAATTTGATGGTAGCATCGCAAGGAATGCTGTCGCGCGGCAGCTTCACACGGAGGTATATTTGCAAGATTAAATTCGCTTTTGGTCATTGATCTTGAGAAGATATTGTACCGCAACGAATTTAACTTATCTTCACATTTACCTCCGTAGATTACTTTGAAGATATTTCGACCAGCTTCGTCAATCTTGTCAGGATCGGCATTCTCATCATAAAACACTTCAGCCGATTGTTTCAAGTGTTATCATGTGTTTTAAACAATTCGATCAATTTTAGTTTTCCCAGATGGAAAATCGATGATGTTGTATCGCAACCTGAAAAGGCGTGAAACAATAGAATATATTGAGTTAAGGCTCCATGTTTAAAACTATAGAACACTTGGTACTCTATTCACACCGGGCTTGAGGAAGTATACATTCTGCTCTGTTGGCTTTGCGAGCCCAGTTAGAATGACGAGTAAATCAATATCATTTCCGACAAATAGATGGCGTTACTAATTTTCTATCCCATTTATAGATGGGATAGGAATAGGCCCCCCTCTTTGAAAAAGTTACTGGATCCGTCCCTGGTCCTGAGTGTGATTGCCTTTACTGCTTTATTCAATAAATGTACACTATTTATATTATTTTTAAAATTTTATATAAAATTATAATTATTGATATAATTACAAAAAAATACTTCTTAAAAATTGCAATTCTAAACAAAGCTTTATTTGTTTTACATATTTATTCGTATCTCCTAAAGTTATCGATTTCCCCATAAAAAGAATCGAATTTGAGCCACCCTGTACCTTTCAAAACTTACATTTCATAATATAATAGTTTTATTATAATAGGTACTACTTATTGTATTATTCCGGGCATATGTAATTTCCCCTAATGCAGCAGGTAGAATTTAAAAAAAGTGGTGAACTCCCCTAATTTTGAAGATTTCACCAATAATCCTAGTTGTAAACTCCCCGAATGTAATACATTTTAAGTAGGATAATTAAGAAGGACTTAACTAAATTATACATAATAACTAACAGAAAATTTTGAATTTATTTAAACTTTAAAGTTTAAAATATACACAAAATTCTTAATGAAAACCAATCACCTATAAAACTGTGATGCCGACATGCCCTTCAAGTGAAATTGGTGTCAAACGTTTGAGTATCAATGAGCTTCCAAATTTTTTGTTTGAGCCTCAACCGTCGCGGAGTTATTCGCGAAATATTTGGGGGGTGGGGCTGGAGACATGTTTTCCTATTTTCATTATTATTACGAATTTTTCTGCGAAATCGATGTCTATCGATAGAGCTTCGTTTGAGATTGAATGAGCTTCCATTCCCATAATTGTGTTTTCTTTTTCTGCAAAGTTAATAGTATTTCAAATTTCGAGTACTCCGAGCAAGTTCTTTTTAAACTTTTTGGTTGAAATAGGTGTCAAACGTTTCAGTATAGTTTTTTGCATATTTGATAATAATAATTAATGATGTTTCTCGTCAAATAATTGAGTTTCTATCTCTCAATGGTTATTGTTCACTGTCGGAAGTTTGATCACAGCATCTCCACTTTTTAATGCACGATTAAAATAAAATTTATAATCCTCATAAATTAACAATTTGTTACCACATTGACCAGTAGTCCAATAATTATTTCAGACCAATATATTTGAAAGTACGCAAAAAATAAAGCGGCGTTCACAATGAAGAGTGGGGTCTTGCATTGTAGAGAGCTGGCAAGCGCCAATTAGATTAGAGTATTTTCGTCTATCCTTTTCTGTGATTAAAAAATTGTTCATTCTGATTGGCTTTTGCTAACTTTCTGCCGAAGCAAGGCAAGACCCCACTTTATTGTGAACGCCGCTTAAGAATAACTTGAAATAATAACTTCCCTGAAGTAATAATTATAAAAACAATTTTTATATAGCAAACATAACAAGCCACAAATGTATAAAAACTAGAGCAAATTTCAATAAATAACCTAAGCTCTGATGTGCCAAACTTATCTGTGTATGGATTTCATATTGACAAGAAGTTTTTGTTAAAACAATAATTTGTTTATTAAAAAATAATTTTAATAATAACATAGAAAGCTTCTTGAAACAACTACAGACCAATATGTTTGAAAATAAAAAATTTTTTATATGGCACACATTTTGTGACCCTCCCCCCTAGACGTAGATGTTTTTTTTATGGACGACCCCAAAGCTCTGATGTTCTAAACCTGTCTGTACAGATTGCATATTGGCCACAAATTTATAAAAAAAAGAGCGAATTTCAAAAAATAACCTAAGCTCTGGTGTGCTATGATTTTCTAGCTATGGATTTCACATTGACAAGAAGTTAACGTGATAAATGCAAAATAATGTTGTGTAGCATTATTTTGCATTTATAGCCAATAATGAACTCAAAAACTAAAACTTACATAATGTAACAATTTATTGTAGAAAAACGAACCACTTTATTATATATACACCAATTATTAACATTTTAATTAATTGACTTATTTTTTCTATTCCATTTATTTGCTTAGTAATCAAATAAATGATTGATTACTTATATTCATCAAAGTTGGTAGCAATATAATTATCCCTAAAGCCTATCTATAAGCTTTATAATCTTATTGCCTAGTAATACTCGTGTCTAGAGACAGTATATTTTGTTTTTGATCCTGAATCCTTATGCATGCGCATTTGTTTCTTTTTTGTACCTAAGAAAATCAAATGTAATTTTGACAGCTGTCAAATTTCGTCAAAGTAGTACGTTTATTATTTAAATTATTTCCTTATATAATAATAGACCGTAAACGGTAATATAGGCCAGTCATTATAGTAAAAAAAGGTATGAAGGTCTACTATGATTATTAATATTATATTATACTCTGGTAAATAGCAATTTTATTTATTAAAGGGGCAGCGCCTAAAAAAAAACTCAAAAGATGGCGCTGCTGATTCTCAATTAATTATTTTTACTCGGAACCTCCAGGCTTTAATATTTAAAATATAGCAAATTTGTTGAGATAATACTATTCTATAAACAATATTCTTGGTATTGAGCTTTTTTGGGTTCATAATTTTAATTTATAAAAAAAATTTCGAAATTACAGTTTGATAATTTTTTTCAATGTGGGTCAATTTAAAACATTCAATACCAAACCGACATGAAAAGAAACAAATATACTTAGTACCAAGTAGAAATTGTCAATAATAATTTTTAGAAGTTAAGACCGGGCTGCAAATTTTGATGCAAAAACATGTTTCGACAGATGGCATGCCCTAAAATATTAATCTTTTATAGTTATCTTTTCACCGAAACAAAATTCTAATAATTTATAAAAGTCATATGAATAAACGATAACTAAGCTAGGCAATAAGGAAGTTTGAGCTTCCAATGTTGAATATTTACAAGTATATTCCAAAAAGATATGGGGCCATCCATAAATTACGTCACACAAATTTTACGATTTTTTAAACCCCCCTCCCCCCTTGTCACATTTTTGAACACCCCCCCCCTTGGTGTGACGTCACATATAAATCGAGTTTAGTAATATTTTCAAGTTTTTTGTTCACATATAAATTTCGCGTTTTAATATTTTAAATTTTAACGTGTGATGTCACAAAATTTTTGACCCCCCATGTCACATTTCGTTGACCCCCCCCCCCCCTAAACGTGTGACGTAATTTATGGATGGCCCCTATGCAATTTCGAAATTTTTTTTATAAATTAAAATTATGAACCCAAAAAAACTTAATACCAAGAATATTGTTTATAGAATAGTATTATCTCAACAAATTTTCTATATTTTAATATTAAAGCCTGGAGGTTCCGAGTAAAAATAATTAATTGAGAATCAGCAGCGCCATCTTTTGAGTTTTTTTTTAGGCGCTGCCCCTTTAATGCACAAGCTTTTGTTTACTAAAAATTAATAAATAAAAAATCCAGTTTACTTTGAAATTGTCTTCTTTAATGAAGAAATTAAAAATTCTTACAATTTAAATTTATACATAAAATAAAATATGATTATCCAAATGACAAGGATGTGCTTGACAAATTGCCTTGTAAATTTTATAAGTCGCGAAAATCTTGTTTAATTTTACATTACTTTATAATAAATAAAATAATGAATGATAGCCAATGTGGTATTTTTGGGTTGCAAGGACGTTTGAAAGTGCTGGAAGAGATTCTTTGACTTCTAATTCTAATAAGTACTTCTTTTTCTTTTTTCAGGTAGTGGACTATTAATAATTACTTGGTTATATTACTCAATGTTTCGCTAATATATTAAAAGCTTCGTCAAAGCTTAATCTAATAAGTATATTTCTAATTCTGCTTTATGTTTCCTTATATCCATATCTATTTTTTGTTTATTTATGTTGTTTGGAAGCAATTGGACGTTCAATGGAGTGGTTGGTTCACTGCTAACCAGTCAATTATACGCTAAAAGTTTATGTATTTTTATTAAATTTTTATTTTATTTTATTAAAAATTTTTATTGTTATATTACCATCGATTCATCCAAGACTGATGACAAATGACCAACTTCGCCCTGCTGTCGCGATGATTCCACCTTTGTTGAATTAGCACAGCACATCTAAATATGTAATATTGTTAGTTGTAGTAATAAATAATACATCTATGTATATTATACATAACTTAAAAAATAGACAAACTTACCCAGTGGAGTAGTGGAATCACATATGTTGGTCAATTCAATTTCTTCTTGCTCGGTGAGCTGAATGACCCTCTCTCAGAATATTATTATAATATACTATTATTATAGATAAATTATTAAAGTAATAAATGATTGTTTTATTTTATAAATAGGTAATTTGAATCAATTTACTTTTTCATTTGGCATATCCTCCTTTGCCTTTTTTCAGTCCTTCATAAGCTAATCTCATCAAGACAGTTTATTCACTTGCAAAACTTCAAATTGATATTCGATTGGTTTAAACGAACAGTTGTAAATGTTGAATACCTGTTGAAATAGGAATGTATTAACATGTCTTTATCGAATTCAGATCCGGAGACGAGACTGACTAAGCTACTCAAACAGGCGAATTTGGCTTGATCTATGTAATCGTTTACATGCTTTGGTGCAAGTTTTGGGTCGTTATCTTACTGAACTATACCATCCAGGTGACATTTTACGCCTAGCATAAAGAAACTCAACATGTCTGAATCTCTGAATACACGAATCAATATTACAATTGCAACTACAGCCTTCAAACGCCCTTGCACTTTTGCACCAATTACTGAACCCATTTTGAATTTCAATACAAAAAATAGTAGAAATATATTTAATTTGAAGGCAAGAAACTAACAACACAAAATGTAATAATTACTTCAGTGTAACAGTGATATTTGCATATACGATTTGTAAATTTGTACAGTTACAAAAGTCGACAAGTCCTGTAAACTTACAACTTGATAATAGATCAAAGTAGCGAGGTCAACTTACCCAATATATAGATAGCCCAAAGATAGTCCATAATTGTTTTTACACCAATTAGTAATCAAATTAAATTAATAATCACGTCTGCATTAAAGCATTGCAATAACATAAGAATAGCTTCATTTTGTTGTATTTTTTCTCGCAATCACTTGAAAATTGAAACAGAAATATTTAAATCTTATTTAAATCCACAATCTAGTAAATGTGTTGTGTTTAAATCCAGAATTTCAAGTTCCTAACGTTCCTAACCTATTAAATTTGCAATCATTACCCAGTGGCGGGTGCAACGAGATTTTTAAACCTTATAAACCATAGACAGCTCATATTCTCTGAGGGCGGATAGGTAGAAAATTGATTATAATATTCAAACTTGTGAAAATTAATAAATTAAAATATTTTAAAATATATTATTGAGTTAACAATAATAAAATAATAATTAAGATGTATAGTTATAAGATCGCCGGCGCCTTTAATTTCTGAATAATATACAATTTCGTATTTCGTTGTTTTTAAGGGCTTGATCGTGGTTGCTAACTAAATCGTTTTCTTCTATAATTTCACTTTTTACTTTTATTATTTTTTAGTATTTGCTCCGCAAAATGGTTACTTTGGAAACGGTTTCGAGTCCGCAAACTTCTATTTTAGCGGCCTAGTACTTTAAATTTTAAAGTACTGTAACTTTTTTTTTATTTATTAATTGGTTTTATGTATAATTAATTATACGCAAGTATACAAATTAATCAATAAATTAGAAAAAATAACACTATTTCGAAATGTGAAAATGAAAATGACCGTTTTTGGCATATTTGAAGCTTTTGTCTGAAAAAGAAACACTTTCCAAAGCGGATATTGAAGCTTCAGCTCCTTGAGTTCGAGTACGAATGACTTCTTCAGTAACAGACATGTTAGTGGTAGACTCAGAAACTCAGATGATGATTCGCCTTGTTTCTGGCCCAAAATTAATTTTGACACCTATCGTTCAAATATTAAACATTAGAAATATAAATAAAAATGTAATTATTAAAATACCTTTCGTTTTGTCTCTAACGATTCTTCAATATAGCTTTCTGCCCATCTTCATTTACAGCGGTAATGCCGTTTTATTTATTCCAGCTTTGAAATATTTCGTATTCCTTCTCGTATTGACTACGAGATTTTTTTGGTAGCAAATCTAGGACAATATTCTTTGTCCTTTCGGTAATTGATGTTGGTATATTTTACATCGATATCACTCATTTTATAAATAAATCGGTTGCTATGAAAATTTTCAAACAGCCTTCTAATACACTTCCGTATTAATGTCAATTTAAAATGAATATTTTATTAATTCAAAAAAATTCTTTTTACGGAACTAATACTAAAAAACTTTGTATGCAACACTTACGCAAATGGTTTTAGCAGACTCATCTTCATATTACGGACTCGGCTAACGCCTCGTCCGGAAACATTACGATTCGTCCGCTAAAACCATGTTTTGCGTACTTATTACATAAAATACTAATAATGTGGTAGAAGTCGGAAAAATAAAAACTTGGAAATTTTTTGTATTTTTGCAAAAATGTAGTCCTAGTCGTTTCCACGGTGGCTGTGAGTTTTAAACTCGTTTTTTAGTATTTGCTCCGCAAAATGGTTACTTTGGAAACGGTTTCGAGTCCGCAAACTTCTATTTTAGCGGCCTAGTACTTTAAATTTTAAAGTACTGTAACTTTTTTTTCATTTATTAATTGGTTTTATGTATAATTAATTATACGCAAGTATACAAATTAAGCAATAAATTAGAAAAAATACCACTATTTCGAAATGTGAAAATGAAAATGACAGTTTTTGGCATATTTGAAGTTTTGTCTGAAAAAGAAACACTTCTCCATCCGCATCCAAAGCGGATGTTGAAGCTTCAGCTCCTTGAGTTCGAGTACGAATGACTTCTTCAGTAACAGACATGTTAGTGGTAGACTCAGATGATGATTCGCCTTGTTTCTGGCCCAAAATTAATTTTGACACCTATCGTTCAAATATTAAACATTAGAAATGTAAATAAAAATGTAATTATTAAAATACCTTTCGCTTTGTCTCTAACGATTCTTCAATATAGCTTTCTGCCCATCTTCATTTACAGCGGTAATGCCGTTTTCTTTATTCCAGCTTTGAAATATTTTGTATTCCTTCTCGTATTGACTACGCGATTTTTTTGGTTGCAAATCTAGGACAATATTCTTTGCCCTTTCGGTAATTGATGTTGGTATATTTACATCGATATCACTCATTTTTCACAATAGAATTACTTCAAAATTATAATTGTAAATAATATAAGGCAAATTTTAGACACAAAACTAACACACTAATATTTTTGAGTATTAACAAACGATGCATCGTTAATAAATAAATCGGTTGCTATGAAAATTTTCAAACAGCCTTCTAATACACTACCGTATTAATGTCAATTTAAAATGAATATTTTATTTCAAAAAAATTCTTTTTACGGAACTAATACTAAAAAACGTTGTATGCAACACTTACGCAAATGGTTTTAGCAGACTCATCTTCATATTACGGACTCGGCTAACGCCTCGTCCGGAAACATTACGATTCGTCCGCTAAAACCATGTTTTGCGTACTTATTACATAAAATACTATTAATGAATGATTTTCTAACTGCAAGTTCTTTCCTAAGTTCTATAATTTTATTCAAATATGCAGGGCAATTAGGGTATATAATTGGGACGTATGTGGACTGCACCGATGGAAAGAAATTAATCCTTTTTTTGGGGGTTTCGACCGAGGGTCATATGTAGATTGCACCGATGGTCAGATGTGGATTGCACCGATCCCCACATGTGGATTGCACCGATATAAATACTTAATCCCTGTAAGTCAAAGACTTACCAGTAATCTTGTAAGGCTTACCCGTAATGTTTTTTACTGAAAATGAAACAAGGACGTATACAAGGAGTCGTCCCAAACACTATTGAAAAACTTAAAATAACACACAATAACATAACAGATGCCCAAAATATTTAATTTTATTTTAATTTATTATTTATTGAAAAAAATTCGAATTTTTATAAATTGGATCCTGGTAATTGAGTCCATTAGTGGTGACGTCACAACGCCTAGAAATTGGCAAACCGTCTAACGCGAATTGACTAAGTGGTTTGCGTCCATTTGAAAAAGAACATAACACGAACATATGCAAACACGACGATCGCATCAAGGAAAGTGTCAAGAGTTTCAGCATAACCCTATTTAATTCATTTAATTGTTATAAACTTATATTAATTATGTAAATAATTCACTATTCTACTATTGTAGTCTACTATTTTATGGTAGAAAGTTCCTTAAGTATTTAAAGCAAACCATTTTTTAACTTTAATTGATTGCTCTCACTCTGGAGAAAAACCATTATAATGCATGACATTATAATTAATAGTTTAAAGTATATAAAGACCTTTTAAAACCTTTTTAACGTATAGATTTAAATTTCAGGAAACATACTGCGGTTTTCACCGCTATGGTGCCTTTTTCTTCGAATTATATTTTATTTAAAAATGTGTTAAAAATAATTGTCAAACGTAGGTTTCTCGCTACTGTGATTATACAATGCAATCACAATTGAATTTTTCTCATTAACTAAACTTTCACATACCGTAAAATGGGGTGAATCACAACAGGCAGGTGAATCACAACAAAAGTTTGGGAGGGCACAAATAATTTTTCTGTTCATCAAGGATTAATCAAATAATTTTATTCAATGTTGCAGTACAGAAAAATTATTTGTGCCTTCTTTTGTTGTGATTCACCTGCCTTTTGTGATTCACCCCATTTTACGGTATGTGAAAGTTTAGTTATAATGAGAAAAATTTAGTGAAGTGCACAATTGTACAATTGTGATTGAATTGTATAATCACAGTAGCAAGAAACCTTCTACGTTTGACAATTATTTTAACACATTTTTAAATAAAATATAATTCGAAGAAAAAGGCACCATAGCGGTGAAAACCGCAGTATGTTTCCTGAAATTTAAATCTATACGTTAAAAAGGTTTTAAAAGGTCTTTATATACTTTAAACTATTAATTATAATGTCATGCATTATAATGGTTTTTCTCCAGAGTGAGAGCAATCAATTAAAGTTAAAAAATGGTTTGCTTTAAATACTTAAGGAACTTTCTACCATAAAATAGTAGACTACAATAGTAGAATAGTGAATTATTTACATAATTAATATAAGTTTATAACAATTAAATGAATTAAATAGGGTTATGTTGAAACTCTTGACACTTTCCTTGATGCGATCGTCGTGTTTGCATATGTTCGTGTTATGTTCTTTTTCAAATGGACGCAAACCACTTAGTCAATTCGCGTTAGACGGTTTGCCAATTTCTAGGCGTTGTGACGTCACACTAATGGACTCAATTGTTTTGTCAGAATACAAGTCGTCGATCAAATGTTGTAATTTGGCTTGTTTACTAACTGTAATGGCATTTAGCTCTGGATCTAGGGGGGGGAGCTAACCAGGGCACCTGTCCCGGGAGGCAATACAAGGGAGCACCAAATTATATTTCGTGAGATTTTTGATATCTTTAAACTCAAATACTGGAGGAAAGGGGCTCCAATGTCAAGTTCTTGCCCGGGTTCGGAAAAATCACAGATCTCGGGCTGACGGCATTAACTGTGCCAATACTCTGCTTATTCTTAGATATGTTTTAATTTGCATCATTTTTAATATCTCCAAGAAGGTGTAAATCGGCGGGTGGAGTTATAAAAATGTGAACTAAATACGTTATAAAACGACTCACAGGCATTCGTATTCCGGCATATACTTGATGTGCGTACTGCTCAGAGCTTTGATAGAAAAAATGAATCTGCATCAATATAGGTTCGAAATATATAATCGGAATAGGTGTTTAGTCGTGCATCGTCTGGCATTATCGATATTAAATGTTCACTATTAGCGGCATCAACTTCGTTTGGATGTAAATATTGCAAACCAAACGAGAAGAGCAACCATTGACCAATTTCGGAAAGATCGTTTTAATATTCTGCGACCAAATCTACTCTATGAATTTTTCTATACCACGTTTGGCTTAAATGAAATCGGAATTCAATTAGTTCAGTATTTTCCCAAACATGTTAAGAAAATGTCCAGTGCTACCCCCCCTATACAGTGTGAATATTTTGTGTTTCCTGTCATTTATTTCCAGGACGTTACAAAAATTTAAATAATTGCTAGCACTACAAAATCTTTCAACACTTTTTATATAAACACGCTAAAGGAAGTTGATTTATTTATTAGAAAACCATGTTATTTGAAAATTAGAACATGGGAATCTCCCCCCCCCCTTCCAACCGTAATTTTCGAATTACGAGATGTTCAAATAAGTAAATCAATTTCTTTTAGCGTTTTTACATAAAAAAAAGTTGAAAGATCTTGCAATGCTAGCAATTATTTAAATTTTTGTAACGTCCTGGAAATAAATGACATAAAACACAAATATTCACACTGTATAGGGGGGTAGCACTGGACATTGATCTTAATGCTTACATGAATAGCAAGTTCAAAATCAACGGTTGCTGTTATTGGTTTAAAAAGTAAATCATTTTGAGAACATAACTAACGATTAACAGAACTAACTAACGATGTTTGTTTTGCCTAATAAAAAATAGGTACGGTTCTTTGGGTTTTGCTTAATAAAAAAAAAATATTGAAAGGGGGGGTGAAGGGTGTATGTCGTAATATTTGGAGATATGTCTAGGATTTTGTGCAGTTGGGGAGGGTTGAATAATGCTTAAAATTGCTTGACCTAATTTATGAACGACCCCTAATCCAAAGGCGCAGTCTTCTAAAAAAATTTTCGCAAATGTGTAATTCAAGCCAATCAAAATTTATTTAAAAAATTATCTACCATTAGAATGGTAGTAAATCGTAAAATTTTAACTAACTAACATAAGCTCTACCGGTGAATCTCTCTTTCAACGGTCCCCTCATTAAAAAAATGATCGTTTCCTAACAATAACCTAAGCTCGACCAGTGGATCTCTCTTTTAGCGGTCCCCTAAACCTAAATGAAGGATGAAATGAGGGTTTCCCATAAATTAGTGCTATAATTTTTACATTATCTAGCAATGAAAACCAGAAAATGTAAATACAATCTGTATTATTTACATACCTCTGTAGTAAATTAAAACCTCAATCCTTTAATGGTATTAAAAAAGATTACTTACTCACCATCGGTGCAGTCCACATACTTAACTTAACCGAACCCGGTGCAATCCACATGTCAGATTATGTGACCCTTTGACCATCGGTGCAGTCCGCAATTGCCCTATAATTGGTACAGCGGTTTCGGTAAAATACGGCCTAGCTAATAAAACCTTGAATTATTATTAGTAATCGTTAAAAAATATTCATTTGCTATTTCCCAACAAATATTTATACACTATTACACAGAATTGGTAATAATAATTAAGTATTATCAAAGTTAATACTAAATACTGTACTGCCTATTTATCGATACATAGTAGTACATACTACCAATACTACATACCTCTTGATTTGGAATAGAATAAGGATCATTAATCTCTAATGATTAGAATTAGAGATTAATTCCGAGGGGGTCGGAAATTGTAAAAAGGAACTGGCACACAACCCACACCAAGTTGAGTGGTTGTGAAATTTTTGAGTTGTACAAAAGTTGTAAAATAGAATTTTGAAAAAATAAAATTTGTTGGAATAGTATATTATACTCTGTTTACCCAACATTATGCACCTAGGCTCTTCCCAAAAATGTTTCGAAATTAAAGCATAGGAAAAATTCTATTCGATTTTTTGGGAGGAACTTCGGTGCATATGTTGGGTAATCCACGGGTAATTAAAGTATAGTAGAGTGTTATTACTTTTCAGAAAGTTTAATTTCGTATGGTTAATTTGAATAAATAAGTTACTTTGAAAAAGGAAAATTCTAGAACGTCGCGCGATCAGCCGCCCGGTGATCGGAATATAGTATGATGAGCAGCTGGGTACGAGATTGATAGTCCGGACGTGGGGATAATTTGTTTGGAAAAAGTTCATTCGCCAAAAAGTTATCGGTCCTAGTCAATCTACGTTAATATAATTATTTTATTATAACTTAATCTTAATGTTTTATTTTAAATTTTACAGGATGAAGAATGGGATCCATCGGGACTCCCTACGTCAACATTGGAGGACGTAAACATTGTCGGCCGAACAAGGGTTCACGCAATGAATTGTGACAGTGACGTAGCTAATGCACAGAAACGAAAATTGGTCCACTCCATTTACACGAGAGCAGCGGTACGTTTTCCCTCCACCTCTACTGTGCAAGAAATAGGCTGCGTCACTGTCACGATTCATTGAAGGAACCCTACCTCACCTCCAAGCGTAGCGATTTTCATTTAGCGCCCTTCAAATTTATCCTTGCTGCTACGACGGACGTCTCCTGTTCCTGTATGCAACGTGCGGCGTGCGTCTACGTTTATTGGTATATAAAATATTATTTCTGAAATCAGAACTAGAAATTAGTTTAATTATTTATTATTTTGAAAATCTGTAGAAGTATTAAGTTTTTACATATATGGATACCCCGGGTATTGATCAAGTGGGTATTCAACTTTAGCGCCTAATTTTTTCTATTTTTTTTGTATATTTAAATATCAAAACTTATATGAATCGACGTCAATTGACTCAAATAGCGAGAATCTGCCCGGATTTGAAGATCTCTCTTTAAATATAGAGCATACTTAAGTAAGAACATGCAAAAGGGTACCCGGGTATTGACATAAGGGTTAACATACTAGAAGCGTAAGCACTAATGTAACCCATACCCGTTAGGGTATTGTTTTCAAATAATTGAGTGGAATGATGAGTGATCCTGCTTGCACTAACCATTGTTTTGCCTTTGTTCCTGAAGTAGAGTAGGTCTATTGCTGACGGCAACCGACCAGTCACCTGATGATTATTAACCTTCCTATTTGAGAGCAGTGTTATGCTTTGATTACATTTGTGTGCATTTGCTAGATCTAATCAACCACCTTTTTTGTGTCTCATTAAAGATTATTATTCCTTTCTTTTGTTTTCACAGCCGTCCAACACTTCTTTTCCAATTTGCGGTGACTCTAAGCTTTTTCGTTAGTAGCTCTGGTACTGGACGGGGGTGTAATCTCTTAGCTAGTCACCTGCAAACATCAACGGGGCATCGATGCATTGTCAGAGGTTTTTTTTGCAAGCGGGGTTACAATTATCTGACCTAATTACCTAATAATTATAAATCACATGTATATTGGCATAGCGGTGAGGATTGGCGACGACTAAAGTTGTCCTTCCCCTTGTTAGTTATATTTTCGTGTTTTTGATTTTATAACATAATTAGCACTGGTACTAGGTTTTTCTGATAAATTGTAACAAATCAGCCCTCTGAACATCAACCCCTAATGGGAGGGTCGATCCTGAACAGAGACCTAGACCTGCAACAATCCAAAGATTGATCTTAGGTTTTTTTTGTTGACCACGATGGTAAATATAAACTAACTCGCTATTCGCGTGGAGAGCGAGGTCAATGGGCTCTAGAATAAAATTTGTAGCTAAGAATGAAAACAATATGTTGGTGGTAACAGTATTTAATAAAAAACAAGATGATAATAATAATTTGAGACGTGCTCCGTCGTACAAACAATTGCAACGCAAAACTTTCTGGTAAACACCCAGCGTTTCTGACTACAATATTTATCAAACAACACACAAGATAAAGGTACACAATTATGCAGCAAAAATGGTCTGGCAAACACACACGCCAGACTCAACAGAATGGAATTAATAAAATTGCTTACCCTAAGAGCTCTTATGGAAAACCTGCAAGATGGAAATTCATCTGCAGCCAAACGCGTAAATTTGAAGCAAATACTGCCACTTATGTGAATTAATACCAAATGCACTGGAACTTCACGGCACAAAATAAACGCTGCTATCGATCCAAAAATCTTCCACAGTTGGTGTTGATGGTAGAGAGAGTACAGGAAATGCTGATAAAGATGTAAATAAAGATGTTGAAAATTGATGTCAATAAGAACTCGTGCTCTGCTCGGAATATCTCGGTTGGCTGAACGATACAACATGCGTTGAACTGTGTGCGCAATAGCAAAAACAGATGTGCGATAGCATAAACCGGAAATGAAACTGGGGCTTCCGAAAAATATATCCACGGAATCGCCTAATTTTGCTGAGTATAGGCTATAGGGTGCTAAAAATTATCAACGACCAACCCTTATTTCCGCATAAAATGAAGTTTTTAACTTCCACAGCACACAGAACAAACGCACAAGCCCGTAGTTAGGAACACATGCCTCGTATACCAATGCATTCACTCCCACCTCCTGGCTCACCACGTGCATTTCGTCCGCTTGCAATACCCAAGCCAGCAGTAGCGGATCCAGGGGGGGGGGGCACGGGGGCACGTGCCCCCCCCAGACGGTGTATTTTTATGTATATTTTTGTGTGATATGATAACAGTTATTGTTGACTTTTTTGCCCGTCCGCCCCTTTGTGCCCCCCCAGAAAAAAATCCTGGATCCGCCCTTGCAAGCCAGTATCTTTTATTAAATAAAGCATTCAAATAAATGCAAGGGCCGTATTAGAAAATTTGAGAAATTATTTGAGAAGGAAAAAAGTGCAATTTAACAAAATTCGTCACAAAATTAGAAGCTTCTTTAAACGTGTAGATGTAAATATATAATAAATTTTTTCATCGTTTGAACTCCAACTGATAAACTCTTATGTAGTATAGTGTAGCAAAAGATTTTGGTATTTTATGACTTTAACTTGTAGACAAATGGGTCTACATTTGCCAATATTTTGTTAATAAATATTTAAATTATTTTAAATCCCTTTGTAAGTATGTAAGCTTTCTTAATTAGGTTAAAATCATAAAATACCAAACAAATATATTATGCTATAGGCTATAACTACAATCTAATCTTGTGATAATTCATAATGAATTGGAGAGATGAAGCACGTGGCGGCGCATAGCCCAAATGAAATTATCTTGTTATATTCATACGGAAACCCAGTCTCAAAAATCCAAAATTTCTTAACATCGAATAGAGCAAGTTCACAACTGATATGTGGTGACGTCCACAGTGTGGTAAAAAGGTGTTCTTTTGGCAAACGGATTAACAGCCTTCAATTTAACGGCAAAAAATCTGAAAAAATTATGAAATATGTTTAATTATATATCCTTAATGGAATAGAACAAAAAATAATTACATAATACAGCAGAAAATGATAAAGGAATGTTTTTCATTAAAAGGTCCTTATTTTTAAGATAAGGATAAGGAGATGGTCGTTAGCATAGCGATTAAGCGCATATACTGAGATGCTAATACAGAGAACCCGGTTCAACTCCGGGCGAAGTAAGAATCATATTATGGTCATCTCCCCTCGGCAGGCAATGGCAAACCACTGGGGTGTAATCTGCCATGAGAAGCCTTTGTCTTAGGATAAAAGGACCTATTACGAAACATATAAAGTACATAAATCGTCTCCAAGTTAAAAGATTCACCAAACCCTCTTTAGGATAAAAGGACCGAGAAAGAAGATTTTTAAGAGGAGAAAATGTTGAAAACCTGGAAAACTTCAGTATCCCTAAAAATGCTTCTACATTTGCATCAAAATAAAACACTTTATAAAATGGTGTTTGTCCACCTAACCCTCCATGTAGTCGGAACAAACGAAGTCAGTTCAAGTGAGAACTGAAAACAAACAGGGTCAGGTGTGGAACAGCCCTTAAACCAGGGGTGTAAAACTGGCCGCACGATGAACAGTTTAATTTATTGGTGTGGCTCATTTAATCTATCAGCACTGTGATGTTAGATGGGTTGTGGAGGAGGAAACCTAAAAATGGTCATTCGCGTGATCCGCGGAAATTTTGCTTGTCAGGAAATTGCCCGCGACTGGAATGAGATTGACACCCCTGCCTTAAACCATATTAAATAGATGAATTTCTCACGGCAAAGAGTTCCATCACGCTGATAAACAATAACATATACTATCGCACCACTCAAGCTTCCCTCCATGAAACCATAATTACAAGTTGAAAACAAAAATGGACGAACACAGAAATTGATGTGGTAGTAGTAAAAAATTAAAAATTACCAAACTCCCGTTCATGATGGAAAATCAATGTACTGCTTATCCACAAACTTAATTACTAAAGTTTAAATAAGTAATGAGCGTGGTAATGAGTATAATGAATACTTCATATTATAAAACAAAACAGTATTTCTTTCATACGAACAAACGAAAGAATGACCTGGAATGAAATGAAAACGATAATTTTGAAATTAAAGCACTCACACTTTATTTAATATGCTTGTACTTATGTACAGGATGATACGTAGATTTCAATCTAATCATAGTTTTACTTAGCGTAAGATGTTAAAATGAAAATGAAATTTCCAAGCGTTATTAATAAATACTCTTATATATTAAGGGAAAACGCCAAGCAAAACCCATCGCATTTGAAATGCTACAAAATAGTATATTTTTTGAGTAATTTGGTAACATTTTTATAATATTGTTAAGGGATCTTTAATTTACGCCCTTCCTCCCTCTGTTAATGTATCATGGTTGACTGCTCAAAAGAAATTTAGTTACGTACACAATTGTACAACCCCTTTCATACCAATGTTTGTTCTTAATAATAATTTTTTAAATTCAAATTAAATTGATTAACAAAACTTCTTCTCGTTCCTTTTTCACAACTTTGTATTATATTTCAAAATACCACAATATATAAAATTTCAAACAGTTATGTCAATTACTTTTTTCTTGAGAACGATTTAAATAAAGCAACTTGTAATTTGTTCGCAAAAATGGAAAAAAGTGAATTTCGCATATTAAAAAAAATAATTATTTTTACGTGTAAAAACAATAATTACAGAATAATCCAGTCAAATAAGCATTTAACCTTGGAATGAAAGATAATAAGCTGAAATTTTGCACAAGTCTTTATTTTGACATTATAAACGTTGGCTCAAAAATCTCAATAAATCTCGCGCCGGCGTATTGAGATATTAAAGGTCAAAGGTCACGAAAATCAGTTTTTTGCAGATATCTTGTTTCCTTTGCTCTAAATGACATTTTGAGTTATTACAAAAGTTGTAGAGCATAAAATTCTCTACAACTTTGGTCTTAAATAATATTTTATACAATTAACCGTTATTGAGATAGAGCGCAATAAGTGGGAAGCGCTTAGCTGTATATGTGGCAGCGCGCTAGGTCAGCTGCGGAAACCAATACACAGTACGGTTTATGTGGTTAATTATTTTCTAAAAATATTATAATTATGAAAAACCTTAATTATTTACTAATTAATAATATTTATATATTATTATTCAAAAATAAGGCTTTCGTTTAATTATTTCAATAATAATTTTATTTATCATCAGCAATAATAGTAAATCTGTTACAATACAAGTTAAAATGTGAGGAGGATCTTTTTCTTATTATTATATTAATAATCCTCTTGTTCGTCATCGTCTTCTTCTTCTTGTCTCTCAACTTGAATTTCCAATCATTGTCATCATCTTCCTCGTTATCCGTTATATTTGGCTCTAAATATTCAAGTACGTCAGGTACACTCTCTTCATCAAGATCGTTTGGATGCGATGAAGCATTGAAGCATGCTTGTCCATTACAGTGACTACAAACTGAGGAGCATTGCAACCCAACTTTTCTACATCCGTAACCCGAACCACAGCCCTTCTTGCAATTGCAAAATATTGTAGTGAGCAGTTCTTCTGGTGCTGGTATTTATAATGTGGGTGTCGGTTGCAGGGTTTCATTTTCCAATACCCATCCCCATTTCTGAGGTTCTAAATCATTCCCTAACCAAATTTGGATCTGGTAGTAGACACGATTGATATGCTGTCGAGCTACTGCACTTGTAGGTGGAAGAGATGATAACTGCACCGCTTTTTTGAGTCTTGTTGATTTGATAAATTGCGTATATCGAAATTCGTCAATACTGTGTCCTGATTGTGGAGCATTATACATTGCTAAAAAGACGCGTACTCCATTTTCAAACAATGTTTCTGGAGGGCAGCTTTCTTGCTGAAATACTTGAGCAGATTGATCCATATAAGAATGTTTCTCGAACATTTTAATAATTAATTGACAGTTTTCCTTATTAAAAAAGCGAAGATGTTGTGTCACATCCACTGAAGGCGTGCAAAAATAAAATATGTGTTTTAGACCGAGGATGTTTGTCGAAGCTTTTAGGAAGAATACATTTGTGTCTTCACATTCCCCCTGCCAATTTTTTTCAAGAAAATTTCTTGATGGTGTGATTGAGTACGCCCTATTAAAATAACTAGCAGGTCAATATCTTCTCCTAATATGATGACGTCAGTCTTTTGATGTTCAGATTCTGCAATGGCAGTTTCGACGATAAGAACATCAGCATCATCTCTGGCTTGTTTTGTAGCGATTTTAACAGCTTGTAATTTCACAATGAGAACTTCTTTTAGAAAATGTAATAAAGTTTCTGATATTTCTTCATTTAGTATATCGTCCAGCATTTTACTTGGAGGTGAATAAGACTTGGTCTCAACCTCAACTATAGATAATCGAATATCTTCTCTAATAATCGCTGCAGCAGCTTCTACTACCCGTAACCGTTCTTCTTCGGGAGTACTTTTTTAATTCTCGTACCAAGCTTTTGATACTATATTAACCTGTGTATCGCGAATAGATATAATGGTGAATGATCCAACCTTCGTCGTTATTATTATATCAGTTAAATATTTTTCTCTAAATTTAGAAATGATTGTCTTATCATTTGGTACATACGCCGTAGGGATATCTTTAAGCTCTTTTAATGTGAATTGTGAATCTTCGTTATTCTCTATATAACAAAAAATCTCCTTCATTGCTTCTATGACTTGATCATCTTGGCGATGCTTTCTATCTGCAGACGGTACTCGATTTAAAAAATTGGAATAGCAAGTAGTGTGGTATTTTGCTTCTGCAGTTATCAAGTCATGTTCAAAAAGTATGCGATCTTTTACTAGTTTTCCTAACACATCGTCTCGTTCCAATAATAATAGATATAATATAATACTTAAATATAAATATGATAGATAAAGATGTAATTGAAATGCATTTAAACTATTTCATTTTCATGTCTTATTGTTCATAGAAATTAACTAAATATTATTAATAAAAGGATGTTTTATTTATGAATAATATACTATATAAATATTATTTATTAATTAGTAAATAACTAAGGTTTTTCATAATTATAATATTTTTAGTAAATAATTAACCACATAAACCGTACTATGTATTGGTTTCCGCAGCTGACCTAGCGCTCTGTCACATATACAGCTAAGCGCTTCTCACTTATTGCGCTCTATCTCAATAATGGTTAATTGTATAAAATATTATTTCAGACCAAAGTTGTAGAGAATTTTATTCTCTACAACTTTTGTAATAACTCAAAATGTCATTTAGAGCAAAGGAAACAAGATATCTGCAAAAAATTGATTTTCGTGACCTTTGACCTTTAATATCTCAATACGCCGGCGCGAGATTTATTGAGATTTTTGAGCCAACGTTTATAATGTCAAAACAAAGACTTGTGCAAAATTTCAGCTTATTATCTTTCATTCCGAGGTTTGCCCCTTTTTTCTGCTTATTTGACTGGACTAGAAACAAAAACAAAGTTGGATAAATTAATATTACCCATACTCCGCACCGTCGATTAAAATTATACATAAGCGGTTTACGAAATTTCGTTGTGGTCGTATTATCAGCACAAAAGATGCTGAATGTCCAGGTAGACCAATTGAAGCCACTTCTTAAGAAAACATCGATAAAATCTGTGACATGGTTTTGGATGATCGCAGATTGAAAGTACGTGAGGTTGCTAAAGCTATGAACATGTTAACTAGTGCAAAGGCTTCAATTTTGAACGAACATTCGGACATGAGAAAGGTATCAGCAATATGGGTGCCACGTTTGTTAACTGATGATCAAAAAAGCAAACACAACTTCAACGCATGGTTTAGAATTGTTTCAAGGTAATCTAAGCGAATTTTGGCGTCGATTTATTATTGTTTATGAAACATTGATTCATCATTATATGCCAGAAACCAAGGAACAGTGTAAGCAATGTGAAGAAGCCTATGAAAGTGCTCCAAAGATGGCAAAAACAGTACCATCAGCTGGGAAGGTTATTTAATATGGCAACTGTGATTTGGGATGCATGTGGCTGATTACTTGATAAAAGGAAAAACGATAACATGACTCTATTATAACATCATTACTGGATCGCTCAATGATGAAATCAAGCAGAAACGACCACATTTGCAAAAGAAAAGAGTGCTGTTTTCATCAGCTCATTCGTCGAAAATTGCAACAGTAAAACTTATAGAATTACGCTACGAATTACTTTTTCAATCACCATATTCTCCAGATTTGGCACTTTGTTATTATTTCCTGTTTCCAAATCTGAAAACATGGTTTGCTGGAAGGAGATTTCAAACAAATGGTGAAGTAATCGTAGAAACTAATTCATATTTTGAAAGTTTTGATAAATATTACTTAACAGACGGTATTAAAAACTTAAACATTGTTGAAATAAACGTATTCAGTCTAAAGGAGACTATGTTGAAAAATAATAAAACATTCACCAAAAAAAAATTCCTGGTTTCAGTTTTACTTAACTTATTGAACTCCCCTCGTAATTGATGCATAAATTAAAAGTTTTCATAACCATCAACTATAGTTAATTACAAAATTTTTCGATTAATCCTAAGTTTACAAAATTTCGTTAACTTATGTATTTGGGCAATATTTTAACCATAATTTTAACTTTCAATTCAACAGCTGATGAGTAAAAGAGCAGATACATTAATTTTCGTAAGAAATATAATTTAATGTAAGTGAAACTTTTAATAACTACTAATTATTTAAAATAATTTCAATTAGTGCAATAAGTAGGTATTCAATTTAAATTATTAAAAATATGTGACAATAATATTATAGCATTGACGATGCTTATATACAGAGTTTACATTTTTAATAATATGTGAAAAGTAAATTGCGTCGTAATAATAAATTTATTATTGTAAAATTTTGGGCATCACTGTGTAAGATTTATACTTACAATAATTATTATTTTATTAGTCACTATTATAAGACCTTCTTCTGTGTTCAATAATATTATAGGTATCTATTATTTGCTATATTGTAAATACAGTACAGTCTCGGTAATCCGAACACACGCTAATCCGACCATCCAGTAATCCGAGCAAAAGAAGAAAAACTCAGTAGTCCGTACAAATAGTTATAATCCGAACACAACTAATAAAATGTTCGGATTATAGAATAATATTCGGATTACAGATTAAACGTTTGTTTAAGATGGACATGTGAAAATGATGTTCCATCTCATAAAATTTTATTGATCCGACAATTAAGAGAAGATGCAATTAAAATGGAAATGGGTGCGAAGAAACAAAACGTAATTATAAACTATTTTTCTAAAAAATAATTTTAATTTTTCTAAGCACAGTAAAGCACAGTTTATTTTGAAGATTGTTTATTTCTGAAATAAGAATTATTCTAAAAAATACTTTTTTTTACAGTTTTTCTTTAACTTTTTTTTAACATTTTTTTGCTTTATCCAGTAATCCGAACTTCTCTATAATCCGAATGAGGCTAGGTTTCTATTAGTTCGGATTACCGAGACTGTACTGTATAGATATTTTTAAATGGTCATCATCAGTTAAATGTATTGGAATAAGGTATTACGTTATTATAATAGGTATTATATTAAATATTATCGATAGAATTTTTGAAAATTAAAAAATTACCTAATTTAGGAATTTATTTTTTGGACAAACTAATTATTATTATAACGGTTAGGTAAAAGATAATTTCGGTATTTTAAGAAATAATAGTAAAAGGATAATATCGATCAGAATATTTCTTTGTGTGTTAGTAATCTGTAGGTAAATTGTCGAGCTTTTATCTGGCTTGTTTCTAGGTAAATTATAGGGGCAGTTTGATGAAACCGTGACAGCTAAATGAGACAGGGCGCGATCTGATCGTAGACCCGCAAGCCGCACTCGGCAAGCCACATAATTTGGTTCTTGCACAGTGAAATTAGTTTAGAAATAATCGTATAGCAAACCAGGCCTATTAATATAATTGCACCAATTTTATCAAATAAAAGGAAAACAACAATTTTCTCGAAAATAAGGTATGATTGTCACAAAATTAGAATTACCAACATCTATTCTACACTATTGTTATATTTACAATATATAGCGTATTATGCATAGCTAGAATACGTTACATTTCTTCTACAATGTATAATCTTTAAAATATTATTTTCCATCCAGCAGTAGGTTGGGCTACCAATTTTTTAAATGTTGTAAGAAATTATAGCAAACAAAATCACTTCTTTCATAAAATGATTATTCCATTGATGAATGTTAAAACTAAAATAAAAGCGAATTTTAAAAGTGAAGAAAGCAATATCTTTAATAAAAGTCAAGTTAAATGCTTAATGAAATTTCAACAATAATTTCTAATTTAGCTATGAAAATTTTAAAGAACGCATTACACCGCATCACTTCCATTTCAACTGTTTATATCATCCTATAAACGTAATGTTGATTATTACTATACTATTTCCAAAAGATAATGAAGATAGATTCTTAGATATAAATGATTTCCATCGTCGCTTACAATTTTCTATTGAGAAGGAAGAAGGATGAACGAAGCAAAATAAGCTTATTCGATAATCAATTAATTCACAAGAGTACTAACTTACGCTGGGCTTCATAAAAGTCGCTTAAAATTTAATACTATTAGCTTAAAAAAAAACAAAGCATTAATCTGTTTAAAATATAAATGGACCCAAAAATCAATTTGGCCTGAAAGATATTCAAATTTCAGTTCTTACCATTATCATAAAAGTTAAATGATATATGCACAGCTGTAGATAGATTTTTAAATTATTTAATAATCGTGGATAGATCTTTAAAGTTAATCTACGGTGTATAATGAATACAAAAAGAAAAATTTCAAAATTATAACAAATTATAACAGAAACTTGAATACAGAATGGTTACCTTGAATGACTGACTAAGAAAATTATAAAAGATCGTGTTAATAAACTTGACAATGGATACACGTCTAACAAAAATAATAATTTATGCTAAGGATTAAGCGAAAAAAATTTAAAAGACTTGAACATGATTAATATGAACTTCAAATCTGCTATAACATTGGAAAACTCTATACTAAATTGAAATCTTCGAGATTCCATAACTCCAGAAATAAATTGGATTGCAATTTCCAAGTGAAACAACTCATAACAGTTTTTTCTTTGACAATCTCAAGGCATTTTACTAATAACACAAGTTTACACGGTTTTGGACCTGAGCAACCAAAAGCTGATTATAAGGTAAACTTGGGGGCTGAATCCAAATCAGCAGCCCGTTTTTTGAAATTGGTTCTAGTTTTCGAAATATTCAATAAATTCAATATTTTACTATTTTTGACCATTAACGACCATTTATTGAATTAAAAAGTATAATTCAGAAATAAACAGAGGTTGAACTGAGTCTTTTATACTGCTTGGGATCTGTTTCACGCATTAGGGTCCAACAGTAGTCGCTCATCATGCCTTCGTACCAAAATCCTTGGTATCGGCTTTCGATTTTCGCTATATCTTGATGTAGCCGCTCTCCTTGCTCGTGTCGCCCAAGTATTGTGGGAAAAAATCAAGATGTGAATGCAGAAAATGTATCTTGAGAGACATTCAAGCTCCAATCTTGTAGTAATTTTGCATCTATTAATTAATTAATAAAAATTATAAATTAATCAATTAAGGCGGGGGCAAAACTAAGAAGTCCAACTTTGTGAATTTTTTCTGAGAAAATAAACATATTTAGATCAATTTGGGTTTCGACACATTATTGTACAAGTCTTGAACAACATTTAACAATTTTTTCAAGTCAAAATATTACAAAATGGCCGCGTAGCAGCTGAACTCCAAAAGGCACCTCTTAAAATGCGGTGGAAGATATCCCAATGGTGTCGTTAGACCTACAACATCGAAAATAAAAAAATTTAGTTTAATATATGTTTTTCCAGTCCGCCTTGATCCAGATTTTTAAATTTTTGTCTCAAAAATTTTTTATGACCGTTTAAGTGACGAGGTTGTGGTGGAAAAATTATTTTTTGACTTTGAACCTGTATAACTTAAATAAAAATTAAAATATAAAAAATCTGGATCGAGGCGGACTGGATAAACATATATTAAACAAAATTTTTTTATTTCCAATGTTGTAAGTCTAACGCCAACATTGTGATATCTTCCACCTCATTTTAAGAATTGCTTTTTGGAGTTCAGCTGCCCCCCGCGGCCATTTTGAAATATTTTGACTTGAAAAAATTGTTAAATGTTTTTCAAGACTTGTACAATAATGTGTCAAAACCCAAATTGATCTAAATACATTCATTTTCTCAGAACAAATTCACAAAGTTGGACTTCTTACTTTTTCCGGCAAGGTGTACCCCCGCCTTAATTAATGGAGAACTCGAAAACTAGAACCAATCTTGACACGCGGTTTAAAGATCTGAGTTCAGGGCATCAAATAACGTTAAAAATCGTTCTCATCTGCTCTGGTCCAAAAGTTGAGCCGAATTTGTAAACTTGTGTAATTTGATGATAATTTTTCATCTGTGATTCGACATAATATTTTTCTTCAATTAGATATGTTTTGGTTATTTGAAGTAGAGAACTATTTTAGTACTTTTATTAATTAAATATTTTTATTTGACAAAATTTAATTAACTCGCTGCCAAAAATTTTCTGTGAGGCCATCTCGCCATCACACCGCCGCAAAATTTTTCTGTTAAAAATTTAATAAATAAGTATTTTAAAAATTTGTTTGGTTTACTTTTTTATATGGAGTTAGAGATATATTACATTAATAAATAGTAGTAAGTTCAATAATTTATTGCATATTATACCATATGCTCTTCTTCTTCTTCTTCCATGTAGGCCTTAAGGCCTGATTTCCCAACATCTGCGTCGTTTCCTTATTGGCAGTTTTAGAAACTGTGAGCATATAAATATTTTAATTATAGTTACTAAATTGTAACTTATATGTCCCCGCACTCACTTTACATAATTTAGGTGGTGATAGAGGACACTTTTCTAAGAACAATTTTTAACAAAATTTTTTTTCTAAATTCAAACCCTCAAGAGTTAGGACTCTTTAAAACATTTTTTTTAATTTCCACCTTCACGTGGCCATAGTCCCGAAAATATTGATTTTTCAGTAAAAATCGTTTAGTGCTTTATTAAAGAGCGTGAAATAATCTACAAACTAGATTTACACCTTTTATTGTCTAAAATCAACGGCTTTCGAGTTATGAATTAAAGTAAGTTAAAAAATGTCGAAAAATTTGAGCTCTCTTTTTTTTTGTTTTTTTTCAAAACCCTGTATCTTTTAAACGAAACATTTTACAAAAAATCTGACGGCCCATTTCGGATAGGAAATTTAACGGACTACAACTTTTCTCTAGTAAAAGTTTTTGAGAAACCAATCCATTTCACAGAAAATCAGAAAATAACAAACAAGGCAGCTACAAAACATAAAATTAAATTCACAAAATTTTTATTTTTTTTGAAAAATTATTTTATTAATTAATTTTAAATTATTATATTAATAAAGTAATTGTTGAAAATGACTCGACCGGTCAATCCCTCGACCTTGTTGACCACCCCTGCTATAATGGCTCTTAACAAAAAAGGAAATTTTATAAATAATACTATAAAGCATATTTTAAAACGAGCACGACTGTGTATTGAAAATGAGGGTGGTCATTTTCAACATTTACTTAAATAATCTAATAGTTTAAAATTAATTAATAAAATAATTTTTCAAAAAAAATAAAAATTTTGTTAATATAATTTTTTGTGTTGTGGCTGCCTTGTTTATTATTTTCTGATTTTCTGTGAAATGGATTGGTTTCTCAAAAATTTTTACTAGACAAAAGTTGTAGTCCGTTAAATTTCCTATCCCGAATGGGGCATCAGATTTTTTGTAAAATGTTTCGTTTAAAAGATACAGGGTTTTGAAAAAAAAGAAAAGCTCAAATTTTTCGACATTTTTTAGCTTACTTTAATTCATAACTCGAAAGCCGTTGATTTTAGACAATAAAAGGTGTAAATCTAGTTTGTAGATTATTTCACGCTCTTTAATAAAGCACTAAACCATTTTTTACTGAAAAATCAATATTTTCGGGGCTATGGCCACGTCAAGGTGGAAATTAAAAAAAATGCTTTAAAGAGGCCTAACTCTCGAGGGTTTGAATTTAGAAAAAAAATTTTGTTAAATATTGTTCTTAGAAAAGTGTCCTCTATCACCACCTAAGTTATGTAAAGTGAGTGCGGGGACACCCTGTATATATCATGACAAACAAATTTATATTTGCTTATATATTATTATCATTTGTAAGCCCAAATAAGGGCGAAACAGACGTTTGTCATGATATATATGTCAGCGTCAAGTAGTGAAACGCGGCAAGTAGTGAAACGAAAGTAAGATTTCAGTAATTTTAAGACTTTTCATGTACTTATTAATGACTTTTAACAATTATTCTTGTTTACTGTAATTATTATGTTGTAATAAAATACTTTTTCAAATTAAAATTTATTTTATTTCATTATATAAGAATATTTTCATATTTCACAAGTTACATAAGAAAATGCGTAAAAATAATAAACATTTAAAACTAAAAAGTACTCCATTACAACATAATAATTATAGTAAACAAGAATAATTGTTAAAAGTCATTAATAAGTACATGAAAAGTCTTAAAATTACTGAAATCTTACTTTCGTTTCACTACTTGCCGCGTTTCACTACTTGACGCTGACATATACATCCAATTTTAATTTTTATTTATCCTTAACTTGAATATAAAATAATAAAGTTACAATTTAGTAACTATAATTAAATATTCTTACGAGTTAATAATACACAAAATATAAATATTTTACATCCATCAAGTAACTTGCTAGACTTGCCTTCAGATGTTCCTGTATTCTGGTTATTTTGCTAATGGTGACAATTCACTAACCCAGGGAACCACCGGTTTTACGTACCTTCTGAAGTACGGAGACTAGTCATAAGAAAGTTTGACTCTCCCCAGGTTTGAACCCGGTACCCAGCATTCGCATCCAACTGCGTTAGCTGCAAGGTAATGACCGTCTCCATATACCTGGTTATGCAATTTTGTTATTTTTCACTAATTATTATACAAATCATGAGAAGTTTACGCGAAAATTGCGAATTCAGTAGATCCAAACAAACTAGTATACGTTGTAAATAAATTTCAAATAAGAATCTATAAAAACTTTTTGAAAATTATATTACTTACCTAATTATTGGATTTCAATGAACCAATCAACAATTTTCAAATGCCTAAATAGTATTTAAGATGACATGTTACCTAGTTTGTATCCCTAATATATTATATTTAAAACGTCTGTTTTCTTGGTCTATTTTTCCTATATTATTTGCCTAATTTTCCTTTTTAAGGTCACAATTTTACATACAACAGAGGTTCAGAAGTAAAAGAATTTATTTACCGAAACTTTTTTAACTTTTTAATGGTAATTTTTATATTTTTTGACAATTTTTTTTAATGATTTTAACATTTAATTATACTTACTATACTACTGTTTTATTAATTGATTATTATTATTATTATAAGTATAAAAAAAATAAAAGTTTTGTTTTAACAAGTTCATGGTTTTAACATAAGAAAAAAATTAATAAAATTAAATTACATAAAAAAAAATACATTCCAAAAGTAAGTTAAAATATTATTTAATATCTACTTTTCTTTCCAAAATGAGTGCTATTCTGGAAAAGAGAGATTTGGTATGCTTCTGACACTAGATTGGACTAATTTTGTACCAAATTTCAGTAATGAAAACCCGGATTTCATCCAAATTTCTAGCTTTCTCTAGTATACGACGTTTTTGTAAATATTTCGTGGAACTCGACCTTTCTTTCTATCTGCATAATATTGACGTCGTATTGTTTGAGTAGATACCTTAATTAGGGACTCTAATTCAAGTTTAGCACGAATTTTTGGTGCAGATAAATTTGAATCAGTATTGGAAATTGCCTGCATTTTATTATATTGCCTTTTCTTGGTAATTTTTGGCCGGCGCTGGCGCTTTATCGGTGCTACTCTACCTTCCCTTAGAAAAACATGAATTAGTACTTTAAAAATTGAAGTGGTAGATTTACCTAATAATTCAGCAATTTCTTGCATATTTTTATTTGAACATAGGTACAACTTGATGATCAATTGCCGTTCTTCTGTAGTCAAATGTTTAAATTTCCCCATTTTACGAAAATTCCTGTTAAAATAATTCAATTTGATGGAAAAATAGCAAAGTTGTAAGTTTGTCCAAAAAATTTTACTTACCCTTCAATAATATAGTGTACTATTCTGAATAAAAATTGATTGGCTTAATAATACTTAAGGTATGATTTAATAAAGATGATGATGTAATTTTATAATGCGCTCTGCCCAAGTAACTGATACAAAGGGTATGACCGTGTAAGCATGCAAAAACTGCCCCCAGCGATTTTTAAAAATCAAAATGGCCGATCGATTTATAATCGGAAAAAAACATTTTCCTGAAAATTTCAGCTTTCCAACCCCTAGATTTACGAAATAGTAGGGAAAAACGTGTTTTTTGGTTTTTATTTTATTGTGCCTATTCTACTGAGTATTTTTTAATGAAATTTTTTTTGGTAAGAAATATTGATAAGAGACTTTAAAAAGTAATTTTTTTGAAAAGTTGCAATCATCCCCCTTTTCAAAAAAAATTCCAAAAGTTTTGGCCGCTTTATTTAAACATGTTCCTTAAAAGTGTCAATCACGAATTTTTTTTAAAAAACTTCCCTATGACCTTTCTGTACATGGTAAAATTTTCAACTTGATCCATTTGGTGCAACACAGTGAAAAAAAATAAAATAGATACGAATTTGATTACAAGGGTATTTTATACATAGTAGTATAGTACGTATAATATGCATTATATTATTATACATTACTTAATATATAGTATTTTAGAGTATATCTCAGAATTTTATTACATATTTTAGAATGAATCATGTTAAAGAAAAATGATTTAGGTGCAATATTATCTACGGAAGGCAATGATTACTATTTATTATCAACCAAATACGCATGAAATATCCGGAATTGCTGGATATTGTTGTGATTGTAATAATAGTAAGCGCACTGTCATGTTCTGCTCTCACATTGCAGCTATTATATAATTATCTTTCTCATGCTCGATATTTGGCTAAAATAATAAAACCAGCTGAGATATTGAGTTATTTGCTTACAGAAATAGAAGTGAACGCAGTAGTGAATGATGACAGTGACGAAGATTATCGATGTTATTTGAAACAATTTTATTAGAAAAATTCTTATATTGTAATTAGTTACTTTTATTATAATTATTATATTATCTTGTAATATTTAATTTTTCATTACTTCTGTTGAAAACGAATCAATATATTTTTTGTGAAATAATTTCATTCTTCATCTTCTTTATCAGCCTTTTTCCGCCCACTGCTGGACATAAGCCTCTCCATATTATGGAGGATCTGGCCATGACTCGCCACGCTGGCCAGACGGGTTGGTGAGTAGTCCGCAGATCGATTTTGGACTATAGTTGTTTTACATCCGGTAGCAGCTTGCTAGGCTAGCATTCAGATGTGCCTGTAGCCCTGGTTTTTGTTAACGGTGGCAATTCGTCAACTCAGGGGGACCGCCGGCTTAACGTGCCCTCCGAAGTACGGAGACTGGGTCATAAGAAAGTTTGACTCTCCCCGGGTTTGAACCCGGTACCTCGCGTTCGCATCCAACTGCGTTAGCTGCAAAGCAATGACCGAATTATTTCATTGCATATAAATAATTATTAAGAATCATCATCAGCCTCAGCGATTGTCATAAATCATAATAGTTTTTTTAAAGCCCATTGCCTTCCGTAGATAATATTGCACCTAACGCATTTTTCTTTAACATAATTCATTCTAAAATATGTAATAAAATTCTGAGATATACTCTAAAATACTATATATTAAGTAATGTATAATAATATAATGCATAATACGTACTATACTACTATGTATTAAATACCCTTGTAATCAAATTCGTATCTATTTTATTTTTTTTCACTGTGTTGCACCAAATGGATCAAGTTGAAAATTTTACCGTGTACAGAAAGGTCATAGGGAAGTTTTTAAAAAAAATTCGTGATTGACACTTTTAAGGAACATGTTTAAATAAAGCGGCCAAAACTTTTGGAATTTTTTTTGAAAAGGGGGATGATTGTAACTTTTCAAAAAAATTACTTTTTAAAGTCTCTTATCAATATTTCTTACCAAAAAAAATTTCATTAAAAAATACTCAGTAGAATAGGCACAATAAAATAAAAACAAAAAAACACGTTTTTCCCCATTATTTCGTAAATCTAGGGGTTGGAAAGCTGAAATTTTCAGGAAAATGTTTTTTTCCGATTATAAATCGATCGGCCATTTTGATTTTTAAAAATCGCTGGGGGCAGTTTTTGCATGCTTACACGGTCATACCCGTTGTAATTTTAACTTAGTACTTATGGTAGGTACATTGAAATAAGGTGGGTGTACTAAAACTTGCAATAACTTTTGTTTTACATATTTGTTTATTAACGTTTTTATACACTTTTTATATCAAATTGTAAAGACTTCTCAGTGAACAAAAATTTTTGAAAAATATCATATTTTATTAGAAAATATTTATAAAAATATTATAAATATTATTTTTTAACTTACTTATGGTAGATTATGTAGGTTGGCGGGCGAGGTGGCAGGTCGAGTTGTTCCAGCCCCCTTTAAGTATTAGTTTTGATTTTCATAAACTTCTTCTGGACTGTTCAGTTCTCTTTTTTAAAAGTCACCGCGAGTCGAAAACGCTTCAAATAGAAGTTTTCTTCTCATGGTGGCCCTCTCTTCCCTATTATAATTTTCTCTTTTTTGTTAAATTTTCAGCGGTTTTAAACTGTAAAATATTTCCAGGTGGTCTTGTTATATTCATATAAATAATAAGTCCATTTGTTCTAATCGTAACATGTGAAAAGGTTTCAAACCATTGCGTTCGTATATTTTTCTTCCTTTTGAAACCAAAATTTAATTAATTAGATTTTATATTTACACAAAAATTATGAAACAACAAATTTTCTTACTTGTAAAATTTGAGTTCCACTTTTAAACTGGCATTTACAAATTTTACACTTACCCATTTTCAAGTTTTAAAAATCGATGACAAAATATTAGGTAGTTGTGTCAAATTAAATTTATTAATGTTTTGGTTATATTGATATCAAAGCAATATTTGTGAAACTGTGAAATTTTGAAAATTTTACATACTTGTAAGTAGTTCATTATAACATGATAAGAAGTAAGTGTTACATTTTAGTAATAATAAATAATTATAAAACAAGTTAATAACCCAAAATATATTTATATTTTAATCGATTAACAAAGATAGAAGATAGTTATTAATTATTATGTCGTAACTATCTTGCTCTACTACCTTCAATGCATTAGAATAGGGCACTTGGAATCTATGTAATATAATAATAGACATGATCTAATCCTAGCTGTAAATTTACTAATGTTCCTTGCGAAGGCTCAATCGTAGTTCCATTACTGATGACTAGAGCACGGATTTTAGGACGTAAAAAATGTTAAAAAAGGCACAATTTTAGGCTATAAAAATCATTGAAATAGGCGCAATAATTAAGAATTTAGGGGTTTTTAGGCAATATGTATTTTTCATTACAGAAACTTATAAACATAATATTTAAAAAAATTAGTTAAAAAATTTTTAATAACGATTAAGAGCTATAAGGATGGAAAATAAAAATACTATAATATCGTCGGGTTGTTGGTAAAAGTGACCAACTGATATAGAAATCCTATACATTTGGTCATTTTTACCAACAACCCGACGATATGTACAAATTTTTTAAGCTTTCTTCCCTCCTAAATAGATGGTGTTATTAATTTTCTCCTCTATTTGCATATGGCGCTACTAATTTGGGGGGTTACTATTTTTTTTAAGTTACCAAATAAATTTACGATTTTTTTAAGTGCTTGGGAAATTCACCCCCCCCCCCCCTATCAAACCTGGAGAACCTCTGCCATTTACGTTTTTGTATTTAGAGGGTACCTATCTGACTTAAAGCCATTCAGGATTTCTGAAATCTGTCACCACCTCTTGGGCTAAGTAATTTCCACACTTTTATTAATACGCGTAGATACGAAGCGCTGACTCAACGACCACTGCCAGTTTTCTATCTATGCTGACTTCGCCGAGATAAAATACAAGAACTCAGAACAACTCAGATTACTTTTTGAACAATGGCGGATTTCCGCACGCCTGCGGCATCATAAACTAGCATAAACTAAGGGGGCCTCAAAATTCAGCTTTTTTAGATCACTGGGGTATAGATAGAGTAAAAAACATAGTAAATCGTGCGCGTAGAATGCACACTGTAGGGTGTAGGGGCAGTGAAAATATTTAGAAGATCTATAAAAACCTTTTCTTGGGGTTTTGGAGGAGGACCTCAAAATTAAATTGCGCTTGGGACCTCTCAAGTGCTAAAAAAATTTAAAAAGCATAAAAACTATTTTTTTGTTAACTTTTAGTAACGTAAACGGGATAAATCATTGGTTTAAGCTTTTTAGGCATTAAAAATCTATTTTAGGTCAGTAACATCGAAAATAGGCATTTAGGCAAATAAAAGTAGGGTTCAAAATTTTCAAAATCGTTTGAACGGCATTTCTGTATTTATAATTTTGAATTGCCTAAATAAAGGACAAAAAGGCAAATTGCCTAGAATCCGTGCTCTACTGATGACGGACGATAATCAAATCTCGTGTTGGAACAAACCTAATTGTAATTTAACAAACTCTGCTATAGATGGCACATTATAACGTATTCCTAATTTTCCCTAAAAGGTAGCAGATTCGAAAATACAACAAACTTCGTTTGTTTTTAACACAGGACTAATTTGCCTGGTTAGTTATTCAAGTAGAGCTATCCAAAAGGTCGTGGGCGGGTCCATGACAAATGAAAATCAAACACGCAAGATTTGATAACAATTTAAATCACAAAAGATTACACTAAGCGGTGCTGGAGTAATACGTGCTATCATATAGTTTCAAATAGCTACAATTTACAATATAACAAGAATTAACATTAGTCAAAGCGCAATCTTCGACATAATCAATTTCATTCTAAACTACACTATGTCAAAATTACACCAAATGAAATTATATCACAGTATTAGAAGCTTTTTTCGTTTTAATGTTACAGAAAATGAGCGATGTTAATGTAAATATTATAGAGATGGGATAAAATAGTCTTCTGGTTATCAAAAGTTTCACAGGATTATAACATTATAAGTAGTCTTCATGGGAACCGATAAAACTCGGTACTCTACCTCTCCAAAAATGCTTATATTCGCTGGGTGCGAAGTGCATAGTGGGGGTATTAAAAATCGACGCCAGCGTCCGCTGCGGACAAATTGTGCAAAAAAGGTGGCCAGATGTCACGCAACCAGCGAATAGGGTAATCTGATTGCTATTAATCAGCATATTTCCACCTCCAAAAAACATTCTATAAACATTTAATTATCATTTACCCAATTTTTACGTCGATATCACGAACCGAATTCTTTCCAAGTCAAAGGGAAAAAAATACCCGATACCTACAAACAACGACTATATTATACATCTTCTTATAAGCGAAGATGGGAAGTTCGAGCGCTCGCTTTCGAAAATAAAGACTAAAAATCGCGGTAGAGGTAAATTTGACGTAAAAACTGGCTCTTAAAATATTCGACGTCTCTGGGAAATTAGTAAAAGCAACATAATTTACAACGAAATAAACATTTGAAACGTTCAGTAGGCAGCTTGAGTTGAATGGATAACCGAACCGTGCAAGACCTTAATCGAATTTATTGCATTGAAATTGTCGAAAATAAATTTACTAGGTGCGTGTAGATATTATTGAATAAATTATTGTAAGTCTTGAATTTACAAAAATTGGAATTGGATGTAAAACAATTATATGCTCATAAAACCAATAGTTTTAATAATTTCATCTGAAGTTGATACAGTTGGTAATAACAGGTCGTAGTTCTAAATTAAGATGACAAAACAATAATTGTTCTTTAGAATAATATGTCAAAATCATAGAGGAGGAGATTTCTAGCAAATTAACATATTATTCAATGTTCATATAGCAAAGAAGTCGATGTCAATATTGTAGCCTGATTCATTTATCATGAATCTAAATACAAATTCAAAATATTTATAAAAGGAGATTGTCAAAATCAAATACGAGATCCTACATAAAAAAAATATGTGAAATGAAATACCTATACCTACTTACAAGGGGACATTACAGTGAGTATGTCACCAATCGAGACCCCAATTTTTTTGGTGATTCTAGTAGCTAAAAAAAAGTATCACTTTTTCGGCTTCTAGTCGATTGCCTCTTAGTTTTTGAGGTATTAATTTTTGAAAATGGGCAGGTTTTACCATAGATTTAGCATATTTATATGGGAGTAGATCCTGAGTTATATCCCAGTACCGGCGAACTTTTTATTTTGATAATTATGTAATTTAATTTATTATCGGAATTAAAAAATTAACGACCTAATACGAATTACCATTCCAAATTCTTAACATCTAGATCACCACGGTTTCTTGTAATAATAGCTAATAGTAATAGCAGTTCACCTACCATGGTATTGTCAAAAATTCATAACTCAAAAACTAAGGGCCAATAGACTAAAAGACTAAAAGACGAAAATGTGATAATTTTTTAAGCTACTAGAATCATCAAAAAAATTGGGATCTCGATTGGCGACATACTCCCTCTTGTTAGTTTAATTTACTGAAGTTTAAAATATTTAACGAATTAAAATATATAAACTTATTTGTAAGTTATTAACTTTAATTTTTATACTATTTACATTTTTTAGTTTGAATATTAATCTGTGACTTGGCACTAAAAGGGCCAATGTACATTTTCGCAAACTTTTGAAAATCGTTATAAAATTACCATCTTCTTGAAAATCTCTATAACGATACAATAGTTGATGAACAATAACTATAATATTGATTTTGTTTTAGATTTTAGATGATATTCGGGTCTATTCTGTAACTTTAGCAACTTGCTAAAAATGAGCAATATTGCTAAATAATAATTTTGCTTAATACCTAAAGTTACTAAAGTTACAGAATACACCTGATTAGATATATTGGCTCTTTTAGCACCAAATCACTGATATTATCCATTATTTATTGACGAATTCTCAAAAACTATTCACAATGAAGTTAGGTCTTCCATGTGCCAACGAGTTTTCATAAATTTAATAGATAAATCCGAAAAATGCTTGCATCGGGATGGCTCACATCTCGATGAGTAATTTTAAAAAATTAAATTTCCCAATAAATTATTTATTTTAATTTAAATATAAATATGTTTATTTCTCTATTATTTTTGTAAACATGTTTTGCACAAAACGCACGCTACTCACCCGTAAAGCGCTTCGTCGTGTCTGAATTTCCATGAACCAAGCTACTAATCCCCATCACCCGCACCCCGCTCCGACATACCGTTCGATCGCAAAGATGTTTTAAAAAGGTAAATTCTTTATGCCCCTCCCTGTATAATATAAATAATGACGTATTATACCAATATCTAAACGATAATTTATTTATAACTAGCTGTTGCCCGCGACTTCGTCCGCGTGGAATTCACTTTTTTACGCGCAAACCTTTTTCCTTCCGTCTCTATATTCTATTCTCTACTCCATCGGTCTCTCTCTCCTGATATGTTGTCCACAGTTTCTCCATGCAGTCCTGTCCTGCACGTTCTCTTTCCACTCATCCACCTCTACAGCTCCCAAATCGTACCTCGCTTGTTACTCCTGGCGTCAACATTACTCTGGCACTCCATCCTCCAACTCCCATCAGTTCCCATTTCCGGCTACCTTCACCTCTCGTACTCTTTGTATCTTCCTCATTTTCCCTTCTTCTTTCCATTCCGTTTGACGTTTCATTTCTCTCTCTCTACTCGCGCTCGAAACGACAACCCAAATCAACTTTTCGGAGGTTCTCGTTCTATCCTAACCTATCTCACACTTTTATTTTTTAATTTCTAAAAGTTTATTCTTTTCCTTTCTAAAGAAAATTCCATGCTTCTGGACAGTAGACCCACCGGTTTAGGCTGTGCTTTGGAAACTTGAAGGATGTCTACAGTGGGAATCTCGTTAATCCATTCGAGCGCGTCACCACTAATTAGATATTAGGTGATAAATCCCATATTTATGTATATTTTTGTTTATAAAGAAAATCCCATGCTTCTAAACGTAGACCCACCGGTTTAGGTTGTGTTTTGGAAAATTGAGGGATGTCGACAATGGGAATCTCGTTAGTTCATTCCTGCGCGTCATCACTAATTAGATAATAGGTGATAAATCCCTTTTGGATAGGATTTTCATAAAATCCTTTCTTAGTGCTCGCCTACGTTATAACAGGAACCTCTGTGCAAAATTTCATCGCTAAGGACCCAGTAGTTTGGGCTGTGCGTTGATATATCAGTCAGTCAGTCAGTCAATCAGTCAGTCAGTCAATCAGTCAGTCAGTCAATCAGTCAGTCAGTCAGTTTATTATTTTATATATATAGATTAAGTAGAGTATCGCCGGTACTCGAAGAAAGAAAGGCGGAGTTAATGTGCAGTAACGAAAACTCGTACAAACGTATTTGGTGGAATTCGGTGTCACGCAATCTTCACTGCGCCGGATTTTGGCTACGCCTTTCTATCTTGCAGTACCACAACTCTACTATGTATTATAATGTTATTAATTTAATTAACGTCAATTATTAATCATGATCTTATCCACTTATACGAAATTTGTAGCCTCTATATTTTTGCATAAATAAATTTATGTTTTGTTTATGTTTTATTATTAATTAAAATGAGAATGTTTAAAATATTCGTTTAACTATAACTTAATAAATTAATCATCGTCTTATTCACTTACCTGAAATTTGCAGCCCCTATTTTAACGAATTAATAAATTTATGTTGAACGATTCTAGTGGATGTATCTACATCAGAAAATCAAGATAAGTAATAAAATTTTCTTACAGGTAGTTAGGTATTTACACTTTAATTTAATGTCATATGCGTGTATAAGTGCAACAGTTTGTAGAAGAGACGTATTCCTCCGTGTAGCACGCAACAGGGCGTGCAGGATATGCTGGAGCCATCACGGCACATTTGGGGGCCCACCATCACTTTCTGCTGGAAATTGTAAGTTTATATTATTCTGCAGTTGCTCGCGAAGTCCTCCAAAGTATTTTATTTTTACTGATTTATCAAACATTTGCATTGGTGGTTTGTGTTAATATATTATGTGTTGTGAAAGTTTACGGAATGTTGATTTATTATTATTTACTTAATTCATATAATATGTAAGTCATTCATTAGTTTTAATTTTTTATTCATGTAGCTTTTACTTGATACAGACACCCTTATTAAAAGGTAACAACAAGAAAGAGTTACCTGTCTCTTTTGATATTTGAAAGAAATTTATATTAAATATTTCGTAATTCTTAAAATTTGTTCTATATAAAAGTATGTTCAAAACCGGCATCTATTGTTTTAAAAAGTCACCTGCGGCGCAGTGCATGGTTTATAACACCAATAAATTAATAATATTATTATGTATAAAATTTATTACCGTTAAATACTAAAATTGCGTTAGCCCTTCTAATAAGTTTCTTTAAGTTCTATTAGTAAGTTGGTTACATGATTTTTGAAGAATGGTATTTTCTCTTTCAATTTACATTATTTTTGATAAAATCGTAGAAAGCTCTAGAGAAGTGGTTCTTAACCACTTCAGTTGATGTTACCCTTACATAAAATATGAAAAATTCAAGGCAACCTACTTAATTAATTTAGTCAAGTACAAGAGTGTTGCAGAATTTTTCGAAATAACGCCATTATAATTTCAAATTTGATTTTCTGTCAATTAATATTTTTATATTTATTTGCAGGCATTCTTAACCTGGAGATGTATTGATTACAACTCCGTTTTCTTTTAAAATCCTTAGCTTATTCAAATTAGCACATTTAGCACCGATAATTGCGCCAAATGATAAGGCCACAAAAATCACCAAGATTGCAGCTGTGCTTGTATAATTAACTATTTCTTTTCTATGATCGGTAATCACATATTTTACCGTATAAATGGCTGCAAAATTTTATCTGCAGTTTGGTACCGTTTATAAATTACATTGTTATTTTTATTCTATCGTGTCAGGATGTCATTGTAGAAATTGAATGCCGCACGGAAAAACCACTTTACTTATATTACATTGTTTACATAATATTGTAGACTGTCTCAAAAAACAACTACCACAGCTTTAAAGTGCCGTCGCCAGATTGATTTAAATTTTTTTATTAAGATTATCAAAACCAGAAATGCAATATAGAACTATTGGCACAGTTTTGAAACACTAACCCATCCGTGGACGGGCGTTTCAGCTTAGCACATTGTAATCTACTCATATTAGTCAAATTTATAACATTTTCATCTTCAACCTTAAACAAGTCACCAACTTCATCATCTAGTACAGTGGTGTTCAACTTTTTTGTGGACGAGGAACTTTTATGGTAATAATAGAAAAATCACGGAACACCATGTTTATTATTAACATATTTAAAAAACAAAAGAACATTTTTACATTAAAATAATCAATTTTTTTGAATAATTTTAATACCAGTGATCCGCGGAACGTCGCGTCGCACAGTGGTCATTTGATTTAATCTAGGAATTAATAAATAGTAACGTATAAAAACTTTTTAAAAATTGGATTTTAACAATTTTTCTTTAAGTTTAACTGACAATAATTGATATAGAAGCCTAATCTATGATTTAGGTATATACAAAAAAATCAATAAATGCGTCACTAAAATATTGATTTATCGATTTAAACTTTTGGAAATAATATAACAAAAAAAAATTGAGAATAAATCTTAAAAAAGAAATTTCAAGAGTAGATTTGATATTAGTGTGTGTTGTAAAATATAAATTTTAGCACTTATTAGTTAAGTTTTTGTTAAAAAAAATTAGTAATAACATTATGCTAAAATTATTTTTAGTTTTACTTGGTCTTTGAAAAGCCTTTTTTGCCTCTTTTTGGAGAAAAGCCTGAAAATTTTTGCACAATTTTAGAAGCCTCTCGTCGACCAAAAATTTCAAGACTTTTACGGGTTGCAAAAGTAAGCTCTTATTGCGAATAGCCTTACAATAAATGTGCAACTTTTCGTATTTTAGTTTGTTTGTTAACTTCACTAAAATTTTTTTGAAGTCGACCTCTTATTGTTCTTGTAGATTTTTCAAAAAATATAATATCACTGTCAAGCCATTGGTGATCTTTTCTTTCAAATTCTTGCGTAAGATACGGTTACTGCTCTTCCACAGTTTAGCGACCTTACTGGTAAAATTACACACAATTTTTTTATACTACAAAATTTTTCATAGTCTTGACTATGTATAAAATTAAATTTGTCCAAAACGTAGGTCAAAATCGATAAGTTTTTTTGATTTGCATCACACTCTTGATGCCAAGCAACAAACAGGTCTCTTTTCAATAACGACATGGTGCCTAATAAAAAATTAAATATTTAAAAAACTTGCACTTTCTAGCAGCTAATTTTAAGTTTAATATGAAGTTATGTTAATTACCTGATAAGAAAACAAAAAATCACTGGGAATAAACGAGAATCCTAGAATTGCAAGACTAAATTAGTTTTAAAACAGAAAAATAAGTAAGTCATTGAGAGTAACGATATTCAATAGTATTTTTTTCACAATTTGAACAAAATTAGAAAATTAGAAATTATTCACAGTACAAATACAAAGCTTGAATACGAATATTAAACGGGAAAAATAAGGAAAATTATAACCACAGAGTCACTTGTAAACTTTTAAGTCAGACGCGTAAAATACAACTCAGGACTATAAATGCATAATATGAATGCTCATTTAGCGCATTCTTTATGTCGTCACTAATAAATGTGTGGACTAAAATTAATTATTTTTACAATATCGACTATCCAACTATGTTCCTTTGAAATAAAATAAAAATTAATGATATTGGTGACGGTAAATTTTTGGTATTTTTAATTCCTAGATTAAATAAAATGACCACTGTGCGTCGGTTGAAAACTACTGATCTAGTTTGTCACCATTGCCATGTGTAGTTACATTTTCGTAAAATATCTGGTAACGTGGTTCAAGACACTTACACATCTTCAGAAGATCTTTTTCTTATCAGGATTGATAGGCAATGGATCCAAATAGCACTGTATCATTTATATTTTAAACCAAAGATGTCATGTGACGTGACGATTGTATGACTTTGGAATTTTGATGTGGTTATTCGTCAATGCTTCCAACTTTCTCATGAGTCATGCTCTGAATTTTAGAATGATTTGTTGGTTTAAGTCTAAGAATAACAGAAATCAAATCTTCTGGTACTAAACCATTTATTTATTTTTTTTTTTTTCAATAAGAGCAAAGTTTCTAGTTATCATTTGGAAAAATGAATGTCGCATTACCAGGAACTTCTATTCAATACTGGTAAAGTGTCGTTTTGAGATTAAAAATTTATATAGAGGGCTAATATCAACCAGTTGTTGTTTCGCCCGACGGACGCATCTATCAGACCAAAAGATTGCTTATCGTGTCTCGCTTCCCGTGAGTACAGGGAATTTCTCTTCTATGTAAGATATAATGCAACACCCCATATCAAGCGATCCTAATTTCCTACCGATTCATTCGAATTTTAGATCTAAAATATATTACATGTAACATTTCCAGACTATGAATCTCCTAATCAAAAGTTTTTATGTTGATGTTTTCAAGGAATCTTCGTCAATTCTGAGCATAATTCGTCGGGCGACAATTCATCGCTTGCGACAATTTATGGTTTTTAAATATTTATATTAAAAATAATATGATAATAATATTACTTATTATTAATTTAATATTTCATTCCTGAAAATGGTGAAAATAAATTCAAGTCTTTCTAGAATTTAAATATTTTAAATATTCAAAAAATATATTTAAGGAATCATTATACTTTATAAAAACATAAATTCAAATTTAGCAAATGCAACTGGTTTAACAATTTGTAATGATGGAAGGACGGAATATGTTGTTACAAACATAAAATTGTTGAGGCTCATAATTATTTTACTATCTACCTACTTATTTATGTTGTATCAAAATGGCAACCGGAGTTACTTTTGTTATAATAAGAATAATTTTCAAATATGGACGAGGTATTATTATATTCTACGGTTTCATGATTGGAGGCTTTCAGTACAATGAAATAAAAGTACCACCTACTTTATGACGTCATGAAGTAATATAAAATATTTTAGAACCCTTTATTGATATTGATAAAAAAGGTCGAACCATATAACATAGACGATATAGAGATACGAATAAAAATAATTTTTGATAAAAACAAATCATGAGCGAATACCTACATATTCGTGTTTGCAAACCTATAATAATCATATTTATTATTGCTTTGTTATTAAACTATGAAATTGCTTTGAATAATAATAAATATTTATACCCAATAAAAACAGTATTGGTTTATGAATAAGTAAACACGGTTTAGTTGATTGAGCTTTAATTATTGTAATTCCTAATTAATTGATTGGTTCATGGAATGAATTTTTTTTAATTTATTTCCGGCAACTACAAATGTGTGGGTTTCTTTTTAAATATTAACCAATTATTAAATGTTGCAATTTTTTTTTTCGCTTTTTAAAATTCTCCCTGAAACTTTTATACTTTACTGATGTAGGTACCTAATAATATACTTTCCTTTTAAATAATTTAATTTAAAGATTAATATTATGCTTTACCATAATACCATTTATCTATCAATTCCCTTTATGCTCTTCTTCTCTTGACTTTTAAAACAACAAACACCAATTTGGTAAAAACCTGATTAACTATTAGGTACCTATTAGCCTATTACATATAACTCTTCGCCAATAACCTTCTAAATTATATTCAAATGTATACATATAATGAGGGATGTAGATATTATTAAAAGACATAAGAAAAATATTACGTTTTTTGGAGCTGGTAGATTAAAAAGGTTCTTATCGACTTTCTTGAGAAATCATTGTTAATAATAATAATAATATTCCTAGTAGTAATACTTATTACCGTCTCAATTTTAATTTTTTTTAAGATTATATTTCTTAACAAGCTACAAGCACATTATTAAAAAATTATAAATGGATTTCTACTAATTCATTTCCAATTCATATCTTAAATTAATGTAATTAGGTGCATAGTGTTAAAGATTTTGTAAATGTTTGCGACGGTTAGTACGGGTTGAATTTATAGGCGGATAAACATCATACTTTAATTTTTGTCCCGATAGGCAATAAGTATAGTATAAAAACTAATGAATAATTTGTTAGTTGAATTTGATCTAAATTCGAAAACTTTGTGGCACTAATGCCTTTTTCTTAAAATCCTCCTTGATCGTCGATTAGCTATTATATTTATAACGCTTGATTAATTTTAAGAAGCCATCAAATGTTCATGTATGAAAACAGGAATCTCAGGATTTTGGATACGCACAGCACAAGAAACAAATAAATTGTCGGTCGACGTTTCGGCTTTATTAACTAATAACCATCCTCAGGACTACAAGAGGAAAATAATAATCATATATAGAAACGTTAAAAAACAATTAAAGAGGGAATGCGTTTCGGTGTAACAAATATGAATGGAAACCATGTCATATTGGTCAACATCTCCAACCAAGTCATAATAATCAAAATTTAAAATGTAAAAACATTATAGGTAAAACTGGACAAAGCTATCGACATTCACATAACCTGAATAAAAATTTGGAGATAAGTATTGCCCAATATTATAGCTAACCTAGAAATGTCAAAAGGAAATACTCCAGATGAATGTTGGTAACAATAGATCCAAAACACAAACTTCCTTCGTACAAAAACATGATATAAATGTAAAAACGCAAAAAACAATAGGGTAGATACAAGATATAAGGAATATCGATATAAAACAAGTAACACAAAATTATAACGCACAACACCATCGCAAGTCACTAAAAACAAAAACAGAGTATATATGTACTACTAGTACGTAATACACTTCTGTTCTCAGATGCCAAAACACTTCTTAAAAATACTCCTTATTGGGTTGAGCCATGTCGCTGCCTCTAAACCATATGTTTCCTCCATATCAAAAAAGAAACCCCATAGTAAAAGCATAGAATCTCCTCCATCCTGCGAATCCTGTTTTCATACATTATTGCTGGAGGAGATTCTATGCTTAAATGTTCTTCATAATTTATATTTATCTAATATCATTTAATAATGTCAAACTTTATGATGTTTCTTGAAAAATCGTAATAGCCTATTTTACCCCACTAGTGGGGTAAAGTATTACTTTACCCCACGGGAAATTAAGACGAAATCATAATGCATTTAAAGAAGAAACTTATTTTATTATCGAAGTTGAGGATACATTTTACAACGAAACAATGAAAGGCACTCTCCTCGAGTGAGGAATAATCTTCAACTTATGAAAAGTGTCTTTCATTATTAATTGTACATTTTTTGATAGGTACCTATTTGATCATTTTAATTTCATTTACGTCAAATTTAAAAAACGGGCTCGTTGGTCAATTTTCCCATCTCATATCGTAATATGATACGTTATATGTTTATATCGTAAATAGCTATTATTTTGACGTGAACTTAAATATTTTTTTTTATATTAAATATTATTTGTGCTATTCAAAGCAATTTAAGCACAGGAAACATATTCATGGTGTTAAAAAAAGTTAGTACCAAATTTTAGGGTATCTTCTTCTTCGCTTCAAGTATTAGGCATGATGCATATTAAGGAACCCATATCTTGCTCAGACGGCCTACATTTCTTCTTACTGTGTCAGAGGCTAATTTGGGTTCTGTAAATAATCTTCATTTTTATGAAAGTTGGTTACTAGCTATCTGTTCAACAGCCATACCAGGAAGACCAGGATGTTTCTGTAGAGTTTGTCTCCCTTAGCCTCTAGTTTTAAGGCGCCTGAAACTCACCTACCCAGGGACAGGGACCACGAAATTACATCGAGGACGTGAGAGTAGGATTTGTTGGTAGAGCTGAGTTTTATTTGTAAAACCTCTGACTTGCGTCAGAAAAATATGAAGTGGGTTTTGCTCAGATTTTTTTAACTGCGTATGTTAAACGTTTGCTGAGACCCTTTACCAACCTTTAGACCCCTAAAAAATGATTTTCATAAATATTATTCCAATGTCAATTATTTACATATGTATTTTGACATTTTACGAATACATAATGCCGATTTTTACACAAATGACTTTTTACATTATTCTTCTTAGGGCCAAAACTATAACGGTGGGAATAAAATTAGTCTTGCCGATAAATTTATCTAGGAGATTAATTTATATTCGTGCAACTTCGGATTTACATTTATTTTCAACACATTTTCGTATTTGTTATTAATTTATTATAATATCAATTTTTGCTGTAAGATAACTTACATTTTACTATTATCAATATTTATAGTAATCATATTATTATTAGTTAATACTTTATATGACAAATTAAAATATATTTATTAATGACTCCGTTGGCCTTGTGGTTAGCAAGTCGGCATCATTTTGTCATTCCGGGTTCGATCCTCACCAGAATCATATTTTTTTATTTAAATTTTTATTTAAGTATTATATTATTATTATAATAAGGGCCGACCTAAATGTATCTACTAGACTAATAATTAGTTTTTTTAATTTATGAATCTCCTAGTTAAATTTTTATTTTGTGAATGATGCTTTACCTACGTACAAATTTACCTTTCTTTTTGTAAAGTTTTAAACAAACGCACGTGACCTTTCGGTAGCAGCTACTAGACAAGAATGACCAAATCACGATCTAGAAAACAAGGTCTGTGGTTCGTTGCACGATCTAGATAACAAGGTCTGTGGTTCGTTGTATGTTTTCACTCGTTTTCCGTTTTCTTTCGGTTCGGGTCGGTTTTCTCCTCTTGTACTCAGCGGCAACCATCTTGTTTGTTTACATTATTAACTTCGGATTTACATAAATATCACTTTGACACATGAAAATGAATTGAAATGCACCTGTTTTAATTTAAAACACATTTTAAATTTGTTATTAATAATAATATATCAATTTTTGATATAATCTCCGGCATAATATTGTATTACTTAAATAAAAATTAAAAAGAAAGTCATTCTTTCCAGGATTCGAACACGGGTTGACAAAATACGAGTCCTAGCGCTGTAACCACAGGCCTAGCAGGAGTTATAGAAAAATAAGTTTTAATTTGTCATATAAATTATTTTTTAATAATAATTTAGATTACTATAAATATTAATAATAGTAAAATGTAAAATATTATTAATAACAAATTTAAAATGTGTTTAAAATTAAAACAGGTGGCATTTCAATTCAATTTCATGTGTCAATGTGATATGTAAATCCGAAGCTAATAATGTAAACAAACAAGATGGTTGCCGCTGAGTACAATAGAGAAAACCGACCCGAACCGAACAAAAACGGAAAACGAGTGAAAACATACAACGAACCACAGACCTTGTTTTCTAGATCGTGGTTCGTTGTATGTTTTCACTCGTTTTCCGTTTTCGTTCGGTTCGGGTCGGTTTTCTCTATTGTACTCAGCGGCAACCATCTTGTTTGTTTACATTATTAGCTTCGGATTTACATATCACTTTGACACATGAAATTGAATTGAAATGCCACCTGTTTTAATTTTAAACACATTTTAAATTTCTTATTAATAATATTTTACATTTTACTATTATTAATATTTACAGTAATTCTAATTATTATTAAACAATAATTTATATGACAAATTAAAACTTTTTTTTTCTATAACTCCTTCTAGGCCTGTGGTTACAGCGCTAGAACTCGTATTTTGTCAACCCGTGTTCGAATCCTGGAAAGAAGACTTTTTTTTAAATTTTTATTTAAGTAATATAATATTATGCCGGAGATTATATCAAAAATTGATATATTATTATTAATAACAAATTTAAAATGTGTTTTAAATTAAAACAGGTGCATTTCAATTCATTTTCATGTGTCAAAGTGATATGTAAATCCGAAGTTAATAATGTAAACAAACAAGATGGTTGCCGCTGAGTACAAGAGGAGAAAACCGACCCGAACCGAAAGAAAACGGAAAACGAGTGAAAACATACAACGAACCACAGACCTTGTTATCTAGATCGTGGACCAAATCTCCATTTTTCCACAGCCTTTTATAGTTTTTGGTCGAAACGGTAGCTTGATTTTTGTGATTAACCAAAATTGATGCAGTTTGGATCACTTGATATTTTCGATTTCCAAAAATCTTCACCAAACTTCTTGAAATTTTGGACACATGTAGCTACGCCCTATTTACACTAACTGAAGAAAGGAAATAATTCTAAGTACAATAGCAACAGCGCTAGAATTATTTCAAATTGGTAAACGTCAGAAAAAATATTATTTATATCAATTTAAATTTTAACATTAATTTTTAGATTTAATATCACAAACATCATCCTGAACACAGAATACAACAATATCAATATTAACATTTGGTCGAGGAATTGGAATAAACCCTCACCGAGCAGTTCAAAATTTGACATATGAAAAGCTGACATCTTCTCTCTGGTGAATTATATTTTGTTACCCACACTTGTATGTCGTCTCCAAGTGCCCTTTTACCTAATTACTAATAAACAATACTTAAAATTAACAAATTCTGTCTCAAATATCTAAAACATTGATATCGGAACACATCTTTCTATATTCGGTACTCCTTGATAGTCATATGGACTCTTAATTACGTTAATGCAAATTAGTTTCAAGTATAATTTAACAAAAATGATCTTTACTTCAACTTTATAATATTTATTTTTATGAAATGTAACATTTTAACTCGATTAACTTTGAAATGCCACATCGGCGCATACCATCCAAACAAAACCAGCTCTGTAGCCTATTCCTGCGTCCTAAACATGATAATATAGTAGCAATCATTTTAACTCGAGCATCAGTCATCGAAAAACTTATATGCATCAAAATGTGCAAAACGTACGTCTTAGAGTTCATTCAATTAAGATATAACCTCACAAATGTTTGTTTATAAAATGTATCTAACTGTCAAGTTCAATAGATTTACTAAGTAAGTAAGGTTAGGATCAAACGAAGTGATAGAATGCAATGTTATAATTAACGTACGTTTATTTCATTTACATAACAAAGTTACCCCGACGTACTCCTTTTCTTTCTGTCCCTTTTCTACTGCTTATTTTTTGTAAATATGACAAAGATAACCAAATGCTGTGCGTTAAATCTTACTGCATTCACATGACTATAAATATATTAGAGTTTTTAACTTGTGAAAATTATAACAATATATAGTTTAGGTTTTGATGCACATAGTAGGGGAAGGTCGTACAAAACCGGATAGCTAACGTATGGGACGCTCTAGAACAGTTATGAAAGTAGTTCTCTGGAGAGAGATCGGTGGAATCTATTCCAAATTTAGTTCTAAATTCAATGGAGAAGCTTAAAACTCCATATTTCATCAAAAATCCCTGAAGGCATTTAAAAATACAAAAAAGTCAAACTATCCGGTTTTGAAGAACTGGTAGGATCAAACCGGATACCAATATAAATAATACAAATATTTTTTAAAAGATGTTTATTAACTTTATTTTTTTGTCATAATTCGAATAATTTTATTTTAACATTTTAGCATTAGTTATTCAATATTTTTATGCCTGCCAGAAGCACCCCTACATCGCCTACTTGTAATCTGATACTTTCGAGCTTTTTCTTACCCCACTATATTCATTTTTACCTACTAAACGTTAATTTTAAGTTTCAAGTTTTTAAAGTTAACTACAGTTAAATACAGTCCACTTATTATCAAAATATACCATTATAAAAAATTAAATACCCAAAAAAACATATCCGATTTTAGAGGACAAATTTATATCCGGTTTTGTAAGACTCGAAAAAAAAATGTTTAACTGTAAATTTTACAATTAAATTATGAAAAAAAATTGAAAACAATCACATGCGAATGAACCTCTTTTAATGTAGTTTAACACAGTGTACTTACCTAATAACCACCTTTTCCACAAAAAAGTTTTGATTCAAAATCCACTTGCAAAAAATCACAATTCTAGAACGCACTTTTTTCAAACCTATCTTGACCGAAAATAACACATATATGCGGTTCTTTGTCTACAATAAGTTTACTTTCTTATCAAGTAAAATATGCTTCCGCATGAATTCGAGAGATAGCGTCAGCGTTTCTAAGCGAACATACGCTATCCTGTATTACCAGACTATCCGGTTTTGTAGAACTTACCCCTACATTAACTTATTTCATGTCTGATAACTTGTAATTCACTTTAAATAATTCACAATATAGGTTTATTTTCTAAGGATAGGTATTATAAAAAGTTAGGTAATCACGATAAAATTGATATAAGATTTTCACAATAATTATTATGATAGATACGTAAGTTATATTAGTAAATATTTTAAATTATTAGAGGAGAAGGTAGTAATATGGAACCGCCTATTGTTTTTTTTCGATTAACTCTACAATTTAGTAAAAAAAAAATGAAAAGTAATGATATGTACTGAATCCTACACTAATAACCTGTCAGATTATGAAGATTGCAAAGTAATAAAACAGATATTTTTCTAAATAAAACGTTTAATTTAAAATATGAAAATTGACAAGGTATTTTTTTTATGCCTTTAATATGGGACACAGGTGTCTTTAAAATGGACCGGGTGAAATATAATATAATATAAAAATAAATGAGTTCATAGATGTATCCAACCTTTGTGGTTGGATACAATGACTAACCCTAGCTGAAAAAAATATTCTAAATGTTCCAATTTTATGTGTTTTAATGCCTACAGTAGTTGGCCTTCACGCCTTGCCCTCGTAAAATGCTCATAAATTTTTTAACATAAAATTCAACATATTTTTCTTAAGAATTCAATTTATTTACTCATAATTCGATATATTTTAAAATTTCTTATTTATTTATTATCAAAAGTTAATTGCTATGGATAAATGCGGTTCCATAATAAAAGCACCAATGTGGACCATAATAAAAGCAACTTCATTTTTAATTATTTTCAAATTTACTTCAAAATTATTTAAAATCAACTGAGCTTACCATCACTGTAGTCTAAAACAATCTTTTATACTTCGATTTCATTCTTTCTTTAACTGAAAATGTTTATTTAACACAAATAAAACGATCACAACTTATACACGCACAAATCATTGAAACTGTGGGTAAACTAAAACTTGTTAGACGAGCCCTATAAACAAGTGTGGGTACACTGTTTCAGTTTACTTCACCCTTTTAGTATCGCTTAACATTTATTTTGTGATTTTTGGGCAGGGGGAATGAATAGGTTCGTTGTAATTAGGGTGGTCCATATTAAATGCTGGTTCCATATTACTACCTTCTCCTCTAGTATTGATTATTGAATGAGAAGTATTGATACTTTCGGGTTCAAGCTTTGCTATTTACTGGACCAAAAGGCCGTATGATTGCACATTGCACGGCCAAAAAAATTATTTGAAAACAAAACTATCAAAATGAATGAAAATATGTTTATTTTATATTTAGAAAAAACTTTTTAATCAAACAATCGGGTCTATTCTGTAACTTTAGCAACTTGCTAAAAATGAGCAATATTGCTAAATAATAATTTTGCTTAATACCTATTGGAGCAAAATTGCATAACCATGGTTATTAGCAATAATTATTTTTATTAATAATAATTTTTAGCAAGTTGCTAAAGTTACAGAATAGACCTGAAAATCTATACTTTTATTTATAATAGTTTATTAAAAAAAGTTTATTCATTATTGCTAGCTGCCCATGGGTTCAGAAGCCAGTCATGCAGAAATGCAATCAGCTACAATGTGCCTGTCTTGATATCTAAACGTATCGTTACGAATATATTTGCTAATGTAGTATAAAGTAAATCATACAAATTCAACTTCCTAATATGTGTAAGATTAAATAAAAAATAGATTTAAATTGGTTAGTTGTTATTAATTCGTGATAATAAATTAATTAGTATTATGACGAAGAGTGCGCAAGCACTTGAAATCTTATAAAAATATAATAATAAACTAATAATAAACTCGTAAATTTATTTGAAATATACTACTTTATAAAAATAGATACGGTTGTCTTTTTAAATAAAAAGCACGGGGTTGCACAGAAATTTAAAATTCCTAAAAAAATAAAATTAAAACTTAGAACCCTCCGCGGATAAGAAAAAATAAGATGTTAGCCGCCCCCGCCCCTAAACTTCTTACGATTTGTTTCAAAACTATAGTTTTAGATTAAAACTTTTATGGATTGAATTATACGATATACCGCAGCTACAGGAATAAACAGGGATTGTCACAAAAGTAGATTATTGAGATATTTTAATTTGTGGTGCACGGACGTAGACATGATTTTATTCCGCGGTATGCTATATTTTTAACTTTTGAATCAAAACGATTCGTTTTTAAATTAACGAATTTTTTTCGTCAGTGTATAAATACTTGAAGTACTATAAAATAATCATTAATAGGTTGTATGTAAATCAGTTACAGAAATTACGTACTATTATACCTATACAAATTTACATTTTATTATTTTATTTTAGGATTATTTATTTAAAAAATCATATGGTAAATATATGCCAATAAACAAGAAACAACATGTACTATATTATAGGTATTTTATATTAATTTTGTAGGTGCATTAATTAAAAGCGCTTAATTAGGTTACATATAATTTACCTGATAACACTGGACTGAAGCTTTATAATTGATACAACTTAATGAGTTAATAACGCAAGTTATGTTTTGTTACAGCTGCATTGCCAGCAGAGTTTCCTAACTTAGTTAGTGTATAGTATAGGTAGGTACTGATAATTGGTTAAGTTGTATAAAAACGTAATAAGTAAAAATAAATAATGTTCTTTTAAAACTTGATCAGCTGGCCAGAATTTCTTAAAGAGAATTAATACTACTATGTAGGTATGTATTAACAGCTGTCCTATAATAACGATATACTTATAATTAACTACAACTACAGATTTAACGATTTGTTGAAGTACCTACATCTGAAGATTTATTCTTCTTCTTCTTCTTCTAGTGCCTATCCGTTTCGAATGTTGGCGATCATCATAGCAATGCGTACTTTATCTGCTGCGGCTCTAAAAAGACCCACTGTTGTTGTATTATACCATGTTCTCAGGTTCTTTAGCCATGATATTCTTCTTCTTCCCGGTCCTCTTTTTCCTTCCACCTTTCCTTGTAGAATTGCTTGTAGCAACTCGTATCGTTCACTATTTCTCATAATATGCCCCATAATAAAACAAAATGAAGATTTATATAATATTGAATCCAATAATTTGATACAATAATAAATTACTTACTATGATGAGTGGTAAAATTGCTCTAATAGTTAATTTTCTATTTCTATTAGTGAAAAAAGTTAGAATTTTGGTAGAAAGTCATATTGTAAGAAATCGAAATGATTCATAAAAGGATTCTTGGGGCGGTAAATTTCATACATTTTGAGGCTCTTCTATCGCGGATTAATTAATAGATAAAATATAAGAATGTTTTTAAAATATATTAGGAGTAGGTACACTTTGAATGTTATAAATTGGAAAACTGTCCGTAACAAGAAGTTACGAGATATTATAATATGTCACTAAAGCCATCTAGCCATATACTAATCAAATAAATAATAAACAATATTCATGTGCACACAAATCTGTACCTATACAGTGTGTTCACGGAAAATGGTAACAGTGAATAATTTTTATATGCTACTAGATAAAAAAAAAAGTTTAAATAGTTTTTTATTCAACTGGAAATTTACTATCGGAAACTGCTGATGTATATTTTTTTATACTTCAAATTCAACCGGAAGTGAACATCAAAATTTTTTTTCAAATGGCAACATGTCTTTTTTTTAACATTTTCGCAATCTGCAATTTTTTCTTTATAAATAGGTATAAAATTTTCATAAGGTTACATAAGAAAATATTCGAGAAAATTCAAGATTTAAACAGACAATAATAAATTTATTAATTATTTACACACAGGTATGTAGAGTGCTATGAACTTTTTTGGTAACTTTTTTCTATTGGGTCATTTAAAAGCAGTTGTTTACGCAAATCCGCCATTAAATTTAAAAGATTTTAAAAACAAAAAATTAATTTAGCATGCGATCAAATATCACTAAATCAACAAAAAAAAGCATCTAATGATGAACTTCTGCGTATATCAGAATCATGTCTTGAACAAAACGGTGGCAATTTTGAAAAATTTATCCGATAAATGACAGTTGTGTTTTCTGTAACGTGATTTTTTGTTTTTCATAGCACTCTACATACGTTTATATGTAGATAATTAATAAATTATTATTGTTTGTTTAAATCTTATATTTTCTCGAATATTTTCTTATGTAACCTTATGAAATTTTTATATATATTGTCGTGTTGCACGGCTCAATCAAATCCCCAAGTAATACTACCGAGAATAAAATCTTGCCTAATGTGTACACTCGAACAGTAGAGGTCCGGCTAGCTTTAAGTTGGTTCACAAATTCGGGACCACGATATCTGCAGGTTGTAGGTATCGGCGATCGCAGGTCAATTAAAGAGTGCAAAGAGTCAAGTGGTAATTTATTTGAATTACTTAGATATAATGCTGGAGCAAATTGAGACGATATTGACACAAAAGTCAAAGAGAATGTAAATTTATGTACTCGTGTGCACAGTATAAAATGGATGGTATTATTTAAATTCAAACAATATCCTATACCTCCATTTAACACTGTGAAAATGTTTAAAATGTAAGAAAACAATAGAAAATCAAAAATGTTTACAAATATAAAGTTCTGTACCTTATTCATTAAATTTTTCATGTACATAAGTTTTTGAATCACCCTGTACCTCGTAGTAGAAATTATTAGGGTAGAACGGTAGGAAAACTGCACTGCAACGTGGCTTCTGGTTTGGTCGTACCGGTAGCGATCGTCTCCCGTTTTTTGTCCAAATCTTCCTTCTTTGCAAGAAAACAGTGAAAACGATGAGTGAATTCTTCTCATGTGATATTTAAATCTCGAACCTCGATTTAAACAAAGTTGTACGGTTTTTGTGTCGAACAGTAAAAATGTGGACATATGTCGAGAAATTTAACCTCCAAATTTTAATTGTGATTAAAATCATCCAAATACTTAATCATCTAAGTCGGTTAGTAGAATAAACCTTGATTTATATAATGCAGCAATCATGAAATAATCGATTTTCAGGATATTTTAGACGCGATGGCATCCAAAACGCAACTTTATAATGGAATCGAAAAATGTGCTCGATTCACAAAAAAGTGTAAAAACCTCCGTTTTACACAGTAAAATATTCAACAAACTCACTTGTCCTATTTATCGCCGATATATTAGCTTTTGTGGCAACAAAAGCTTGCAAAAGGTCTTCTTTTGTAAAATCGCGAAGATGTACGCAATTTACAAAACGTCTCCTTTCACTCACGGCACAAGACTAAACCTCCTCGCCAAATTGGCTTCAAAGTTCAAATTACCAAAATTATAAAATAAAATCTGAACAAATTTTGTAAGTATCCGCTACATTTTTACCGCCACAATTCAAACTTTCACTGTTTTCACATTTTAGATAACACAAAACTCTCGTCAAGTTACAAATGGAAGAATCAAAATTGTATGTTTCATGTGTCATAGGTTACAAAAATATCTCTTTCGTGTCGTCAAATTGCATCCAGCTTCAATGTCGTTAAATTGACATAATTAATTTTAGGCAAAATTCAACTGGCTAAATTGACTGACTTTTTGCACACTACAATATTTATAGAGAAAAACTTGCAGATTGCGAAAATTTAAAAAAAAAGACATGTTGCCATTTGAAAAAAAAATTTTATGTTCACTTTCGGTTGAATTTGAAGTATAAAAAAATATACCTCAACAGTTTCCGATAGTAAATTTCCAGTTGAATAAAAAACTATTTAAACTTTTTCTTGTATCTAGTAGCATATAAAAATTATTCACTGCTACCATTTTCCGTGAACACACTGTATACCGTCAAAATGGTATCAACTGCAAAAATGACGATGATATGGAATACTTGTAATAAAGGCTATAAGATAACTAACCACGAGTTAAAAATTAATACTGATGAAAAGCTTTTTAATAATAATAGAATATTGATTCGTATTTCTGTTAGGTTTAAAGTTAACACTAAATCCACAAAATCGATTCTAATACCTACTGGGCTAACCTTTTCAAAAATTGTAGAATACAATTTAAAAAACTGATCATGAGATATACCGTTTGGTAGGCATTTAGTTTTCAGATATTTATACACGTTTCTGTACCAAAATTATATAATAAAGGTGCTCGCCCACTTAAGCGATACCACACCACACTACACGAGGCGACCTGAAGGGACACGCTTAGAGAAGTTTACATGGAATCAAATGAAAGTCCGCACATTAAGGCGACGCGACACCACGTTAGGCGACGAGACATCGCTTCAATCGTCCGAGAGGCATTCAGGCGACGTTTGCAGCTCAGGTGGGCGAGGGGCATAACAATCAAAGTGTAGCTAAGGCAACAGTAACATTCCAAAATTAGAGTTTTCAAAAATCAAGTTCAGGGCAGACGTATGATAGATCGCAAGTGCGGTGCAAAAAGGGCATAATATCGTCGATACCACAAAACCGTACGTAAAAAAGTATGGTAGGAACTACAAACTGTTCATAAAAACTACAGTATGTAAACCGATATAATATAACACTTTTTTTTAACTCTAAGAGGTACTGTAATTTGCCGAAGGCATTAGACGTTTGATTTGATAATATAAAACAATGAAGAAAATTGTTTCAACCAATAATAAAGTGACCGAAATTACCATAATTTCACTTGTAATTTGAATTCATTTTCAAGTATTATTATGGACTAGTAAGTACTACTACTTCACTTTATCTAAAAAATCTCGGTAGAAGACGTAAGAAGTTCAGTAAGAATTTCCGAAATTTTCCGAAACATAATAATATTTATGCACGGATGTATCATAAATTGACACTTATACACGAATTTATTTGTCATAAACGTCTCTTTATAGCCCATGGGCCTCTTTATACCCACGGGCTATAATGAAACGTCAAACTACGATATCATAGGTACCTAATAGAAACAGTTTAAATACTTGCAAAATGAAAAGTTTTTATTAAAACCGAAAATTGTAGTACTTTTTATTGAAAATTTCTTGTGGGTAATTTATGTGAACAATAATAATAATAATTAACCAAATAAATTAAAAATTCTGCAGCCTCATCAACTTCTTTCATTTTTCACCTTTTAATGACAGTACCGCTATTTCCTTGCTACCATAGTTACGTTTCAAAACTCAAATTTAATCAAAGCAACACTAGATTTGTGTCAAAAATTCAATTTATTTTAGAAATATTTTTAAATTAAAAAATCTTCATCCATGCATAAAGTTGTGTATGTACCATGGGCGTAACTTGCTTTTATGGCGCAAGACGTAATTTTTAGCCCGAGGCGGTAGCCGAGGGCTAAGAAGACGTCGAAATACATACTTCTTTACGCCCTAAATACATAAATAACTATTATAAACCTGATAAAAACGGTTATAAATAACACAAAATTCCATAAGTTCACTCAGCTTTTTTTGACTGTTTTAGATTTAGAGATTTAGAGATACGACTATTAGTTAATTTTTATTAAAATTATTATAAAAAAATTTGATACTAACAAGGGGCCACTACAGTGAGGTACCAACCAATCGAGATCCCAATTTTTTTGGTGATTCTAGGAGCTAAAAAAATTATCACTTTCTCGGCGTTTAGTCCAATGGGCCTTAGTTTTTGAGTTATGAATTTTTGAAAATAGACCATTTTAACCATAGGTTTACCCTATCTTAAGTTCTAACGCGAAGGTTCTGGGTTCAAAACTCATACCGGCTAACTTTTTCTTTTTGAAAATTATGTAATTTATTACCTGAATAAATTATATTATATTAAAATTTTACTGCGTTTCTTCAATTTAAATTAATTAATTACTTTTTTGGGGATTTGGACAACGGACAATTCAATTCTATACCACATAATTATACTATTAGATAGTTTATCAACGGCACTTTTCATTTCGGATATTTATTAAAAGAAAAATTATAAAAAACGAATTAAATAACGTTACACTACAACGATTTGTCTTGTAAAAATTGACGATGAAATAAATGATGTTGATATTAACAGGTTGGTAACTAGAGTTTCCTATATAAAGGCAATGTTTACTTGATTGTGGTTTACGTATTTCATTTGTAACTTTGTGGAATCCTGAAGAAGTGGTTTCATCCCTTTGAAACATTGTAGAAAAAATTTAAATTTTTAATTAGCATTGAGCTTTATAAGCCGATATTCAATATCATCTGAAATTTTTTGATTTTGTAACATGATCTTTTAGTTTGGAATTTTCTGGAAAAATTATTCATGCCAGTGTCTGCGATTCGTTCTATCAATGGTTCTATATCTGTTATAACGTTAAGGTATTTTTTAATTTTCCATGCAATATTAAATATTTGCAAGAGTTTAAAATTTTCAGTTAATTTTTATTAAAAAATATATTTTTCTTCTTTACTTATAATAAAATATATTGGTTGATATTATCAGATTAGTACTATAGTAAAAATTATTAAAACTAAGGACGATGATAACATTAAAAATTAAATTAAAAAATTAAAAAAAAAAAAATTGGTTCATGTGGGATACGAACCGCTATGCCACCACGGCTTCTTGCCTAGGAATCATTATCATTAGCAGTTAAAGCCCTGCCCATATTTGAAAAATTCATAACTTAAAAACTAAGGCCCATTGGACTAATCGCCGAAAATGTGATAACTTTTTTTAGCTCCTAGAATCACCAAAAAAATTGGGATCTCGATTGGTTGGTACCTCACTGTATTAGTGGCCCCTTGTAAGTAATAATTATCTCGTCCGAATGTATTACCACATACATATTACATAAATTTTAATTTAAAATAAATAATAATTATTATTTATTTATAGTGTCGATGCGGTTATATCACTTTAAGTTCAAAAAACTTTTGACGGATCACTGATGCTTCTCCAATGTTGAAGGTGATTCAAGTTGGGTTTTAAATCATCTCCCCACGATTGTGTCAAAAACCATTTATTTAGGTCGAAAGTTCCTTATTTCCCCATTTATGATTTTTCGATTAGCTAGTAAAGAGAAAATATTTAGAAAAAATCGTAAAATTGTAGTAATATTAACGAAATGCTTGTCGTAATGTTAACGAACAGTTTCATTGCATCAGAATGTAGTAGGTACTAGTACTAACGACGAATTACATTAAATACACACCACAATTTTTATCTGTGTAGTAGAATCATGAATGAGATCGAAACATGTAATCCGGTAAGGAATTTTTGATTTTATAATTTTTCTTGTTAGTTTTTCATTGGACGTCGAGCTTTAGGACTGTCCTGATTGTGGATGTCTTTGTTATAATGATTTGTAAAAATATTATAAATATACTATTATACCTGATGTAGATTCTCTATGAACTATTCATCTATATATATATAAAACAAAGTCGTGTATGTAGACCCTTCATAAGTCAAGAACGGCTGGACCGATTTTTATGATTTTTGATTTGGTGCATTTGTCTCCACCCTATTTAACATAATAACTATTAAAACATGGGAAAATTTCACTAAAAACAATTATTATAAAAAATCTAAAAACATTTAAATCCGTGTACAACGCTCCATCTCTGATACATGGGGTTAGTTGCCTTCAAAATTTTTCACTTTGTGAGGTTATATGATTGTTTTCAGGTTTTCGCATCGATAATATTGCTTCATTATGTAATTTTTAATTGTGTGATTAATTTTACAGTCTTATGATGTGATTCTGAGAGCATCGATAAAATTGCTTTATTAAGTAATTTTTAATTGTGTGCTTAATTTTATAATGTTATTTATAATAATAACATAAAGTGAACAGTGAAAGGTTGTTAATAATTTGGCATTGCATACGATGCATTGCAATACACGCTGATGTTTTCGCAAGGGAACGATGGATATCACTTGAATATCAAAATGGTAAATCCATTAAGCGGTGAGTATTCATATCATAATTTTAACATGACACTAACATTTCACCTATTACATTTCAGGTGAGGAAACTACCAAGAATGTTAGCTCGATGAATTGAAACGGAGCGTGTCAATTTCATTCAGTTTAACCAAGCTAAACTGCGATCGGAGGAGTACATTCATTTACGTGATGCAATCAGCACCGAAGGAGATGCAGCTAATGTTGGTAGATTGACTATTTTACCGGTGACGTACATTGGCAGCTCCCGTCATATGCATGAATATGTATTATAATATTATGTACGTAGCATGTTCACGTGTCGGCAAACCATCCGCTTTGTTCGTTCTCGCACCTGACAAAAAAACCAAAAATGTTGTATATCACATGGTGCTTCAATGACGGGAATCAACCCGAGTGCAACCCAATCAACCAATACTTTTCATAGGAAGTTGTGCAACAATGTTACAACAAATCATTTCAATTCGCTTCAATAAAGCAAATGCCTTGCTGCCACGTTACATTTACAGTTACATTCATTTCAATGTAATAAATAATACATTGAAATGAATGTAACTCACGTAATTATTAAAATACATTGCATTTTAATTTGTGTTGTGCATGTATTGAACTTACTTTATATAATTATTTTAATAAAATTCATTTTATCTTGATAAAAAACTTAATTTAATTCGGCTAATAAGTTAACACAACATTTATTGATTCTGAGGCGGTACGAAGTTCGCCGGGTCAGCTAGTTAACTCTAAATCTTTGCTATATTAGTATAGGGTCGACTAAACAATTTCGAGAATTTTGAAATTCAAATCTTAAAAATCTATTTTCCCAAACTATTTCCTTAATGTTTACTAGTTTTTTTTTTATGATGAATAATGTTTAGTTTCTTATAACATAACTATTATTCATAAAGATAGGTATGTTTTTAATTGTTAAATCATTTTAATAAATAAAAAGTTCCTTAAAATTTTTGGTTTTCTTTATTCAAATTGAAGATTCTAAAATATCAAAATTAGAGTTTTTTTGCTTTCGTTGTTTTAACTATAAAAGTATTTATATGCGCACAACTACATAGTTCATGAATTTATTAACAAGGCGTTGCAATACCTAACATAAAGTTGGTCTCAAATAAATTGGCGGCTGCGTCTCAAATTTCTGATTTATAATTTAGAACGAAGCGTTGCGTCGTTTAGCTATATAAAAGAGAATAATAACATTTGCATATCTTGTTGTCAAAGTTCAATAAAAGTTGTACGTTATCAATATTGTACATTTTAAAAACATCGATGAAAATTTTGTAAAAGCTGGTTCACACTATATGATTTTTCATCTGACTCGGTCATACGAGAAGTCATGGCAAAAATCATACGAAACTCTTTTTTCTCTCTCTTTTCATATGACCAACAATTTTTATAAATATTGGATTTATAGTTGGGAAAAGGTCTAAGTGAAACAATTTTATTAAATTGCCGACGTTTCGGGCCCTTTTATTGGCCCATTTTCAAGGCTAAAAATATTATAATAATAATATAATAATAAAACAGATAAATTAACTATATACTAACCTTCTTTGGAGACCACTGTAAGTTTGACTCCCTTTAAAAATTTTCGAAACGGTGAATAATAGAAATACTAAAATGAATAATGAATAGTAACAATAAACAGAAAAATTCAAAAAACAGAAAAAAAAAAAAAAAAAAAAAAAAAAAAAAAAAAAAAACTTACTTTGCCTTTTTTCTCCCTCGACACAATTTCGGCAATTCAACCAGTGGCATAATTCGGATTTTCAGCGTTTGGGTTGTAAGCTCACACTGAATTTCCTAATTAGCCTCCTTGTATTGCATTCAAAACTTCAACTCCCTCTATAGGAGGTCCTATAGAGGCAGTTTTCAGAATTGAATTTGAAAAGTGCGTGGGAGAAAAAAGTCACTTATTTAAAAAAACCGCGAATCTTACATTTGCCTGCTCAAAGGTCAGTATGATAGTGTTTAAGGTTATATAGTCGTCTTCATTTTATCCAGGATGTACTTATAACCACCGTGAAAGTATTGGACATCCCTTTTAAAATTCATCGATTTATTATTCAAATGAATATTAATTGCTTCCTTTATTTTGCGTTTCCTACCAATGTCTTCCCTATCTAAGATTGCGATGCCTTGGTGGTTTATGGAATGTGACTTTGAGGCCATGTGTTTGCATAAAGCAGTATATCTATCGTCGTTGTCGGTCATAAAGACGCGAGCATTTTTAACGTCTCTAGTATGCTCCTTTATGCGAACACCAAGTTTCCTCGAGCTCTCACCCACATACACAAGGTCACAATCTTGACAGGGAATTTGATACACCACTCCGCTCCGAGCATCAAGAGGAGTAGGATCTTTAACATTGGAAAAGAAAATTCTTTTCCAATGTTAAAGATCCTACTCCTCTTGATGCTCGGAGCGGAGTGGTGTATCAAATTCCCTGTCAAGATTGTGACCTTGTGTATGTGGGTGAGAGCTCGAGGAAACTTGGTGTTCGCATAAAGGAGCATACTAGAGACGTTAAAAATGCTCGCGTCTTTATGACCGACAACGACGATAGATATACTGCTTTATGCAAACACATGGCCTCAAAGTCACATTCCATAAACCACCAAGGCATCGCAATCTTAGATAGGGAAGACATTGGTAGGAAACGCAAAATAAAGGAAGCAATTAATATTCATTTGAATAATAAATCGATGAATTTTAAAAGGGATGTCCAATACTTTCACGGTGGTTATAAGTACATCCTGGATAAAATGAAGACGACTATATAACCTTAAACACTATCATACTGACCTTTGAGCAGGCAAATGTAAGATTCGCGGTTTTTTTAAATAAGTGACTTTTTTCTCCCACGCACTTTTCAAATTCAATTCTGAAAACTGCCTCTATAGGACCTCCTATAGAGGGAGTTGAAGTTTTGAATGCAATACAAGGAGGCTAATTAGGAAATTCAGTGTGAGCTTACAACCCAAACGCTGAAAATCCGAATTATGCCACTGGTTGAATTGCCGAAATTGTGTCGAGGGAGAAAAAAGGCAAAGTAAGTTTTTTTTTTTTTTTTTTTTTTTTTTTTTTTTTTTTTTTCTGTTTTTTGAATTTTTCTGTTTATTGTTACTATTCATTATTCATTTTAGTATTTCTATTATTCACCGTTTCGAAAATTTTTAAAGGGAGTCAAACTTACAGTGGTCTCCAAAGAAGGTTAGTATATAGTTAATTTATCTGTTTTATTATTATATTATTATTATAATATTTTTAGCCTTGAAAATGGGCCAATAAAAGGGCCCGAAACGTCGGCAATTTAATAAAATTGTTTCACTTAGACCTTTTCCCAACTATAAATCCAATATTTATCAAATAAAAGGTCAACTATATATCTACTATTAACAATTTTTATGTTCACACTGCTTATCTTTTCTTATTACAAAACGTCAAAACGGCTGTCATATATATCAAAAAAATTCTAATTAACCTAAGTTTATAGCAATAAGTAGTTGATTTTGAATTGAATTTTATATCTAATAGAAATTATTCTGTCATCAGTGTCTATTTCTTCTTTTTATCCAATAATTTTTTAAGAAATAATCATTTTTGACGAAAAATTATGTTGACGAAGTTTTTAAAAATTTTTGTCTAAAATGTTCGATAAATTTTTGTTCAAAAATATTTCAGTTTTTGTGACTATTTCAATAAATAATCATTTGTTATAAAAATTTAGTTTTTGAAATTTTGGAAAAAAGTCACTTTTTTGAAAAATTAACGATATTTTGAAAAATTTAAAAAAAAATTTTCGATAAATTTTTGTTAAAATATATTTCATTTTTTGCGATTATTTCAATAAATAATAATTTTTTATAAAAAATTCAGTTTTTGAAATTTTGTAAAAAAATCTTTCAAGAAGTCATAGCAAAATAGACACCGTCCTATTCTGAAAATCACTTATTATTTTGCTATGACCGAGCTTATTATTTAGCTATGACTTCTATAATAGCAAAAATCAGATAGTGTGAACCTAAAAATATTTGTCATATGACAAGTCATATGACAAGTCAGATGAAAAACCATGAAAAAGTGAACCAGCTTTAAGTATGTCGTAACTACTACTACTTACATTAGTATATTATAAAAATTATATTAAATTAAAAAGAAAAGATTCAATTTAAAATGCACTCGTTTAACTACAGATTTCTAGCTTGATTCATACTATTTTCATAACTATTTTCCCGTATACATGCATTCGTTAGCTCGAACTAACTCAGCTCCATCTTGTTACTCAATTAAGAGCGCGCTGCGAATTTTGATGCAAAAACACGTTTCAACAGATGCGACATCTGCGCCGCCCTAAAATATTAATCTTTTATACTTATCTTTTCACCAATACAGAATTTTAATAATTTATAAAAGTCATATGAATAAACGATAACTAATTTAGGCAATGAGGAAGTTTAAGCTTCCAATGTTGAATATTTACAAGTATATTCCAAAAAGATATTCATGCTTAAATGTATTGAATATTTTTAAAAATATTCAATATTGGAAGTTTAAGCTTCCAATGTTGAATATTTACAAGTATATTCCAAAAAGATATTCATGCTTAAAAGTATTGAATATTTTTAAAAATATTTAACTTTGAAAGTTCAAACTTCCTCATTGCTTACATTAGTTATCGCTTATTCATATGACTTTTATAAATTATTAGAATTCTGTATTGGTGAACAGATAAGTATTAAAGATTAATATTTTAGGGCGCGCCATCTTATGAAACATGTTTTTGCACCAAAATTTGCAGCGCGCTCTTAATATATCTTCTTGATTCTTTGACTTATGTTTTTATTCCTCTAGGTCAAAGATATACGCTCAGGTAAGGCGACCTAACCGCATAGTTCGACTCGAGTGAGACCGAGCTAAAAACGTGTAGGGTAAGGTAAGGTATATTGGTGATAATTTTGTTTACATGGATACAGTTTGATTAATTTGAAAGTTTTTCCCGATTTTTGCTGGTATAATAATAGAATCACTTTATACCTGCCTATTGAGAGGTCTTTTGTTTTATTTGAATTACATTTTCTTAATTCAAAACGAACATCTTTCTTTTTAAAAAAAGGTAGGTAAGTTGGTGATAGGATATTTAATTTGGTGATATAGGACATTTAATTTGGTGACAACTAAAAAAACTAAAATTAGTTATAAAAGTTAATTTAAAACTTAAAATACTTTAAACATAACATAATTACTCGAAATCTGAAAGAGAACAACCATCGCACATAAAGATTTCGTCTTCATTTGCCTGTGATTGACAAGTGATGTGGTATGGAATAGAACACAGAAGGAGCATTGAATCCATTTGGCACCATTCTTTTCTTGTACATCCTCATCATAACTTTTACCACAGACACCACATTCCCAGTCATCATTTTTCTTTAAACCTTTATTGAATTTTTTTCGCTTCTGATCTTCATGCGCCGTAGAACAACATCCTGATTTCTGAAGATCTTGTAGTGTTGTTAATAATTTTGCCTTTGAATATCTCTGCTTTCTGTTTGACTTTGGTATTCGGTGAACTGATGTTGCTGATGGTAGTTGTAGTCAGAGCCTTTGTGCACAATGTGCAAACACAGGGGCGGATAAAATTAGGGGCGGCCAAAAACGCAAGCGAGGGACGAGGCGCAAATGGAAATAAAATGCCTAAAAAGTGAGCTAGGGTTTAAAAAAATATAATTTGCGTTGCGACAAGGAAAAAGTAATAGAAATTTAGAAAATCGTATTAAAAATCGAAAAATCAAAAAAAATCCTTGTTAGCACGATTAAATAAAGCGTTTTAAACGAGGTCCAAAGAATATTTACTTGTGCTGCAGCTTTCTAAATTGACATACCTTCCTGTAAAACCATTTGGTTTGCTCTCACCATATTTTCAGAATTGTATGTACTATATTTTTGATTACTAATAATACTTTGAAATTTGGTAATTTGAAGGACAGGTAATTTGGTGATAGCCTGAAATGCCAAAATAAAATTATTTTCGAAAAGTACTCTCTATTGACCGCCTTTTCTGACAATATTGTATATATAAAAAATTTATATTAACGCCGTAAAAAAAATAATTTAAAAATTGCATTCGCACATGGTAAGAAAACACCGTTACAACGTAAGGGTTAATTTAATTAATAAACAATAACATGTAATTTTATTTATGCCATTTTGAAAAGTAGGCTTTACTCTAAAAGTATAATGTAAAAAACACTATATTACCTTATTTATTAATTGATTTAGAACACATTTACTACCTAGCACGTATAACACTGAAGTAAATATGAAAATGACACCATATTACATTAAAAGTTTTTCTGACAGGTAACTACATAAGATAAGAGCCTGTAATCTCTTGAATAGTCAGATGAAACTGTATGAAGTATATGATAACAATTTTAAATTATGATGATAAACGGTAAAATGTTGGTGAATTTTTGAAAAAGTATCATCAAATTAACTATATCACCAAATTACCTTACTTTACCCTATACTATGCGCTTAGAGCGATCTTAAAATTGAATGTAGATCCCTTAGCTCGAACTAATGGCAGTTGGCCTTGGTTCGACCAATCAGAATTAGAAATACTGCTGTTACTTCGAACTAACTGAATGCATATTAATATATTATAATGTATACCCCATAACGTAAATTAAAAACCGAGCTTGCTTAGATCGATCTAACGTTAGCTTAAGCTCGAGCTAACGCGTGCATGTATTTTACCACCACATTTTAATTTGCATTTGCTTTCCACTTTTTACTTTAAAATAAACAATTTTGTGCCAACAATAGTACCTATATTTTCGAACACAAGTAGACCTCACAGGTCAAAAGTTTGGCCACCCCTGCTATAGGTACTCATTGACAATAATGGTAATTGTTTGCTATGAATTTGTCATAGGTACTTACAGCTTTTTTTCGTAAATTGCATGAAAAATTGAAGTGTTGCAAGTTGAGCGCATTTACTGTAGATTTAATATTATAATATCGAAATTGTTGGAATAAGTAAAATTTCCATAATTCTGTACAGATTTAATTATTCTTCTCCTTAAATCTGTCGACATTTTGTTTTTAATCTAATCCCTATATCTTTTTGTTTAGGCGATATGAAGATTGAATCGTTTCGGAATATTCAGAGTGACCATAAATGAACGTTATTTAAGTAAGTATAAAATAAAAACAAATATGTAATTTAAAAAAATAAATTATCGTTTATAAGACACCAATTTATGATGTAGTTCGTAGCATAAAATATAAATTATAAATCACAGCGTATATTGACGAAAGTATATCTCCTTCAATATTATGCGGTCGGCAGAAGCCTTGCAAATAAACTTTACAACTTGTATTTTCTTAATTATTAAGGTAAGAAAACACTAAAGCATTGAATGCATTTATGTAGTATCTTACCAAGACAAAAGATAAGTTTACAAAGCATCAGAAAGTTCCTCATTAATAAGTATTTAAAATAGTGGTAAAAATAAAATGTCTTCATTTTACACTATGATAAAAAATTAGCAAGAAAATCAAACAACATGCTTCTGTCTTATTCGTGATTGTACCAATGAAATTGATCTAGTCATCAGATCAGTACTACTTGTAAATTTAAAATATAAATTCCAATTATCTAAATAATTTTTCCAAAAATGAAAGTCACTTTATTCCCTGTAAATGAATGACATATTTATGCCAAAAAGTTTTTCAAATAATTTAAGAAATTATTATTATATTATCGTTTAAATTTAAAATAATTTCTAATTCCATTTTCTATTATGGACAAAATATTTCCAAAAAAATTTAAAAAAATTTTTGTTTAGTTTTGGAATAATTTTTTGGTGTTGTAATGTCGTATTATTATTCATACAAATAGGTAGGCGATTAAAGATTATTATTACTTACGTTTACATTATTTTTGTTGTGTAAAACAGTCTACGCATAAATTTACATTCTCGTTTTAGTTGCACAATGTAAATCATGACAGCATGTGGTCCATCTATGATCATCGCAGAACCTTAATAATTTGCTTCATGTACCCATAAACCGCTATAATAAGTCTTTGGTCAGTATCCAGTAGTGTGAATATCTTCAACGTAGTATATTTAGTTTGTTTTGTGGTATTGCTATTACTATAATAAACAATGTTACCTATGTACATGCCGATTAATACAGGGTACATTTTTTTTTAATTTAATTTTTATTTTATAATTTTTTTCACTTTTAAAATTTTTTTAATCTGTGAAATTAATAAAATAATAACATTTATAAATAGTTGCACCTATGGAGACTTTTAAGTGCTAAATAAATAAAACATGAAGAAAGTGGGTTGGTAATGGTTTATTTTACTCTGATAAAAATCAATAAAATTTAAACAATCAATAAAATGAATGAATAAAAATGATATAATGAAGAATGATATCAAAAAATGCAATGCTAATCCCTTTTAACACTTATTTGACCGCCACGCTTAAAATAGCCTATTATTTTCAATGTTAGTATGAGCAAATACTTTATTATAACAATACGGGAAACTTTTGCAAATTCTATTGTTATTTTTGGCGACATTTAAACGTATAGAGTAGTTCCAAAGAAAGAAGAAAAGGCGTAGCCGAAATCTGGTGCAGTAGAGATCGTGTGACACCCCATTCCACCAATTGACACCAACATAAACACGATTGTACGAGTTTTGGTTTCTGCACATTAACTACACCCTTTCTTCTTTCTTTGGAACCACTCTACCTACTAACGAAACTATCGAGATTTAGTGGGCGATAATAATTAATTTCCTATGATTTACATTACGATTTTAACCGTATTGGTTAAAATTAGAGTTTTTATTTAAATTTTTATTTAAACAAATACCATATACCCCCTAAATGTCAAAATAAATGTCAAGTAGCGTTAATTCACATTTCCAGCCGGTAGTGGCGCTGCGATCACATGTCGCCGCAAATTTGCATGAGTTTCCCGTATTGTTATAATAAAGTATTTTTTGGTGTGAGTTAAATTCAATGCACGTAGCGACTAACGGATTAACCTATTAACCCAGTCATATTTTAAAGTTGGTTTTACTTTACCAGGTAGGTACCTACATAAATAGTATGGGGAAGTATTGTAATCGAAAAATTACAATAGGTATTTAGGTACAGAGTATTTTATTTCCGTTAAACAACACTATAATAAAGTCGCCAATGCTAAATCCATTGGGATGTATCCTCAATTTCGGGTTTTCTTGGACCACTTCTATCACTTCTTCTAAAGCAGAATATATCTCACTTTCTTCATCAGAATTTAAATTGACTTTGGCTTGCGCCAATGTTGCCCCAATATCTGGGCCAAAGTTGCCTTATCTTGGTTATTCATTGGTCACAGACAACCTGATTATATATAATTAAATTGAAAAATCTTGATAAATCACCTAATTACTAACTTAAAATAAGATATTAATACTTACTGTGTTGTTCATAATTTTAAAAACTGCGTTTGAGGAAGAAGTTTGACGATATCACGACCTGCACGAGAAAGCCGACAGTAAGTACTGTTACAACCTGTGGTTTCCCGCATTTTTACGGTCTTCTCCTATCGACTGGCGCTAAACTTAAAAAATTATCGTTGCATTTAAGATCTCTTATACTTACTACAAACAAACATTTTTTGTCAGGTGGGCCAATGTTGTACTTAAAGGGCCAATGTTGCCCCATCTTACGGTATGCACAATACCGGTTGTCCAAAAAAGCTGAATTTTGAGGCTTCTTGATTTATGAGGCCCCAGGCGCGCGCCTCATCCGCCTGTTCGGAAATCTGCCATTGTGCAGACCATTCTTCATCACTAATAAATTCAAGTAAATTTTTTTGGCACCACTGTTACGTTATTTTTGCATTATAGGGCAGTGCTGAATCTTGTTGGAAGTTAGATGGTCAATTAAAATATTATTCAAGTTATAAGAATCATTAATTTTCATACTGTTTTCAATGAATCGCAGTGAAAGCTTCCCTATTTTGGAAACCTGCCCCCAAACTATTAACAACGACTTATTCTGGAACCCCTCAACATTTGTTTGCTTCTAAGGATTATTAGTCATACTAGAAGTATACAAACCGTCATTCTGGGGGTTGTCTAGTTCTTGAAATATTAGATGTTTTTTCATCTGAAAAGATAATTTCACAATCACCGCACGCCTGGAAACAATGCTTTTTGCATTTTTTTTGTCTAACTTCTTTTTGTTTTTGTGAAAGACAATGAATTTTTTTTGTATGCCTTCAGACCCAGATCTTTTCTTAAAAATAATTGGGCTCATTGGTGACTTATATTGAGATTCTAGCCAAATTTCATTGTCGAAATTGGGAAACTGCACAGTTTCTCCGAATTCGTTCCCTACAATTTTTATTTTTATTTTGGTTTTAATTTTACCATTTCAACCGGTTTTTTTAACTTAAACAATTCACCGATAAGAATTCGCCGAAAATCAATTCATCGAATCACAATTTAATGAAAGAAAATTCGTCGGAAAATACGATATATTGATAGCTTTTTGATATTAAAAGAAAAGATGACTGATTAATAAATTGATTCAAATTTTTACATAGTATCAATAACTAATATTGTGGGATATACCACGCAAATTATCTCGAATATTATTAAAATCGCAAGTTGAAACTATCCTCTATGTATTCTTAATACATCGTGGTAGTTTTTTCGGCCAATGGGACTCTCTTGGCCGCTTAATTGTTGCTGGAATACAATATCATTTAATCTTTGCTCCCTTTGAATCCCATCAATAAACCTCCATGGGAGCCGGTCCTTTTGACTCCTTCATTTTGATGCCTCACGTTTCGACACCGCACGGTTCGACGCCACACGGACAAAAAGTACGTACAGTTAACATAGAGCTAATTTCACTGTTTAGGAGAATTTTTTGCTTAAATTAGCCGAAAAAAAGAGAGATTCATCCCCTTCCCAGTAACACATTTTGCCTAGTTGGACGGTCCTAGGAAATATTTTTAATTTGTATAGCATTGTCAAAACGGCTCGGAGTGCTTGCAGCGGAGAGGAACTGAGTGGAGGATGCTGAGAGTCGATTTTGACAACGCAATCACGACAAATCTCGGATCCATTATAGTTAGATCAAAGTATACTCCTTCAAAGTATTTTTGTCATGCAATGATCCTGATTGAATACCAGTCCTGATTGGTAGATTATACAAAATTAGAAATTTTATTATATTTATATTTTGATACGGGCGGCGTCGAAACATGCGCTCGTCGAAACGACGACTGCTTCAAACTGAACTATACTCAAACCATGTCTATTAGGGTGTTCACTTCCAATCTGGGTTTCGAAGCCGCAATGTCAACTTTCTTCTTCAACCGCGATCTTGACTGTGCGATGACTTTCAGTATCTTATGTAGGGTATCAAGACTTGCATGGGTGCCAGCATCAAGTAAATTGATTTCGGTGAATTGCTGTTCGGTGAATTGATTTTCGGTGAATTGTTTTCGGTGAACTTTCCTGGTACCTCCGAAAGCGTAGGAGTTCGTAGAACAAATTTTCTATTCATTGTTTGGTATTTTAATCTTCTTCTTCTTCTTTTTAGTTTAAGCCGTAAGGCTTGTTATTACCAACATCTTCGTCGTTTCCTTGGCAGTGTTAGTTCTGTGAGCATATAAAAATTTTACATCCATTTGGTAGCTTGCTAGACTTGCCTTCAGATGTGCCATGTATCCTGGTTTTTATGTTATTGGTGGCAATTCACTAACCCAGGGGACCACCGGCTTAACTTGCCTTCCTAAGCACGGGACTAGTCATAAGAAAGTTTGACTCTCCCCAGGTTTGAACCCGGTGCCCCGCATTCGCATCCAACTACGTTAGCTGCAAGGCAATGACCGTCCCAAATATTTTTATTTAGGGTTTTTATTCAGGTATTTTAATAACTTCACTATTTCACAAATTTTCTTTCCATTCAAGTGTAAATTTGGGACAAGCTGGCGTTTTACGTCCATCGCGCATTGTTGCAAGAAGTTTACTAATAAATGTATTTAACTGCCGATTGCAGTGTTATAACTACGACATAATAAATAGATAATGCAATTGTAAATTGCAGAATTTGTCTAAGCATGTTAGAGTGGTTACAAATAAAGAAGAAAAGGTGGAGCTAATGCGCAGAAACCAAAACTCGTACAATCGTGTTTATGTTGGGTGTTAATTGGTGGAATTGGGTGTCACGCGATCTCTACTGTGCCGGATTTTGGCTATGCCTTTTCTTCTTTATTTGACACCACTCTATCACTGCAGATATTGACTAAATTTCAAGTGCGACAGTTAATTTATATTTTACACCCTGTAAAGAACTGCTTAGATTTTGGTTGAAATCCCTTCGCTGAAATCTCTTTTTTTTTCATTTCGTCAATTCTTAATAACACGCATAAATGGATAATATTATTTTATTCGTAAAATGACAGGCAATTATTGAAAATCTTGGCTTGAAAATCGTTTACATAGGTATTTACTAGCGGACCAATGTAAACGAAGCAGGCACGTCGTACTTACGGACTGATAATAGTGAGGGGGATTAAAAAATATAAATTGTTACTATTTAATTTGATAAATAGTAGTGTTAAAGAGTGCCGATGCATCCTGGGGCTTTAGAAATTTTATGAAATACTTAATTAAAACTTAAACTTGCATAATTTTCGTCTGCAACTGAACCAGTTAGCGATCGTGAAGTTCACTCTATGCACAAAAACTTTTTTGTTAAATATTTATGGTTTAAAAAATGTTAAATAAACAGCATTCAGGCATTTAGAAAATGTAAGAAGATATTTGTAACGTTGTACACTAATGGTACTCATAATTTCCATCAAATACAAGTTACAATCTTGTATTAGTACATATTGTGTGGCAGTAACACAAGAGGTTTGAAAAAAGACTCTACATGGTGGCGGTCATATATATTTTACCGGTTAACATTATGGAATTTGATAACTAATACCTGTTAGTAAGTATCTTAAGTAAACTTAACAACTACAATATTTTAAAAATTATAAAACAAACTATTATACTTTTCAAAAGTAAGTGGTATTTTACAGTAATAAGCAATTTTATTAAACAAGTAAGCATGTATGGACATACATACTACATTCAATATTACCACTATAGTCTATTTATTTATCGCATGCAGTGGAGAATAACAAATACATGCAGTTTGCACGTGATTTATGGGGAGGAGTTTGTCATTGCGCAGGGACGCATCTATTTTGACCTTGCAAACACCCAATCGCAATTACAGGTGCAATAAACATAATGCAATCACGTGCATGTCACGCGTTGATCACTGTTTACATCCACTGCATGCGATAAATAAATAGACTATAGTTAGTATTCTATGCAGTGGCGGCGTAAGGCGTACGCGACCGCGTACGGCCTCACGCTTGATTTCGGACCTCGAAAAAGTTTCCTAGCCCTAAAAATCACCATTTTGTACCAAATTTTCAAAAAATATTCTGATGATATTCTGATCTCGCCAATTTACTTTGAGTAGGTACATTAAAAACTTAGGTTACGCCGCCACTGGTTCTATGTAATACATATTATGTATATGGGTACGTACAAGATACTTTTCAAACATTTTTCAGCATAAATAGGAATTCACGGCTTGCCTTGATCTCAAGCTACTTGACTCGACTTGACTTGAAATCAAGTCAAGCTCAAGCCAAGCATTAAAATTCAAGTCAAATCAAGTAGTTTGTATGTCAAGTATCAAGTAGTTTGAAAGCTTGAAAAATTACTTGATTTTGTATTTAAAAACTGAAGGGTTTAGGTACAATAAATTTTTATTAGTTCACCCATAATTAAATCATAAAATTATATCAATGAAATCATAAACGGAACGGTTTTTGCAGACAAATCTGGTTGAAAAATATTAAAAATGTGGCCATTTACAGCAACTTTATAATACTTGCAAACTAAAAAGACAAATTTCGTGACTCCATAATATGATAGTAAATATTTTTGGGTAAAGTTAAATAATGAACTACAAGGTTTATAAAGCTAATAAATAAAAACATTTTTATTTTTTACGTTACATTAACGATTAAGGCCTATTATCTGTTTGAATTTTTTTCTTTTTCCATTTTTTCTTTTTTGGCTTAAATAATGTAAAAACCTTTTAAGAATAATATCCATATCATTTTTTGATGAAATTTTTTTTTAATTCGCAACTAACGTTGCGAGCATGTACCACTGTATATGCATTCTCTATTTGTAAAGTTTTATATTTGTAAATAGTGGGTTCTCAGTTCGATTTTGTTGTTGAATTGATTTTAAAAATGAGTAATAAAGTGTATGTGAAATAAAATTGAAATAAAACTAATTATGTGACGCGTACAATAAGTAAAACTGGAAGACTTCATCGAGTAGCAAAATAGTGCTCTACACAGTCACGGATATCGCTGTTATCACCTTCAATTTGGTTTACCGGGCCTTTTTTATGTTCTGGACATACTAGGATTTGCTGTGGGTCGAAATATTTATTATTTTTGTATAAAAGCCAATGCACTACGTACAAACGGGTCGAGCGCTCAATTTCGGATGAAGCAAATGCCGCTAGACGCAGCACTAAATCGTCCAGATAGGACCTGGAGGTAAATTATCTTAACTTGGAAGGCCAGTTATATGGTGATGGCAGAGTCGAATAAAGTTAAAAAAATTGGCTAAGCGATATCTTTAAAATTTCATATAGAAAATTGGTTTTAAATTTTCAAACTCATTTTTCTCGATATCACGTTTTTACAATTGGCACGCAGTAGAACTCAAACATTTTTTAATGGATTGACTTGAAATTTTAATTGTAGCTTCTCAGATAGATTTTTCAGCGAAGTACATAGGATTTTTACGATTGATAAACAATTACAATTTTTATAAACAAATTAAGATCGATTTTTCGTTAAAAAATCGAATTTTTTTACAAACTAATGCCAAATTTACAAAAATCAATATTTCTTTATATCCGTGTGTACTTCGGTGAAAAAACTTGTGTAGATTATAAAAAAATTTTTAGTCTTGTTCCAGATGCCGATGTTCGTGACTTCTACTGCGTGCCGTGGGACGCCTTAAAAAAAAGTAGCCTTGTTCTTATGTTCTGTACACAGCCATTTTCTTTTTAAAATAAAAACAAAAAATATTTTTATATACTCTAATGCATAGTTAATAAATGCCTAAAAGGATTTCTTGATTGCTTTTATAGTTTCGCCAACAAAAAATTCAGAAGAACCTCTGTATTTATAGACTTCAAACAGATAATACCCCTTAAACAATTTTGTTTGCGGTTTTAAAAAGTAACGCACATTTTAAATAAACATTTTACAACTTATTATGTAGATAATTCGAATAATAACCAAATGCATAACTAAAAGAGTCGTTTCAACTTGCGATTAACATAAGACAAATTCATATTCAATACAATGTATATGTCAGCGTCAAGTAGTGAAACGCGGCAAGTAGTGAAACGAAAGTAAGATTTCAGTAATTTTAAGACTTTTCAAGTACTTATTAATGACTTTTAACAATTATTCTTGTTTACTGTAATTATTATGTTGTAATAAAATACTTTTTTAAATTAAAATTTATTTTATTTCAATTATATAAGAATATTTTCATATTTCACAAGTTAAATAAGAAAATGCGTAAAAATAATAAACATTTAAAACTAAAAAGTACTCCATTACAACATAATAATTATAGTAAACAAGAATAATTGTTAAAAGTCATTAATAAGTACATGAAAAGTCTTAAAATTACTGAAATCTTACTTTCGTTTCGCTACTTGCCGCGTTTCACTACTTGACGCTGACATATATAATATGTAATTGAAAATTTAATTAACATTTAAGTTAATTTCTTTCTTTAATTTAATCGCGAAGTAACTCAAAAATTGCATCCACTACCAATTTAACAAATATCGGAAAAATCAAGTAGCTTGATGCTAAGTCAAATAGTGAACGACAGTAAATCAAGCCAAGTCAAGTAGTTCATTTTTGGAAAGCTTGATTTTCAAGTCAAGTCAAGTAATGTGTAAAATCATCAAGCTACTTGACCCTATGAGTCAAATGACCAAATGCTTGTGTTTGTTCAAGCAAGGTTGAACCCTATTCAAGGTTGAAATTAAATTTCAAGCAATTTCATTGGTTAACATTCACGTTATCCACGTGGAATAGAAATTTTCTACTCGTTTCTTAAAAAAAACAGACTATAGTAAAATATCTTGAGTAAACTCTGTAAGATAATAATAATAATCATTCAAAAATTGCTTTTTAGAACTTCATAATTTACTTTACTACTTATTTATTGTATTTCCTGACGAAGCTTGAAATATATGAGCAAAACGTTGGAGATCTTGTTCTTTATTTTTTGTTCATAATATTATGTATCTTAAAAGACAAGAAGTCTGCTGTCGACAATAAGATACAAGGTGATAATGATAAAATTATAATAATATGAATTATTTTAAATGATAGAAACAAAATCTCATCCAGTGCAATATATGGGGAAAAAGAATCACACGTTTTCACTTTTCACTCCCGAGCATGGCTATTAGTTAATAAAGCCGAAACGTCGCGTCGAAGGACAATTTACTTGTTTTATTGAGCGATTCTAATATCCTATGCGATTCTTTTTCTCCATATTTTAAATGAATTACAGGTTATCGGGCAAGAAATAAATCGAAGAGTTCAAATATGATCAAAACATATGTCATAGTTTATATACATACATTTTAATTTCCTCTCCGATAACTTGAAATTAAATTAAAATAATTCATATTAAATATATCTTCTTCTTTTTCTTCTTCACGATTTAGCGTCATCCTTGATCAGTCTATCTTTTAGTAGGTCTGCCGTTTAGGCTTTAATATTTTTCGATATTGGAAGAGAGTTGCTTTGGTAATCGGGTGTCCATAATTTTTTATAGGTGTTGTTTACTCCATGCTCTGCGATATTCTTCGATGTTCGTATTTAGATGAAAGATATTTAACTCATTTCAGATGTCGGTTAAATCTTTTCATTTCCGCATGATGGATTCAACTTTCGATTTTTTTTTTTATTATTTCCATGTCACGCTATCATACGTAAATGCGGGTACCGACATTATCTTGTAAAACTTCAGCAGAGTATCACTATTTGTGTATTTAATCAGCGTGTGCTTAATTGTGAGATGTTTAAAAGAATTGGCAACAGGCCCTGTTCAGTGTTCAGTCCGCTGTTTGTGTGTGCATTTTTACAATTTTTTACTATAAAAAAATATTATATTTTAATTCGATAAAATTATAATAATTCTACATAATAATGTTTGTTTAAAAACAACCGGATCTTATCCGTTGTGTCCACCACATAAATTAATGAGATTCCCGCTACCGATCACTCACTGACTGACCACAAATTTATTTAAAAAAAAGGACAGATTAACAAATAACATTAAGCTCTTAGTATAGTTAGTCTTACATACATTAAAACTTAATAAGAAGTGTACTTTAAAAATATCCGAATTTCTATACATAATAATATGATGTTTGAGTATAGTATACTATAACTATAGTTTTTTTGCACCCCCTTTAGTGTGAACAATTGCGTTAATTTGAACATGCTTTTTGTGTTCATTTTATCGAGTTTCCACTGCACTTACAATAAAAAAGCATCAATTATAGAATTATACATCAATTGTGACTAATTAGTTATCCAATGATAACATTAAAAGTTAGATATATTAATTTTGAAATATAAATTAAAACCAAAATAAACTGAATCCTGCATAAGTTTATAAGTACTACAGTGCCCAAGAGTACCTACTTATACCTATGTATACAAATGATTAAGTTATTTATAGCTTACATGTTAATTGTTTATTACCCTGTGGCATACCTACATAACATACTCGTAGTAGGAAAGTGTGGGACCGGTAATATAGCAAACCGTGAACCCACACCGAGACTAAACTCTGCAGGAGTCCACTCGTCTTCCAGCACTTCCAGGTCCTTGCTTTTAAATAAGAATTAATTAATAATCGCCTATAATGCACAATACTCAGAATTGCATATTAAATTATAAGCTCGTTCAGTCATTATAGTAAATATATGTTGCACATTTTGAAAGTTATGAGACTTGTGTTGAAAGCAATGAATATATTTTAGGTAGAATTTCTTTTTGGCACTTATTTATGTAGCAATTTTGCAACTATATTTCTATTGCTTTCAAGCATATAATGTTTACCTTAAAAGTCAATAATTTAGTGATATTTATCAATTTATCAAATTTCTTTATGCGACACCAAAATTATTTGTTATTGATGAATGATACTTTATGATATTGACGCATCTGACACGTTCGCTCCTTACCGGCAAATTTGGATGCTCCCGTGTCACACGACTTTGTTTATACTTTGTTATGAGGGATTTTTTTTCTATAATTATGCCAGATTTGTTGCCCAAAATACTGTTACAAAAATTTTCATTTATGGTTTCTCAATAATAATAAACCCTCATGTTACCGGATCGGGGTACCGGGTACTTTTTTGACTTTGCCGTCGAATATCTCTGCTTGTATTTGCAGCGACCTGGGACTTTGTGACATCTTATAAAAAATAGTCCTTAACGTATTAAAGCCATTTTGGAAGTTACTACATTTTAGCAAATGCACTTTCTGCGCGATAATAAAAAGGTATACCTATATAAAAAATCACATAATTTTGAGCTAAAAACGGATTATTATATTTAAAACAGATAATTAATTAATTTCAATTAAACAAAAACTTAACTAGACGTTAAAATATTAGATTTTAACTGTAAGTAAAGAACAACATACAAGTAAATTTTATTTAGAAACACAAAAAGGTTAAAAATGTTTTTTAAGTATCTCTAAATAAAATATTCTTGTATGTTGTTCTTTACTTAAAGCCTGTTTACATTATAAAATTTCGCTTAAAATTTTGCTTAAAATTTTCGTTAATATTTCTTTAAAATTCCTTAAAATTTGTAGATTTTCAGATTTGTGTTTACACCTTAAAATTAACCTTAAAATCATTTTACGGAAATATTTTTTACACTTTAAAACATAAAATAAAAATTTTAAGCTAAATTTTAAGCGAAATTTTATATAATAATAATATAATATAATAATAATATAATATTATAATGTAAATAAATTTTATAATGTAAACAGGCTTTTACAGTTAAAATCTAATATTTTAACGTCTAGTTAAGTTTTTGTTTAATTTATATTTCACATAACATACAGGGTGTCCCGTTATGAGTGGTCCAAACGGTAATTGGTGAAGGGTTGGACTACCCTCTATCAGAAAAACAAAAAATAGGTTTACTAAAAGTGTCATGGTTTTCGAGATATTTGAGATCAAAGATTTGTCTTTTAATTTTCGTCTTCTCATATTACTTTTTCCTGTATAAAATCTACAAATGAAGGATTTTTTTTATTTATTTTTTTTGTGAATGTCTCTGACTTTACGTGCTACAAGACGTAAATCAAAGTTTTTCAAAATTCTCATGGGATTAGAAAAAAATAAAATAATCTTATTAGAAATTTTCAACCTTACAAAAAATCATTGAGTTTTGGAACATCATGGTTGAAAAAAAAGATATTACAACCTATATACAAAAGATATTAAGCCCATGATATTAAAAAGTTTCAAATGTTGTGCAGAATAAGCAAAAAAATTAAAAAAATAAATTAGTCCATAAACCAAAGAGTTATTGCTATTTTATCAACGTCATCATCAATCTTTGATCTCAAATATCTCGAAAACCATGACACTTTTACTAAACCTATTTTTGTTTTTCTGATAGAGGGTAGTCCAACCCTTCACCAATTACCGTTTGGACCACTCATAACGGGACACCCTGTATACTAAAATCACACTCTATTCTTAAAAAATTTCTTTTTTAAGATCATATTCTAATTAATTTCAATTTAAAGAAAGTAGAATGTATTTAGGCTTATTAAAAATTCAAATTCAAAAATATTTATAAAATTTTTACAGAATTTGTTCTGCGAAATTTTTCAAAATTGTTGGAATGTACTGATCACATACAGGTTTGTTATAATAGTGTAGAACATTTATATGTTTTCCATTTAAAATGGACATTAATGTACATTTTTACAAGTACTAAGCTAATTAATTAATTTAATTAACAGACTTTGTAAATAAAAATTTAAATAATAGCTGCAAAACCCTAATAATTGCAAAAAAAAGTACATAATACACCGAATGATGTAAAAATTATGTCAAGGTCCCAGGTACCCCATTCGGGCGATATAGGGTGATTCTGGGATAGTTGGACCACTGGGTTATATGAACCACCATCGATAACTTTAATTTTATGAAATAGAGCTGGTATTTAGACACGTCATCCCCTTTAGGGCCAATACTATAACGGTGGGAATAAAATTAGTCTTGCCGATAAATTTATCTAGGAGATTAATTTATATTCGTGCAACTTCGGATTTACATTTATTTTTGACACATGAGGTGAATTAAATGCCATATTTTTAATTTTAAACACATTTTCGTATTTGTTATTAATTATAATATCAATTTTTGCTGTAAGATAACTTACATTTTACTATTATCAATATTTATAGTAATTATATTATTATTAGTTAATACTTTATATGACAAATTAAAATATATTTATTAATGACTCCGTTGGCCTTGTGGTTAACAAGTCGGCTTTCATTTTGTCATTCCGGGTTCGATCCTCACCAGAATCATATTTTTTTATTTAAATTTTTATTTCAGTATTATATTATTATAATAACTGCCGACCTAAATGTATCTACTAGACTAATAATTAGTTTTTTTAATTTATGAATCTCCTAGGTAAATTTGTACGTAGGTAAAGCACCATTCACAAACTACAAATTTAACTAGGAGATTCATAAATTAAAAAAACTAATTATTAGTCTAGTAGATACATTTAGGTCGGCCCTTATTATAATAATATAATACTTAAATAAAAATTTAAATAAAAAAATGTGATTCTGGTGAGGATCGAACCCGGAATGACAAAATGAAAGCCGACTTGTTAACCACAAGGCCAACGGAGTCATTAATAAATATATTTTAATTTGTCATATAAAGTATTAACTAATAATAATATGATTACTATAAATATTGATAATAGTAAAATGTACGTTATCTTACAGCAAAAATTGATATTATAATTAATAACAAATACGAAAATGTGTTTAAAATTTAAAATATGGCATTTAATTCACCTCATGTGTCAAAAATAAATGTAAATCCGAAGTTGCACGAATATAAATTAATCTCCTAGATAAATTTATCGGCAAGACTAATTTTATTCCCACCGTTGTAGTCTTGGCCCTTAGTGGAATAATCTAAGTTGTAATATAACGTGTAAACAGTAAAGCTTGGGTGCATTAAACAAGTAAAATTAAGCGTAGATGTGTCGAGGTTGGGTGAAAGTTTTTATACTGGTTGTTTTAGATCAATTAATAAGAACCTAAAGGTGTAAACTTTTTTTAAGATTTCGTTTGTATTATAGTAGTTTTGGTATCCGAAATAGGTATAACCTAACTTTTCGTCATTTCTAACAGCGTGACTCGTGTGACAAAGTGGTCTAACTCAGCGATTCTCAACCTGGGGGTCGCGGATCTATTTTAGGGGGTCGCAGAAAATTTAGCGATTTCTTTCCAACATTAGTTTTGAATTTCAATTGGAAATTAATAACCTGAATTTCCACGTCCTATTTATGCGAGGCAGGATTTTCAGCTTTATGCATAACTAAAAACAAGACAAAAAATCGACTTGAAGTGGAACCTGTACTTAGGATTTCCCTTGCTCGAACAATTGAATATAGGATTGATAAAACAGGCTCGTAGCCAGGGGGTGGCAAAGCTTTTAAAATAAAAATATGTCAATTAGTTAGTTTCTAATTCGTGATAATAAATTATTTGATATAATATAATAATTTACAGAAAATTTGTCAATTCCACATTAGTCCTTTTATCTGATTAACGTTCAATAATGGATTGAACAAAAAGTTGCAACTTTATTAAATACTACTTAATTTGATGGATATAGGTAGTACATTTTAGTTTTCTAATTATTCCTATTGAAAATTGTTATTTTTAATTTTTTAAGAATTCTTTTAATATTTTAATGTTACACATTCGCATAAAACTATCTTTATGTATGTATTGGGAATTTACATTAACCAAACGCCACCACTCGTCGGTAATTTGAACTTAGTCGATGAGTACACCTGCAGCTGTCAGATCGTTTGTTTACATTGTTTGTATGATTAGTGTATTATTATTTTGTGTTAAAATTAACAAATAATTAATTTGTTAATTATATATTCATGTATTACTTAAGTTGGTAAATAGTTTTATTTAAAATTTATATTAAAAACGTTAATTTTAGGTACACTTAACCTAAAAGTCAAATGTTGATCTTAATATTTTTCTGTTTAAATTCATGTAGGTATTTTTCAGCAAGTCATCAATTATGAGTAATAGATATTACCTATCTTTCACACACAAACCAGGCTAAATAAATAAACATCAGCCCTGGTTGAGATTCACCCACGATGGTATAAACTGCATCGCAACATGTAAATATGTTGTTACGGTTGATGGGGAAATTTTGTTCAAAAAAACATTATGCACTTCCAGTTTGGAATGGCACTATTAAACTTAAATGAATGCTCTTTCGTTACCTTTGCTTCTTTTGATTCGTCATTTATTAATATAATTGTGAAGTACGGATGTAGATTTTACTATGAAAATGAAATTAATTCAACGATTACAGAATAATTATTTTAATAAAATGTTACATGTGATATGTACACATAAATAAATATTAACATTATTATCATAATGCATTTTATTTTATTAAAAATTACAGTTATTAATATGGTACATTACTCGCATAGTAAACTATCTACTGCCATTTGTTCATTCTCCGATAAAGAGTTTATAGCAGCATTCTTTCAAGTTTTCCTACTATCCACCTTCTCTTCAATGCCAAACACATTTTTTATTAATAGAAAAACCACTTTTTGGATGCGGAAATTGTTGAAAATGTAAGCTCCATTCTCTTCCATTTTTCGAGCGACAACCGTAAAATGATTTAATATGATTATGATTTATGATATAATCTGATTAGCATACACATGACTAATTCAGAGTTGTCCAAAACACAAAATTATTAAGGCACCATTACATATTTAACACAGATTTTATGAACAAAACACACAAACACCCATATAAACAACATCAACTGTACTCAACAACCACGCCATGTTGGTAGTGCCGGTGGCGCCACCAACGGTAATGTAAATTCCCAATATGCCAAACTGGTAAATTTTCTAACTATTCTTAAAACGCGTTGACCTTGAAATTTCAAAAATTTTCGCCTGCGGCGCTTGAAAACAATCCCCACCCCCCGCGCACCCATGGTACTAAGATTTGCCTGACCATGCAAACCGTTTGCCCTACCTTCATTTTCGGTCTGGCTATGGGCCTGTGATAAATTGGAACAAAACATCAAGATCAAGGAAGTCCTTAATAAGTAAAAAAAAGTACAAATTGAGTATTTGTGTTTTTTTAAGGCCGTGTGACACTTGTGTAAATTTTGTACAAAATTTACACAAGTGTCACACGGCCTTTAGATATTAATTTTTTTTTAATATAAATTTTAAACAAAGTAATTTATGACTATTTTTGATTACTGAAATTGTTGGGGTCGCAGAAAATAAGCAAGACAATTTGGAGGTCGCATCGTAAAAAGGTTGAGAATCGCTGGTCTAACTAACCCATAGTTTTGGGATATTCTATTATAAATCTATAGTAGTGCAGTTTTTTCCAAATTTACATCATGTCAACTTTTTATAAATGGAAAGGAACTGTTAATAGAGCCACGTGAAGTGCCGAAACACTACAAAATGCGATAGAAGCTGTATCTTCAGGTACATTTGGAGTTAATAGAGCTGCAAGAGAATTCGGGATACCGAAAACGACTTTAAAGACTAAGATTAAAAATAAAAATACATTGAAATCTCACGGTTTAGGACGGTCTTCTCATTTAAATGAAGAAACCGAATTGAAATTAGTACGCCACATAAACGATGGGGTAACTGGTAATCGGTCTAACTAACCCATATACACTGGACCAACTAACTATGGGTAGTGAGACCAGTTAGTACTTTTTATTTTTTATTCACAACCAGTTAGTAATCGACACATTTCTGACTTTTAAAAAGTTAGGAAGCAGTTTATTATTTACTTTCACTTGCCTTGCAATGTCGCAGTGTTGGTTGGCAAGAAAAGGAACTAACAAAAAATTTTATTTTTAAAAATTAAATAAAATGAAATTTGATGAGATTTAATTATTTACAAACTGATTGTGAATAAAATTGTATACATACCTCGGTGGCAAGCTTCATTCCAGCGTCGCGCTTATAACTTAGCGCTCCGCTGTAATGAAGCATTTTCCACCTTGGCACGTAATATACTATTGTTTATAATTAATAATGTTAGTAATTTAATGTATTATTGTAATAAAATACTTAAACTACATCAGTGTATGCATTGATTTTTACCATTTTGAAAATTTAAAACATCACGCAAATGAAATGAGAAAAAAATGTGGTCCAACTATCCCGGACTTACCCTACGTTATTTTTTCATACGGTAACATGATGGTTAAGATTTGTAATTTTCATGAGCCCAACGCTGCAGCGGTGTTTAGTAGGGATTCAGTACCTACTATAGATAGTTTATAAAAAAAAAGCGATGTGGTGAATTTTTAACAATATCCTTTCACTTAGCACTACTACTATATTATAATTTAGGTAATATTTTATATAGATAAAAAAATTCTAATAAATAATTTATTGCAGGTTCTCCAAATTCCGGCTTATCGACGCCGCCGTCGGGAAGTGCCAACTAAAATTATTACTTAGGTTTGTATACATAATTTTACGAGTTATAATTAAATTAAATTATAATATAGGGTGTTTTTTTAGCTGCATGAGAACTTTCAATAGGGATAACAATTGAATCAAGATTGCTATGGAAACAGTTTTTTGACATTTGTGTTTAGCAAGGTTTGGCATTTGATAATGCATAGATTGACCATTGAACAACGCTACCAAATTGGGCTCACAACCAATTGGAAGTGGATCCATTTTTTTACCGTAAAATTTTGTTCAGTGACGAGGCACATTTCTGGTTAAATGGGTATGTGAACAAACAAAATTGCCGTATATGGAGTGAGACCAATCCGGGACATTATCTTGAGACTCCATTGCATCCATTAAAATTGACTGTTTGGTGTGGAATACACGCCAACGGCATCATTGGTCCATATGTCTTTCGAAATGAGGAAGGAGCTACCGTTACGGTGAATGGTGTGAGATATCGACACATGCTCAATACATTTTGTTTCCAAAACTTCAAGAGCTAAACATTGACAACTTATGGTTCCAACAGGATGGTGCTACGTGCCACACAGCCAACGAAACCATCAATTTATTGAAAGGACAATTTGGTGACAACATTATTTCAAAACGTGGTCCTATCAATTGGCCTCCAAGATCGTGTGATTTGACACCTCCAGATTATTTTCTGTGGGGGTATGTTAAATCCATGGTTTATGCTAACAAACCAACAACTCTAGAAGCATTGGAGGCTAATATTCAGCAAGCCATTTATGAAATAAAGCCAGAAATATTGGAAAAAGTGGTCAAAAATTGGACTGAACGGATGCGCTTCGTAACCATTAGTCGTGGTGGTCACATGCCGGAAGTCATGTTCAAATCATAAATTCCTTTAACTGTACTTTCATAAAAAAATTATAACCAAAACATTCCGTCAGGTTTTTAATGTTTTATTTCATTTTGAAGTTCTCATGCAGCTAAAAAAACACCCTATATATTTTTAAGCTTTATATGTATTGTAATATTACTTTGTTTCTAAAAATCCTAATAAAGTATCAACATTATTAATAATGGACTTATTTACATATTTTTATCAGCGTGTGAAGTGTGCGTGAGGAAACTTTTTTTCTATACGCGCACGCGGTGGAAAAAAGTCTACTTTCAACATCAATTTAATAGTCGGTTTTTCATAAAAACTTCCCTGATCGTCGATTAGCTGACGGTTTGTCAACTTTGACAAGCCATCAAATGCTGATGGTTTCATAAAAAATCTCTTGTTAACAATTACATATTATTGGAGCTAACTTCATTTTTATTTACTTTGATTTGACATTTAAAAATAAAAAAGATTATTGTAATAATTCAAAATATATCACTTTTTTTGTTGTTCAAAGCAATTCAAATTGTTTAAAGAAGTTAGAAATTATAAATGTCATGTTAATAATCTACCATTTGCAAGTTCAAATTGTCCACATTTATTAGTTAACTAGAGCAGCCATTGACATTTTCTTCTTCAGCCTATCCCATTCCACTCCTGGACAGTATAGGCATCTCCATTAATAGAGGATTTGGCCATAACTCACAACGCTGGCCAGACAGGTTGGTGGGTAATCCGCATATCAATTTTGGACTATAGTTGTTTTACATCCGGTAGCAGCTTGCTAGGCTAGCCTTCAGCAATGCCAGGGGGATTGCCGGCTTAACATGCCCTCTAAAGCACGGATACTTGGTCATAAGAAAATTTGACTCTCCCCAGAGTTGAACCCTGTAACCTGCATTCGCATCCAACTGCGTTAGCTGCAAGGCAATAACCGTCTCTTATTAACATTAACATATTATAACTACTGAAATCTAACGCTTATGATATTTTATAGTTTTTGTTGAGTTGAATTTCATTAAAGGAAAGTATTGTAATCGAGTCAAAAACCAATTTCGCATGGGCACATTAGAATTTCGATTTTCAGGTATCATTTTGATCATGAGCGATTTCTGGAAAAATGTTTTAATGTGTGTGTGTCGTGTTTGTGAACATTTTTTCGGCTACGATTACGAACAAACGCGAGCACCAATTGACTTAAAATTTTTCACAATAGTTTGTACAAACAGTGTAAATAACTGATTAAATTATCTTTGAACCCCATCCGTTGAAACTTCTTTTATTTGCCTTTTGTTGATTTACTGATGCCCATGAATGGATTAACAAGATTTCCATAGTGTCAAAAATATCTTTTATAAAAAATAACAGATTATTGTATGGGTCACTAAGAACTCTTTGCTGACTAATGTAATGTTAATGATGGAGGGAGGTCTCAAGAAACTAGATAAAAAGGGGTGATTGTAAAATGTTCTAATCCATGAAACAGATAAAATTTGAAATATGTAAACTGCCTCCGACCAACAACGTCAAAACTAATCCCGCATGTAAACTACCCCAATGTTGGTATGGTATTGGGATTATGTAAACTGCCCTGACCATAAACTGCCCTCCGAGCAAAAAGGTTGCCACTAATCTCTGATGCAAACTACCTTCCGAACTTTTTGGGTGACTGTAAACTGCCCCAATTAATGAAACAGGTAAAATTTTTAGGATGTAAACTGCCCTCCGACAAAACACGTCAACACTAATTCCGCATGTACTGCCCCAATATTGGAATGGTATTAAGGCAGTTTACACCCCGCTTACATACGAAGGACAATGGGATTTATTTAGTAGGGACCATTAGGGACTTATTACTAAATTTTATGTTATTACTATATTTAAAAAAAATTATCTGTTTTTAAAAAAAAATGTAAGTTATTTTATTACGCATATCTCATGTTTATTAAAATAATCAGTTCTTAATTTTAATAATTATAACTCGATATATTTGAAAATATTCTATTTAATTATTATCACGAGTTAATTAACAATCACTAAATATAAGACATCAGGTCATTAATAGTTCAAGATTACAACTTATTTTGTTGCAGGAATTTATTCCACCGACACTAATAAGTAATAATTACAATAACACTAGCAAAATTAATTTTCTACTGTATGTCTTTTAATAATCCACTGATCGCATTTTTACAAATATATTGGTAACTGCAGATAATGTTCACATTCCTTCATGAGACGCTTCTAGTAGAGGGAAAAAACCTATTTCCCATTTTACCTACATATTATAGGTAACCTCCCTTAATATAATTTGTTCAAATGTATTAAACAAAATGTTGAAGGCAATCCTGTTGTATAATATTATATAAATTGTTTAGTTGTTAACTCGTGATAATAAATTAATTGGTATATTTCAATTATGTTACTCTGAAGAAAGGCATATTGCCTGAAACTCAATAAAATATATTATCAATTTAATTAATTTAACTCGTAATATTGTTTAAAATATACCAATTAATGTTATTAATTGTAAAAATTACTGAACCAAACTTTTTTGTTCAAAAACAACTTTGTTCAATGTCTTTATAAGGAAAAAAATATCACATAATATAAAACATATAAAACATAATAATTAAAACCTAAAAATTAAAGAGTGACCAAAATTCTAAAATAATTTTGGGAGATTTTAAACACAAAAAGCACCTATCTTGTGTACGGATCTGGAGTGAACGAATTCTATACCTTATTTAATAATCTTCGGATATAATACGAAATACGAATTGAAAATATGAATATACTGACCTAATTCAATGTTAAAAATGAAAAAGTAAAAATGTAAAAGCATTATTAAATAATAACAAACTGCACTTTCATTGGTAGATTCAGCATCGTAACAATGAAGAAATTTTTTGTACATGAATTTTTTAGCCAAAGCAAAGTATAACTACATTTTATATATTACTTAGTAGGTAGGTATCGTAATTTGAATTGCAACTTATCAACTTTAATAAAAACCACAATAGAACTAATTTGAAAAACGCCGATAGATAAATAGTGCGCCCTATTATTTTAGTCATGCCGCCTTGTTATTCCATGACACACAATTTACAGCGGTCATAGTAAATTTCTGAAGACCGTCACACGGTTATTAAAAGTTACGTATGAATACTATTGTATAAAGAAAACCTAATTATTATTAATTAAAAATTATGATTTTGTTAATTACTTACAGCAAAATTATTTTAACGATAAATAATAAAAAAAATATTCATATTAATTTAATATTTTGGGTACAAGTTAAAAAGTTATTATAATCTTCTGATTTAGTTATCAGTTATCACTTATCAATCTCATCGAAGAGGCAATGAATAATGAAAACACTATTTCCTATAATATTTATAAAAGTGTGTCTGAGTAAAAAACTTTTACTTATTTTGTAATAGTGAATATTATGAAATTAAAACAAACATCTATATTATTTAAGTACAATAAAACACCTACATACAGGGTGAATGAGACCACCCGTATCAGTCATTCTTTTCAAAAACGGTAAGTCGTAGAGAGTTGGGTCAAAAAATTTTATTATAAAAGCCGTAATAAAGAATCGATTGGTGATATTATTATTTCTGGGAAAGGTCGGCATCCCGAGTAGTTTGCTCCAGAAACTCCAGAATTTCAGAGTTTTAAATAGCACCATAGGTCGAAAATGATATCGTTGAAAAGATCTTTAACAAATAAACAAGTTTTGTAGGAAAAATTATTTTATTACTCCCACCCCTTTTAAGTAATATTCGATGGGTGAATGAGACCACCCGTATCAGTCATTTTTTTAAAAAACGGTAGGTCGTAGAGAGTTGGCTCAAAAAACTATGTGCGTGAAGTTAGCACTGCCATTTTCGAAAATCGTAAATTTTTTTATTGTGCTGAGTTGTGCCCGGTGTGTGCCGCGTTGTGCCGTATTTTTTTTTTAATTTTTCTTTTTTCGGATTTTATGGACATAGCCGATTTTTAGGGTAGAAGTTAGCACTTCCATTTTCGATAATCCTAAACATTTTTATTGTGCTGAATTGTGCTCGTGGTGTGCCGGAGTGTGCCGTAAATCATAAAATTTTATTTTGAAAAATAAGACTTTTATGGCCCAAAAACGAAAATCGAAAACGAAGTTAGCACTGCCATTTTCGACAATCCCAAAAAATTTTATTGTACCGGATTGTGCTCGTGGTGTGCTACTTTGTGCAATAAAATTTTATAAGCCAAACTCTAAATTTTTTTAGACGCGCATGAATGGATTAACGAGATTCTTACTGTCCGAACCTCCTTTCTAGCCAAACTACAGCCAAGGGAACGGACTTGGAAAAATAAGTGGGGAAAGAAGTCAAGATCAACACCCTGTTGAGCCTGTCTAGCGTGGCATTATAAGGATTTTTAGGGCAATTATTTAGGATATAGAAAGTCATAAAAGGTGGCGGGCTGGGATGCTTCTTTATGGGGGTTGTTACTCGCTTTGTTGATTTTCAAGAGGATTATAAATTTTGAAAACTCACAAGTGACTGTACTTTTACATTTAAATATAATTATAAAGTTTTATTTATTAGCATATTTATTTATGATTAATGATTAAAGTGTTGCCAAAATGGCTCTGGAGCGCTGCAAAGCGGAACGGAAGAGTCAATTTTGGCAACACATCCACCTACGACAGAGTTGGTTGGTGGTGTGCTACTTTGTGCCGTAAATTTAAAAATTTTATTTTGACAAATAAAATTTTTATGGGCCAAACTCTAAATTTTTTTAGACGCTCATGAATGGATTAACGAGATTCCTACTGTCCGAACCTTCTTTCTAGGCAAACTACAGCCAAGGGAAAGGACTTGGAAAAATAAGTGGGGAAAGAAGACCCTGTTGAACTTGACTCTAGCGTGGCATTATAAGGATTCATGAGAAGTGTCGCATAAGTGTGCCGTAAATCATAAAATTTTATTTTTACATTTAAATTTTTTTGGACCAAACACTATATCGATGGAAGTTAAATCGATAGTTTTAAAAATTTTAATTAGAGTTTTGGGTCACCCTGTATAGGAAAACTTCCTTCGATCCGATGCGATGGCATTTCACCAGGCAGATAAATAAAGTACTACACTAATATTATTTAAACAAAATTGTAATAAAAATTTCAACATAAATTATTATTTTTACATTTAAATATAATTATAAAGTTTTATTCATTAGCAGGGCTCGGAAGTTCTAGCAAATGCATATTTTTTCTGGAGAGTCCTAGAATATTCGAAGTAAGACACAAATTTGTTTCACACTTCCCTGATGCCGTATACGAAATTTTATAATGCTAATTTTTGCATATTTAAGGTTTTTAATGCTATTTTGCTATTTTTGCGCTTTACGTGCTATTTACAGGCATATTTTTACATATTAATTGAAGAAAGTGTAACGCAAATTGCTCTAATTTGGGCCACTTGCCCCGCTGATCTACGAATGGAATGGTAGACAGGCCAGCTAAGGGATTACACCCCCGTCCAGTGCCAGAGCATGGGTCGCGCGGACGCGGTTCGTAGGTTCTTCCGTTGGCTCAGGCGATCAATTGGCAACTAACTAAGAAAAAAAAACCTTTCGGGCGCCAGTCCTCTAAATAAAATACGGAAGTAAATAAGAGTTGATTTTATTTAAAGAACAAAGTATAGATAAAGATGGGGTTGACAATATTTGATTCCAAAACTCCAATAGGAGACACAAAACATATAACAAAGCAAGTGAAATCCAAGATACCCTGAGGGGATACCTTGGGACAATCAAATCAAAAAAATAAAATACAGATGAGTTGCTATCTGAAAACAACTCACAAAATAATCCGCGCATCCAGGAGATTGCCCAACGCAGACATAAAACGTTGGTAAAATTGACTGCAAATAACACATTCGCAAGAGATATCATCAAGTAAAATTAAATACAGCAATTGCTTTCTAACTTACCCTTCCACCTCAATCCGTCCGATTCAACATCTCAATTCTTTTGGAACCTCTGGAATATTAATGGTTCATCGTTTAAACTGAGTTTCGGGTGTAAAGCTAAAAATAACAAAAACTGCACAATAATTAAACAAGAATCAATTCACCTGCGAACGGTATAGCATCTTAATGACGATGTAAATAATTAAGACAAGCAAATCTCTTAAATGCGCTTCCAAAAAAAAACTAATTAATGGTTTTCCAGCCATCCTGCGTCGTTGGTGCTGTCCTAACCACTAGAGATGGAATAGTGGTATAGGCTCACGCTACCGCTGCGACAAAAATCCCACAATGTTGGAATGGAGCTCGCACGTCTTCCCAAAAAGTATGGATAAATCGTCAAAGGAGACGGCCAAAGTGACAAACTTATCACACCACTTCTTAATCAAAAACGCAAAACTGCGGTGAAGCTGGGGATAAATGAATGTTGATCAGTCCTGCCCTCTCCATTGATCTCATACAGGAATGGTGAACCCAAAAACGAAATTGCAACATCATTAAAAATGGCTGCCACAGATGGTTCGACACAGGAATCAAGGTCATCACAGGTGGAAACAAGATAACCAAACTGCTGGCCCATATCCATACAAATAACCATATGGTTGGTGGATAAAATAGCCAGATGGACAATCAGCTACTGATGCACACCATATTAACCGCTCAGAAAAACCATAATTAAAATTGGAAACCAAAGAATGAACGTCACATGAAATTGACGTGGTAGTACGAAAAAGCTAAAATTTATCAAAAGTCAAACCTCCGCTCATGATAGAAAATAATGCAATCTTACCCACAAATGTAGCACAGAAGGTAAAATAAAAAAAGATCACTTCAATAAACTAACAATTTGTGGCTTTTAAAAACATAAAATTGCACAAACGTAAAATGAAACTTGCACTTTTCATAAAGATAAGCGAAGAATGAAATTTTGATTAATTTTCGAAATTCAAAACGCGTGCGCGTGTTTGAAACGCACACAGGGTGATGCATAGATTTCCGCCAAAATATAAAAATAGCATTTGAAATGCTACAAAATAAGCAGAATGTTTATGAAAAAAATTTTTTTGACCGCATACGAATAGGCCAACGAAAACAAACATGTAATGATTTTAACACGTATTATGATTTTCAAATAATAGGTATTTATGTACATATTCCAAGAATTTGCTTATTTTTAAAATTATATCAGACGTATCGTATAATCGGATTCGAATGGGTAGAATCGGAAATGTTCCAAAGCCGGACCAAGTACCTACACGTGTAGTAGTTCATAAAATCCTTACCATCATATTATTTTCTATAATACAATGTATTTTTTAAAAATTGTTAAATTGAGAAAAATTTAAAATTCATTTAACCCTACAGAACATACGTGAGGCTTGACAGGCATACGCTGTTTCATTTTTGTGCACTAAGTACATGCGCATGTTACGTAATAGTGCCATTTGTATTAATTTGTAGTTACTTTATCACAAATATTTTATGTTTATAAATGTCAATTATCGATTTCTATATAAAAAATTTTTGAAAAATTCTCAAACTATGAAAAGAAGACCTGTTAAAGTATGGGCCTGACAAGCCTCACGTATTCACTGGTGGGATTTTTTCACGTGTGCTCTGTAGGGTTAAAAATAAACAAAATTTGTATTAATTTTTATTAAAATTTTTTGAAATTTTGTTGGTTGACAATTTTATTTTGCATATTTTTTATTTTTTTAGTTCTATTTATAGCGCTAATTTTGGTGTTTTTAAGTGCATATTAAAGCGCTAAAAGTACACTTTTTTAGTGCTATAACTTCCGAGCCCTGTTCATTAGCATATTTATTTATGATTAATATTTATTGTATAAATACACAAATGTGCGTGAATTTTTGCAGAATTTGCGACGTTAAATGACTTTCCTGTCTTGTAATCTCCATCAAATTTCACCCATCTTTCATATATTTGCATGTATGCAGTGTAGTGGCCGATAGATCCTGTTTTGAATGAACCATTATATGCAATTACACCTGCCAGCACGAATTTTTTTACCGCAGAACCTTCTAATAGTTCTAATTGAAGTGGTATATTTTCCAATTTAGTAAAGTTGCGATCGTCAGTGTCAGTATCAACCATTACTGTCGGTCCATAATGCCTGATCACATTTGGTATCCATATGTTGGTATCTGATTACAGCATGGTTTATTTGGTTTGAAAAACCCGTTATCTATTGCTGCTACTAGATTTGAAAACCCCTCTGGTTGTAAGATTTTATGATTGACATCAATTACAGGAGAAATTGTTATATTTTCATAATTACATTTTCCACACTTATAAGTTGTCGTGCAGCTAGGGGTATTATATAATATTTCGTTCATTAGGTTAGATATATTTCATCATCATCATCATACAGTCGTTATGCTTCTTAATAGAAGCGTCGTGATCCTTAAATGTTGGTGGGGTGGTTATTACGCTTCCCCATAGTCCACAGATCAACTTTTGGACCCTTTAGATCATTAACATTTAAGGATGCTCTTGGGATATTACTCTCGGTAGGTTGCCATTGCTTTCCGAGGGGAGAACGGTCAGAATAAAGTTCTTACTTTACTCGGATTCGAACCGAATATTTAATAATATTCGAAATATTATTAAATAATAATATTTAATATTATTAAATACTTAGGGCCGATTTCATAATCAAAACGTTAATGGAGACTTAACTAAAAGATCATTGCTAAGCAATAGAAAACGTCCGTTCACTTTAACAAGCCAATAGCAATCCACTTTTATTTTTAACGACTAGTTAAAAGTATTATGAAATCGGCCCTTAATAATGAATAATGACTCTTTGCCTATAAAATTTGACTTTTAAGCCATTATCAATTAGTGTTCGAGCACATTCAAAAATTGGATTCTGTGTTTCCGCAATAGCTTCTTCATATTACTACGTTGTTTCTCATACCCGTTGCTAATATTTGACATGCACTATCAAATCCACAGGTATTCTTAACAATAAAAGTTTTTTTACCGCTATCTACATTTGTACAAAAATTACCATTAATGATAGTGGGAAGCATAAGTTTACTTGGGAGTTTTGGATCAAATTTTCCTATACAGGGTGACCCAAAACTCTAATTAAAATTTTTAAAACTATCGATTTAACTTCCATCGATATAGTGTTTGGTTCAAAAAAATTTAAATGTAAAAATAAAATTTTATGATTTACGGCACACTTCTCATGAATCCTTATAATGCCACGCTAGAGTCAAGCTCAACAGGGTCTTCTTTCCCCACTTATTTTTCCAAGTGCGTTCCCTTGGCTGTAGTCTGCCTATAAAGGAGGTTCGGACAGTAGGAATCTCGTTAATCCGTTCATGCGCGTCTAAAAAATTTAGAGTTTGGCCCATAAAAATTTTATTTGTCAAAATAAAATTTTTAAATTTACGGCACAAATTAGCACACCACCAACCAACTCTGTCGTAGGTGGATGTGTTGCCAAAATTGACTCTTCCGCGCCGCGCTACGCTCCGTTCCGCTTTGCAGCGCTCCAGAGACATTTTGGCAACACTTTAATCATAAATAAATATGCTAATGAATAAAACTTTATAATTATATTTAAATGTAAAAGTACAGTCACTTGTGAGTTTTCAAAATTTATAATCCTCTTGAAAATCAACAAAGCGAGTAACAACCCCCATAAAGAAGCATCCCAGCCCGCCACCTTTTATGACTTCCTATATCCTAAATAATTGACCCAAATCCTTATAAATTAAATCCTTAAAAATCCTTATAATGCCACGCTAGAGTCAAGCTCAACCCTGTTGATCTTGACTTCTTTCCCCACTTATTTTTCCAAGTCCGTTCCCTTGGCTGTAGTTTGGCTAGAAAGGAGGTTCGGACAGTAAGAATCTCGTTAATCCATTCATGCGCGTCTAAAAAAATTTAGAGTTTGGCCCATAAAAATTTTATTTGTCAAAATAAAATTATAAAAAAAAATAAAATAAAAATATTTGTCAAAATAAAATTTTTAAATTTACGGCACAAAGTAGCACACCACGAGCACAATTCGGTACAATAAAATTTTTTGGGATTGTCGAAAATGGCAGTGCTAACTTCGTTTTCGATTTTCGTTTTTGGGCCATAAAAGTCTTATTTTTCAAAATAAAATTTTATGATTTACGGCACACTCCGGCACACCACGAGCACAATCCAGCACACTAAAAAATTTTGGGATTGTCGAAAATGGCAGTGCTAACTTCGTTTTCGATTTTCGTTTTTGGGCCATAAAAGTCTTATTTTTCAAAATAACATTTTATGATTTACGGCACACTCCGGCACACTCCGGCACACCACGAGCACAATTCAAGGATTATCGAAAATGGCAGTGCTAACTTCTACCCTAAAAATCGGCTATGTCAATAAAATCCGAAAAAAGAAAAATTAAAAAAAAAAAATACGGCACAACGCGGCACACACCGGGCACAACTCAACACAATAAAAAAATTTACGATTTTCGAAAATGGCAGTGCTAACTTCACGCACATCAAAAAACTTTATTACAAAAGCCGTAATAAAGAATCGAATGATGATATTATTTCTCGGAAAGGTCGTCATCCCGAGTAGTTTGCTCTAGAAAAACACACTGTACTGTGTGTTTGGTGGGTTTGGTAAGGAATCACCCACTATGAGCTGCTCCCGTTGGGCCAGACAGTCAATTCGAACCTGTACTGCCAATAATTGGACCAGTTGAAGCTGGCGATTGACAATAAGCGACCAGAATTGTCCAAAAGGAGAGGAGTCGTTTTCCATCATGATAACACCAGGCCACACACGTTAATATTAACTCGCCAGAAACTCTGAGAGACTTCAAACTCCGGGGTTAGAACTTTTTATTCCGATAGTAGTAGTAGATACCATTTTTACAATTTTGTATAGGTTACCGCCAGTGCTGTCGCTAGGGGTATTTCCGCCTGTGTGCAAAGATTAATTTGGCCGCCCCTTAGAACCTCCATTATTTATTGGAAACAGCTAAGGTGAAAATCGGTACATACCTTAAAGACAGCATTTCAAATGAGTTGTGAAAAGTCTCCATCGATCCCACTTGTGCTTAAATTTTTATTCAAGGTCAAAGGTAAAATAATCAGTGTTTTGCCAATATAATAATAATTTCTATCCAATATTTTACTTAAAAAAGAAATTAAAATGCTTAGTTTATGCCCACATCATTTAATTTAATGTATAACCAGTAAAATGCTGAGAAAAGTACAGGGTGGCTCAAATTCGCTTCTTCTTATGGGGAAATCGGTAACTATAGGAGATATCGAAAAATGGATGGCGCATCCTCGATCTCTTTTTTTTTTAGAAAAGCTCAATGGCGAAAACCGGAATTCGCTATCTTTTTTTGTTTTCGAGTTATAGCCAAAAATTCGATTATTGGACTTTTCGATAAATGTCGATATCTCGGTTGTTTTGAAGTTGCCAAAAAAAGTGTTGACACTTTTTTAAGGGCAAGAAGATAGGCTGAATAGATTTTAAATATTTAAGTGAGTTTCCGAGTTAAAATACAAAGTTGTGTTTTTTTAAATGGAAACCATAGTTGAATAAGACATTTTTAAATAGCGTTTTTTATCCTCTTTTCAATGATATATAACAAGTGGGGTCCATCGTTTCAAATAATTCCCATTTTATTAAAAAATGCAATAAAAATAAGAAAAAAACAAAAATTTAATAACATTTTTAGTAAATAACAATAACAATTTTCAAATAAAACAATAAATACAAAATTTAAGAGCGATATCTACCAAAGTGAATCGTATTTTTCGAATAACTTTCTTATTTTCAAAGTTATTTAAAATTGTTTTTCACTAATGTGTTCTTAATGAAATTGTCTTTACCGCATAGATAATTTCAATAATTGAAATCAATAATTGTATTTTTTTACTTGAAAAACTCAAATTAAATTTTAATTCTTAGGCTATACTAAATTCTTTATGGTATATTAGACACAATAAAAAAAAATTAATTTTTTTCATTAATTTATTATTGAATTATTCGAAAAATACGATTTGCACTAAATATGCCTTAGACGTGTGCTGCCTTGCGGCAATAATGTGTATTATCATATTATGTACTTTACTAAAACAAGTAACAAGGAGCTGTATTATTAAATTATTATATATACAGGCAATTGATATCTCAGTGTTTTTGATGATTCTAGAAGCTTAAAAATTATCACTTTCTCGGCGTTTAGTCTGGTGTCCTTTAGTTTCCGAGTTATTAATATTTGAAAAGAAACATTATGCTGTTACTGCTATTATTATTATTGACTAATATTGTAAGTACTCGGAGTGTTCTAGTGGTAGAGCGTTGGATTTGTGATTTCTCGGTTACGGGTTCCATGCTCACATTTGTTAATTTTTTTTTTAAATATTTTAAAATTTTACCGTGCTTCTTAATTTATTTATTTCGGGTAAATAAGTAATTTATTATATTTTCAATCATAATAGTTTATTATGTCAATACTATGTCAAATTTGACCAATTAAATTTATAGAATCCTAGCTAAGTAATTCTTTACTAGGAAATTCTTAAATAAATTGTTGGTGAAAACAGGCATATATTTCATACAATAGCTATTTATGTTACTAGTAACGGAAAGTTGAATATTTCAGTACTAGGCGATATATTTTTGTACGAGGCGCAGCCGAGTACAAAAAAGAGCCGCGTACTGAAATAGTAACTTTCCGTTACAAGTAGCATACAAGATTTTTCCTCATTGCGTTCTAAATAAAACACAAAAATTTAAGTGTAATTTAAATATACTCATGCACTAGAAGGCGTGTGTGACTGTAATTATGAATTAAAAGCGTTGCTAAGTTGTAGAGTGTGCAGTTGTTTAAAACAATTTATGTGTTACATATTTGTGAAACACGAATACATTTTTAATTGTAAAATTAAAATAGGTAATTATTTTATTAAAATAAGTAGGTACCACAATTACAGTTTTATTTTATTTAGGTAAGCAGCATTGTTTTAGATCTCGGTGACAAAATGAGTGATCTATCTGAAGATTCCGATATCGAAGAATTAGCTTCGTTAGCTGCGCAATCTTTGCTACCGGCAAAATCAAAAGACAAGTATGAAGGTGCGTATAACAAATTCGAGAAATGGTGTACAGAAAAAAGAGTTAAAACCATAAACGAAGCAGTTTTGATGGCGTATTTTGAACTCCAATCAAAGACATATAAGAGCTCTACGCTATGGACTCTTTATTCGATGTTGAGGGCTACAATCCAACTTAAAAAAAAAATTGACATCAAAAAGTTTACGTCTTTGGTTGCCCTGCTTAAAAGGAAATCGACTGGACAAACAACAAAAAAGTCCAGTGTTCTCACAAAGGGAGAAATAACAAAATTTTTAAAGGAAGCAGATGATACGACGTATCTCTTCATGAAGGTAATGAATTAAAAACTTACATTAATCAAGAAATTATTTTAATTGAAATTTAATTGTTTTAGGTAGCACTGATTGTGGGTATCAGCGGCGCATGTCGAAGAGAAGAGTTGACTTCTCTTCTGCTCGAAAATGTTCGAGACCAGGGCTCGTACATTTTAATCAACATACCATACACAAAAACAAATATAAGAAGAGAATTTACTATAAGCAAAGGAAACTTTGAATGTTCTGACCTTTTAGCAATTTTCAAGAAATATTCTTCCCTGCGTCCATCTGCAGTACCACATGGTAGATTTTTTGTTTCGTATCGTAACGGTAAATGTACCAAACAACCGGTTGGTATACATACCATCGGAAACGTTCCCCAAAAAATTGCAAATTATCTTCAACTACCAAATTCAAATAGATACACAGGGCATTGTTTCCGACGAACATCGGCTACTTTGCTGGCTGACGCCGGAGCAGATATAACGACTCTCAAGCGACATGGTGGATGGAAATCTACCAATGTTGCAGAAGGTTATATTGAAAACTCCGTCGAGAACAAACTGCAAGTGGCTTCCAAAATATTAGGTTCAACGGTTGAAATAGCTGCACAGGTAGTTACGGCATTTACTACTGGTGAATCTGTTGCAATATTTGCTCCTGCAGGACAGTTGGAGCAACAAACAAAGAAAAAAGAAGTTTTAGAAGACCAACCTGATCCTCCATCGACTTCTCGAAGTATAACTTTCAAAAATTGTAAGGCGATAACAATTAATATTTATAATAATTAAACGTATTATTTTGATTATTGTGTATGATTGAATCTCAGTCGCCTGAGAAAGTGAATTTCCTAATCCGGAACTGCTACTTTCCCGGCCGCAAAATGAGTCCGAGAAAAACTTTCCCGGACTCATTTTACGGAGTCCGACAAAAAGGGACTTTTCGTCACTCAAATGAAGATCGAAAGGTACGACCTTACCTATCGCAATGAGGAAAAAAATAAAAAAGTGGAATAAGAAAAGATATACAGGGTGTCCCCGCACTCACTTTACATAACTTAGGTGGTGATAGAGGACACTTTTCTAAGAACAATATTTAACAAAAATTTTTTTCTAAATTCAAACCCTCAAGAGCTAGGCCTATTTAAAGCATTTTTTTTAATTTCCACCTTCACGTGGCCATAGCGCCGAAAATATTGATTTTGTGGTAAAAATGGTTTAGTACTTTTTTAAAGAGCGTAAAATAATCTACAAACTAGATTTAACCCTTTTATTATCTAAAATCAACGGCTTTTGAGTTATGAATTAAAGTAAGTTAAAAAATGTCGAAAAATTTGAGCTTTCTTTTTTTTTGTTTTTTTTCAAAATCAAAAGTTTTGATAACATTATTTGTAGGAGCCGTGATTACTTACGAATTATTGCAAAAAGCAGTGTGTCGACAATTTGAATAACAGTAGTACCTAACAAGGGGACCTTGTCGACGACTTTTCCACGATTTGCACAATTTTTAACATACCTTTTAGGCAATAATCTGTTATACTTCAGGTTAAAATTGCAGGACCCGGATTTGAATAAATTTTGATTAAATCGATTTTAAAAATCGAATAAATTGGTATTATAAATTAGGTCTAATGAGAAGAATGAGAAGTAAAATACAAGTAAAATACGAAGGCTTCCGATGAATTTGACACTTTGACATAACCTCGCATTTCGTAACAACGACATATTAAAAATTAATTAATTTAAAGAAATTTTAACCAGATACAAACAATCAATTAAACTACGATGAGCAAAAAAACCAAATTGCATAAATATCAGGTTAGTCTTGTTACGATTAGCAACCTTTTAGTTATTTAATTTGACGAAAAATCGAAATTTTAATTTAAACTTTAATTTTATGAACAACCTTAAAAATATCTGTATTATTCATTCTACCAGAAATATATAAAAGTAAAGCTATTTAACAAGTTCTCTTAACATAAAGAAATAATTCCTGGAATTTTCTAGAAAGATTCTAGTCTTACTTTGTCAACTTGGATAGTATAGAAACATTCAGTTTACCGCTAGACAGTCCTTATAAGGTAATCCTTGTAACACTCGGTGCTTATTGGTCAAACAATAATCATACCATTGGTTTAAACCAATAAGACAGAGGTGGCAACAAAAGGTTATCGAGTAAGCCTCAAACAACTTAAGATTCATTCTCTTACCAACTTTTAAGTGAGTAACATGTACAAATAAATATGCATAATTTTCTATAAATTCAGTTTATACCTTCAATAATGTATTTGTGTTACTAAATTAACATTTAAATAAATAAATGTTATATTTAATTATTAAAATTATCTTCAAAATAAATTCAAAATGTTAAATTTAAAATTTACAAGTGTAACCAACGTAAATTAGTAACGATATTATTACTTGAAACTAACGTAAGTTTATTATTAAATAATGTATCAAAAATTAAATAATAACTACTTAAATGTATAAACAATTATAAGTTATTGTGAAATTGTGAATTTAAAATAAAGTGTATCAAGAATGCAAGTACAAAGGAAACCAGCATTGAATGTAAGGGTCTGGACGACGTACCATCCGGACAACACCGCACTCGTCTCTACCTGCGACCCCCAAAGTACAGTGTCGTAGTTAACAAATAATCCAAGCGGTATGTACGTTCTTACTTATATTTAAGTTTATGATTAACTTTTGTTTATTATTTTATCGATTATTTATCTTAAAAATTAATTATATTCATGATTGATTTTAAGAAAGACTTATTTGTCAAAGTCTTGATAAATAATTTACTGTTTAACTATTGGTTAATTTGTGTATTTAAAATTGTTCGTAATTGTAACTGTTCAATTTATATTTCATATTATAATGTTTAATCTCAGTTATTTTTCTTTGATTGTGTCTTATTTACCTAAACAATTTATTTAAAAAGTTATGAGCTCTAAGATGCTAATCCACGCCTGAGGTAAATGTTCTTGTCAGCTAGCCAGGATTCAAGTTACTTCTTATAACTTATAAAATTTTCTCTCATTTTTACCTTAAGTACCTGCTAAACATAACAGTCTTGACTTGAAAAGACGAATTTTGTAACAACAACCCGCAAAAAATACGTTCATGTACATGGTTGAAATTTTCTGTAATTACACGGTAAGATAATAATTAATATAGTTAATTTAAAACAGTAAAAACATTTTAATACACAGGGAATCTTGAAAGAAGTTCAGAATGTTAACGCTCAGCTATTTGCTTCTCTTCGTTAGAAACGATTTACAATGTTACATTAGTAGAGCATTAGAAATCGGTGTGGTTTACATCAACGACCTCCCAGCAAATAGGAAAGGCCCAACAGTATGTGCAGATGACAATGCTCTCATTGAACAGGACATGGCAATAAATACTTCAGTACAATTGTCATTCATGTGTAGGACGTGGCATGCAATGTGTTAAACGACACACTTAAATTGTATCTTCATAATGCTAACTACCAGCAGTCTGGCGTAAATCAAACACGAATAGACTACAGAGCGAGAAGCCGCGGTTCTAATCCTGATTGCGTCGGATATGTGCTGTGATCTAAAATGTCCAAAATCGAACTGTGGACTATGAGGAAGGCAACGGGAAACCACCCCATTAACATTTCCCTAATAAAGTCTTCTTGGCTTAGCCAGGAGGATCGCTAACATCCGAAATCGGATAGGCACTTGAAGAAGAATGCAAACTAAAGTCTACATGCAACTACGTACAACTAGGGCTACCTAGTACTTACTGTTCGTTGGTGTCGACAAAGGAATTATTATAATAATTTTTTTTATATATATATTTCGGACTGCTTTTTGCATTGCAAGGTAAATAAACACCTCACAACACATCAAGCCTACAATTAGTAATTGTTTATCCGTTCCCATTTTCCCAAGTCTCTTGCGCGAGGCTTGGTCATGGTTTAAAGCTTTTTAGTTTTCTTTACAGGTGATGAGGAGCTAGCCCATCGCCCCGACCCCCAACCTGGAGGACCAGAGAGACGGCCAGAATAAAGTTCTTACTTCACCCGGATTCGAACCGGGCATTTAGCGTTCATAGTCAACTCGCGTGACCACTATGCTCCGACCGTCTCTTTTTTTTTAAATATGTATTTATGTATAACTAGAACAGGGAATTGTAATAAATTGCTATATCTACTATTAATTATTTATTAAATTATATTATAATCAATTACTATACAAATATTGTTGAGAATTCGATAATTATTGATGTTCGAAAACAAGTGCAATGGACAGTTGTTAATACGTCAATACAACCTGTAAAAAATTATCTAAATGAATCTACGTATAAACTTGACTATTAATTATTATCTTACCGTGTAATTACAGAAAATTTCAACCATGTATAGGGTGTTTTTTTAGCTGCATGAGAACTTCAAAATGAAATAAAACATTAAAAACCTGACGGAATGTTTTGGTTATAATTTTTTTTATGAAAGTACAGTTAATGGCATTTATGATTTGAACATGACTTCCGGCATGTGACCACCACGACTAATGGTTACGAAGCGCATCCGTTCAGTCCAATTTTTGACCACTTTTTCCAATATTTCTGGCTTTATTTCATAAATTGCTTGCTGAATATTAGCCTCCAATGCTTCTAGAGTTGTTGGTTTGTTAGCATAAACCATGGATTTAACATACCCCCACAGAAAATAATCTGGAGGTGTCAAATCACACGATCTTGGAAGCCAATTGATAGGACCACGTTTTGAAATAATGTTGTCACCAAATTGTCCTTTCAATAAATTGATGGTTTCGTTGGCTGTGTGGCACGTAGCACCATCCTGTTGGAACCATAAGTTGTCAATGTTTAGCTCTTGAAGTTTTGGAAACAAAAATTTATTGAGCATGTGTCGATATCTCACACCATTCACCGTAACGGTAGCTCCTTCCGCATTTCGAAAGACATATGGACCAATGATGCCGTTGGCGTGTATTCCACACCAAACAGTCAATTTTAATGGATGCAATGGAGTCTCAAGATAATGTCCCGGATTGGTCTCACTCCATATACGGCAATTTTGTTTGTTCACATACCAATTAACCAGAAATGTGCCTCATCACTGAACAAAATTTTACGGTAAAAAAAATGGATCCACTTCCAATTGGTTGGAAGCGAATTTGGTAGCGTTGTTCAATGGTCAATCTATGCATTATCAAATGCCAAACCTTGCTAAACACAAATGTCAAAAAACTGTTTCCATAGCAATCTTGATTCAATTGTTATCCCTATTGAAAGTTCTCATGCAGCTAAAAAAACACCCTATACTTGAACGTATTTTTTGCGGGTTGTTGTTACAAAATTCGTCTTTTCAAGTCAAGACTAACCTGATATTTATGCAATTTGGTTTTTTTGCTCATCGTAGTTTAATTGATTGTTTGTATCTGGTTAAAATTTCTTTAAATTAATTAATTCTTAATATGTCGTTGTTACGAAATGCGAGGTTATGTCAAAATGTCAAATTCATCGGAAGCCTTCGTATTTTACTTGTATTTTACTTCTCATTCTTCTCATTAGACCTAATTTATAATACCAATTTATTCGATTTTTAAAATCGATTTAATCAAAATTTATTCAAATCCGGGTCCTGCAATTTTAACCTGAAGTATAACAGATTATTGCCTAAAAGGTATGTTAAAAATTGTGCAAATCGTGGAAAAGTCGTCGACAAGGTCCCCTTGTAAGTTGTTTTATTTTATTTAAATTGTATTAAAAAACCGAAAAAAATCGGCTACAAGGGCGGCCAAATTAAACTTTGCACACGGGCGGAAGTACCCCTGAGCGGTCCTGAACATGGGTTCAATTCGACTATATTAATTTTGAAAATCAAAGGTGATTTTTAGATAAGTAAAAAGTTGGACCAGTCACTGAATTGCCAGCTGAATTCTTTTAGGTTGTTGGTGGTTAGTGAAAAATGATGATTAATATTTTCTTCTTATTTTAGGGCAATGTCCTGTTTTTTCCATTTTGCTTTCGAATAATCGAATTTCCTTAGGGACTATTATATCCTGTGATGATGACGTCCAGCTTTCGTACCACCTTTTATGTGATCTACCGGGTAGTCTCCTGTGTGTTGTCGCTGGCCTCTGTATTTGCACCTCTCGCTCTGGCAAGTCTTCCTTCTTCCATTCTCTCAACATGGTTCCCTCCAACGTCGTCTCCTATCTCTGATCTATCTGACTAAATCCTGTATGTTGCATGTTTCACGAATTCTTTCACTTCTGATCATGTCGCAAAGACTGAGATAGGTGATGGCTCGTATAGTTTTCATTTCCGTTGTTCTTGCCATCTGCTTAGTTTTGGAAGTGTCTGATCTTGTTTTTGCTGCATTATGTGAAGATTGGTCTTACGCAGGTCTTATACATTCGAACTTGGCTTTCTATATTCAGGAGACAACCTGAGACCACAGCCGCTTTTGTTGCTTGCATTTTTACTTCTTGGGCAGTGTTATTGATGGTTGGTATGTTGAGCTCATGATATGTCAAGCTCTTCTGCGTGTGTGTTCATTCTATGTAACAGACGTTGCAGATCATCTTCGCTCCCTGCCATTAGAATGTTGTCATAGGCATAGCATATGCTTTGTATTTTGATGTTTCCCATACTATAGCCAATATTAAATAATAATTAGAATAATATGAGTTGAGATGAAAACCAGCAGCATCCTTTTTGTTCTGTTGTTAGTATTTAGTAGTTTGATTAGATCATGGGTCTCCAAACTTTTTAGACCGCGGGCCACCCTGACTCCTCCACTAAGTCCCGCTGGCCAAGACCTAGTTAGCTCACTATACCAACATAATTGACCCTCCTCTAGTCGTCTTAGTAGTAGTGGTTGGTTAAAGACTAAGAAATAGTTGGCTACCTCTAAAGGAGAGTTTGGGGGTTTATCCCCCAATTTCCAGGGGCTCTGCAAGATTTTTTTGAAAATTTGGTTCCCAATAGTGAATTTTGAGGGTTTTCCAGCTAGATTTAATGTAATTTGTAAAATCATTTATTTTTACCAAATTTTGTATCGTAATTTTGTCGTATTTACGACGGTTCTAATAAAATAATCGGAAAAAATTTTACAATCTAACTAAACTATGGCGGGCCGGACACCGGGCAAATTTGTACCACTACCGAGGGCCGGAAGGGCCACTACCAGGTGGTGCTTGCGGGCCGTAGTTTGGAGACCCATAGATTAGATTAATCACTTTTCTATCAATACCCTTTTCTGGCAGTATTTTCAGTACATCGATGAGTCGTACTCTGTCAAATGATTGCGTAAGGTCGACGAAGCAGAGGAATAGAGGTTTGTTAAATTTGATGGATTTTTTGACTAGTTGGCGCAGTATAAATATTGCATTTTTTTATGGTCTCACGATTTGTTCTGAAACCTAGCTGTTCTTCGCTGGTTCCGACCTGGTGTGTTAATTTTGAGCAGCTGTAACTTAGTGTTTCTTTTTTTTCCTTTTTGAATATGGGTACTGTTATACTTGTTTGCCATTGGTTTAGAATACTTCCAGCTGTAAATCTTTTCTAGAATAATATAGTTATTTTCTTAGCCAAACTCTTCTCCCCCGTATTTGATCATTTCGTTTGTTATCTGGTCGATGCCTGAGGATTTTCTATTTTTGAGTTTCAGGATTGCGTTCATAACGTCGCCTCTAGTCCAACATCCATCTTGTCATGCTCTTCCTCGTCTTTCACAACAAGATCTGGGATTTCTTCATTTTTCTTTAGAAAACATATATCTTTCATTTTTCAATATTTACTTGCAGTTTTTAGCTTTCTAACCCTTCAGTTATAATAGAGCATTCGTACGAAACATATTCGGCCGATTGATTTTTATCTTTCGAAAGAAACTTACTTGACTTGACTAAAGGGACTACAATAACGGGGAATGTCTACAAAGACACAATTAAGAACTTGAAAGTTGCTATAAACGAAAAACCACCCCACAATTATTATGCTCAGAAAACTGCTTCTTCACGACAACCATGCAGTCTCGACCTCTCCCCCTGTGACTATTATCTCTTTTCAAAACTCAAAAAAACACTTGAAAAGGAATCGTTTTTTATCGAAGGACGACTTGGAAAACGCTGTGGAGTCATATTTTGCAGAATTACCAAAAGAATTATTTTTCGAAGGCATAATAGCGTTATTAGAAAAACCTTTTTATAATTATTTTATTTGTAATTATAATACTATTAGGTAGAAAACATAAAAAAAACTTCTCGTAACAAAACAAAATATTTATCATATTTTTTATATGATAAAAAATGTAAATCATTAGGACAGAAACCACAATAAACTTTAAAGTTGGAGTAGCGAAAAAATTTTAATGTAGTACAATACTGCCCTCATAAGCAAAAACCCCGTAAAACCATTTTTTTGTGAAAATGAGTTTGAATTGGTTTCTTATAGCTGGTATCAAGATCTATCTACTTGCTAAGCAAAAATCCAGTAAAATAAATCTAATTGTATAATTTTGTTTATTTTAATACCCCGTACCACGTAAGAGGTGAACAAGTACTTGACAGTTAACTGCATTTATCTCCTTACCGCGGTTTTGTCATTTACGGGGGTTTTGCTTATGAGGGCAGAATAGCATACTGCAATAATTGTAAAAGAAATATAATGTTGATTTACTAGGTATCAGAAAACTGTTGGCACCTATTATCTTTCGTTTGACATCGACATATCTCGAACGGTTGTACATAAGCTTAGAAGCATCTTAAAAGCACGCTTAGAGAGTAAAAACCGTAAAAAGAGATGGATTAGTTTGTCGATGCTGTTTGCGGGTTAGGTGAAGACGTAAGGGGACTGTTTATTTACATTTTAAAAAGTCAGCTGATGGACATCGCTCTTAAAGTAAGTATTCAAACTGAAGTCCCTTATTTTCAATATTATAATTTTATCAAAACGAAACACTACCAAATCTTTATTGACATCTAAAACATCGTCACCAATTGTTTTTCAGTGGGAAACTTTTGTTTAGTTGCTGTCATGTTTAAAATTGTTATTGTTATTTACTATAAATGTTATTAAATTTTTGTTTTTTTCTTATTTTTATAAAATAAGAAAAAAGTGTCTGAAGAAAGTGTCAACACTTTTTTTGGCAACTTCAAATACAACCGAGATATCGACATTTATCGAAAAGTCCAATAATCGAATTTTTGGCTATAACTCGAAAACAAAAAAAGATAGCGAATTCCGGTTTTCGCCATTGAGCTTTTCTCAAAAAAAGAGATCGAGGATGCGCCATCAATTTTTCGATATCTCCTACAGTTACCGATTTCCCCATAAGAAGAAGCGAATTTGAGCCACCCTGTACAAATAAAGAATAATAATAATCATTTATTTACGGAAAAATCATTTTACAACCAAAAAAACAAATATATTATACATACAAAAAACAAAAACAAACAATAATCATGGACCGAGCGCTGCAAAAGTCCATTGACAAATCGAATGATTTATCAGCATTTAATCGATTAGCAGATCGTATCATTCTGCTAATTGGGCTGTATAAACCGTAGTTCGAGACCATGGTGTGGAGTGATGTGATCGCTGGTTGAGTTACGGAGCGGAAATTGTGAGTTCAAGTCGCGGACTTCGCAGAATTTCTTAGCCCGGCCTTTCCGTGGATATCCACACGCTGTGGTGAAAAGTTGTAGTAAAAGGAGTAGAAAAAGAGGATTAATCCACCTCGTGAAATGGATTGTAAAGACTTCAATAGAAGTGGAAATATTCCGACAGGAATGGAAAAGCCCTTGATCCGTTTTCAATTCAATGTTTCGCTGGCTAAGTTCAAGAAGATCCTTTGGACAATGGATCTGAAATAATTTGGATTACCCTTATCGTGTCATTGTTATTATTTATTTTTATTTTCATTTTATTTAATTTTGTAACGAATTTTAGTTCTGTTGCATAAACTTCGCCACAAATAATTACTCAAATATTCTGAGTACGACCCAGACTTAATTTTCTAGGGATATTTTAATATCTGCTACGTGTTACTGACCTTGGAATTTACATTTGGTTAGGGCTGTCATGTGATACGCGCTTGGAGGTAGAGGGGAGATGCGAGGTAACTGGGATTGAGTGAATTGCCATCCAAGAGACCGGTCGACAGAATAATTAAGAGCGTAAAAATCATCATTTTTGGCGGAAATCTTTGGGTGCCGTCAGTGAATTTTATATCATTGTGATCAGTAATTTTTGGCCGTCCTGTATATGTATTTGGGACACCACCGGTACAATACAGAAGCCTTTCGAATTTCACATGTGGCAGACGCCAACGTCCACGCGCATTTCTGTCGACGCAGTCACTCTCTGGTTCGTAACATCGAGCACACTCGTTCTTGCTCGATTCTTTGTTTTCAAACAAAGCACTGAATTTTAACCTTTAAGGTTATGGTGATATTTTTAACAACGTTTGACATTTTTCGAGGAGGTCCAACAAGTCGCAAAACCAAATCCATCTGTATCTGCACTCTCTTTCAATCTGCATCAGCTACCAGCATCCCGAGGGTTTATAGCAGTGTTTTGTGCATCGCGTCTGTCAGTTGTTTCTGTATAAACCCGTGCAAGGGCCAGTTTTGCATCAATTTAAGAACACGTCGGCTGCGGATGAACATCAGTCGTTGCTTGAGATCTTGGGTAAGAATTTCTTATCATACCGTAGATTCTGACGTGTATTGTGTGTCATACCATATTTATAACTGTGTCCTTGCCAATTGTATTGAACATCTTTTGATAGTAGTAGAGTCAGTGCGCTGGGTTTTGTTGCGACCAGCATTGTACGTTGCAATTGTTTGCACGAGCGCCAAGCACGTCTCAAATTTCACATTTTGTTTCATTATACACTTGTTATTAGCTCAGTGTTTTTTTTTCATTCCGAGCTACAATTTTTTTACAGAACCCCATCGACTCAGCCTCCGGCATTAAATCGCGAGTTAGTTTATATTTACCATCGTGGCGGACAAAAACCGAAGAGCATCTTTGGATTGTCGCAGGTCGAGGTCTCTGTTCAGGATCGACCCTCCCATTAGGGGTTGATGTTCGGAGGGCCGATTTGCTACAATTTGTGTATCTTCTTGTGTAATGTACAGTATAAAAAGGTTATCCGTTAATAAACTAAACTAAACTAAATCTGAAACCGTAGTTCGTCCTATGGTGGTTGTCTTCAAAAATCTTCGTTGATCTAGTGAACCTAGGCGAATTCCAAATTCGCAAGTAATCTTAAAGATAATTACAGTCAATTTTCCCATTCACCAACCTATAGATAAAACACAGATCTGAAATTATTCTTCTATCCGCCAGTGTACGTGTATTACAAACTTGAGGCAACCATTATCAGAAAATGCATCAAGGGGAAGCCCGCGTTTATAATGTAAATACTTTAGGAACTTGTGCTGAACACGTTCGAGATGGATTATATAGATCGAGTAATAAGGCGACCAAACACAAGATGCATATTCCAGAATCGAACGAACCAATGTGAAGTACAATAATTTTTCTGTGTCAGCAGAGAAGTGTTTTGACTGGCGCTTAATAAATACTTAATAAAGACTTGTTACATATTGTGGTGTCCACCGGCAATTATCTTTATGCCCCTGGACGTCACACACTTACCGTATACTTTCTCCACTAATAGGAGAATAAGAATGCTTAATGCCGGCTAGCACGTATCTTGCTGCTTCTGTCCGTCTCAGAGACCGTTGCACCGATCAGTAACCTTCAGTTGAGATCCTTTTTATTTCAAATTGATAAATAACAAAACGTTTACAAATGTCAATTTTAAAATGTTCCCCGTTTATCCCAAAACTTAAATTTACCCACAAAAATTATATACAACGAACAAATTATCTATTTAAGTGTCCTTCTTGACGGTAGTCTTCCCACATACGAACTTCCTGGTATGAATGAGCCTGGATAACTTCCACCAACATCAATGATTCTGTCCCTGCTTCATTCATTGACAATCCCACATATAAACTCAATAATTCTGCTACGGTCCCTCAATACTTCCAAATTGGGATCCAATAATTATGTTTAATACTTCCAATTAGGAATCCAACAATTATGCTACGTTTCCTCAATACTTCCAAATTATGATCCAATAATTATGTTTAATACTTCCAATTCGGAATCCAATAATTCTGCCTTTATCCACTATTCCAAATGGGAATCCAATATTTCTCCTTCAGCTTCCTTAAATTTACTTGCGACCAATAATCTTTATTGTCCAAGTTTTATTTGGGTCCGAAAATTCTGCCACCTCTCGCTTTCGTCGCCAGGCAGAAACTAACTTGATTATCTCCTAGTTACTATCATCTTTACTTTGTTTTTTTTATTTGAACCTTCTTCATCATTTCTCACTAGATTGCGTTAATTTGTACTACCGTCACTCAAACACATATCTTCAATATCTTAACAACTAATTAATACAACAATGTCCAAATCCAAATACCTTACAATAATTTATATAACAAAAATTATTCAATTTATAAAACAGTGCACCCGATACGTTTTATTACCTTTCCGTTCATGGAAACATACAATCTTTTTAATAATTGTATGTCCTGTTAACACTCTTGTCAAAGTTACTGTTCCTCAGCTCAGGTCAACTTCACTCTGTCATATTATGGCTTTTATGCAAAGTTGTCCTGAACTGAGAGAACTCATCGCGCCCAGCCTACAAGACTCCGACTTTACCGGTGTTAAGCATTCTTATTGGCAAGATATCACTGCAATATGTTTGCAATGTGACTTTTGAAGGTTAGCCGGCATCCAAACGAACACCGAGGTCGTCAATTTCTGTTACTCTGTTTACTGGTATATCATGTAAGTAATACACAATGCTGAATATTTTGTCCTTTAGAAAAGGAGATAGTATAGCACTTCTTTAAATTTAGATTCAACCCATTTGTGGTATACCAGTGACCAGTTGTTGAGATCTTCTTGCAATAATATTTAATCATTGATTGACTTGATAATTCTGTAGATTTTCAGATCATCGGCAAGCAACAAGTATAGAGAATTTCGGAGAATTTTGCCAATATCGTTGATGAACAACAAGAAACAAGAAGAAAAAGAAAGAAATTTGTCGATTCTTACTCTTGGCGTTCTGCCCATCAAATAACTGATAAGCCATAAGACCTAAGTTTTGCTACAAGAGCTGAAATGTTAATTCGGTCAAAAGTTTTTGCAAAATCCGTATAGGTTGAACTAACTTGTAAATGATTTTCAAATGCATCTAAGCAATAGGTAACAAATGACAATAAATTAGGAATTGTAGATCGGCCCGGAAAAAATCCATGCTGTTGATCCACCATGTATCTACTTAGTATTACATGCAATACTCAATTGATTGGCAACTAATTTATCAAGCATCTTTGATATAGTTGATTGAATCGAGATGCCTCTATAGTTAAGGATGTTACTTCTATCGCTTTTAAAATAAGGGCATAATGAAACTTTCTTTCCATGCTTTTGGGAAGCAGTCACTTTGCAGAGATATAATAATAAAGATATTTAAAATTGGTTTATTATTAATTCGTGAAATTAAATAATATGTTTTATTTTTAATAAATTACGAATTAAGGATATAGTATATTTTTTTAAGCTTTCGATTGAGTATTTCAATCATCAGAAAAGTACAAATTACCCATTTATTATTTGAACTTTTCTGATGATGATTGAAATACTCAATGGAAAGCTTAAAAATATACTATTAATACAATATCCTTAATTCGTTATTTATTAAAAATAAATCATATAATAAAGATATTGTAAATGGGGCCGAATATACCATACAAACACCGTTTTACAAAATATGGTAGAATACCATCCGGCCCAGAACTGAAGCTGCCAGATAGGCTACTAATGGCATCAAAAACGCATGCTTCAGACACGTTCAGGTGGCAGTCAACAGATGCCACAGACTGGTACTGGAACTTAGAGCAGCCACTATCTCTATTTCTCTATATACTGTCGAGAAGTGTTTGGCAAATAAATCTACACATTGCTGACCTGAAGTAGACTTTTTATCATCTAGAAACATGTGAGCAGGATAATTATAGCCCATGCTATTTTTCGAGTTGTCGACGTGGCGCAAAAATTGTTTAGGGTTCCTATGAATTTTGCTTTCCATATTGAAAATATACGTTTGATAAAGTTTAGAACGAAGAATCTTAACCTTATCACGAAGAGTGCAAAATGATAAATAAAATTATTAAAATTCTGTGAGCCTGCCTTTTGTTTTTAATCAAGAAAATGAATTCATTAGAGAACCAAGCAGGGTATTTAGACCTATAAGAGGAACATGAATGTCGATAATATACCATAATATAGTATAAAATTCATTAACAATATCGTCAATATGATCCTGTTTCCAAATTTCTGCCCAATTAACAGAGAGTAAAGCGTCATTAATTTTGTCAAAATTAGCTACTTTGAAATTGTATATAACTTTATCAACTGAAATACTAATTTGAGAAGAACGACCTAACAAAAAAGAAGGTGCATACGCCTCGTGATGCAATGACGATCCACGTAACTTGTCGGCAGCGACTACAATAATTGAGATATCAAAATTAACAAATATTAAATCCAATAGTACACCTCGGCTATTGAGTATCTGATTAAATTGAAAAAGACCATGAAAAGAAAAGCACTCGCTTAAAGATAGTGCTTTAGAACAATTGTTTTCAAAGGAAATCACATTAGATCTATCAAGAGCCCATTTTGCATTAGGTAGATTGAAGTCCCCACTAATTGCAAGCTTGGATTGAGGAAACCTATCGCACACATCATCAATTATACTACAGAACTCCTGGTAGGACAAATTATAGCAAAAATAGTCATTCTCATTACAAAGTTTGTAAACTGTGCAATTCTTTATAAAAAAGGTTTCTATACTATTTTTTCGATTTGTCATCATTCATGAGATATCGCGATTTTTTGGATTCATTTGACTGGATTCGAATTTTTGAGTATTTGCTGCATTTTTTACGTGGTTTCTCGAGTACGCATAATTAACTATCTGTTATGGTTAAACGAAGACAGATTAATATTAATTACAAAAATGGTGCCAAAGTTAATTATCAAACCAGGACAATCATAGTCCAGTCAACATAACCATTCTCCATCGGAAAAATTCGCACCAAGGTGAAAATTAGTAAAACCTTAGCCATTACTGTCCCACTTTTAAATTTTGGCAATCACTTACTATAAGCACAGACTATTCATAGAATTTTTTTTAAATATTTTGAAGATTTACTTTTGGAGAAAATCAAATTTAAATTTTTGATTTTGAGTTTTGAAAAGTATTTTTACAACAAAAAATATTATGCCGTATATCATCGGAAAGTGCATAAAAAACTGAATAAAATGACACCAGTCCCACCTCTCTAGCTTAATTAGGTGAGCTGCTATTATGATTAGAAAATACCCCGCAGCCAATTTTTGTAAATTTTACTGATTTTACATAGCGATATTTTGGAAACCGTCTGAGATATTTAAATAAAATTTTTCATTTTTATTAGTCTCCGTACACTCTATCTATATTGTCGTCTTCCGTTTGTAAGGGTGAATTGATTGGAGATATTGTGTAAATTTGGAGGATAAAAAAAAAATCAATTGATAAATTGTCGGGTTTTATTCTATGAAAGTTGTATTCTTTTTGTCGAACGGATTTAATATTTTGATACTTAAAATTCATTGTACACTCAAAAGGAGCGGGTTAACAATTTTGTTAGAGAAGTGCATTGTGCCTCAATGTGTTGAGATAAATCGAATGGTCCAGGCAGGAGAAGGGAATAATAAACAATAAAATTGTAATAGGTTTGGCCCATTTTAATTATTTAGTGAACCATGATTCTGATTTGTTACGTGCTCGCGCGGTGTTTTGAAAAGGTGAAAAACCCGGAAACATGGAGGAAATTGAAAATTTTGGTTAAGAAAGGTTGGCTACATGAAGATAAGGACTTCTTCGCCGTATGTATGAGAGGGAGGTCGTTTTTGGAATTGAGTACCAATTAGTGATTTTTTTATGAGTAATTTGTGCGATAATTATCCAAGAGTCCCAATTAGGTAAAATTTAGAGTGTTATTTCGAGTTAGAAGGTGCCAAATTATAAAATTGTGAAGATTTGGATAAGTTGTAATATTCGAGAGATTGCACAATTTATTGGAATATGGTGAAATGTGCATGCACCTGATGGAAATTGGATATCAAGTAGCAATAAACATGAAATTTTATTATGGAAGAAGTGAAGATGTTTATGAATTTAACAAGGAATAGTACCTATATGGGAAAAGCTGTATCTTTCGATCATCACAGTAGCAAGGTCAGAATTTGTTTTAAAAATTAAACGAACAATTTTGTTTTCTTATCGGCCGGGCGCGTATTGCATGATAATCCAAAGTGAATTTCGAAAAGTTAATTTTAATTTTGAACTGATAATTAAAATTTTGCGCATTATGGGTTTTATATCATTTTGTTTAATTTTTTCCTCTTTTGGATTTACACCATTGCAGAGACAATTTTAAAAGTAAATATCGGTGGTGTGATTTCAAAACGACCTGTTTCGATTTTGGATTGTATCCTATATTCTTAACAAAATTTAATAGAATTGTTGACCATTTTCATTTAAATTGTATCAGAATCCGTTTGATATTAAATGTTTTCTATTGTTAAAATCTAATTTTGGTTTTTATTGAACGAGATACAACTTATCAATTGGTGGAAACATCCATTACCTGTGAGCATAAAAAAAATATTTTTCATATCTTCGAGTCTCTTGAGCTACGCCGAGGTGTAGGGATATACCCCTATACTAAGGGCTGATAGTTATTTTTTTCTGATTTTGTTCCATTAGGAAAAATAGCGTTAGTATAGGACAATATACCAAATTTTATCAAAATCTGAGATGATGACTGTGGTACCATTGATCACATAGTAAATAATAAGTCTTGATAATATATTTAATAATAAGTATTTAATTGAATAATCAATATTTACAAATTGCGACTGATGAATATAATAATTTGATTATAATAATTTGAATATAATAATTTGATTAGAACTGATTTTGTATTATCAAAAACTATAGTGATAAAAATGATAACCGGCATATTATGCCTACTGAAAGAACTCTAAATTAAAATAATATAAAATGGTTTGTGATTCCACAACTACTCCCCTTCCAGTGATAGCGTCTCAATTGATAACAAATGTAACTTTTTTTAACTGTTTTAAAATTTTTTGAAGAACTGTCTTGTGTGTCCATATATGCTGGCTTCAGTCTATCTATTCTATAGATACAGGAACTTCACAATTTATTGTCTTTTTCAATTATATAAGTTTTTTCTAATTTCTTTAAAACTTTGTAGGGCCCTGTAGGTGTAGGCTATGTGTTTTCTTTGGAATGCGTAGAAAAACGTGAGTTGCATTTTTAAAATCTGGATGGACAAATGATTTATCATTGAATGGATGACGTGGAGGTGTAGGTCGCAGTAGATTTATAGATTTTTTTATTTGATTTAAAACATCAGAGGTACTTGTGTCAAAAGTAGAGTTTCTAATAAAACATTCTCCAGGAATACGTAGAGGTTGTCCATAGACCATCTCTCCTGGAGAACATTCAATGTCTTGTTTAATTGTTGTGCGAAATCCAAGTAAAATTATTGGAATTTCGTTGCTCCAATTTGTTGTTTTGTCGTGCCATTAAAGATGTCTTTAATTGACGATGTAAACGCTCGACGAAACCATTACTCTGAGGATGATATGTGTTTGTGTGGATTTTGTGAGCTCCAAGTAATTTTGTTAAGTTGTCAAATATGCTTGATTTAAATTGCGAACCTTGGTCAGTTGTAATTCGTAAAGGTACTCCAAAACGCGGAATGTATTGATACATTAAAGTTTCCGCAACTGTTGAAGCTAAAATATTTTTTATGGGATATGCTTCAGGCCAACGAGTAAACCGGTCAATTATTGTCAATATATGAGAGTATCCATTGGACAGAGAAAGTGGTCCAACTAAATCCATATGGATATGTTCAAAATGAGAGTTTGGTAATGGAATAGTACCAATTTTTGACTTGGTGTGACGAATAATTTTTGATTGTTGACAGTGTATGCATGTTTTTGTCCAATTATTAATGTCTGTGTTCATAAATGGCCAAAAGTATCGCGAAGAAATTAAAATAATATAAAATGGTTTGTGACGCCACAGTGACCAAGAAAAGTGTGTTGATTTCACATGGAATGACCCCTAATAAATGTAAAAAAATCAGAAATATTCTTGAATTATTCTCAAAATATTCAAAAACAAGACAGTCATCTCATATTTATACACTCTGGTATTATAAATTATACTGGGTGTCCACTATCAACGTCGAACATAGAGAATTAACATTGATTTCAATTGTTTTGTATAGATTCCTGCTCGGCAATTCAACTTACGGAAATTTTTTTTGTATCTTATGGAACGAGAAAATTATTGCGCATCCTATGATACCAAAATTAAATTTTTTCTTCGATATTTATTAAAAAATGTTAATTTAAAAATTTCATGTTTTTAAAAACAAGTTACCATGTTTTCAAAAAAGTTGATATTAAAAATTGCTTATTTCAGAATGAGGGTTTATTTGAATGTTATAAGTTTTAAAATAAATTAAACGTTCAAGTTACGATAAATTATTTCTCTCTTTGATTTGTTGTATAAGTTTCAGTTTAGCAACTGTCGACTTATCTTTTTAAAGGTATATGATTAATTTTGAAAATATTGTCAACTTTTTTGGAAACCCATAAGTATTTATTGTATTGCCGGATGAAACTTAAAATATATGAGCGAAACGTTGAAGATTACCTAATTATTATTTAATACTTATATTACTCCACTAACTCAAAAATATCATAGAATAATTGAACCGTTAATTTGTAAAACGACACATATCCACTTTTGGTGCAAATTGAATTATATACAGGAATCGATTCTATATAGCAAAAGACATGTTGGCCATGTGAAAAATCTGTTTATTTGAAAAACAACACATATCCTGGATATGTGTCGTTTCTCAAATTAACGCTGCATTGTAACATATAATATTCGTAGGCATTCATATGAGTTTGCATCAGTGAAAATGCAATGCAATGCATTTATTAAAGTACAATGGAAAGTGATCGTTTGGTAGACTATAACCTTTCTGAAAAACGTAAAAAAAGGTTACAGGTAATCCTTCTTTTCGGTTCTTTTCCCTTATGAAAGGGAAAAGAAAAAAATAGCTAGAGTTAATGATAAAGAATACACAAATTATAAAGAAAATGTGGTTCCTGAAATTAAATTACCAACGTCGTGCAAGGAAGTGAAGGTTAACTTCAATATTTTTACCAACTTGTACTCCAAATACACAAAAGACGCAAAAGGTTCTGTAAAAGCTCTTCGATATACCGATGGTTTAGAGGCGTATATTTTCCATCTAAAAATACTAAAAGAAAATTTTCAAATTTTCCGCAAATGGTAGGCTATCCCGAAAAAAATTGCTATAAAAGATAAAAAAAATTGCAGAACTAAAAAAGTTCCTGCCTTACCTTCAAGACATTGACAGTACCATTCGATATTTTTATGAAGAAAAATACTAAATTCGTCAACTATAACCGCCACAAACGACAAGGACGTTTGAACAGACTTATTTTTTAATGTTTACTAATACATATGTTTCGTTATTTAATAATAAATAAAAAATTTTCCAAAAAAAATTTCGTTAATTTGAAAAACAACACAAATCCAATGAATATTTTATTTATTTAAAAATCAGGTAATGCATATAACAAGTTCTTTTTTTTAATAAAGTTACTAACATAAGGCTATTCCTTAACCGCTATCGATAAAAAGTGTACAAATGGCAAATATAAAAAAGTAAAAACAGTTTTTTTTTTATTATCTCAGAACTACATTATATGGATATGTGTCGTTTTACAAATAAACGGTTCAATTATATAGGTATAATAATAATAACAAAGGCAACGTGTCTGTTGGGTCCTTTTTTGAAAAGCACGATTTGATTTTAATCCTGATTTTAATTTAAAAAATCAAGCGATTTAAAACTCAACCCTGATTGATTTGCACTTGATATTTGCTCTTAAATTATTGTTAAAAAATATATCTTTTATTAAGTAAAATTAGCTATTTTTCAAAAAACATCAAATAGTAAACACTTTTTGAAAAATCAAATATACAAAGTAAGTCTGATTAATCAAAAAATCGTATATTTCAATTTTCAATTGGATCCCCTTTTGGAATTAAGGAACCAAGTGACATAGATCAAGTTGCGATTAAAACGACAAAAACTGTTTTCAAATGAATATTGTAAATCGGTCTCAAAATTTCATTTTTGTAGTTTATCCCAAGTTTAAATATTTTTCAAATCAAATTATATTTCTCCACTAATAATTCACACACAAAATTATGTAATTCTCTTTTGCTATAGCAATATTTATTATAAATTATACTTGGCAGTTTACGAAATTTTCATAATTTTAGAATTGGTTCTAGAACCAACAGTGTTATGAAAACTTGAATTTTTTTGTGACTTGATGAAGTATACGAACTCCACATTATTTGTAATATGAGCCTAATTCACTTTATGGTAAAATGTCACTTGGTTCCTTATTGCAGAAGGGGGACCAATTATTATACTTTTTAGTAAGAGCAAATAATTCTCATTAAAAAAATTCTTTTTTGCTTGATACCATTTTTATTTTTAACCTTCTCAATGAAAAAATAAAAGGAATCTTTAAAATAATATATTGTAAAGACCGTAAACAATAACATGTTATAATATGAATAACATCCGAGGATTCAAGGTTGGGTAATAGTTAATAGAAGATTATAATAGAATGTGATGTAAACCAATTATTGCAGAACAACGAAAGTTAGCACTTCAATTTTTGCTTTAATTGGGGTTCAGTGTGGTTGAGGTACATGTATGAAACTATGTTCAACGCATGAATGGACCACTCTTGTCTGTCACGTCGTTAACATAGTGTAAGTTATGATTGAGAAGTTATTGACAGGAAAATATAGGCGTGGAATATCACCGACGCCACCAATAAGCACAAAAGGCGTGCCGATTTCTTTAATAAATATTGGTTTCCGCCTACATTGTTCCATATTATTATGCATCTAAATATTATGTAATACCTATTATTTAATTGGGTACATACCACATAACCTCTAGAAATAACTTTTGTTTTCGAAGTATCTATTTGGAAATGTTATACAGGTGGTGTGAAAGAATAAGCGGACAATTTTGATTTTAATGATGAAAAAACTGTTATTGTTTGTATTTTAAGAATAAAATTTTTTAAATTTTGGCTGAACTTTATTTGTGACAAGTGCCTGTTGACCTGTTCCGACTCAAGTTGACATCATATTGATAAGCGGTTTTCCACATCTTTTTTCCCTATAGGTTTGTAGTACCTATAGCATTTTTCTGGGAATTCTTGAAGAGTCCTCATTCTTATTAGGTTAATAATTTATAATTAATTTACAATATAGCTATAATTAAATAAGCACAAAAATTGTACCTACATATTTCAAACTCATTTTTCTTTTTTGACACCAATGAATATTGGAAACTCTCTCTAAGAGATAATAAGAAATAACATTGACACGAAATCTTTAACATTATAATATAGAAGAAAATCCAGTCTTGAGCCAACACGTCTTACGGTATAGTTATCGCCTAAGTGCAGATATTTATGTAATACCATAATATGTGGATAGCCCAATTTAACCAGACGAACCAGATGGAGGTTCAGATATTTGATTTCGGCCTTTTGTGGTAAAGGAACGTTATACATGTGACAGAGGTGGTCACGTTTCTCTTCGAAGGGTGAATGTAATATGTGTCGATTTAGTAGTACTATTTGATTTATTTGATTCGCCATGTTTAGCTTATCTTAATTTTTCTTTTCTTAGAAATTTACAAACAGTTAATTTAACATTTAGTAAATGGTTTGGTAACCCTTAAATAAGATATTAATTCCAAAATTCCAATGACTTTACCTCCACATTCGTTACTTACAACAAATTTCATTATAGTGCATAATTTACCTAAGTACAGAGCTTATTTTTATTTTATTATTAATCTACGTGAGAGATCCCACGCAGTGACGTAGCAACAGGTGGTGCAAGTGGTGCCGGGCACCAGGGCCCGGTACACGGACAAAATTGATTTCTATTATTTACAGACATTTTTGTAAAAATTATCTATGAAAGTTTGCACATTGAATACAGCGAGGGCCCCAGGGCAGAGCGTCTGCACCGTGGGGCCGGCGCCCTGAAGGAACGCCAAAATAAAGAAATATTTGAAAAAATTGAATAATGTAATTCATTCAGTAAATATTATAGCTATATTTACGAGGCAACGAATGACGCAGTTGCAACATCAAAATTTCATGGGGAATTTCTAGTTAAATAGTAACATTTGGTGAAAAATAGGTAGTATTTTCCAAAAAAATCGCCTGCGGCGCTTTTTTCTCTTTTTTCGACAATGCATTCCCCACCCCCATGTGCCGGAGGTTGAATTATTTAGAGGGGGGCCTCAAAATTGAATTGCGCCTGAAGCTTCATAAGTGCTAAATTTTCATTAGTCCCGGGGGGGGGGGGATTTAAATCTCGCACCACCAGAAAATCTTTCTAGGGAAATCTACTATGCCTTTTTGTCACTTACATGTTTTTTGTGCAATAACATTGTTATTTAAATTTTTTTTTATAATAAAATAATAAAGGGGGCCCGCTGTGGATCTTGCACCAGGGCCCGGTTTTGACTTGCTACGTCACTGATCCCACGGATGATATAATTTTAGTCTACGTTGAGTATATAACACATAAATACGTTGAGTATATAGTAAGTTCAATTTTATTCAGCTGATTTTGTAAGAGATTATGGAGACAATCCAAGGATCCTGATGAAATGCCAAGATAACAGTATCATCTGATACAAAAGTGGTGGTAACTTCATTGTTAGTGGCAAGTCAGCTGTGTACATCAAGTAGGTACAGTATTGGTCCAAGAACTCTCCTCTGCGGAATATCAGAATAGATGGATCTTAATATGTAGTTTGCAATTCACCGAATTTTACTAACAAGTGGCGAGCTAACATTGGCATTCAACAATTTGCACCATTTTTATATAGATAATATACCTTTTGGTCATAATTAGTTATACACCAGGTGAAAATTTAAAATCTCATAACTCAGCCAATTTAGAGAAAAATGATTTTAAAGAACGAATTCGTATAATTATTGTATAAATTGCATTTGTAGAGGTAAAGTTTTTGTTAGTGGTTGGCACGTGACTTATGCTTGCGCGGCAAATGTGGCGGGAGACACCCGTGACACCTAATTCCACCAATTGACACAAACAGAGAACCGAAATAACGAATATACGTTTCTGCGCATTAGCCACTCCCAACCGCTAAAGAAAAAATTCGGTCTACTAGTATGCCAAAGTTAACAATGTATTTCAAAATCGATTTTCTCCAAATTGGCGAAATTATGGGATTCTAAATTTTTACATAGGTAGGGTATTATAACTCATTATAACCAAAAGGTATATTAAAAATGGTGCAAAATTGGTGTATGCCAATGTTGGCTTGCTCCTTGTAAGAATAATTTCTGTTTATTAGGTAAGAATGTTAGTAACTTGCAGAGTGGATGTGGTAAGGTACTTTTATTTTATATATTGCGATGTGCTCTATCTTTCGACGGCAAGTCGAAACTTTCTGAAACTGAAACTTTCCCTCAACTTATATGAGATTTTGATCTTATCCTTTTTTTAACCACTAGCAAAATAGCGTCCCCACGCTCTGCAACGGCCTCGAGAAAGGACCACCCAGACTTGGGATCCTGATTTTGATGAAAAAATTATTGATGAACGCCGAGGCATGACCAAACACAATTATAAAAATTTGTATAATTTTTTACAATTTTATTAGTCACACTTTCCGACAATTTCCCCAAAACACCCACAATTTCTAATCTACTACACACAATAATAATCAATTTAATAAAACCTGGTGGCACCCGGATTATTTAGTTGCTTATTTTCTTCGTCGCTAATCCAATTATGTTCTCCTTTCTGCTCTGCTGGTCTTCTTAATAAATTCCCCAATTCTGGATAACTACCATTTTTCCAATTTTAGTCCAATATGTCCAAATTAATCTGCCTTCTGATCCCCTTTACTTGGTGGATCCAAAGCAATAACCAACAACCATTTAATTTTGTTCCATTTTTTCGCACTACTTAATTTTTCCAGCTCTGCACTATTACCACCTTATATCGTTTCCAAGCACTCAGATTATTTTCACTTACTTTTTTTTTAAGTCAGCAGTTTTGCGACCTGTTCGCTTCACAAAGCCAAGATTAATCCCTTTATTATTTATCTTCCTTGTTTCCAAGGTCACCTCTTCTTCTTTTGATTTTCTCAAAGAAAAACATTCCTTTCCTTCTTGATTTATAAAAGCACATAATCCTCCGATAAATTCCTAAATTATCCTAGATAAATTCAATAACATAAATTAACAATAAGACCTTGTCGAAGGCCTGTGTGATATCGAGGGAAGCTGTCAAACATCAGTATCTCCCACTTTCTAAATATTCCTTTTATATGTTTTGCCATACGAAGCACTTGTTTAATTGTAGAGTATGGTTTTGTCGAAAACTGAATAGATAGCCGGCACTATTTTCCTCTCTTCTATAATGGGGTTTAGTCTCAGTAAGAAATGTTTTGAAATACTTTAGAAAGCACAGGGAGAAGGTTGATTGAATGCTATAAGATGTTACTCAGAAGGGTCTGTGGGTATTATTTAATCAAATAACAATAACGATTTATAACAAGAACGATTTTCAACAATAATTAACATCTAACAATACAACAGTTCATGAAAGCCTGATACATACTCGTACGAATGTAGATGCATAGTGTGATGCGATGGATCTACTATGACCGGTATGACCGTGGTGTGAACTTCATGTGTGCTTGATGAGTACTGGTTGAGATCTGGTCTTGAATTGACTTCATTGTATGTTTTTTCCGTGTTTTCATTTCTTTTAAATATCCTTGAAAACAGCAAGTTGAGTTACCAACATAAAAGGGTTGACAACTGTCAAAATTTAAATTATTAAATTATTGAACAGGGTCGCCACAGGTCCTTGCCAGGTTTTTTATAACTATTACGTATGCGATACCTCTTATTGCGTTGGAAAATGGCCAGTTCTTATTATCGCATAAAAGATATGGGGAAGCATTATGTCAAGAAGCGGTCGGTCACGCAAGTTGGCTATGAACCCCGTTCAAATCCGACTAAACTAAGAACTTTATTCTGGCCGTCTCTTCCCTCGAAAGGCAAACCACCGAGATGTAATCTGCCATGAAAGCCTTTGTCAAAAAGGTCACGACGTTTCTGTCAAGAAGCTTTCTTGGTCATACCGTTGATTGAGGAGTTTTTCAATCAGCGTCATACTAAGAAAAATACGACTAAGAATAAACGTTCTGTATTCTTTTATAACTTTTCCTGTTAGTAAATCAAAGCCAGGAGCTTTATTAGAGTTGAGGTTGTTTATGACCTTTCATATTTCCGATTCTCTAAATAATTTAATGGGAATATCCATTTAGTTTGGGGACTCAAAAAGTTGTTTATTTATTAGCGGATTAATCGATTTACAGATTTTTTAAGTAGATACAAAATAACAATAAAAAAAGTAGTACTATATCAACAATCACTCAATTGACGGCGAGTAACATATCCATGTTCCACATGATGTTGGTTTTCAAGCCCAAAAACCAGTGGTATAAAAAATCGAAGTCATCTTGACCATTTAGTTTGTTGACTAGACTGATCATCCTAGTATAATAACATAATAACCCAATAAGTTATAATATAACTAACGTGACCAGACGTCCTGTTTTTGAACGGGACCGTCCCGTTTTTTGATTACCTGTCCCGGTGTCCCGACAAGGAACTCCGGGACGCAAAATTGTCCCGTTTTCGGAAACCGCGTATTATGTTGCTACCATAAGACCATGCCAAGACATTTATTCTTACTTAAAATCATCACCAGCTGTATTAAAGCAAATTTGTTCCTCTGATAAATAACATAAATAAATATTATATTATAAATCATAATAAAAATAAATAAATTTTTTTAATTTGTAATAATAGCTAACTTTTTCTAAATCAATAACTTAAAAAAAGTGTTTTTTTGCCAATTTACTGATGAGTGGGAACTGAGGGGGGATTGTCCCGTTTTGAGTCAAAAAATAAATGGTCACGTTAAATATAACCCAATAACAATAAGTTAATATATTTATATTGTCGTATTTTTTTTTGAATGAAGAAGCAGAAAATTTAATTATTAGTATAACTAAGTATTTATTTTGTATCATAAAATTTTAAATTTTTGAATGTTTCGCGCGGCCACTAGGGGTCTCGGCAAAACCGGCAGGGGGCCGGAAGGAAAAAGGAGGTTCGCGCGCAACCCACCGAGTGAGGTGGTTGCGGTTTTGCTATTTGGCGATTTTGAGTTATGTAAAAGTGATAAAGATTTTTTTTTTTATAAATAAAGTGATTTAAGTATTATAGTTGGTGTTTATTTCTTTTTAGAAATTAAAAATTATATTTAGTTTTAAAACAAATTTTTAGAAGGTCGTGCCGGTAAAGTCGCGGACGATAAAGTATTTTGGACTGAGCAGCTGGGGGCGAGATTGGTAGCCCAGATTGTTAAATATTATTTTGGAAAGTTTCCGTTTTCCGGAATTTATCGGAGGGGCCCAATATACGTCAATATATTTCAATTTTGTAAAATAAGCAACGTATAAGTAAAATAAAGCAAAAACAAAAGTTATGTCGAACGTCAACAACCACAATGTAATCCGCATTAAGCATTATATGCTTGAAGGCAACACATTGGAGGTAGTTCAGGAGTTTGTATATCTGGGGCAATGGATAAAGATAATAATGGCACCTGAAATAATTAGAAGATGCAAGATGTAGAGCTTATGGGGGATTAAAATATTGAAGTGTGAAAAAGTCGATCAAATGAGCAAATTGTGATTTTGGTTAAATTTTATTTTATATATTGGTTAAATAAAGTTTTGTCGATTTGTGAACATTTAATGTGAAGCAATTTTGAGATGACGGAGGCGATTGTTTTCTTACTTCCAACACATAAAACAATACAGATTTGATATTTCATAAAGAACTGCTATATTTCTTGATTATTTGTGGTGTTTTAACTCATGTAGAATGTGATTTTTATCTGAAAGTGAAAGTGATATTTAAATCTGTGGCGGTAAAGAATGAAGCGGATACTTACGGGATTGTTGCTGAATTTTATTTTATAATTGTGGTATTTTGAACTATGAAGCCAATTTGACGGCGAAAGGTTGTCTTGCGCCGACCGTTGATGAAGACGACCGTTCATGAGTGCGTTTCATGGTGTCGCAAAAATTACCTCGCAATTTTACCCAAGAAGACTATTTTTGAGAGTTTTTGTAGCCACGGAAGCCATTATACCAGCGATAGGAGATAAACGGGAGTTTCTTTTAAAACGTTTTATTTCGTAAATCAACGTTTTTACGTACACTTTGTGGGCGCAAGCAATTCTCGATTCTATTGATGCCATTTTGCTTTTTGGATAATTTCGTATCTGAAATTACGTTCAGAAGTTTAATTTCAATGATTTGTACAATTACACAAATCAATTTCATTGTACGCACCGAATTAGATAGATGTTCGTTAATTTTGGTGGTTTATAAAAAAACCACATGTGGAATTTGGAGGTTAATTTTCATGCCAGATGTTTTTTGGTTCCGATTTGGTTAAGAAGTTGGAAAGATTTGTTTAAACCGACATTCGAGGTTTGAACACTACACTGGAGGATTTCCACACGTTCACTTCACTGTTTATTTGGATAAATGAAAAGGTTTCTGGATCAACACAGATGTTAATTCGCTACCGTTTTTACCAACTGGACGTCATCTTGTCAAGTGAATGCTGAACAACGGCGTACGGTCTGATGTACTGGGTGCTTCGTAATAAGTATCAACTACAAAATTTTAATGAGTAAGAAATTGAACATTATTTTATAAAAACACCATTGTTGTAAATTTTCTTTATTGATGTTACACTATTTCACATTTATGGAACATCTAATAAAAGTATAGCTAACATAAGTGTTGTACATAAATGATACTATTTATTGGATGTTTCTACACATTTACACACCTATTGAATGTCGCTTGGCGATTGTGTCAAGGACGTCCAAAATTGCTTCATATTTGCTTTTGAGTCATTTGAATAAATTACCTTATGATTTATTGTGCCTATTGATTGACTTACTATCGTTGAATTCCGCGGCCTGCAGATATTGTGGCCTCAAATTTGTAAACCGACAAAAAGCTAGCCGGACCTATTTTGTTGGAGTGGACCACATTAAGCGAGATTTCACCGCCGACTATAATTGGGGGTGTAATTGAGCTGTGCATCACGACAATATATTGCACCTTGGCCGGAATAGTGACACAAGTGGAAAAATTTCGTGTTCATGCTTTATTGATTTAAGTAGATTTTTGGGCGCTTAATTGAACTAAAATAGTGGCGCAACTCGAAAATGAATAGAAAACCTTTTATAGCAAAATATGCTTATAACGTATTATAACTTTTGAAATAAAGCACCTAAATTTGTGCTGTTTACTCAAAATCACCTATTCTGACTTGTACCACTATTCCGGCCAAGGTGCGTGTATCGAAAAAATACCAATGTCGCTTAGACGACGCGTATACGATCAATGCATCCTCCCTGTTCTAACATATGGCTCAGAAACTTAGCGCTTAACAAGGTCCAATGCGAGGAAACTGAGAGTTACGCAAAGAGCAATGGAAAGACAAATGCTAGACATATCTCTAAGAGATCACAAGAGAAATGAATGGATCAGACAGCACACATGGCTAAAGGATGTGGTAGAAAGGGCATCCCAGCTGAAGTGGAATTAGGCAGGACACATAGCCAGAATCAGGGATGATAGGTGGACAAGGAAGATGCTACAATGGAAACCAAGATCTGGAAGAAGAAGTACCAGACGCCCAAAAACACGATGGAGAAACGAACGAAAAAAAGACAGCAGGTATTAGATGGTTGAACGTGGCAGAAGATAGAAAACGATGGAAAATGATGGGGAAGGCCTTTATCCAGCAGTGGAGTGAAGTAGGCTAGTAGTGATAGTGATACTCTCTTTATGAGACAAGAAATCAATTAACAGAATTTCCTCGGCATCCCGAAATACTGCGTATAATAATTTTGCCAGCGAATGGTTAGGGTTTATAATAATGAATCCATGTTTCATCACCTGCTATATTCTGGATTTTATGGTGAATGACAAAATAAACTCGTACGCACTTAGGCCTCTAATGCCTGTTTTCACCAACAATTTATTTAAGATTTTCCTAGTAAAGAATTACTTAGCTAGGATTCCATAAATTTGATTGGTCAAATTTGACATATGAATTTTTTATGTCAATATAAATAAATTGTTGGTGAAAACAGGCATAAATCGAGTCCGTTGTACTACCTTCGATTTTGTTTGTTAAAATTGTTATCATAGTTCACAGCGCATTGTTTTAGTTTCTCCATTTTTACAAATATTACATTTTGTACTACTATTAAAAATTGTATAAAAATCAAACGGTTGCTTGGATCAATTTAATTTTTGAAAACTGGCCTTATGACTTTGTTACAGACCACACAGTGGGGATTGTTTTTATAACTCCTTTCCTTATACTGTTTTTACTGAACTTACTGATCTCCCCTCGTATTATGTAGCCCATACTTGCTATTATAATTTTCTAGTATTAGAAATTTGACATATTATTTCTAATGATATAATGATACGATAAAATACTATGTATCAAAATTCAAGTGGATATTAAGTTTTGAGAGACAAAATCTTAAAGTGCCTAGACTATTAAATTTATTATAATGAAAATAGTCTTTTTGGTAACAAATTCCAACAATGTTGGTCATTTTCAAATAAGTTATTTTAACACAGAATTAATTTATGAAATAACTAGGGTAGTTTTTTTACATTTAAAAAGCATATGGCATATAATCAGTCAACTATAATACACACATCGGAAACCGTACACTACATTTATGCATAGTATAAATATGAACATGTTTTTGTATTTTATGTTTGAAAGCGATATCATCTAGTGGTTGTGAGTTTATGTTGCATTTTATAATTTTCCATATCCTTCCGATTATAATATAATATACAATAATATAATATAACATAAATACTTTCCTATTACTTATTGATATCAATAAATGTATAATATAATTTTAATTTTTGTCAATTGAAATTATCAAAAATTTAATGTACCTACTCGTATCTACTGCATGCTAGTTGCTTGTAGTATCATTTCAAATCTTACACATATTCTCTGAATACTAGAATACTAGAATTACTAGAAAAATTTTGAGGTGAATATATATTATAGAACTACTACAATCTAATTTATGTTCTAATTTTGACTTGATCGTTTCTTACGTATATAGCCATAATTAAATTCAAATTGGTAGGCTAAATAGATAATAAATACAATTTTCGAGTTAATTCAACTCAATAAACATCACATATAATTTTAAGAATTTTAATCATATTTGATATCTTCAGAATTTTAATAATTTTTAAACTTCTTCTTCCACTTTCTATAGAAGCAATTCTAAGAGAATCTTCTTCTAGTAGGCTAAAGCCTGGTATTTTCCTAAGAACTGCGTCGTTTCCTCGGCAGTGTTAGAAAGTTTGAGCATATAAATATTTTTACATCATCAGGTAGCTTGCTAGACTTGCCTTCAGATGTGCCTTGTATCCTAGTTTTTATTATGTTAATGGTAGCAATTCACTAACCCAGGGAACCATCGGCTTAACGTGCCTTCCGAAGCACGGAGACTAATAATAAGAAAGTATATGACTCTCCCAGAGTTTGAACCCGGTACCCCGCATTCGCAGTTGATTTATATGACTTCTAAGAAAATGTATCCAATATAATAACTTGCTAGACCGCTCGTCTTCGTGTCATTTTAAAGATGTGTCTGGTTCGTTTATAAATCACCTACCAAAAACCTACTATGTTTTGACTGTGACTGATGAACGATGAAGCCTAAGTGCCATATTATCATCATCTGATACGGAAAAAATGAAAGTTTAATATTTACTGAGGGTTGACACATCGAAGTACATAGTATATCCAAGCAGTAACATACTGGCCCTGCTCACGAGAGCGGATCCAGACGAAATATTGGTAGAAGGAAGGTTGTGAGATTTTTAGCGTGAACCTTTTTGCATATGAATATCTGGGTCTGGAGTCTGGAGTCTCGTGAGCTCGACGATAGTGAGCGTACATAATTTCAGAGCGACTTTGGTAATTGTAGATATCTTGCTTGGACAAAAAGGGTTTTTTGTCCAATATCGCTATTTTTGTCGTACCAGTGGTGGAATAAGTAGCTCAGCTGTCGTGTAGTGTCTAAAGTTCTTATTTATAACATCTGTTCGAGCAAAGGTGATAAGCGAGGCTCTTAATGCGCAACTTATTACGCAGTTTTTTGGTGCGCAAGTTGTGGAACCATTTTGGATTTCCTCGAGTTGGCAACGTCTTATTGTTGTTGTTTTGGGTGACGCCTGGGGAATTCTTTCGTTGTTTGGATGGTCCAATTTTTGTTGACATCTCCAATACCATCTCTCACTGGTCCAGTTCTAGCTACAGATCTGGAAGCAGTGTTTTAGTGTCGCGAATGTCGATCAAGTGTTTTCCTGTGTAAATTGACAAGTTCAGATTTTCATCTTTTAAACCCCACGTTGGAAAGCGACAGGAAATGAACACCTGTCACCATGATATTGTAAACTTACATAAGGCACTGGAGTAAGTAAATTTTATCTTTTCCAATTCGTATGAACCGACGTGTTTCTGGGCTTTTGTGTTCAATTTTGAGTAATCGTTAGAGATTACCTACTGCTACTGGTTTTATTTGGTATATATTTGCTTATATTTTGATTGTTAATATCATAGGCTAATATGTTAATCACTGGATGAGTTATAGAGAGTTATAGAGTTATGTATTGCATTCATAGCCCGGGCCATATTACCGAGCTCGGACCTGGGACAAGGGTCCAGTGTGTCAGAAGGATGAACAGATGGAAATGAGTATTTTATAAGGTGTTCGATTTATTACCATGACGATATTGATGACTACAAATCTTAAAATTGTGTATAACAAGTATGGGCCATATTACCAACCTAGTCTGCAAGGTTGGTAATATGACCTCTTTTTTTAAACGCGTTTTTCTCCTGTTTTTAGTAAGATTACACTAAAGGGCCGTTCAGACGAGGCAAGTTGGTAAGTGATGTAGATAATTTTAACTTAATTTTAACTTAATTTTAAGTTAATTCCACGTGTGGACAGTTGATTTAGTGGTAAGTGATTAAGTAACAATTTAGTTGGTAAGTGGTAAGTAAAATAGAATCCAGTCTATTTTTCGATTTAGTTAAGTTGCGCGCGCATCTTCTAAGGCGTCGTCAGCACTGTTTATAAAATTATCGGATGTAAACACTTAATAAATAGTACTTTTCATCACAAGGACTTAAAACGCGATTTTTCGTTCGAGGGGAGCGGGGGTTCCGAGGCGAAAAAGTAGTTTTACGGCTGCGTGGTGAGAAGAACTTTTCGTTAGCCGTCTACTTTTAACGTTCTGTACTGTGCAAAACGTCGACGAGGATACGTGTCTGGCGTATATGGTGCACCTCTATGGTTAAGTCGACCCTTATATAGCACAGGATGGAATGGTATCCCGTCACTTGGCCGAAATTTTTTGGCCGAAATTCATTTGGCCGAAAATCAATTGGCCGAAATTCATTTGGCCGAAATTCATTTGGCCGAAACTTCATTTGGCCGAAACATCATTTGGCCGAAATTCAATTGGCCGACACATCATTTGGCCGACAGTCATTTGGCCGAAATATTATTTTTATTACCGAAAGTGAATATAAAAATAAATCTTGAATGAAAAGAAAAAATATATTGACGGTGCGTCGAAAAAAGCGAGATTCACCCCCTTCCCAGTAGCACAATTTGCCGAGTTGGAAGGCCCTAGGGGGATGTTTTTAATGAGTTTAGTGTTGCCGAAAAATGGGTCTGTAGCGTGCGGAGCGCAGCGTAGCGCGCGAAAGGCCCATTTCGGCAACACAATCACCCCCGCCAGAGTTTCAAAAAAAAAGCGAGATTCACCCCTTGCTAATAGCACAATGTGCCGAGTTGGATCACCCTAGAGGGATGTTTTTAATGAGTTTAGTGTTGCCAAAATGGCTCTGTAGCGCTGCAACGCGGAGCGGAGCGGAGCGGCGGCGCGGAAGAGTCAATTTTGGCAACACATCCACCTACGACGAGTTGGAAAAAAAAAGCGAGATTCAACGTCATTAAATCAGTAACCAATAATAAAGAGTGCAGAAAAAATCCGCGCGCACCGTTAATATAAGTGTAACCTAACAGTGTAACTAAACAAAATTAAACAAGAGATGTTGAATATATAAATAAAAAATTAATTTTTGTCTACTTATAAAATTGTTAAGAAATTTAACAATTATATAATATTATTAAATTATTTTTATAGTCACTTTATCTAATACTAAAAATAAAATTTCGGCGAAATGACTGTCGGCCAAATGATGTGTCGGCCAATTGAATTTCGGCCAAATGAAGTTTCGGCCAAATGAAGTTTCGGCCAAATGATGTTTCGGCCAATTGAATTTCGGCCAAAAGATTTCGGCCAAATGAATGTCGGCCAAATGAATATCGGCCAACTGACAGTGATTCATATAGAATACTATGGGTAAGGTAGTGGCGGCAAATATGGCCCACCTAAAAGTAAAGGCGTTTTTTTCGAAAACTTGATTGAAAAAGATAACAATTTTTATATAAACTTGAACTTAAACACGTTTAGTTTTTACACAAAAATAATAATTAAGGGCCGTTCAGACGAGGCAAGTTGATAAGTGGTAACTAAATCGTTAAGTTAATTTTAAGTTAAAATTTAGTGGCTGTCCGTCCACACGCATTTAAGTTGTTTAGTGGTAAGTGGTAAGTAGGTCGGATACTTTTTATTTTTTATCCACTTTCTTTATACCAAAATTATTAATTTGCATTGTATGATGTACAATTTCAGTCATGGCACTTTGTCTGGCTTGCTTATTTTTATAAGCCGAACTTTTAAAATTCCACAAACATTCGTGGAGTACATAATTTTCTACAAATTTTATTGTCGATTCTTCCGTTCATTTCGACATTTTCAAACAAATATCTGTTTAGAATGATTTTAAACTTTAAAAGTTTAAAACGTCAAGTTAAAAGTTTTTTCGTTACGCCGGACGTATTTGAGCACTTTTCATGTACGTTTTGAGGGAATCACTGTCAGTTGGCCGATATTCATTTGGCCGACATTCATTTGGCCGAAATTTTTTGGCCGAAATTCAATTGGCCGAAACATCATTTGGCCGAAACTTCATTTGGCCGAAACTTCATTTGGCCGAAATTCAATTGGCCGACACATCATTTGGCCGACAGTCATTTCGCCGAAATTTTATTTTTAGTATTAGATAAAGTGACTATAAAAATAATTTAATAATATTATATAATTGTTAAATTTCTTAACAATTTTATAAGTAGACAAAAATTAATTTTTTATTTATATATTCAACATCTCTTGTTTAATTTTGTTTAGTTACACTGTTAGGTTACACTTATATTAACGGTGCGCGCGGATTTTTTCTGCACTCTTATTATTGGTTACTGATTTAACGACGTTGAATCTCGCTTTTTTTTTGCAACTCGTCGTAGGTGGATGTGTTGCCAAAATTGACTCTTCCGCGCCGCCGCTCCGCTCCGCTCCGCGTTGCAGCGCTACAGAGCCATTTTGGCAACACTAAACTCATTAAAAACATCCCTCTAGGGTGATCCAACTCGGCACATTGTGCTATTAGCAAGGGGTGAATCTCGCTTTTTTTTTGAAACTCTGGCGGGGGTGATTGTGTTAAACTCATTAAAACCATCCCCATAGGGCCTTCCAACTCGGCAAATTGTGCTACTGGGAAGGGGGTGAATCTCGCTTTTTTCAACGCACCGTCAATATATTTTTTCTTTTCATTTAAGATTTATTTTTATATTCACTTTCGGTAATAAAAATAATATTTCGGCCAAATGACTGTCGGCCAAATGATGTGTCGGCCAATTGAATTTCGGCCAAATGATGTTTCGGCCAAATGAAGTTTCGGCCAAATGAATTTCGGCCAAATGAATTTCGGCCAATTGAATTTCGGCCAAATGAATTTCGGCCAAAAAATTTCGGCCAAGTGACGGGATACCATTCTATATATCGATCTTTTTCGAAGCATATGTAACTAATGAAAAGTTTAAAAAAATACAAAATAAATTAACTAACACAAGGAATCAGGAGCTGGTGATTAGTATTATTAAACCATGATCTGCCAGATCACCTGCGTCTACTTAAGGGTTAAATCAGTAGAATTAAAAACAAAATATCAGAAGTTAAAAATATTTTATAATAAAAAAAAACATTAATAAATTAACTATTTCCAATTTTGAAGGCAAAGTATTGGCAAGGAATCAAGATAGGGTGGAGCCAGAATCTTGCGCAGTAGATGTGGAGGGAAAACGCGTGACATCCAATTCCACCAAATAGACACCAACATAAACTCCAACGGACGAATTTTTGTTTCTGCACATTATCTCCGCCCTGTTCTGATTCGTTGGACTAACTTTACCTACCTGAAAATAATGTTTAATTTTTTTAATGGCCGTCTCTCTGGTCCAGGTTGGATGTTCTACGTTGGGCATGCTCCTCGTCGTAGGTAAAAGATGTGAAATGCTAACAAACCAAATGCCGATTCGACGAGGTTGGTATTTGGGAATCGGATAACGTTGTGATACGTTTCAAAAGCGACTATAATATACCTATCAAAAATAGTGTTTAATTGCGTTAATAACTACAATAAGATTATTTTACACTTCACCACTTTTAACGAAATAACATCACAGATTCAGATAGTACTACACATTATTGCTCAACTTTACCTAAGTTGAGAAAACAATAATTTCACTCAGTGGTTCTTTTTTATTAGCCAATGTGAAAAAATCATTGAGTTAAGTAACCTCAAACTACGGTGTAAAAATGATTAAAAATACCTAATTTTGCGGACAGGTGCAGAATAATTTTGCACTCAGTAGGTAGGTGTATTTTCAAATTTAAAAATTTTGGACGAACTTTCTTTTTAAATAAATTACAACAAAATTTGTCCAAGACCTTATTGACGTACACTGTATAATGCTAACTGCTTTTTATACGATCGATAAAGTATACCTACTTGTAGGCATAATAATAAAGTTGTAATCACATTTGTTATTTTAAATTACGATTCATTTTACATTTTAATATTGTAAAATATTGATCATTTGAATTAATTGCCTTAAACTTAATTTTGTAATATAAGTATAGGGTGATACCTACCTACTTAATGTACCTATACCTATGTACGGGCAATTGCGGACTGCACCGATGGTCAAAGGGTCACATAATCTGACATGTGGATTGCATCGGGTTCGGTTAAGTTAAGTATGTGGACTGCACCGATGGTCAGTAAGTAATCTTTTTTAATTCCATTAAAGGATTGAGGTATTTAATTTACTACAGAGATATGTAAATAATACAAATTGTATTTACATTTTCTTGGTTTTCATTGCTAGATAATGTAAAAATTAAAGCACTAATTTATGGGAAACCCTCATTTCATCCTTCATTTAGATTTTGGGGACCGCTAAAAGAGGGATCCACTGGTCGAGCTTAGGTTATTGTTAGGAAACGATCATTTTTTTAATGAGGGGACCCTTGAAAGAGAGATTCACCGGTAGAGCTTAGGTTAGTTAGTTAAAATTTTACGATTTGCTACCATTCTAATGGTCCATAATTTTTTTAATAAATTTTGATTGGCTTGAATTACACATTTGCGAAAATTTTTTAGAAGACTGCGCTTTTGGATTAGGGATCGTTCATAAATTAGGTCAAGCAATTTTAAGCATTATTCAACCCTCCCCAACTGCACAAAATCCTAGACATATCTCCAAATATTACGACATGCATCCTTCACCCCCTCCCCTTTCAATATTTTTTTTATTAAGCAAAATCCAAAGAACCGTACCTATTTTTGATTAGGCAAAACAAACATCGTTAGTTAGTTCTGTTAATCGTTAGGTATGTTCTCAAAATGATTTACGTTTTAAACCAATAACAGCAACCGTTGATTTTGAATTTGCTATTATAATTAATAATAAATTAATAAAATATGAATAACAATAAGAGTAAATATCTATTATGTATCATTGTTCCTTTTATTAAAAATTTGTATATAAATTGGCAAAAGTTAATTACAATATTTATTCAAAACAAATTTCATTTTTACGATGAATCGCTATCTTCACGATACTTGTCTTCTACTTCCTTTATTAAGGGGTTTTACAAGTGCCCCAATTGTTTAAAATGTACGACAATGATTACCTGTAAAGAAAAGCAAATTACAAACACAATCATCTACATTATTTATAAAGCATTCTTTACTTCAAATTTCACATTCAAATGGTTTTTCACCGGTAGGTGTGTTTTAAAATGGTTTTGCAAAACTGTAATTTCTGATGTTTCATATCACACAGTTCGCTGTGAAATCTGATCTGAAATGTTTTTTCCGTCTCATTTGTTGAATCGGTGGGAAATTAAAAAAACTTGCAAATTTCCTTATCGTAGCAATTTGTAACTACGAAACCATTATGTTAACTAGTTAGTATTTGTAAAACGTACAGAAAGTACGATAAATTAATTCTCAGTAATTGTAACATGTCTAAGTAACATATTAACTAGTTATTTGAGCGATTTTACGAGAATTATTTCTGTAACAAAAAGTGAGGTTAAATAGTTCAAATATTCAAATCGAAATAATTCAAATTTGGGTATATCTACTGCATTGAAACTTACCAGTTATATTCCTTATTAGTGCATTGTTGGTGCTATATGAATCTCATAGCTAAGAAATCTCTCGTTTTCGAATTATTCTTGGCGCTCAGTATTTTCCCATGTTAATTTTGCATTGTTTGGATTCAAACATGGCCGCAATGAAAGCTGCTAGCTGATGCCGCCATGCACTAATGGCCCGTATTAAATGAGGAAATGTCTTACATGCTAAAAAATTTAAAATGAAGTAGTAGGTACATATTTAAATATTTTAATCAAGAACAAACCCTGTAACTTTAAAATTTCGTAGTAATCGTGACCAGATTCTAATGTAATCCATTCCATTTCTTCATTACATCGTAATCTGATATAATATTCTCTCGAAACAGGAGGATCCTTAATACAAATTCATTACATGTGTTTAGTAATTTTATAAAAATGAAAATTTTGCTTTCGTGAAAATAATTTATTATTAATAATTATTAATTTATTGCAAAAACTTAAAAAAATGAGAAGTAGGTACTAGTTATTCTTGGCTAGAGAATTTGCATGCATTTTATAATCTAGACGCCTGCAACATACCCACCACCTACACATCGAGATAACAAAAATGTCGTTTTATAGATTACGTAATACAATGGTAATACACTCTTCGATGACAGGAATACGACCGTAAGTGCAACCCGAATGTGAACATTTTTCTTATACAAATTCAGAAAGCTGAGGGTTATACATATATTACATTTAAAAAAACAATCGGAGGAATATTCATAACTTTGGCCACAAATCGAATTTGCAGTTAGAAACTTTACCCGTTGCAAGTGACCAGGGGAAAGCCCCTACATTCTATTGACGGTATAATAGAATCAGTTAATGTATTCTTATGGGTAAATTTTCTAACTTCAAATTCGATTTGTGACCAAACTTATGAACGATCCTTTAAATTTGTTTTTAGTGCACTATATCAACCTTCAGTTTTCCGAATTTGTATAGGAAAAATTAAAATCCGGGCCGCACTTAATGGACTCTAACCGTATAATAGGTACTAAAAAATAATATGTTGCTATGAACGGAAATGAAATAATTTTATTAGGGCAGATTGGGGTAAATTAAAAGTACCTATTTATATTATGTGATATATATACTTACCATAATGATGATTAAGGGTTGAAAACCAATAATTGCACAACACTTTAAAAAATTCACTCCTTACCAAGGATGTACTAACTAACGTAAGTTTAGAATCAACTGATGAACGAATAATAAGAAAATGTGCGTTTGTAGCTGCAAGCTTTCAATGGTTGCAGGAACTTGTTGCAAGTCGCAAATTTTGTCTATTTAGCGCATTTTGTCATCTTGCATAGAAGGTGTCTTAAACTGACAAATTAGTTTGTTTATAATGTGATATTGAACGTAAATTTAAAAAAAAATAAAGTTGAAAATTTACACTTGATGTTTGTTAAATTTTACAAACTTTAATTTATTAATCTAGATTTTTATATTGGTTAAATATACATCGGAATACTTTTAATATCAACTATTAAAACAACTTCAACTAATACTTCAATAATGCTAATTCCTATGTATTTAATTTTACAAGTAATTATGTTAAATTTACTTCTGGCGTTTTTAACACTTTGAACATTTTTTGTAAGTGCTAAGTTTACTAATAATATTACTTAAATTTGGTTCTAATTAATTTACAACTTCAGTTTTAGTAATATTAACAATATATTTCTTACTGTGTAGTATCTATAATATTATCAATTATTATACATTAATTACAATATTAATATTTGATTATTTATTATTTTCTCTAAGAAATTATGTATGTAAATACTACCTATGATGAGTAATAATAAATAGGTGTAGAGTTCTATGATCGATTTTTAATGAATATAAATAAATTAATATTATTTTTCAAAATTATTAATTTTCAGATTATACTACTAATTATTATATTATATTATTAAAAATAATTAGACGTAAATAGTATGTATGTACTACTAATTATTATCATTGGTATAGAGATAATGAAACATCGATTTTACTATCTAATATGTGCAATCAATATACCTACCTAAAACTGATTTAACTTGTTTACCTCTTTATTTTATTATCAGTTAAAGTTAACGAGAAGTGAGATACACTACATACAAATAATTTTTGCATCAAGATTATACAGCCTACACCCCACTGCGGTCGTGGCCATCTTTGGAGTAATGGCGTCCTATTCGTTAATAGGGCGGGATTTTAGTGGTAACTCATGGGGGTCAAGTAGTGGGGTAACTACGGTAAGCGCCCCAAATGCGCATGAATCAGTTTCAGATTATCGTGGGTATACTGTTAGTAAAGACGGCAGCAGGACGCAGTGAGTGATCCGTGTTTTTTTTAGTGAGTGACTTCCTGACGCCATCACGGAATTCATAAACACAGTGCAGGGCCAATGTGCACCGGGTTCGTTATCGGTCGCCGAAGGCGCTGTGTTATTTGGAGGTGAACCGCAGAGTGTTTTGGCATCTTCCCCTATTGTCGTCGCGACGCCGGTTAGCACCATGAATCAACTTGGTACTGTTTATGCTACCAAGCGTCGCCGTCGGAATGGAAAAAGGTAAGACGTATATTTTAAACAAATTGATAAATTATTATTAATTGACTTATGCACTTACCCTTCACTGATAACAACTAATATAAACAGTCTTATTAAAATGAGCTAATGTAAGCTAAACCCATGTCAAAAGCATGTGAGATTTATCTATATAGCTAAGAATTATACCTATAGGTACCTATCTTTTCCTTGATGAAATATTCATTATACCTACTATAAAGCATTCATGTTTAATTGAAATTTTTAAATTAAAATTTGTATGTGAAAATATACATAATTAGTACTACCTTCAAATGATTGATACCATAGTTACCAAACTACTAATTTTTTCTTCTGCGTAATAGTTTTTGGAAAGAATATTTAATATTTAGCATTATAGCTACACATCAATGCAATGCTCTTTTCAGATGATCAAATCTGTGGTGAAATATAAATAATATCTATGAACACTGAAAGATAAAGTAAACAATATGTCAAATTAGGTATGGCGAATGTGCAAAATGTTAATTAGAATTATGTTAATGTGATGAGCTACCGACGTATTTTATTTATATCTAACCAATAAATTTTTATAAGAATTCATAGAAGTTTTAATATCTAGTACCTATATTTTCTTAGTTTTCATATCAAGATATACTAATTTTAGTTTAAAATTGGTAAATTTAAGACAGCATTATAATAATCAGAACTAAATAATTTTGGAATAAGAATAAATTGTTATGTTTCAAGTTTTCAATAAATTTATTTTATCATTATTTTTGTGTTTCCATTTTAAATTTTAATGACCTCATAGGTTCTTTTACGATGTTGTATTATTGATAAAATTGTATATAATTCAAATCAATAAAAATGTATTGTAACCCATTAGAAAAAAAATTTTGTAACTATTATATTATAACTCATTATAGGTTTCGGGTATTTTAAAGTGATCTAAACTGAACATTGGCAAAATAAAGAACAAACAATATTTAGGTAATTAGTATTAGGTACTAAATGCCAAAATGACTTAAGTTCTGCATTCCACCTTTTTCATTTCTCTTCATCCGTATAAATCTATGCAAGTGATGATGGGTAGTATCAAGCAAATGATTCCTACTATACGGTGTTTTCTAATTTTAATTGTTTGGCTTTACAATATTATACAAAAAAGATATTTTGAGACAGATTTACAATATTCATTTGAATGTAACTTGATGGTTCCTTATTGCAAAAGGGGATCCAAATAAATTTTTCTCGTATAGTACTATAATTTTTATTTCGATGATTCGATTTGAAATTTACAAGCATAGCCGCTCAAGGTAAATATTTTACGACAAAAGAAACCACTTTACATTCGTATGGCATAATGTTGCTCTTACTCCAAATCCAAATTTTCAAATATCCCAAAAATAATAATTATACAAATTTTAAGGAATAAACAATAACAATTGAGGTAAAAAAATACTGACAAAATGTGAAGGTCATATATTTTCCTTTTCACATACATATACCTACTATAAATACTTATATGGAACCTACTATTAAAGTTGATTAAAGTGAACACTAAAACACTTTATTTCGAAAATCGTTCTCAACTTTCACAGCAGACTACATCGATGAATACGTCACCTTTGTTCCTATTCCAGGTCCCTTCCAGGGTAAATCCTTCCGTCTTCATCAAAGACGGTACAAGCCCAAAATTCAAAAGACGGTCAGAATCAAGTTCTCATACTTTCTTCGGGCTTGAACTATTTACTATAGGGTATAAGCATCGTTAACTGTAAAGCTAACCCAAGGAATCATGGCTGGGCGGAGCCAAAATCTTGCGCAGTAGATGACATGTGACACTCAATTCCATCAATTGACACGAACATGAAGTCGAACGGACTAATTTTCGCTTCTGCACATTAGTTCCGCCTGGTTGCGATTCCTTGGGTTGTAGCTTTAACCATCTCTCTTTTTGCTAATAGCAATTAATTGTATGAAATATGTCGATAAATATAGTTGCTATACCTAACAAATGAAAGGGTTTAAATTGTTCAATTTTAATGTTTATTATATTAACTTATTATATTTTTATTTTTCCTGCATACATTCGGTCTCCTGAACAATCCTTGTCAATCTGGGGAAAGCCAAAATAATTTCACCAATGAACTGTACGTACAATAAATGGGGTGACTTCCCGTTATTATTTTCCACAACCTACAGATCGATGTTTGGACTTGATGGCGCAGCAATGCAGTCGGAGCAATTGGGAATATTACGTTAACATTATACATATTATGAATATTATGTGGGACTGTACCAAATGTGGATAATTAACAAAAATTATTTTCCATGCAATAAACCGAACACACGTCACTTCTAAAATACCAGAAGTGAAAACTTAATATTGTATCCAAGAAGTTCTTTTTAAAATTGAAAATCAAAAAACCTTTTTTCCAAGATGCTTATTGCAAAAAAAAAAATTATTTTTTAGTTACTTTAATTTAGTTACTGTTTCAATTAACGTCGTTCTGTGAAGTTTACTTTTTGTAACTATTTTATAGGGAATTTTCTTTAATAAATTTTAATCCAATTGGATATTATTATAATAACATCCAATTGGATTAAAATCATAATTGAGTGTTTCAATCCGTCAATTTTGATCACGTCATATGTAAGTACAAAATTCACAGTAATTATTGATAATAAACAAATTAGCCGATAAATTTTAATTTTAAAAATATTAAATTTACTATGTAATCTACTTATAGTCGTTACTTACGCCCATTCTCACCACGTCGACACAACTTGGTATACCTAAGCAAAGCTTACCATAGTATTAAGTCAATTTAAAAATTTTACTGGCATTGCATATACCAGCGAGTTTAACAACTATCCACAAGACTTACCAACATTAAAAAATTTAATGATGTGCCTTAAATTCATCAAAGACCTATCACATAATTTAAAAGTTATTTATTTGATGAACGCTTCTTCAATCAATTTTCTAAAAAATTTTGTTATTATCAATTTTGCCTTTATTACTAGCCAAGAAATTTATTTTCTCCATTATATTATTAGATATCTATAATATCAATTTAAAAACAGAATCCGTTCTTTACATTGAATGTATCCTCCACAGCAATATACATCATCAGGGTAGATGCAGAAGTCCAATAAAGTTTATTCTAAAATCTAAAGGGTCTTTCATTAATTCTAAATTTAAATAAAACTAAAACTTTATTATGTTCATAAATTTTTTTTTAGTTGATAGCTTATTCGATGGCATTGAATATAACATCATTCAAATGTCCACTACGTGAGCGTTTGCATGAACGAATTCGTTGAACCTAATTCTTTGCAAGAAAACAAAATTACCGTATTTGGCATCATAAAATCCACAAGTGATTCATGATATGAACAACTGATGCAACCTCAAAAATCTGCATGGTGTGCATTTCAGCCTGTAATGAACCATTTTCTTTGAAAACGATGAAGGCCATAATATTACTGCCAATGGAGAATTATATAAAGTTATTCCATGATAACAAATAACTTTCGGCATCAATTGGATGATATTAATTTCGAATAGATATGGTTTCACCAGGAAGGTGCTACATGTCACTCTGGATTAATACAACAATTAACTTATTGAAGGAAATGTTTGGTGTACAAATTATCTCAAGAAATGCTCCTGAAAATTTGAATTGAAACCAAGATCTTATGCGATTTGACACCTTTAGAGTTTCTTCATTAGTCTATATTAAATCATTACAGTTGATGCGAACAAACTATGAACATTAAATGACCCAAAGAACAACATATTTATTCGTACTAAGTATTAATAATATACGGACTGTTTTATGCGAAAAAGTCATGGAAAATTGGGTTCAACAAATTCATTCATGCAAATGCTTGCACATTTGAATAATGTTAATATTCCATCATTAATGCCATTGAAGCAGCTTCTATAGGTACTCGTATAGTTTTTATTTTATTTAAATTTAAAATAGGTACCCTCTTAGCTCTTAACCCTTTTATATCAATTGAAAAGTACCATATCTCCTTAGTAACACCGTTGATTGAAGAAATTTTCCTTCCTTGATTCCTGAATTGATTCCTTCAATCAGCGTTAACACAATGTAGCAAAATTAGGAACTGTATCACAACCACCACATTATGTATAGGTAATTCCCCAATCTGTGAAATTTTGAATGTTAAATCTAACTTTGAACTGAACTTAGCTGAACTTACTGAACTTTCTGCACCATCATGATAGATACACATTCTTGTGAGTTTATAACTGTAGCATAATGAAGATTGGGTCCTATATCTATGCCGAACTCATAATAAATGTGACACACAATTTTCTATTTTTGCTCTTGTTTTACATTGTAGTTTTCTTAGAAATTGTGGTATTTTGTTTGACGCGATTCCTAATAGTCATATTTACCATCACCCCAAATATATTTTATTTTCTCTATTTCTCTCAAATTAAAATGAAAGGCATTGAAGTCATAATTTCGGACTGCTGTTTTCTTCTTCTTTAGAAAATACTAGTTTCTTTCAAGTATAATTTTTCTAGCCGGGAAATTATTTCTAATACAATCCTGTAGAGTTCCATACGGAATTTTTAAATAATTATTATACTTTGTATCACTTCTAATTGAGTAATTCTTATGTTCAGCTGCATGTAATGCTTGTTTTTTGTCTTCTCTGCCCCAGCTCAAGGGAAGTAGATTTTCATTCTTATGTTTTTTAATATTTATTAATTGAAATATAAATATAATATGCACATCCTATTAATACTTGCTCACAATATTGTGATAAAATCTATAAATTCATATAACATTCCTTAATTATGAAACTTCTAAATAAATTATTGTTGGTATCTACACAAAGTACTAAATTCAACTATATGTTTTTATTAGCTAATCGATATTAGATGCCGTTCTACTAATTAATAGAAATAAATTCTTATTGTCAATTCGGATAAGTTTTTCACATTAAAATGTTAATTATTTAAATCGTTTTTAATATTTTGGTTTGTGTGGTAAAATTGGGTGTTGAGAAGTTTAAGTTTATTAAAATTGGTTAGTTTTTAAGAAGTTTATTAGGAAAGAACAAATTAATTAAAAATTGAAACATTCTGCATAATTCCTTTGAGTTCAGATTATAGAGGTTATAGGTACTGCTCAATTTAGTTATTGATTTTAAACTAACCATAAATATTTGAGCGGCCCAGAACTAAAGTGGTGTAAGTCAAAAAATGAAGTTTTATATAATTTAGCATTGAATTGAAGTTTTGTTGTGGTAATTAATATAATAGGTATAGTTTTCAAAACTATGAATAAAACATAGTACCTACTAGTACTTTTGCTGTAACCATTAGTTAAACTTTAATGCTAAATTATGCAAAAGTTTCTTTTTTATTTACACCACTTTAGTTCTGGACCCCTCATTTAATAGTTATTCGTACTCTTAAAAAGTAAATTATCAAAATGTATCTATAGGTAGAGTGTATAGGCACCTATATTTAAATATAAATTAAATTTCTTTGTTTAAACATTCTTATTTTATCATTTTTGGCGAGTTTTCAGAATTCTGCGCACATTTAATTCATTTAGTTTTGAATTTATTCAAAACTGGTAGAAATGAAATGACTAGAACAAGGAAAATATCTTTATCTTATAGTACGTACATTATGAATAGAGAAAAAAATATTTACAAATATTTTCACAGCAGTCACCAAAAATTAGGGTATATTGGGTTATAATTGTAGATGAAATCATTGAGAAGCGGTCATAAATGAAACATAATATATTGTCCGACGTTTCGGGTTTTTAATTACCCATTTTCAAGGCTGAAGGAGTAAATGGAGGTTTAAGACACCATGTTTTACGATGTCCCTGACCTTAACCAAGCCTTTATCTTGTGGTGTCTTCAAAATTCAAAAATTTCAAGCAAAATCACGTCACTAGATCAATCCAAAGTAAGTCGTCAATTTTTCGAAACGTCGGACAATATATTTGTTTCATTTATGACCGCTTCTCAACGATTTCATCTACAATTATAAATGGAAGGTCAACTAACTTCTTACAACTTATATTCGGTTATCTTGAAGAAAATGCAAATTTTTGTAAAATTCATTTTTCAAATTTAAGAAATTGTCGTTAGCATACTGGGTAACTTGAATTGTTGATGTAGTATATACCAGCACAAAATTGTGGTCATTGTAACTAGGTGCCTAAATTATATTTGGTCATTTCGAATTTATTTAATATCTGATGCATTTTGTAATTTTTCATGTTAAAGTGACTTTTTAATTTATATAACCTTTTACTCTTCGGATATTTTTCTAGCGATTTTATAGTTTTCTTTGTTTTATGCAAAAGTAATTCGATTCTAATTCAAACTATTTAGTTTCAAATTTGACTTAATTTTGTTACTTTTATTAATAATGAAATTAGTTTTGTGTATTATACAGGCCAAAAACATTATAAAGCCCAAAACACACAGTAAAAAATAACATATTCACATCAACAGTGCAATGATGAGCAGAAAAACTGAACTGAAACAAATGCGAAAGCACAATATAGTTAGTTACCTTACTTACATCATAACAAAAATGATCAGTAATTTTTCTTCGGTTACAATAATATGTGTATTATTAGAAATGAGGGTCATAAGTCTAGGTATGTGAATCTATTATATACCTAATTTGTTTAGGTACCACTGTCTAAAAACAATATTAAGAACGCACAAAATAAATTCTATTTTCTAATGTAATAAAATTTTTGTATATGTCAATTATTATTAACGTGAATTTTTTACTTTGCAAATTTTTTTATCAAAATTAGATATAAGTATGTGTACAGTTACTTGAAATTACCAAAATACTATTAAATTTCTAGGCAATTATTTTTTTTGTATAATTTTTCAACAGCATTTGAATTCTAATACATAATTGTTTCGGTATAATAGTTACCTTTCAAATATCAAAATAATTATATACATTTATAATTTATGTTATTTATACTTATATAGGTACATACATAGGTATATAATATCCCCAAGAAAAATTATTTAATATAGGTACTTACTATATATGTATAATAATTATTTATAATTTTTAAACTTGATTTTGAATAAATTACAATTAAAATACTATTTCTAAAATAAGTTAATAAGTTACTAATAATTAAAGTAATTTTTTCCCATGAAGTAAAATATTAACGTACTATAGGTTGGTATGGTACATAATTTGAATAAGTCTTTATTTCTTAAAAATTAAATTTTTTATTAACTTCAACTTACGTTGGTATGGGGTAAGGAGGGATAACCTAATATGGAATACCATAATTATTTTTGCGATTATTTCGGATCCCATTGGGTAAAATATCAATGAAAAGCACAGGGTGCTCGTAAATGACTTTCTTTATTAGCTCGGATATTGGTTATAACCTTAAAAAGAGTAATAACTAAAATATTATTCTAGATAATACATAAAAATGGCAGTTCTTCTCGGTGAGATAATGGTATACGATATAGGTTAATATGGAAAAGTTAAACTTGTATTACAATCAAGAACTCTAAGAAGTTATATCATATCTGCCTCATTCCATTTTTTACGCTGTGGTGATATGGCTTTATCACGACGGCGACGCGCGACGACGGTCGGGTAATATGGAATACTATTCTATATTAAGTTTAAACAAACTGTTTTGAAATTGACGATATCTCTATATTAAACCTATATTATCATATCTCTATATGTCGTAACCTTGTTTAATATTGACTATCATTCGCCATTAATGTGAGCTTAGCTGTAACGGTGCGGTGATTAAGACTTTCTACCTTTCCACCGTCCATATCTAGTTATTATTTTTGATCTGCGTCCAAGCGGCACTACGCCTACGTGGCGTATTATTTTTATTATTTTTTATTTAAAAAAAATTAACCTTGAAATAGCTATATTAGATATTTTCAGCTAACTTAGAATAATCTATATCAGGGGTCGCCAACTTTTGTGTACATAAAATCTACGTTTTATATTAAAAATATGTCGCGATCGACCTTGTTGAAAAAAACCGAAAAATTCAATTTTTCGACATTTTTCACATTCAGCGATCGACCAAAATTTATTTGCTTCGATCTGTTGGCCACCCCTGATCTATATATGAATCTATTCATATGGATTAGTTGTATTGTATTCACGCACCATTCAAATTAAAGTGACCCGCTATAAACTTGAAGATAAGAAAATAACATCGTAAATATTAATCTTCTTAAGACTTCGGCTTTCATTGTATCGAATAAGTATGAGAACGGCATCCTCGCCTAAATAAAAAACGTAAAATGCTAAACAAGCCAAACTCCAATTCAACAGAGTGGTACTTGGGCATCAGACAACATCACAAGACGTTTCAAACCGATCATATCAACCAAAAGAGATTTATTCCATGTCTAAAAGTACGAAGAATTTCACAATTTGCTTTTTAATTATTGTTAAAATTGTAAAACTACGGTACGATGGTAGGTTGGCAATTAGAGCGTTGAATCGCTATGCTGTAGTCGTGGGATCAAACCCCGACCAAGTACACCAGAATTTTTCTGACCGTGTCGCCCTTACAAGGTGCGGACACCATCTTTGTGGAATTAATTGCTCCGTAATTGAAGCGTATACACTTCTCGGGGTGCGGATCTTATGTCTGTAGATACTTTAATACACTCACTATATAGGGACATCGTAGAAAAGGACGAGGAAACTGCGTGAACAGTAAATAAATACTTCTTTACCCACATATTCTATAAAAATAGTAAATTAAAATGTATTTGACATAATATCCAATAATAATGAATGTAGCCAAACACAAACGAAGCAGGCAACCGGACAGATGTTTCAATGCAAAGATCAGAGCGAGTAAACCGGAGCATGAAACCTGCTCCTAAGAAACTATGTGCTGCGGAAGGATTTATAAGATACTGTAAATTGAGCTTGGGGATTCAAGGTGTTTGGAATTTGAATCAACGATTGAGATTAATTCGATCGAGATAGATTCGAAAATATTCTGCCAAATCGTACAGAATCGATATAAAAGCAAACCAATTTTTACTTTTCTAAATTTTAAGTGCAAATAAAATAAACTAAAATTATATTTCACCCATGTTTATGAAAAATTGTTTCAATGTAGTTGAGCCAGCGGAGCCACCTCTCCGTTCCTAGTTTCCATCTTGGCATAACTCTTCTTCTATATTTATGGAATGCATGGTCCCTTCTACATCGTTCCTCCAGCTTCCCTATGCCGTCCTTTCTTCCTCCGCATTGTTATTAGATGCAGTTTATTAATTAAAATATAAATGTAGATACGTCAAATAACAAAGCAATATAATCATATTGTAATATGCACTATTTACTATGACCGAGTGCATACGAAATGCATTGTTTTCTAATTGTCTGTTAATTGGTCCGAATACCTCACGGAAGCAGTGCAGCATGTGAGCACAACATGAAAATTCTAATAAGGAACAAAAATTGCGTGATACGGATGCGTGCCAAACACTAACTGTACGTAAGAGGTGTATCTATTTACATTACGTGTTGTAACGTAAACTGTTAGACACGGCAATTTGTACTGAAATCGTGTGTGGTCATACTAGTACTATTTGTTAACCATTCAAAAAATATTAAGTAGACAAGAGTCTACAATAGCTTAATTTTAACATAAACATAAGATACTACTTAATAATTTCAAAGTTCTGAAATAATTATCATTTATTACCATGATCCATAAAAGTAATGAATGATATAATACAGTGACGATGATATGATAGGTTTATTGATTTATAATAATTTAAATGGTCCATTGGTTTCAGCATAAAACATGCTAGTTTTTCCTCAAACCTCGAATATTAATAATATCCTCTCAGCGGCAGACAAAGTATTTTGTTGCCAAGGCAGAGAATTGACAATTCATCATGATAATAATTATAAAAGTTAAACTTTGATCTTGTGTAGGTGTATAATAGCAGCAAAATGGACTGCATTATATCTGTTTGAAGAAAATCGATTTTAAAGATTCTGAAGGAATTATATTTGAATTATTAATAATAATAATAATAATTAATGTTAAAATATGCTAGTGGAATTCCATTCAATTAGGGTTATTGTTTAGTTTTATTAAATACACTTTTAAAAATACAAGAACTGATGTCTAAAATTAACTAGAAACAATAATTTTATGCATGGACTTCGCTTTAGGTTGCTCATTATTATAAATATTTACTATCCAAAATCACATAGTAATAGAATTGGTCTAATATTCTACATTCAATACTATTTACCTTTAAAACTGCGAATCACTAGAGCATAAAAAATTACTTTGAACCTAATACTGGTAGTTTAATAATTCAACAAAGTTTAGTTAGCATGAAGCATTAGTCCGCGCAACATCGTGTGATTGTTGCATACGCATTTTTAAAAGATAAAACTGCTAATGACAAATGACATAATTTAATTAGTTAACTAATCACGCATTATTTCTAATCACAACCTAAACGCAATCGTTCTTCACTAACCTGTGTTATTAATAGCTATTTATCTTATCTCACATACCATTTATACATTATGATTTACTGCTTCCTAACTTTATTTAAATTTAATTGTATGGGGGACCGCCTCATCCAAATAATTGATTAATATTTATATTATATAAGTATAATATATATATAGTATAATATAATAGAGACGATCGGAGCATAGTGGTCGAATAAGTTGACTATAAACACTAAATGCCCGGTTCGAATCCGGGTGAAGTAAGAACTTTATCTGTCCGTCTCTCTGGTCCTCCAGGTTGGGGGTTCTACGTCGGGCTTGCTCCTCGTCTAGGTAAAAAATGTAAAATGCAAACAAACCAAACACCAATTCGCAAGGTTGGTAGTTAGGCTCGGATAACGTTGTAATGCGTTTCAAAACCGATGATATCAAGTCAAGTATAATATATTAATATATTTTTCAATATCGATTTTCTCCAAATTTGTTGAAATCCCAACTTTTAAATTTTCATCTGATGAAGTCCTACTTATGATTTACATGTATAATAATAATGGTATCAATCGGTGATGAACAAAGTTGGCTTGTATCACTTGTAAGTGATAAAAATTACCTTAGCATTTATTATAAAGAAAGCTTAATTATTTTAAAATTTGGATTTGAAAAATTATCTTGAAACAATTAATTATTTGAAACTTAAAACTTAAGTAGCAATAGAAGCTTATAAAAAGACGAAGATGGCTCAGTTTTCGTAACGTATATGAGACACGAAATTTTAATTGACCGGCAGTTTAAGTGTTAAATTGTACAGAGTTCAATATTGCAAAGGAAACGAATTATAATATCTTTTCCACACAATTAATTAACGATTACTATTTTTTGTATTCTAATGAAAAGAAAAATATTGCGTCAGAAAGAAATAGTATTATGGTTGACTTGTAGAGAGCATGTATAAAGTCTAGTCAAATTAGCAACTTCAGTTTTAAATATGAAAAATAATGTATAAAATCTAAACGGTTACCTATCGGGATCAGTATAAATATTATTTTACAGTTTTATGTAAGTGCAAAAGAATTAAATATAAAGAAGCATTAAAATATCGTAACTTGCTTTGAATAATTATATTTTTATAAACAATTGAATTCAAAATGAAAAAAATACACTCAAATGTAATAATAATATATTATAGTACCACAAACAGGTAGTATTTAAATGTGACTACATGCTTAAATTAAAATAAGCAATAGCCGTAACATTTTATGTTTCAGGGCCTTCTTTTAATAAAATAATGAAATTTAAAGAGTTATACGCAAAACTCTTCGTACAAATAAGCGCTGTACTGATTGTAATAATATATTTTTTTAACCCCTTAAGAGGGCTGTATACCTAACTTTTAACGAATATCCATATAGCTCTTTTATTAATGTATGGAATTTAATGCGGTTTGAAATAAATGATTAGAAAAAGAATCTAGTTTCACGGAAAGTCATTAAGAACTTAAAAAAAAAAGATTTTCATTTTTATTATAATAATTTATCACTGCAGTGACCTGCAATTGACTTTCCATGAATATACAAATTATTTAAATTATACTATTTTTAAAATATCTATGTATTTAAGACAAAAACCCTTATATATTTGCTTTTTAAGAAAGTGCATTTAAATCGTAAAATTTGGTTTACACCCATAACATTGCCAGATTAACGGATGTATTTAATTCAATTATGAGTGTAAACCAAACTTTATGTTAGGTATAAAGGGCCCTTAACATTTAATTTTTCTTTAGAAAGAAAAACAATTTTATTGTTTTTGAATTGAAAAACACGGTTTTTGTACAAAAATATGTACAATATTGTACTCAACTTAACAGTGGCGGTATAACCTAATTTTATAATAAACGCAAAATAAATTGGCGAAGCCCCTTCTCATATTATTATGTAGGGTTGAAAGGTCGGACACGCGGTTGGCCGGAGGGGAGGTTCCGGAATTTTGGTTTTTGAAAATTTGGTGCAAAATCATGATTTTTAAGGTTAGGAAATTTTTTATTAACCATGTATAATTTTGCGAGGCCCGAAATTAAGCGCGATGCCGTACGCGGTCGCGTAGCGTACGCCTGACGCCGCCACTGCAACTTAACATTAACTTTAATTAACTCTGTAACGCTCAATTTCTTTGCAATTATAAAGTTTTTGTTAATTTATTTAGATATGTACATAAATTATGTACTATATCTACAATTTATTATTGAAATAGACAGACACCTTTGAGCTTTGTCGAGCTAACTGATCGTGAATCGATCTACAAAATATAAAAATGTTTTCTAATCAAATTTTCTAATCAATTTACCCACTTCGGGTAAATTTTGCAAGCAGTTGCCAATACAATTTTTAACATGCGCAGAGCATAATAAATATGTTATAATTTGTAATTGATTTATTTAAAATACAAAAAAGTTCAAAAGAATAATTTAATTTTTTGATAATACCTCTATAATAATATCAGGCAAAAATTAGAATAACAAAATTCATTTATATAATTTAGGATACAAAATTGAAAGTTTTTTGTAGCCAGCTTATTATATATTTTCGTTTGCATGTTCCAAGGTATTCTCATAAAAAAGTTCATAAAAATATTTTATTTATCAAAGTTATTTATTATCCAGCCCTACACGAATAATATTCACATAATACGGGTGCGGTATCTTTATCTGATAAGAAATTAGGGGATATAATTAGATTCAAAAATGCATAGTACACAAAATACAAAAATTAAAGTAAAATGGTTATTCGAAGCAAAACATCTTATTTGATCGATCATTTTGGAAATACTTTGTGTAAATTTTAGTGCTTTCCAGGTATAATATGCAGTTTTAACTATTCTATACTTCCTAATATATGCTAAGTGGCGCATAGGTAGATGATATAGCGCTGGCTGCAATGGTAAACCATAATTTTCCTAAAATCGCAATGTGTTGTAATAATACAGTAGCAAAGCCGCCGAACTAAGCTGACTATTGTCTACATACATAATATCAGAATACTAATGTATACAGAAACAAAAATACCTGTGAGAATGCTCTTGCTCTTAGTTTAAATATTTATAGTGAATAAAGCCTTTGTTAAGTACCGTGTGATCACTTTCTTACTATTTAAAGGCAAGATATGCAATGTCATTAGTCACACTCGCTTAGATAAAAGAAAATAATTTAAACCTATACTACGCAAAGATAATATACATATAAACATAAATTATTTACCATTATACCCATTTGCAATCACTTGTATCGATAAATGATGGTGACTGAATGTACAAAGCTCTTCCAAGTCCATCGCTTTTAAATCTGCAAAGATAAAGCTCATTTCAAAGCTCACATAATCAGTTGGGCAATGAATACACCCTGCTTCATATTATTCATTTTTACATTTACGTATTCATGCTTGCCCCCTTTCACCTAGATTTCATAATTAAAATTTCCATATTTGGGTCCGCATGTCCTTAGTATAGATTTGTTACACCCTTCAATTATTCAAATAATCGAAAAATGAATAATTACCAATGTAAACTAATCGATATAATTGTAAAAATTGTTAAGTAAATAAAGGTCAAATTGAACCGGAAAATATAAACACAAATAAAAACCAACGAAAGGTTATCCGTGACCTTACATGTGCATGTATTTATGTTTCGATAAGATAAGCATACCTACTATCGGAGTAAAAAGTTCTGACCCCTGAGTTTGAAGTCCAATAAAATCAAAAGTTAGCAGCAAAAAGATTTGAAAAAAATATATGATATCAACTGATTAGTGCTAAATGTCATATTAAAATTTTATACTTCTAACTGACGCCCTTTTAAAATTATTTAATAAAATGTTCAAAAAAGTGTAGTTTTTAGCACTCATTACGAAAAGTTGCAACTTCAAATAACTACAATTATCGTATTTTCTTTTCAAATTACATAAAATTTATGTAGTACATAGATAAAAGTATACTCTCTTTAGCAATATAAAAATTTTATTGGAATTTTGTCAAATTGCTGTTAAAAGTCGATTTCTATAAGTCGATATTTTCTTTGTACATAATTGTTCAATTTAAACGAATTTTTGTTAATAGCTTTAATAAATTTATTAAAAGACATTCCCTACAAAAATATTTAAACAATTCATTTTTAAACAATAAAATAATGGTTTTTAAATAATTTCCTTATTAGACAGAGAAGCATAGAATCAGAGATGCACGTTTTGCGACCGTGTGAAATCGTAAAATGAGTTTTTGTATATAGGCGGCACATGTCACGTCATTATCAATAATATAATTTTTAATATTATGGATCAGCGGTTGCCGCATTTCAACAATAAGGGCATGAACATTACGTTCCCTTCCGTCCCTACACCCAGTAAACTATTAATTCTATCGCATTTTAATATTTTGAAACTGCCATAGTTTGGAATATAATTAAAAATTTTGTTTATTTAATTGAAAAATAATAATCTACCATAGTTTTCGATTGATATGTTCAATTACTTTAAAAAATTTCGTTATAATAACAAAGTTATTTTACTTTACTGTTATACTTAATAATTCAAAAAATATTTAAAATATATCATTACAAAAATTTGGGAATAGAGATAAAAGATGTAGGTATCTACAGTCCAAATTTCATTAAATTTCAGAAAACACTTTACAAGAAAAAAAATTGTAAAGTTGTCGCTGTGCTAATTGTTGCATAAATTGTGCCTCTTTTTTTAAATATCTGCATGCCAAAAACACACTATAAAGCCTATCACTTTGAAATTTTATTATGTTATACAAAATTAAATTCTTTATCTGTATCTTCTTAGTGCATAAAATTCCATCAATTACTTTTTGAAATATAAGACTTCAAACTCAGGGGTCAGAACTTTTTACTCCGATAGTAGTTGAAATCAAAATGTCCTAGAGATGTGAACGAAAAGTGTATTGGTCACTTTATCAATCTATAGATGAAAATATTTGTGTTCAGCAAGAACACACAACGAGACGGTCATTGCCTTGCAGCTAACGCGATCAACTGCGAATGCGGGGTACCGGGTTCAAGCCCGGGGAGAGTCATAGACTTTCTTATTACTAGTCTCCGTGTTTCGGAAGGCACGTTAAGCCGATGGTCATCTGGGTTAGTGAATTGCCACCATTAACATAAAAAAACAGGTAACAAGGCAAGGAAGGCAAGTCTAGCAAGCTACCTGATGCTTAAGGTTTCTGATACTGCCGAGGAAACGACGCAGTTGTTGGGAAAATAACAGGCTTTAACCTACTAGAAAGGGATTATCATAGAATTGCTTCTAAAAAGTGGAAGAACACAAGAACCATAATGTGCAGAAGGAAGAATAGAACCAAATACCATCTGAATAGTAAATTGTTCCCAACTAATGCAGTTTTTCTGATAGCGCAATTGTTAAGGGTGTCTGTTTCATCTGATAAAAAATTTAAAACTCAAATTCATATCACTAAAGTATCCCAAAATGAGATCAAGCCTGAATTTGCTCTCTGAGCATACACTACACAATAATCGCCATAGCCTTCGTTCCCCTTCGAATAAATCAATGAAACAATTGAAGAACTTTCTATGCACATACTAAATGAATTATAACCTGGTTTATATAGTACTTTGGTACCATTGCTACGAATTTCGTAAGTACTTGAAATGTCTTTGTGCTCTCGAATGCTATTTTGACTTTACTAATGGCCTCACCAAAACACTTTCATACTCTTGGGCTAATCATTTGGGGAATCATCATTTGACGTATCATTTTCCGCACTACATAGTACACAAATAATAATTCTTACATTCTGTTCTAGTACTTTTGTTTATTTTATTGAGACGTAAAGATTTCAAGTTTTCTATCGTTAGAAGTTATAAGAATGTTTTGAAAAGGAAATTATTCACTAAAAAAAATATTGTCTCGAGATATATTTTTCTAAAAATTATTTAATTTCACACTACTAGTTTACATACTATATACCTACATTTACGTCTGGGTTATTATAAAGTTATACATCAGTTGCAAAGTAATTATTAACAAAATATTTTATGCTAAAAAATGCATAAAATTTATATTATACGTTAGCGGTTATTATCATCGAATTACATCAATTTAATGCGGCAGCCCCAATACGTGTTCAAAATCAACAATATTTATAAAACTTACTTTTTCATTTATCGATAAAAGTAAAATATAACTTTTTCAATTACTAAATTATTTAAGAAGTAGCACCTGTCTCATTATATTTTGGCAACTTCAAGCAGTTAATACACCTGCTACAGAAATTTGCCCTTTAATAATAATGCAATTAAAAATCATTTCAATTAACAAAGATTATTCGATAAATTTAGATTAATTTTAAAATAAGGACACGCGATGTCCTCTATGATAATATCAATTATAGTAGGTATTACAGTATATACTAATAATTATTAGATAGATAAATGCAAGAAATATGTAATACTCATTTAGGAGTCTGAAATCTTCGAGGTTCAAAAATTTTTTGTTACTGACACTAATAAATTAAAAAGTGAAATTTTAGAAAGGGTCTCGCGGGATAAATATGTTAAAAATGCCCTTTGGAATTTTATGGTGGCAATTTTTTACAAAGTTTGTTATGTAAAAAGACAGTCGTGTGCAAAATTTAAGTCATTTAATTTAATTTCTGTTGACTTCAGAAGGAAAAAACTGTTTTTTTACATTTCTTCATTTCTCTTGTACTAAAAGATATCCGAAAAGTCTAAAAAAATTCAGAACAATCAAAAATGTCAAAAGAAACATAACAATATTTTTTGTAATAAGAAAATTTGACATAATTCTGCTTTGGAATCTCTACAAATTAAAAAAATATCTCAAAATTCCACCTGCAACACCTTCAAAAATTAAGCGCTACTGTTAATAGTTGCAGCAAAGTGCTCGTGGCGTAGCACAGTGGGGATTTTTCGTGAAATCGTGGCCATAAATAGGACGATTATCGGAACTTTTTAAAATTTGGTATACCAACGTTTTTAGGGTCACAGATTTCGAATCCAATATTAAAATTTTGAAAAACAAAATGGCGGCTCCAATATGGCCGGTTGAAACAAGAATTTGCCAATAAATTTTAAAAAACATCCACTTTTTCGATATTTTTGAAGTTGCTGATTACGAATCTAACATTAAAATTTTGAAAAACAAAATGGCGGTTCCAATATGGCTGGTTGAAATAAGAATTTGCCAATAAATTCGTAAAAAATCCACTTTTTCGATGTTTTTGAAGTTGCTGATTACGAATCTAACATTAAAATTTTGAAAAACAAAATGGCGGTTCCAATATGGCTGGTTGAAACAAGAATTTGCCAATAAATTCGTAAAAAATCCACTTTTTCGATGTTTTTGAGGTCGTTGATGAAAAAATACAAAAAATATTTTAATCCGAATCCGGATAAAGATTTTTATTTGGCTCCAGAACCTACAATGAAAGAATCCCCAGTAGCACACTTGCTATATTATCCGTACCGTACGCAGTATAAATAGTACAATAGTAGTAGTACGATAGTACAAAAAATGTTCTGAAATGTGCCGCGCACGTTTGCGCACTTTTGTTCATACGCCATTCGAAAGCTGATATTCAAAGCTACATAAGAAAAAAAAATGAACTTGTGGACGCTTGTGGATGAATACTAAAAGTCAATGCAAAGTCAATATTCAATTCCGAAAGAAGGCACTTTTCAGGATTACCGTTAGACTACGTAAACATGAACAATAAATAATATTTTTTAATTGTAAAATAGGTAAAATGTTCTTCATACCTTAAGGAAGAGTATCCATTTTGTTGAAATTGATTAACACTTTCTACGAATTGTATATAAATGGGCAAAGTTGCATTACAAAACGCAGAACAATTAACACTCGCGACTGTCCCTAATGAAGGTTAACTTTAAACTGAAATATCTAATTATCTATGAGGAGTGAAAAGTAGGGACAACCGGGACCTTACGCAGAAATTAGTTCTCAACCAATACCCGTGATCGTTATACCTGTTTGGAAATATTTTTTATTTTATTTTTGGCTATGATTTCGTAAAAATTCCCCACTGTGCGTAGTGGTTAAAATTACTTAAAAAATAGCATTTTATAGGACTAGTGCTATAAAGTGGTTTATTTTTTATAACGTTATATGTTTTTCATATACTGTTTATGGCATAGCACTTTAAAAATTTAGTATTATATTATAGTAACTACTATATTATATTATCGAATCACTAAACATTACTATTTATATTATTTATTCTGTGACGGAAAATTTTTTAATTTAATGCAAAAATAGTGTCCTAAATTTCGTATAGATTCTTAACGTTACAAGAAAAAGTTGATTAAATGTAAATAAATAATTGTAGAACAGTTAAATTTAATGTAAAACAGTCAAGTACAACAGTGAAACAAAGGGTCTGGCCGGTTAAGTATGTTAAAAATGCCTTTTTTGAATTTCATGATGGCAATTTTTTTCAAAGTTTGTTATGTAAGAAGACAGTCATGTACAAAATTTCAGCTTTTCAATTTACTTCCTGTGGATTTTAGAAGGAAAAAACTGCTTTTTCACATTTCTTCATTTTTCTTGTACTAAAAGATATCCGAAAAATCTCAAAAAATTCAGAAAAATCAAAAATTACCTAAGAAATATGAAAATAATTTTTGGAATTCCTTCACAGTTAAATTCAACGAAATACGAATTTATCAACTTTAAAAAAAATTATTTAACCATGGGGGAATTTTCCGACTAGAACAAGAAAATTTGACAAAATTCTACTTTGGAATCCCTACAAATTAAAAAAATATCATCTAAAAATTCCACTTGCAACACTATCAAAAATGCAAAATTCTCTTCAAAGCTGTGACGTGATTCAACGAAATACGAATTTATAAACTTTAAAAAATATTATTTAACCATGGTAGAATTTTCCGACTAGAACAAAAAAATTTGACAAATTTCTACTTTGGAATCCCTCTACAAGTTAAAAAAAAAATTCTCAAAATTCCACTTGCAACACTATCAAAAATGCAAAATTCTCTTCAAAGTTGTGACGTCACACTACTAGAGTCAATTTACTACATTGGTAGCTGTCAGAATACTATAATTTATAGAAATTTTACTTCAATAACTTCGACTATGGCTGCTTTTCACGGTGTTTTATGATTTGAAATGACAACCTGTATATTTCTAGATGATCGATGAAAACTATTCATAGTGACCGGGTAATACCGGGTCATTTTAACAGAACACCTCACAAACCCAATAATTTCTGCATTTTAAAATTTTCGCCAAATACCGCGTATACTATCAATACTTTACTAAAACATTAAAATTGAACAAACATTTTTTTAAATAAATTATGTTTAATTGAGCATACATGTAAATTGTGTTGAAAAGCACACTTTCGTTATTCGCTGTTATTTTGCTTATTACTCAAAAAATTTCATAAAAGTAATATTATTTAAAAGAGTACACTTGGACACAGACCGCATTGTTTTTGCGAAAGAAAAAGTTTTGTGCAATTTTTTAAGTAACAATCAAAATAACAGCGAATTGGAAAAGTGTGTTTTCCAACTTTGAGGATTCAGTCATTGGATAGCCTTTTAATTGAAGCCCAATCCACATTAATCTTCTTCACTGTCACTGTTAATGACTGCATTCACTTCTTCCACACCGAACAGTCTTGTGAGAATCGCGACTGGCCTTATAATTCTGGATAAATATCGAGAATTTGCTAAATAAAAAATCACGGCTACGATTTGCAAGCAGCATTCGACAGTGTGTCGACTATTTGGACAATCACAAACGTAACACCGGATTCCTGAAGGACCTTGTGAATTCCGAGCATAATCGATGTAGCATTTATATGTCTTGCTAATGATATGTCTCGACCTCACGAGAATCTGAATGATGGAATTACTCTCATTTTTCAAGTTTTTTTAAATAACTCATGATAATATTTTCATCTTCTTCCGTCATTTCGATCAGATAGGATACAGCTTGAGGTAGTTGGAAGGAACCAGTGAAGAGAATCTTCAATTACTGATCTGGTAATTCTGGTAAATCGAGAATTACAGCTGATGTTAATTTGTGAAATTGAATTTGAAGAGAATTTTGCATTTTTGATAGTGTTGCAAGTGGAATTTTGAAATGATTTTTTTTTTAATTTGTAGGGATTCCAAAGTAGAATTTTGTCAAATTTTCTTGTTCTAGTCGGAAAATTCCCCCATGGTTAAATAATTTTTTTTAAAGTTGATAAATTCGTATTTCGTTGAATTTAACTGTGAAGGAATTCCAAAAATTATTTTCATATTTCTTAGGTAATTTTTGATTTTTCTAAATTTTTTGAGATTTTTCGGATATCTTTTAGTACAAGAAAAATGAAGAAATATGAAAAAGCAGTTTTCTCCTTCTAAAATCCACAGGAAGTAAATTGAAAAGCTGAAATTTTGTACATGACTGTCTTTTTACATAATAAACTTTGAAAAAAAATTGCCATCATGAAATTCAAAAAAGGCATTTTTAACATACTTAACCGGCCAGACCCTTTCGCATTGTGTCTAACATTGCATGAAAAACTGAGTTAATAGTTTATTATGTAAAATAGTTGTATAAAGTAGTCGTTTTATACCTAGTACCACCATTGCGAATTTCCTAACACAGAAATAAATAAATAAATAAAAATGTATCAATATTTTGCATAAAATGAATAATGAAATATTTTTATGATATTTATTCCGTTCTGACATACAGAAAATTCATTTCCACTTAAAACTAATTTTTGCATAGTAGTTTTCACTCTCTTATTTTTATAAAAATTTATAAAATTTTAATAAAACAAAAACGTGCATTATGTTATAATCATTAACTAAAAATCGATAAATTGGAAACTATATATTTATTGTGCTACTGCTATAATATAAAATTGTAAAGTGGAATTTTAATATTATTATTCTACAATAACAGAATTTTTAATAATAATAATTAATTGTTTATTAACACACCCGTGAAGGTCTATAAACTTTATAAAAAAATCATTGAAGAACAGAATATTAACATCAAAACATGCGTTACAATTGAAATGCTATACGCATCAAGTGTTGAATTGGTTTAAGAAACCATATATTTTATTTATGCATATGGATTAAGTATTTATTACCAATTAAGTAAATATTACTAATTATTGTTAGAAAAATAATTAGCATTGATCTGACTATTATAACGATACATTTTCGTTCATTATAATAATAAATATTAAATAATTTATTATATTTTTGGGTAGTGGGCTAGTAATAAATATAATATTGATCTGACTAATGATTACTTGGAGTAAATTATTATTATAATTTATTTCAATTATCATAAACCAGAATTTTCGGCTAGCTCGGTGATAGGGCTCTCAACTACCGAGGTGAAAGTACCATAAAAGTTTGTTTTTCTTTAATTCTTATGACTAATAATATATATTTTTCCTCGCGTTTTCACTAAATATTTTCGAGGGTAAAGCACCCCAAATATATAGAGAAAAGAAAATTTAAACACTTTTTATTTCAAAATTTTAAAACTTTCATAAAGAATTAAATTGTTATCTATAGTTTAAAGATTTTCCAGACCAGTCTGATATTTTAATCCATTTGTGTTTTAAATAATTTATTACTCTAGTGAATTAATTGGATATCCAGGAGGGTTATTTTATTTTGTTCTTCTTTCTGATTACTAAACTGTAAACACGTATGAAAACCGCTGAAATATCTAATAACAAAATCTTTATTGCACTTGAAAACCGCACAGTAATTATCTTCAAGATATAATGTTTGCAAAATATGAAGTTAAGTTATAAAAATTAATAATAATAAATTAATATGATGCACTATTAATTTATTATTATATTGACACCATTGATATTTTTCTTTCAGAATTTTTCCAACAGAATTTTTCCAATAGGAACCTAATGCTGTTTTCGAGTCATTGATTCCTTGTTTTATGTGTTACGGTTCAAAGTTTACATTTAGTTCACGGGTTTTAAAAGTATTCTGTGTTCTGTTACTAAAAGCCTTCCAAGGGAAATCAGTCGTTTATCTCTGCACTTCCTGGGTGCTAAAGAACTAATGGAAATTTAGAAATTAGTTTGAATTGCAATCCGGTATTCTTATACCACTTATGATTACTGTTTATAATACATCTGGATTGTATCCCCAATTTAAATTAAAAACTTTGAATGGATATATTATTTTATCGTTTGGAAAGATTATATCTAATTTATAGATCTAGTCTAGATGTAATATTTTTTGGTACTTTTCTATAAATTCTCTTGAAACATACCAAAATAAGATTTTAGCACAAATTTTGAGTATTTTTAGGTTTTTTTGTTATCAATCTATTAAAAAGAAAATTAGTTTACGGTGGAAGTAACTTTTTTTGATTATTAAATTTCCTTTAAAATATCAAAATTACAACTGTAATTAGCAAAACCTAATTTAAAAATAAATTGCTCATGTGTTCAAAATATTCTGGTGATGCGACTTATGACATTTACTACATTTTCAATAACTCGAGACATGATTAAATTTAAAAAATTTCCCCATATCACTTTCGAATTTAATAATCTAATCCAATCAAACGGAGAACGAAAAAGAGAACAAAATCATGCATGAAACGGAATTTGTGTAAAATATTAAACATCATCAGACATATTTAAATTGCCAGACATCAGCCAAGAAATAAATAATAAAGCGAAAAGATCAATCACGAAATGAATTCAACACAAAACTCAAGTGGATGAATCCAAATGCGTTTTCAACGGCGACCAAACTCTTGGTGTAATACGGCAAAGCTTACAGAAATTCTCTACCAAGAACAAAATAGATACGATATACAAAGTAGTAGCAAATTTTTGTTATTCAATTACTTATGGTTTTTCAAAGTTTGCGCGCACGTCTTGTACTATAGCAAATTTTGTTGAATTTCCGGTGCAAGCTAGTTTATTGCACGTGTGATGTCATTCTGAATCAAAGTTGATAGAGTTTATATTTGAAAGTTTAAAAGGCAAATTTTCCGATATAAACAAATTTTTAACCGCCAATTTTAGAATCCACTGCTGTCTTTTCATTAATTTTATGGATCGTGTAATAGAGAAAGATGGGTGGAAGATTTTGGGAACTTACGAAATGTTGTTTGGAGGTGCGAGATATTATTATTATTATATTGTAAACAGATTGATGCTCTAGTCATACATACATACATTTTTTGAAGAGTCGAGCATCTGATGCTGATTGGTTCCCATATGAACTAATTATATTACCATCATGCTATTTTTGAAGAATATTGATTTTATCACATTTTGAAGAGTGTTTATTACGTATTGTATTTTAGTAATACAACAATATGTTTGCATCCTACCCTACAGCGACGAAAGCTTTCTGAAACTGGATTAGTAATACCTTTCATATTAGGAAATTTCTAAAAGTTGGGATAGAATTTGATGTAACTATTTTAGGTATCTGGTCTGCAGTGGAATTAATTACGCTAAGGACTGCTCTTTGACTGTTGTTACCTTTGAAGCTATTTGAAATTGTACGTGGATGTGCATTACTCCAGCATCACATGAAAGTAATATTTTTGTAATTAAATTTTTATCGATTCTTGTGTGTTATGATTTCTGATTATACTTTGTATACCGCTATTGCACAGCTGGCCGGATTATCAAAGACCTGCGTTAAAAATAAACAAGATTGATGAATTTTCGGATATTTATGCTACCTTCGATTTAACGCAGACCTCGTTTTCTTTCTGGGGAAGATCGGGAGTACTTTATAAGTGCAAAAAATGGGGCCTTTGGTAGTATGCAATAATAGGAAATGATTTTTTCGTATACTACAATTAATTGCCATTAATTATAAATTATAATATATTATGCAATCAGTAAATCCAAGCTATGTAATAATCGTCCCCGAGGTGGAGCAAGTGGCTACAGTCTGCACCATTAGAAAAGTCTTTCTTTTTATCAAAAATCATAATAGTCTGAACGTAAAATAATTTCTCATATGTATGAGAAGACAAGTGACTAGTAACATTAGAAATCATATAGCGTGAACAAGGTTTTACAGAATAACCAGAAAATAGTTGAGATATTGATTTTATTAAACAGCGTGTGAATTATCAGAGTTAATTATATATCGTTCAATGAATACTTGCACCTGCAAAAACATAATAACACCAATAAAATCCAGATAACTGTTTCAAGACACTTCAAATCTATACAGGGTGTCCCCGCACTCACTTTACATAACTTAGGTGGTGATAGAGGGCACTTTTCTAAGAACAATTTTTAACAAAAATTTTTTTCTAATTTCAAACCCTCGAAAGTTAGGCCTCTTTAAAGCATTTTTTTTAATTTCCACTTTCACGTGGCCATAGCCTCGAAAGTATTGATTTTTCAGTAAAAATGGTTTAGTACTTTTTTAAAGAGCGTGAAATAATCTACAAACTAGATTCAAACCTTTTCTTGTCTAAAATCAACGGCTTTCGAGTTATGAATTAAAGTAAGTTAAAAAATGTCGAAAAATTTGAGTTTTCTTTTTTTCTGGTTTTTTTCAAGACCCTGTATCTTTTAAACGAAACAGTTTACAAAAAATCTGACGCCCCATTCCGGATAGGAAATTTAACGGACTACAACTTTTGTCTAGTAAAAATTTATGAGAAATCAATCCATTTCACAGAAAATCAGAAAATAATAAACAAGGCAGCCACAAAACGAAAAATTAAATTCACAAAATTTTTATTTTTTTTGAAAAATTGTTTTATTAATTGATTTTAAACTATTAGATTATTTAAGTAAATGTTGAAAATGACCACCCTCATTTTCAATACACAGTCGTGCTCGTTTTAAAATATGCTTTATAGTATTATTTATAAAATTTCCTTTTTTGTTAAGAGCCATTATAGCAGGGGTGGTCAACAAGGTCGAGGGATTGACCGGTCAATCACGAGGCCAATTTTGGTCAATCGGTGAGTGTGAAAAGTGTCAAAAATTCGAATTTCTGCGATTAAAAGTGTCGAAAAATCGATTTTTTTTTCGACAAACATCTTTTAAAACAATCACGACTGTGTATTGATAATGAGAGTGGTCATTTTCAACAATTACTTTATTAATGTAATAATTTAAAATTAATTAATAAAATAATTTTTCAAAAAAAATAAAAATTTTGTGAATTTAATTTTATGTTTTGTAGCTGCCTTGTTTGTTACTTTCTGATTTTCTGCGAAATGGATTGGTTTTTCAAAAATTTTTACTAGACAAAAATTGTAGTCCGTTAAATTTCCTATTCGGAATGGGGCGTCAGATTTTTTGTAAAATGTTTCGTTTAAAAGATACAGGGTTTTGAAAAAAACCAAAAAAAAGGAAAGCTCAAATTTTTCGACATTTTTTAACTTACTTTAATTCATAACTCGAAAGCCGTTGATTTTAGACAATAAAAGGTTTGAATCTAGTTTGTAGATTATTTCACGCTCTTTAAAAAAGCATTAAACAATTTTTACTGAAAAATTAATATTTTCGGGGCTATGGCCACGTGAAGGTGGAAATTAAAAAAAATGCTTTAAAGAGGCCTAACTCTCGAGGGTTTGAATTTAGAAAAAAATTTTTGTTAAATATTGTTCTTAGAAAAGTGTCCTCTATCACTACCTAAGTTATGTAAAGTGAGTGCGGGGACACCCTGTATATATAAAATAATAAACTGACTGACTGATATATCAACGCACAGCCCAAACTACTGGGTCCTTAGCGATGCAATTTTGCACAGAGGTTCCTGTTATCACGTAGGCGAGCACTAAGAAAGGATTTAATGAAAATCCTATCCTAAAGGGATTTATCACCTATTATCTAATTAGTGGTGACGCACATGAATGGACCAACGAGATTCCCACTGTCGACGTCTCTCAATTTTCCAAAACACAACCTAAACCGGTGGGTCTACGTTTAAAAGTATGGGATTTTCTTTATAAACAAAAATATACATAAATATGCGATTTATCACCTAATATCTAATTAGTGGTGACTGTCGACGTCCTTCAAGTTTCCAAAGCACAGCCTAAACCGGTGGGTCTACTGTCCAGAAGCATGGAATTTTCTTTAGAAAGGAAAAGAATAAACTTTTAGAAATTAAAAAATAAAAGTGTGAGATGGGTTAGGATAGAACGAGAACCTCCGAAAAGTTGATTTGGGTTATCGTTTCTAGAGCGAGTAGAGAGAGAGAAATGAAACGTCAAACAGAATGGAAAGAAGAAGGGAAAATGAGGAAGATACAAAGAGTACGAGAGGTGGAGGTAGCCGGAAATGGGAACTGATGGGAGTTGGAGGATGGAGTGCCAGAGTATTGTTGAAGCCAGGAGTAACAAGCGAGGTACGATTTGGGAGCTGTAGAGGTGGATGAGTGGAAAGAGAGCGTGCAGGACAGGACTGCATGGAGAAACTGTGGGCAACATACCAGGAGAGAGAGACCGATGGAGTAGAGAATAGATTATAGAGACGGAAGGAAAAAGGTTTGCGCGCAAAAAAGTGAATTCCACGCGGACGAAGTCGCGGGCAACAGCTATTACATATAAATTTATATAGTCGGAATAATCTAAGCATTGAGTACTTTAAGTCTAGGCCGCTAGGTGGCAGCAGCGATTAAGAACTGAGATGTGTGACAACCAACCCTTGTGACAAGCTACCCCGGTCTCCCCTATTGACTCATAAGTGTCTCTTTCCTTTTAAAAAAAGATATATTATATAAAATTTCATGATTCTTTATAAAAAATTGTTAGTGCACTGTCGGAGAAGATTAATGCCATTCTCTCTGTTACTAAGTTATTAATATTGATGATTGATTTTCTACAATAGAGCTTTTTAACAATTGCGTATCGTGCTGTGTGGTCATACAGTTAGCGTAATCAGGTGTGTGGCATGTGTGATATTGTATGTAATACATAACATCCATGACCTATCCTTAACAGTAGTTCGTGTTTGATTGTTTCGCGTGCCGTATATAATCACTTAGAGCTTCCACGCACTAACCAGCAGCCTCCTACGACAATGTCCCTCAAACACCTTGTTGCACTTGTTTCTTATCAAGATATAAATAAGTTTGCGTTTTTTGAAACAATGAAATTAAAAGATTTCGTGCTTATTACATTACGATCTACCTAATAGTATTAAAATATTTTCTTAAAGGCTCTACGTTAAATAACGGAACATTGTTAATTGATTTTTTTTAGAATAACCTTTTTTACATTATAGTAGGTACCTATATAAATAGAACGTTGCCAAAAATATTGTTTGTTATGGAACAACCACAGTTCGGATAGGCGAAAAATAATTATAACTGCAGAGAACTTCCAAGTGCAGTTGAACATCCGAACAGGATAGTATTTTGTTACTAAACGGAAGTTTTCATAAGATATTGTGATACATTTATTTCGTAGAGTTGTAGCTTGCAAAAATTTAAATAAATTACCCAGATAATCGGGATGTATCCTCCATAAAAAATTACTTCGGATTTTCGTTGATTCCATTTGAATCAGTTATTGCAGAAACAACCTAAGTCACTTTTTGGCCAAATTGAGTTAACACATGGAAAACATATTTTTGACAGTTCCGCATCGTTTGGTGCTTAAAGAACTTAAAAAGGTAATCCTTTATCGCCTATATGACAGAAAACGATACTGGAAATTTTCGGTTTAGTGCTTAAACAACCTAACTCGCTGACTTTTTTTCTTCTTAATTGGGGGCCAGTCTACTACAAAAAAGAAACGCTTTCCGTGGAAACAGAGAAGTCGTTTAGAGCTGCACGGGTATCATTTTCCATCTCAAAATTCCACCATTTCGTACATGTATCTACAAAACCGGGTTATGTTAAGGTTTCTGAATTTGTACACACCTTAAAACCATACTACAGTGGGTTGATAAAGAAAATAAACTATTTTATGAAGATATTATCAACTACAACAAAACAAAAAAGCGAAAAAAGAAGTCTACCACCGCAAAATAAAGACGAATTCTCCTCAATAATGTACTATTTGCATTGAAGTTTTACGTTTGTTGCAGAAACACCTTAAGTCAAAATTTTCAAAACGGTTGTTTGATATGATAATTAAGTTCTAATAAAATATGATTTATTCGATTGTGTATACAAATAAACAATTAAAAATTTGAATTAATAAAAATTTGAGTTATTCTTTGTTTCTGAGAGTGAAACGTTTTTTTCGTTTCCTGAACATCTATAAAAAGTGACTTAGGTTGTTTAAGCAATAACTGATTCATTTATATAGGTTCTCGTAGATAGGTTAAATGTTAACAACTAATATCAGGAGAAATTATAAACCCAAAACTGATATTCTCTATTTTCAAATCAGAATAGTATATTAAACAATGAGTTTCATAATCGACGTTTTTATCGCACGAAATCTGTTTAGAAAATGGCCCGCGAAGCGAACGAAGAACGCATTTGCGTTTGATAGCTTAATAAAATAAATATTAATTAAATTAATTATTTCTTTATAATTTGATATATTTTATAATATCTTATTTAGTTATATATTTCATACATAATTAATACTCCTATGTATATTTTTGGCGCAAATGTGGTATACCAACGTTTTCTGTAATAATTAGTTACAATATTAATTTCTAAACAGAATTTTAATTTAAACTGTATGGAGGTTTGGTATAAAGCCGTCCAGAAACTTCCAATTATTTGTAATTAAATCTGCACGTATTGTTATTGTTATGTACCATTTAATAATTGTATAGTATTGTTTCCAGTGTTTTGCCTACATATTATGTTTTAAATAGAAATATTAAGAGCGAATAATTTTATTTTATACTTGTTTAAGTCTTAATTAGTCTAATTATTTTCCATTAAATGATACTTTCCGTATCTAATAGCAGGTATGTTTATAAATAAATATAATTAAAACGTAAGTTGTGGTACTCATAATGATTAAAAAACTAATACTAGTTTTAAATTATTGAATGAATAGATTCAATTATGACTAAGTTTATAGAAAATGGAATATTATATTGGCGAAGCAGCTTGACGGTGAAATAAAGTTTTACGGAACGAGTTGGATTGGGTCGTTGTACATCAACGTAGAATATCAGCTTGTTCGTGGGCTCGATTTATCACCCAGCCTATACTTACATGTTGATAATAATGTATCCAAAAAGAATGCTGGCCTCTCACTCGTAATGGCTTTTTAAGTGAAATCTGGAATTTTAATCTGTCATATTATCTTAGGGTATATCGCCGCACCACTGATACCCACGGAAATACACGGTAGCATAATTTTATCTTGAAGTACTGATAAATAGTTGACTATTTATTACCACCTTCTGCTTACCTGTATGGGTGCGAACGCTAACACTAGTAAATGGCTAGATGTACTAAATCGATAATCACTATTATTTCGCTTTGATTGATTTTAACTTATATCTATATAACATAACCATTATCTAATTTTATTATGTTATGGGTTGTAACAACAAACCTGTTCTATTAATACTGATCGGCTATTTGTATTACAGGCTTAGTAATTATTATATCATAAATCAAAAATATTATTTTGTTTTTTAGGTAGGTACCTATGTATCTAATAGGTATACATTTATTTAATATATTTGACACAACCGCAAATATTTTTTAGTTTTTAACAATATAAATTGCATTTGAATGATACTACCTAACCTAAATTTGATAATGTAAATAATTACATCTGGCAAGCACAGATGTATTAGTGTGATTAATAATCAAATTTTGCATTAGGCTTATACTCCGAGCCCAATATTATTATATTCGCAATAATTAATCTCAGAGTTTTCAAAAATAGGGCTTTTAGAATGGTAAGGTTGAAGACTTAGCCTAGAGAATAATAAATGGAGCCCTTCACTATTGTAATAAAAACTGATTAGAGTAGCAAAGTATTTAACGTAATGACCATGGTAAAGGTACATAATTAAAAACAATTAATTGATTTTTTTGGATTCCATTACAATTCTGAACAAATTTTCATGATAGGTATTATATTTCCACGAATTACGAATAGGCCACAATATTATACTTGTAATTAAAAATTACGAAGTATTCCATAATTAATATTTAAGAACTTAGATTGAAATTGACGACCTTCAAATCACACGCCAAACTACAAGGACCAATAAACATAATAACTATACCAATATGAGGAATTAATATTTATTCTAAAATATAACTCTAACATTAATGAACCTTAGGATCCATAATAGATACTGCTAATGGATAAGTAAAACTTTTTTTTTTAATAATTGAAAATAATTGGTTCTTTTTTCGGTTTCCTCCTTTCACTAAAATTTCTTTTAAATTGTAGTTTTTGTATATTCCTTTTTATTCGGTATTTGAAAATTACAATTTGACTTGTTAGATATTTCATTTAAAAATAATTTATATTATACTTCTTTTAGTTAATTATTACTGTATACAGTGCACAGTAAATACTAGGTATACTAATATAGAAATCGCCTTAAGAGATGCATAAAATTTATTATTATATTAAAAACATAAATGCAAGAACGGTGCACCTTTCAGGTGCATAAGCAAATTAACATCTGTTAGCATTTTTATAAAGAATTAACTAATTAATATGTAAATAGCTATGCGTAATCGGTGAATTATAAAAAGTGTAAAATATAAAAACAAAGTAATTAGAAGTAATTGTTGGATAAAGCATATTAAAAATAAAGTTATAAAAATAAAAATAAGTGGACACATTTTGTAATTTATACATTTTTAATTATATCGCTAATCTCACTTTTTGGTGTATCTAAGCCAACAAAATTGAAATAATTGTTACCTGCGATGACTACAGCATAATTATAAAAAGCAAGGACAGAAAGAATTAGTTTGTAAAAAGATAAAATAATTGTATAATTCAGTTCTATTTCATTTTCAACACCATTTGAAATTATTTATTATACTCATTAATCTGAGATGATAAATGTATCTGCTGAATATTTCAATACACATAGTTAACACAAATAAAAGAGTTTTAGTTAAATTAACATAATTTTCGTTATACCTACATAATATCTTATATTCTATATAGTTGTTGGCGCCCTTTTTATAAAAGTTTACACCTTTTTATAAAGTAAACTGTAATTTAAATATATTAATAATTTTTACAGTTTATAATGTTATACTCAAAGCTTCCGTACATATCTATAACAAATTAATAGTACTAACACACATAATATTACTTATTTTCCATTAATACAAAAAATTACAAGCATCAGAAATTACTTATTTCAACAGATTTTTTAAATTTATTTTTTAGGACATATCCATTATTATTAATTTTTTTATCGGATATAAAATCAATTAATGAAAATATTGTTTCGCTCTCATTAAAGCTCTTCAGATAGTTATAATATACAAACAATAATAATTGTCATAGATTAATTTTTTTAGACATGAATTTTATAATTAATTGTGAAAAAAAATTCCAATTCTTTTAAAGTGGATCTTATAGTGAAACTTTATATATTATACTTCATACACAACATTGCAAAGAATGTTGGAAATACAATTAGAAGTGTCGGTGCAGAGTAGACCCGATGCATCAGTGCGAGACGATTAGCATACTGAGCACTGGTACTGGAACCCAGACAAGTTCGTTAAAGAGTCCGATTGATGTCTTCATCAGCGACTACCGGTCAAGTAGCTATATCTCAAACAAGGAATTCCTCTTGGGTTAAAACTAAATGTCTCGTGTAGGATGTACAGCTACCGCTCTCGACGAGCTTCGGCTACTATGCATATTATCTATATCATAGTATCGTAATCATTCAAACACAACTTATTTCGTTGCGAATTTGTCTTGATCATGAATATTTACATAAGTGCACGCATGAGAACCAAAGAAATTGTGCTTACTTTTTTTACAACTTCATTCGGTCTAATGGTTATGAGTTATTATGACATAACACGTGTGTTCTACTGATTTTTTTCCTTATGGCATAGGTATAGTTTCCCGCAAGGAAGAAACCCTTTCTACGCAAGGAAACTTACATATCCAACTAAACAATGGAAAACATAGTTATGGTCAAAATTTCTTTAAAATCTAAAGGCACTGTAGATGTAGAGGAATATCAAGTAGGTGAGAAATCTGCCTGGTTCCTACACTAATAAAGAAAAGGGAATTTTTTAAAACAGAGCCATTACTTGTTTTGGGAATTATAGTTTTAGATGAAAAGTTTTTATTCATTGAAAACGTACATTGTATAAAAACTGTCGAATAAAAACGATTCTGAAAAACCCAAAACTGTTGTCATCTTTATAAAGTAACTTTATAAGCTTTAGCATCCATAATATCTGCATACATTCGGTCCGTCACTTTCCATGTCAGTACCATGTCAATAATAGTATCTTAAATCAGTTATACTTACGTTGGAACACCAACTTTTCCAATTAAGGACGATTTTGCTTTTTATAAAGTAGGTACACTTTACGTCAAGGGCCTTTAAGAGTTTTGAGAGCTCAATCTTATACCGCCACCGCCTCGCACCGGGACCTCTAACGCTCTAACCTGTATCCTTTATTAACCTTTACCTCCAGACATGAGAGCTTGGGTGGTTTGGAAACCTTCACGATTTTCATTTTTCATGATTAAATGACCGTCTTAGTATTACGACAAAAACCCTAGCAAAATTTGTGAAGTTTAGTGCAATTTAGTTCTGAAAAGTGCATTTATACATTTTTTGGTGAATCTAAATCACAAACACGGATGCGTTTGTTTACGACACAATTTATCCAATAAATATAATGGCGTTTAAGATCTTAAGGTGTAAAATTTTAATTTCTAGTTTCGTGTTGCGGGGCGGCATATAATAGCATTTAAAACGAGAGTCAGGGAACGTGGCATGCGACGCTTCGGTCGCCGGCACTTGTCTCAATGAAATCTTCGCACTTCATAAATACGACGGTTGGTGCATATCTTACTTCTATGTTCTATTTGCACTATCACGTGCTTTTATTTAGTTTTCCTGTTCAATTTTCATTTAAGTTTACCTTGAACCAAACATAATACAAGCGCAAATGATAAATTTTAATTACAGAATATTGGTGCATGTAAATAATAAGACCTAAAGGTAGACACAGAGTGGGGGCAGGCTTTATGCTCCAGTTTACTCGCTTCGATCTTTGCATATAAATATCTGTTCGATTACTTGGTTCGTTTGTCCAGAAACCTTTTTTTGTGTTCGTACCTTTAGAATGTGTACATTCCTTTACCCTACTTTTGTCTACTTATGATAACGCTATTATAATTGCGTATAATATTATATAGGTACGTACTATTAAAATATAAATGGCTGCTATAAAATTTGAATTCAAATTTATAATTTTTAAAACTCCTATAGTCGACCTTATACTGTTTATAGCAACGATAATCGTTGCTACTAAGTATTCAGAAAACTCTCCATTTTAAAAATAGGTAGAAAGCAAAAATACTTACATTCGGTTGCGGGTATAGGGGTCGGCTACACAAGCACTTATCCAGGAAGCAAATATTTAGTGGTGCATAAATGCAATAGCTTAACTATAGATATACTGGTAGGCCTAATGGCCTAATTATTTTAAAACTTGTTTTTTTCGTTAAATAATATTTCCTTTAACATTTATTTTCTTTCAACAACTTGTTTTGCCCAGAGCGTCAAGAACCCTAGATACGGTCCTGCCTACATTTACATTTTTTAAATGAACAATTCTCTATAATTTATGCCATATTCAAATGTTCTAAAATTTAAATATTGAAAATTAATACCTACATTTAACAATTTTATAAAGAATTGTATGCCATAGGAACATTCAAATTAATGTACAATTTATTTTCATTATCATTTCATATATGTTTCAGTTTGCCAACGGCTTTTAAGAGGCCAACTCAATAACCTATCATTACAAAAGAGTTAGAAGAAGCTTTCAGACCTTTCAAACAAAACCCCAAATTTATTTATAATATTCTTTCGGTAATTTTAAATTAGTCTGTGATGACTACGACAACTTTTTTAAAACCGAACCTTTGACCATTACATTTCTTATAATAATAAATTATTGTTAGTAGTTACTACATCAATGTTTGTATAATATTTACTTTATAAAAACAATACATTAAATTACATTATTTTACCAAACTTTTTGTAACAAGTTGAAGAACTGAAATATATTAATGTAAAATAACTTAATAACTTGTCACAAGAAGTTTTGCAAAATAATGTAATTCAATGTAATATAATTTCAGAAGTTCACATTTCACCCAAAATATGTTTATAGTATTTTATCTTATATAAAAATAATACTATAGATACGACATAAAAAGACAAGACAATAGAATATAATGTAAATTTTATATATAATGATGATTTTAATATTGACATTGTGACTCCTTAATATTATTTTTTGTATTATAATAATATTTTCAATTTTTCCTCTCGATTGGCAAAATCACCGTTGCATAAAGAAAACAAAATTATGATTATTGCAAAGACATATTTAGTTACTCGTAGTTACTTATTTTTCTTCTGTTTTATGTACCTTATATTTTAACATTTTTGTAAGGATGAGCAATTAAATAAAAAAAAATGTTAATATCACTTTTAAATATAGTTTCAGTATGTAATTAGCTCAATTATTACAACTTTTATGTATTTACTTATATTATTTACGCCACCTTACCCAGATAAATGAAGAAATGTTAAAAATATCTTCATAATGTATAACTTACATAACATTAATGAGTGAGAATTAAACCTAGAAATAATTCTCAGAATGGATTTTCATTTAGATTAATTGTACGTCATTACTCTTGCTACATACTATTTGTATACTAACATATTAAGCAAATTTTATATTCAAGTTTCTCTTTAATTATACTTCTAATTACCAAGTAAAATTACTTGTTAAAAATAATACAATAATAGTACTATATTTCGAATATTTATTTTATATTATTCAAATATTGTCGAATTAAAACACCATATATTACTACAGGACGCGGCAAAATACCTTGCATCGAGTACTGCCAGCATTACTAAACTAACGGTATATTATACTGCAGTGTTTCGATCTAACAAGTTTAGTAATCGAAATAATGTTATCAAGGTTGTGAGATAAAATTAATAATTAATAAAAATAAAAAAAGGAACATCAAGATATAAGTATCAATTTCGGTGCACCACGTGATTTGTAGATTAATTACATAATTTTACTTGAATTAATGAAAAATATATCGATGGCGATATCAAAACTTGTTAAAATGATAATTTTGAAAGAGCACATAACAACAGAATTCGGATTTGATCCAGACGATAAATTTGGAAATGTTTGTTTACAAAATCAACGTAGAAAGAAAACTTGTCGCGTGTTAATGAAATGGTTGAATAAATTACCATTTATCAAAATCATCATAAGAAAATTGGAATTGTTCTTTGTCGAAATCAACCAAGATAATTTGTTACCGGATAATTGGTATGGTTGGACGAGATATTTTTATCAAATAATTAGGTACAAATAAAAGAAGCGGCTACAGAAGACCAGCCACAACAGAATTTGCTGTCGATAGCAATACAGTTTCAAAAAAGTGGAAGAAAAGCGCTGGGAAAGAAGGTTTTTGTGAAATTTGTTTAATTTTTAGGTAGTTTGTAAGGGTAAATTAATTGTTAAGTTACATACTTTCAACAGGCATATAACAATTTAAATTGATTAAAAAAAGGTTCTATCATAATTATTCATAATCAGTTTTTAAATGAAAATTTAACAAAGAAATCAAAGGAAGAACGAGAAAACACTTGCAATATAAAAACAACAAGCAACCTTCAACGTTGCGAATATAATAATAATAATAAAGCTCCCAAGCAGAAAGGACCTTGCATATATAGGGTGTTTTTTTAGCTGCATGAGAACTTGAAAATGAAATAAAACATTAAAAACCTGACGGAATGTTTTGGTTATAATTTTTTTATGAAAGTACAGTTAATGGCATTTATGATTTGAACATGACTTCCGGCATGTGACCACCACGACTAATGGTTACGAAGCGCATCCGTTCAGTCCAATTTTTGACCACTTTTTCCAATATTTCTGGCTTTATTTCATAAATGGCTTGCTGAATATTAGCCTCCAATGCTTCTAGAGTTGTTGGTTTGTTAGCATAAACCATGGATTTAACATACCCCCACAGAAAATAATCTGGAGGTGTCAAATCACACGATCTTGGAGACCAATTGATAGGACCACGTTTTGAAATAATGTTGTCACCAAATTGTCCTTTCAATAAATTGATGGTTTCGTTGGCTGTGTGGCACGTAGCACCATCCTGTTGGAACCATAAGTTGTCAATGTTTAGCTCTTGAAGTTTTGGAAACAAAAATGTATTGAGCATGTCGCACCGCCAGTTCAATAGGGTTGCAAGTGCAAAAGGAGTAATTGTTGAGAAATCAAGAAAACAGTTTTATAGTTACTTAACACTTAATGAGTTCATAGGAACTTATCTTTTACCTCAGTTCGTTTCTAAACAAAATTTTGCTGATATGGCAGTATTCTACAATAGCTATGATTGCAAAGAACTGCAATACAGCAATAACTAAAAACAGACCAATTTTGCACTTGCAACCCTATTGAACTGGCGGTGCGATGTGTCGATATCTCACACCATTCACCGTAAAAGCTGGTTCACACTATATGATTTTTCATCTGACTCGGTCATACGAGAAGTCATGGCAAAAATCATACGAAACTCTTTTTTCTCTCTCTTTTCATATGACCAACAATTTTTATGTTCACACTGTGTAATATTGCTTGTGACTTTTCTTATTACTAAAACGTCAAAATGGCTGTCATATGTCAAAAAAATTCTAATTAACCTAAGTTTATAGCAATAAGTGGTTGATTTTGAATTGAATTTTATATCTAATAGAAATTATTCTGTCATCAGTGTCTATTTCTTCTTTTAGCCAATAATTTTTTAAGAAATAATCATTTTTGACGAAAAATTATGTTGACCAAATTTTAAAAAATGTTAAGAAAATTTGTCTAAAATGTTCGATAAATTTTTGTTCAAAAATATTTCAGTTTTTGTGATTATTTCAATAAATAATCATTTTTTGTTATAAAAATTTAGTTTTTGAAATTTCGGAAAAAAGTCACTTTTTTGAAAAATTAACGATATTTTGAAAAATTTAAAGAAAAATTTTCGATAAATATTTGTTAAAATATATTTCATTTTTTGTGATTATTTCGATAAATAATAATTTTTTATAAAAAATTCAGTTTTTGAAATTTTGTAAAAAAATCTTTCAAGAAGTCATAGCAAAATAGACACCGTCCTATTCTGAAAATCACTTATTATTTTGCTATGACCGAGCTTATTATTTACCTATGACTTCTATAATAGCAAAAATCAGATAGTGTGAACCTAAAAATATTTGTCATATGACAAGTCATATGACAAGTCAGATGAAAAATCATATAGTGTGAACCAGCTTTAACGGTAGCTCCTTCCTCATTTGGAAAGACATATGGACCAATGATGCCGTTGGCGTGTATTCCACACCAAACAGTCAATTTTAATGGATGCAATGGAGTCTCAGATAATGTCCCGGATTGGTCTCACTCCATATACGGCAATTTTGTTTGTTCACATACCCAATTAACCAGAAATGTGCATCGTCACTGAACAAAATTTTACGGTAAAAAAATGGATCCACTTTCAATTGGTTGGAAGCGAATTTGGTAGCGTTGTTCAATGGTCAATCTATGCATTATCAAATGCCAAACCTTGCTAAACACAAATGTCAAAAAACTGTTTCCATAGCAATCTTGATTAAATTGTTATCCCTATTGAAAGTTCTCATGCAGCTAAAAAAACACCCTATATATAAAAAAATGACGTCAAAACTTCTAAATTTACGAAAATTGCAATTTTTATCTAATTATATTAGAACTCGGAAACTAACATAAATATTTAAAATCGCTTTAGCGAATTTTATTGCTCTTAAAAAAGTGTCTGAAGAAAGTGTTGACACTTTTTCGATTGCTTCAAAACCAACCGAAATGTCGACATTTATTTATCGAAAAGCCCAATAATGGAACTTTTGCTTATAACTCGAAAGCAAAAAAGGTAGAAAATTCAGTTTTTGCCATGGAGTTTTTCGCAAAAGAAGAGAACGAGAATGCGCATCCATTTTTTCTCCTAGGTTTGCGGAGTTATAAGAAACATCGAAATTCAGCCACCCTGTAGGTACATGTGAACCACAAAGTTTTAGAATTCCCTATAAAATAGTTCAAATAATGCTAAGTTGGTAGCAAATATTTGTATTTTGAATTTTATAACCTTTAAATTTCGAAAAAATTCGAAAAGCAAGCAAAACAGTTATGTTATGGTTAAAAAAGGTTTGTAAGCCTCTCTTAAATATTGCTTTCTTTTATTAATACAACGGTTAATGGATCAGTATCTATCACTATATTAAATAATAAGGCTTATATACAGGGTGCGGCAGGGGAACTTACTTATTTGAAACGCACACCCTGGAGCGACAATTAATCCGAGAAGGCTGGGGTGGCGTTCATTCAAAAGATCGGAACTTAAAGTTTTTTGTCATGTAGGTTTTGTAATGATCATGCAGTGGACAAGGGAGGGGCGCGCGTTCGCCTTAGAAGCCTACTTTTCAAACTGCTGTTCAATCATCACTACGCAACGTGCATTCCGAAATCATTTCAATATCGCGCCCGCTGGTCGTGTTTCTGATCGGAAATCAATTATTTTATGGGTGGACAGCTTTAGGAAAACCGGTGCTGTGCATAAAAAGATCCTGGAAGTTCAAGAACGATCAGGATACCCGAAAACATTGAGCAGGTTAGGCAGTCAATTTTGCGATCTCCTAGGCGATCTGGACGCAAACATTTAACTACTGTTGATGTCTGATCGTTCTGTCAGACGAATTCTTCATAAATAACTGCAATTTCATCCATATAAATTGGTATTGGTACAAAAACGTAATCCAAGCGATTTTCTTTTACGAAGAAAGTGTATGCGAAGCCGTTCTTAACAATATGCCTCATGATACCCTTGTGTTCTTCAGCGATGAGTTTCATTTTCATCTTTCTCAACTCTATGCTCAACTGAAGAAAAATTTTCAAGCTGTTATCGATAACATACCCGTCAATATAATGGAAAGAGTGGAGAGAAGCGTCAAAACTCGACTATTTCAATGCATTGACCAGAACGGAGGCCACCTTAATGATATAAGTTTTAAAACATAGTAAATAAAAACTTTAAAGGTCTCTCTGTGATATGAAAAAATAATTAAACTCTTATCTCCAATACTGCTTGTGTTATTCATTTTTAAAATAAGATAGTTCCCCAGCCGCACCCTGTACTAGCGTTATTTTTTTTATTTATTTATTTATTAGTCGAAGGTATTGATTGATTTTTTAAAGAACCATCAAAAATATATAATCAATAAAATTAATTTCAACATTAATTTAAAGTTAAAAAGTAAACAAAATAATTATTTTAAAATACTTCAATTTCATTGGTTCTTGCCTTGTATTGTTATTGTATTGCTGAAAAGTTTGGACCTCGTTAATAATTCAGCGTTGAACGGGGTAGCGTTAAGCGGTGTCACTGTACTATGAATTACTTCAATAGCGATGCCTGACATTGAACTTTTATTATGCTATCTATAATCCATATAGCGTAATGCATTATTAGTATAGTAGTTATGATTTAAATAAATTATGTAAATTTATTTGCCTAACTAGATTATAATTTGTAATTACTGCGTGTTTGATATGTAAATTTTTTTATTGCACCTTACAGTGTTTGGATTTTTTAATATTTTTAAGATTTAACTTAATCTATGTTATATAACATAAACATTCTTAATAAATTTACATACATACTTGATAACCATAATAGCAGTAAGTTTAACAATAAAATTATAACCAATTATAAACATTTTTTATTTTACAGACTATTATGCAAATAAAAAATCTTTGAAAATTTCTATGATATCATTTAGATGTTTTTTGACAAAATTTTTATATGACAAATTATGAATAATACGCAAATTACCATTCATTCTGTAATTTACTCAATTAGGTATTATTTTTTTAAACTACTAGGTATTACTAATACCTTTGACACATTGAAAATTACTTATCATTAACTTTATTTTAATAGGAAATTCGTGAAAAATTTAATTTATTAAAACGCTTAAATAATTGATGAGTAAATAACTAGGAGTAGAAAAATTTGATATTATAGAAATAGTGAAGAAGTACTTCTAGTCCAGTAATTCTACGAAAAAATACGAAAATTATACTACCCGGAAGCAAAAAATGGGGTCGTGTAGAAGAAAAAATTCTAAGAAAGATAGCGCTTTTTGCATCGCCCTAGCTGGTGTAGAACATAACCTAAAAAATTATCAAAAGTCGAAAAACATGTTTTTTGCGATTTAAGAATAAACGAAGCATCCTACAAAAGAAAGTTAAATTAGAAAGTTGTAGGTAATGGAAAAACCTATCGAATGCGATTAGAAAAATAAAAGTTCGTTATTTATTTTTGGAGAAAATCGAAAAATAACAGTCAAAAATTGCTTTTTCTGTTTTTGCTGTGTTTTTTTACAATTTTGCATTAAATTATTCCTTGTTCGAGGAAAATGTTGCCTCTGTCGAGTAGAGGAAGAGATTTTTTGGAAAATTTCAAAAAATGAAAAATGCGCGATTTATAACGGAATTACGAAAAAATAACCTCATTGTAAATCGACCATTGCTCACGATGGAGATGGTCTAGAGAACCCAACCTGGGCTTAAATTCTTCGAAAGAGATAGTACTACCATATAATTGAAGAAAGTCAGATTTTAAGTTACTTTCTAACCTCAAAAAATGGGCATGAATATCGTAATATCGCAATGCAAGTGTACTTCCGTGCCATATCTGCATCTGTAAGTATACCCGCATTGCGATATTACGATATTCATGTTCATTTTTTGAGGTTAGAGAGTGATTGAAAATATTACTTTCATAACTATATCATAGTACTATCTCTTACGAAGAATGTAAGCCCAGGTTGGGTTCTCTAGGCCATCTCCATCGTGAGCAATGGCCGATTTACGAAAAGGTAATTTTTTCGTAATTCCGCTATAAATCGTGCATTAATCATTTTTTGAAATTTTTCATAAAAGCTCTTCTTCTACTCGACAGAGGCAACATTTTCTTTTAACAAAGAATAATTTAATTTGCAAATTGTAAAACACACAGCAAAAACAAAAAAAGCAATTTTTGACTATTATTTTTCGATTTTCTCCGAAAATAAATAACAAATTTCCATTTTTCTGGTCGCATTCCATAGAGTTTTTCATTATCTACAACTTTCCAATTTAAATTTCTTTTGTAAGATGCTTTGTTTATTCTTAAATCGCAAAAAACCGGTTTTTAGACTTTGGTTAATTTTTTAGGTTATGTTCTACACCAGCTAGGGCGATGCAAAAAGCGCTATCTTTCTTAGAATTTTTTCTTCTAGACGACCCCATTTTTTGCTTCCGGGTAGTATAATTTTCGACTTTATCATTATGTCGTTCGTAGAATGACTGGACTATTCGTATCTTAAGTATGAGCAACCTATAATTTTGACACTTTACATTGATTTGTAGATACAACTGACATGTTCTTAGAGCTCTGAATGAATACTTTATCCATGATATAAATTAATTCGCAGTAAGAATTACATTTTACATAGTATCAAAATCAAACGAAGTGAAGTTTAATCTTGATTATTTTTGTTCCTTATGAAAAAAAAACAGAGGTTAATCTTCCTGGAAACAAATTTTGTAACTTATTCTGGGATAGTTATGTACATAATATAATATTGAGTCATATGGAAACCCAAGTAACAAAGTTTTGTAAGAGGAACGAGTTGGTTCTTTTAAAAATTAATTTCTTTTGGTACACTAGATTGTAAAATAATTTTAATATTAATAATGGTAAATTAAAATCCTTCAACCAAGAGAGAATGTTTTTATTTTGTGAAATGCTTCTCCATTGTTCAGCAAAAAGCTTAAGTCGATAAGGTGAGCTAGAGTGAATTTTTTCCTTGGTGACTAGGAGGAGCCAAAATCTTGCCCAGTAGATGTGGAAGGAGAACGCGTGACACCCAATTCCACCAATTGATTCCAACATAAACCCGAACAGACGAATATTCGTTTCTGCACATTAGCTCCTCCTAGTCACTATGGAAAAAACAACCTCTACCAACTTTTATTAACAGTGACTCTGTTATGGCTTCAGGTGGTGTGGGTTTTGTGGTCTCCTGTCTACCTGGCGAGACGGGATAGGGCCTGAATCGTCTGAATGACCAACTGGTGATGTATTTGGAGTTTGATTATCGCCCCCAACCCTCTGTCGAGGTGCTTGCTGTATTTAACAATGGAGGCTGTGGAAGTTTAAATGTTTTGGATGGAGGCCGGTTTCTAAGCAACTTTGGTTTCAATTGTTTCAGGTCGTGACTCGACTGACTCAAAGAGCACTACAATATTATTACTCTTATTTAAATATTATAAGCACGGAATAAAACTAATTAATATTTTATATTTCCTTATTACTACATAATTATTTAGTATTTTGAATAAATGAGACCATTAGAGAAATATTAAACTGATATAGATTTATTGTCTCTATTCTTATTAATTTACGTTCAGAAATGTTATATAAAAATTAAGAAGGAAGCAGAAACTAATTTTTTCTATCTATTTCCTTGTTTTTTGATACAAAATATTATACCCAGGAACCCCGGCACCAAAAAATGACGACATAATATCTAAGTCACATTAGAAGCTGATCACCAGCTGCCAGCTACCTCTGGTAACATTAATGATTAACAGGTCACGCCCTATCATAAGCAAAAAAAAATACATTACATTTCGAAATTCTTATTAAATTAAAATAATGTAAAAAAATCTTGGTTTTTAGTGGACTGAAATAAAACAATTTATCAAATTGTCAACAGTTTTGGACTATTTACTTACTAGTTTCATCATCGGGAAAAGACTACAATTTTATTAAATTAAAATCATGAGTAACAGTTACTCACTTCAACTGTCTCTATTCGAAAACATATTCCTTCAAAAGTTGATAAAATTATAGTGACACATTTTCATTGACAGCTTTCATTATATTTTTTTTCATATTTTCTGCTTTTCGTAAAAAAAGCTTAAAATATTTAGGAATAAATTTGATCAGTGGCGTAGGTAGGTGGACAAAGGCCCCGCCCCGGTGCATAAAAAAAATCGGCCCCCCTCCCCCTTTTTCCACATGTTTGCATTAAAAATTAAAAAAGAAACAGCTCAGGGGGCCCCCAAAGGGCTCCAGGGCCCCGGTGCACTGCACCGCTTTGCCCTATGGTAGCTACGCCACTGAATTTGATGTAGTACTTCAACACACTGATATGTTAATGATCATTAAGGATATTTTCTAAACAAATGCATACGTGCATACATTTAAAATACACAAGAACACAAGAAATTATTGATAAACCGGTAGTAAATGATTTTGTAAAGAAAGGTAAATTACCAAGAACGGGGTAAAAATAAATTGACACCCTGTATATCATGCCATGTAAGTTCTACATGGGATAGTTACCACACTTTTTATTCCTAAACAAAATTATATTTGCTTGATAATTTAAAAAATTCCATACAAATTCATGTCGTACCGTAGTTCAAATAATTCTATAACTATGCCTGATGTTTAAATTCTGGTATATTGAAAATATCTAGTAACTTTCATCATGTCCTTAAATGATCCCACTAGAAACATTCTAAGTTTTCTTTAAAAAAAAACTACCTCTATGTTGAAATAATTATAAAGCAGTCACTTCATTCTCTAGCTTAAAAATTTTAATCTAAAAATTAAATATGTCTTATTTTCTTGTATCTTATTATAAAATTCTATTTCCAAGTTTTACTGTTGCGTAATTTTAAACCAATTAATGTAAATAAAAATGCTTTGTGTTTAATTAAACTTACTGGTAGCAGAATTGAGGCTAGTTATAGTAAATCTGTCATAGTATTCAATTTTAAAGACTATTTTGAAAGCTGTTTTAAAATATAATTTTGCAGTTAAAAAGTGCAAATTTTTAACCCTCTTTAGTATACCTACCAATTTACTTCGCATATGGAGTTAGTTACTATTTACTAATACCACTAGGGTAAATTAATTAGGGGTTAAGTCTTAAAAAAAAACTACATAGGTTTAAGGTGAACTATTATTTGTAAATATTTAAAATTATATTATATTATAGGGTAAATTTTAACTATAATATTACTAGTGGAGAATATTATTTGGAAACTTCACATATAGCACAAAGAATTTACACAAATAATTATTACTATAATTAATATGTAAATAATTTACAAGCACATATGTAAAACATAGCAATTAGTGTAACATAACAATTTAAAATATATGACGAGTAATTTCTCACACCGAAACAACCTGCTTCCACGTCTTTGTTAATAATAATCTGGTTGATTCACCTCTAAAACTCATTCAATCGAGTTGAATTTGATATTAATGCTGTAAGTAATGTACTACTTCTTCTATAATGAGCAAAAATTTGCTATAATCGGTCTCTAAGACCGACGTTATCACTGATGTTATATTGTGGCACGTTATCACTGAAAGGTTAAAGTGCAAATTGCTTAAAATTGGATAAAACCGGACACTTAACTTTTAATGAGTAATAAATAATTGAATTTTGGTGAAAAGCTCGTGATAAATTGGCAAGTACTGGCGAGACTATTATAGTTTTGATTATTCCTTAATAGTTTTCTTAAAAAACATCTATGCTTTAAATGTATGTAACTTTGACTGTTAACCTTACTTTTTCGAAAGTAAGACAGTACCCTGTTTTATCCAACCGATTAGGTAAAATAAGGTACTTGATTTAAATCACCTAAAACATTTACCGCCGTATTCATAAAAATAAATCAATCAGGTTTATTTTGTATCACCTATGCCCGTACTAATAGTCGCGGATCAAGCCGAGATCAAGGATTGACCCCCTCTTTCGCTCTCTCTATCTCGTTACCCGGTTACGGTTTAACCGAGGGTCAATCCTTGATTTGGGCTTGATCCGCGACTATTAGTACGGGCACTAGACGCTATTATAGCGGTTAAACGTTATGTTATTATATAACTCTATACAGGGTGTCCCAGACCTGAACGTCATCCCTTGGAGGGATGATAGGCCAGCTCATGACTGACCAGAATATCGAAATATACCCTTATTAAAATATCGTTAGTTTTCGAGATATTGGCACTTTTATAAATTTTGTAAAAATCGACACATTAGGGGTATTCACACTCCCTCTTATATTTTGTGATATACTTACACTCTCTTATTTATAAACAACTTTACTAGAGTTTATTTGGCTTAGCCAATCAGAACATCAGAACAACTTAAATATACCTGGAGAATACCCTTGTATGTTTAAGTACCCTTCGCCCTAGTTTTTTTAGTTGCGTATTTCGAATCATTTGTGACTTCGTAAAATAAGGGTAGTGGGATAAAACAGGTACCCTAAAAAGTATCAAATTACATCAAGAAAACCAAATACACCAGCTTATATATCTGGGTGTGTTCACAGCTGTGATATTTAGTGTTGTAAATATAATAAAGTAATAAATTTACAAAGGAGTGTGAATACCCTTATTAAATCAGTTATCGTGTGCCACAGGTACGAAATTTCATATTATAGTCCAGTCAAAATAGACAAAAAAAAGTGCAAAGTTTGCAATAATTCGCATCCAGCTGAAAATTGGCATAAACCTTAAATACACTATTACAAACAAAATATCAAAAGTCCCCACCGATCCCACATCTGCTAAAAAAGTTATTCAAGGTCAAAAGTCAACAATATCGATTTTTTGCATTTTGCTCGTAAATGATAAGTGTTATCGTAAAAATAGGTTAGACAAAAATTGTAGATCATGAAATTCTCTACAAAAATTATTCTTATACTTATTTTCGTACGAATCGCTATTCCGGATATATCGCGATTTTGAAAATCACTTAATCATTACCAATATTACCATTTTTTCAATCAATAGGACACTGTCTAATAAAACTTCCCAATTTTTGAATCGTGATATCTGATGAATAACGATTCGTACGAAAAAAAGTATAAGAATAATTTTTGTAGAGAATTTCATGATCTATAATTTTTGTCTAACCTATTTTTACGATAACACTTATCATTTACGAGAAAAATGTAAAAAACCGATATTATTGACCTTTGACATTGAATAACTTTTTTAGCAGACGTGGGATCGGTGGGGACTTTTGATATTTTGTTTGTAATAGTGTATTTAAGGTTTATGCCAATTTTCAGCTGGATGCGAATTTTTGCAAAGTGAAATGTCTATTTTGACTGGACTATTATAAGAATATAATTTTGGTTAAGTAACCCTGAATAGCCCTGCTATTGATTACATATTAAAACAGAACTAATAGTGCCATACTTTTTGAAAAAAAAAAATGTTTTTGCGAGATTTAAAATTTTTTTTTATTTTATTTGCTAACTTCGACTCTTCATACTATAAAAAAATTGTACTACACTAACCTGGCAAGTTATTTTAGAAAATTGCTCATTTAGTGTAGTTTTCAAAATGGTATAACATTTGCTATAATAATACTTTAGAAAAAAAGATATAGCTATTTTACTGAAAAATGAGCTCATTGTGAAATTATTACAAAAATCAGGAATTCAAATAAAAATAATTTTTCTAGATTAAAGTGACAGGTATTTACTTAAAACTAAACAAAACACTAACAAAACAAAACATCAATAAAAATCAAAGAATGTAATTTTGTGTTTGCTGTGCAACGATTCGCTTTCGTATTGTTCTTCTAGTCGTATTAACAGTTTTTGCTTTGTTTTTTGGACTTATGTATTGCCTAGTGATTTGGACTTATTGTATTGGAAAAAATAACGAACTGACCTGGTCTTCTTGTAGACTCTGTGTTAGTGTTACACCTTTGAAATTCAATACTCGTTATGCCATATCAGATAGCAGAAAAATGTCCAGGAATACACAAAATGCATTACATCTGTGGGGGCGTATGTTCGTTATTATCTCCAATATAATAAGTCCTAATCATTAGGCAATACATAAGTCCAAAAAACAAAGCAAAAACTGTTAGTACGACTAGAAGAACAATACGAAAGCAAATCGTTGCACAGCAAACACAAAATCACATTCTTTGATTTTTATTGATGTTTTGTTTTGTTAGTGTTTTGTTTAGTTTTAAGTAAATACCTGTCACTTTAATCTAGAAAAATTATTTTTATTTGAATTCCTGATTTTTGTAATAATTTCACAATGAGCACATTTTTCAGTAAAATAGCTATATCTTTTTTTCTAACGTATTATTATAGCAAATGTTATACCATTTTGAAAACTACACTAAATGAGCAATTTTTTAAAATAACTTGCCAGGTTAGTGTAGTACAATTTTTTTACAGTATGAAGAGTTGAAGTTAGCAAATAAAATAAAAAAAAATTTTGAGTCTCGCAAAAACATTTTTTTTTTCAAAAAGTATGGCAATATTAGTTCTGTTTTAATCTGTGATCAATAGCAGGGCTATTTAGCGTTACTTAACCAAAATTATATTCTTATAATATGAAATTTCGTACACAAATAACTGATTGAATGTGTCGATTTTTACAAAATTCATAAAAGTGCCAATATCTCGAAAACTAACGATATTTTAATAAGAGTATATTTCGATATTCTGGTTAGTCATGAGCTGGCCTATCATCCCTCCAAAGGATGACGTTCAGGTCTGGGACACCCTGTATAATAACATAACGTTTAACCGCTATAATAGCATCTAGGTGATACAAAATAGACCTGAATATTTAAGAGAGGCTTGAAAACCCTTTAACCATAACCTAGCTTTATTTTGCTATGAAAAGCAAGCAAAAAAAGTTAGATTATGGTTAAGAAGGGTTAAGAATAAAATAGAATATAATATTATTTATAATTGAAATATGTTTTATTTTTAATAAATGACGAATTAAGGAAATATACTATTAAAAATTATATTTTAAGCTTTTAAGCAAATAATTTTTTTGTAATTTTCTGAAGAAGATCTAAATGCAAGATCGAAAGCTTAAAATATAACTTTTAATAGTATTTCCTTAATTCGTTATTTATTAAAAATAAAACATATTTAATTTCACGAATTAATAATAAACCAATTTTATATAATTGAAATATAAAGAAAGTACTTTAAACATGTTTGTTTAATCCTCTTATTGAAACATGCTGTTTCTTACTTTGGATACGCAACTAGAAACCTTTTGCTTTACTCACTCAAATTATTTATATGACAACGAGTGGGTGAAAACTATTTTCGTTCACTCATCCCATTCATTGATTAGGCCCGTTGGCCTGTTCGGACTCAAGTCGCCATCTTAATAGGGTTCTTCCGACATCTCTGTTCCTTCTAGGTTTGTAGTAGAGCATTTTTCTGGTAATTCTTGATGAGTCCATTTTGTGTGGGTATTCTTCCCACCTTTGTCTACGTTGTTTTATTCTCTCCTGCAAATTTCAGCTCTTCTCGAATGTCTTCATCGCGGATTCTGTCAACTCTTGTGCAGCCTTTTACGGATCGGAGAAATCCCATTTCTACTGCCTGGACTCTTGATCGGTCTCGGTTATACATCGTCCATAATTCGCATCGAAACATCAGCGTTGATGATGACATAAATGAAGTTATGCACGACAACTTAACCTGCAAGTAAAGTTGATAATAACTAATAACCTTACAGCACTAACAACCAAGACGTTAGCGAATTTTTGCAGAAAAGGAAATATTTTTATTTTCGCCCAAGACGAAAATAAAACTTTTTCACCCCGAAGGCTGGTTAAATGCCACTCGCGTTTTTCAGCAAAACTTCTAGCGCGTTCAGGCCTTGCGCTCGATCACCACTTGACTAGCTAATTTTAATTAGTTGGTCAGTTAGTAATCACCGTGATGGTCCTCAGATGTTGAAAGAGATGATGGAGGCTTCGCCTCCAAGAAACTCTGAATCAATGAGAAGCTGTGCTGTGCTGTAGCACAGCACTAACAAGGAGAAGGCGAGGTATGGTCATCATCGCACCGATTTACACCATTCATTATACGTGTGGACCATAATTAGCACTTCATCAAGTGAAAATTTAAAAACTTGATATTCAGTCAATTTAGAGAAAGTCGATTTCGAGAAAAGGAAAATGTACATAATGTAAATATATTCTATACGCATTGTATATATCATATTTCAAACTCTATTCGCGTTTTACATTAACAAAACGCCACCACACGGAATAATTTATAAAATCGATTTAAAACGTATAGTTTGCAGCGCCACCAACGGTAATGTAAAACGCGAATAGTAATACAACATTATACTGTACCGCTAGACAACTTGCAGTTTTCAACTACCATGAAAAGTACCTCAATCCCTTATTCATAATATAGCTGCTATTTCCAACATTGTTTACGAGTATATTGAATTGGTTAGTTGTTAACTCCTGATAATAAGTTAAATTATTTTACGAGTTAATTTAATTTAATATTGTATTATTCTGACGAAGAGTGTATAAGAACTTGAAAGCTTAACTACGTAGTTTATATTTATGAACGAGGAATAAAAATAATTTAATTAACTCGTAAAATTATTTAAAATATAACAATTAATAATTTATATTGAATTGAAACTATTCGTGTTATGATCCGCGAGATAAAAGTTTCTCCTGGAGTATAATCACTGATACCCGGTTTTATCGTACTACCTGGTTTTGTACAACTTTCCCCTTCTTACTAATTTTAATATTTCCTATTGATTTCTCTCTTTAATTTATAAAAACAAATGAAACGTAATAAATGACTTCATATTATATTATCATAAAAAGTCTTACTTAAAAATTTGATTCATTTCTACTAAATAATTATTTAAACGTAATTTATCTTTAATTGTCGTCTCAAATAATTATTAAATAATTAAATAGCATAGATTTATAATAGCTTTTGCATAAAATGTTACTTTTAATTTTAAGGTTATACAAAATTAATTTTTTACAACTTTTTTTGACTGCAGCTACTTCATAAACTAATCAATCAAATTTGATCTGCATTAACTAATACTTGTTCGTTTAAAACGTAATATTCTTTTTAAAAAAGGACAGCCTCATTTAAGTTTAAATAAAAAATTAAGAAAGGTTAATAAGTTTCAAAGAAATTAGAAGATTAGATTTTAGAAATATTTTATTACCTTTATTTTAAATGCATTTTAATACTCGCATTGCATTAATTGTTATATTATTTTCAGCATATTGAATTATTTTCTGCAATAATCTTAAAAATTGCAATGTATGTCGACGGTTCTACTTAACCAGCAAAAATTACAATTGGATCTATTTCAATTCAATTTATTTGGATTCAACGCGCCGATCGCCAGTTTTCCAAATACAGCTCGAAGATAAACAAAAATTGACTTTTCATCAAACCAAAGTAGGCATAATATTTAGGGTAGACCAGATTTTTTCCTAAGAGGACATCCTAAATGAGCCGTCATAAGACAGACTCTAAGATAAGCTTAGGTTTGCGACGGACTGGACAACAAATCAATTAACTGTTGTCAATAATAATAATTGTCAACATACAAATTAAGCTTCTACACGTAATAATATCATTCATCCAAATACTATAATATATAAGGACTGTAAATTTAATTCCCCCGATAACTTAAAATCACCTAATACATCATCATCCTCGCATAGTCAGACACGAAATAAATAGTTAAATGGTATTCATGTTCATCCATATCAGTATCGGTGCTATTCTACGTCTCGGAGATATAAATGGTGAGACAGACTCAAACTTCACTAGTTCAATAGAAGTTCTTCCATTTCCAAAAATGGATTACTCTTTGATTTCAACTATGTTCTATTATTTACTTGTATGATTTGGCAGGGTTCACTCTTCATAACTGTTCCTTATTTGTTTGGGTGTTTGTTAACTATTCGAACATTTGCTCCTTCAATTGCCAACCCTCAACTTAACTAATTTGTGCAGGTTCTCTGTCCATCCATCGCAACCTAGTTTTTCGTTTTAGTTATTCTTGGTTTATTACGCATTCAATATGTTGTTAGTTGAAACAATGTAAACATACATAGATCAAACGCACCCTATGTTTTTTTACTGTCCTTATGACCCAGATTTTTCCTATGTTTTCAGTAAACTATTTACAACGGTATAATGTTATGGTTAAAAAATCTTTGAGAAATATCTTTTTCCCAAAATTTTGAAACATTTGTTAGATAGATACTATTAGCAAACAAATTATTGTATAAGATAAATTGTCATTGGGTTTTTAAATAATGCTAATTAAATTTCTGAAATGATTAAAGTAGATGTAGGTATAGTTTTATCATCAGCTATTTCAAATAATGCTTTGCAAAAATTGACAAGTTGCTAACGTAGAAGCATCGTACTTCCCCAATACTTACAGAATTTTCTTTTTCTACTTTTTACTTCAAGTTCTAAAATATGTCTTAATTCGTTTAGCTTTTTGACTAAATAATTATTGATCGTATCTATTGCGTATTGTTTTTATTATCTATATCGGGAATAGTACAAACATCGTTTGTCATTATGAGGTTGTCAAAATTAATTGAATCCTCACATCTACCAACTTGAAAAATATAGTACAATAAACAGTATATCATTAGCCAATGCATACCTTTATTAGTCCATACTTAAAAAAAAAGAAACAATTCTTCCCTCATATATCGTATTATTTAAAATGTAATAATAATAATTATCGGTTTATCTGCTATCTATAATAATATTTTGAGTTAGCAATAGAATTAAGTTACACATTACTATATTTTTATAAATTCATTCACCTATATGTATTTCACACAATACATGTATATTTTAATTATTATTTTGGTGCCTATTGTTTTAACTTCGCTGAAGTTAATCACCGTATTTTACGTAATATTTCCTTAATATAAAATGTTTTATCCCAAAACACTTTGAAGAATAACTACATTAGGTTTATTGCATCCTTTTCTAAATTACCTAATTAGAGTTTTTATTGTTTCAGTCTAAAACCAACACCAAAAGACGGGGTAACAAAAAGTAACCCTAGCAAACGACATCGAGAGCGTCTAAATGCTGAACTAGACAACTTGGCAAGTCTTCTACCCTTCGAACAAAATATCTTGTCTAAATTAGATCGCCTTTCTATCCTGCGGTTATCTGTCAGCTACCTGCGCACCAAGAGTTACTTTCAAGGTTTGTTGTTAAATTATGTTATTTTATTTCAATAGCAAAATAAATTTTGATTAAAATCTAAAATATGCTTTGAAATTTTGAAACATATTTATGACAATTCGATGTTACTTTCTAGTTTAATTCCTGTTATTTGTAATATGGATTGAAAACCACAAAGTTTTAATAACTTCAATTTTTATATAAAATAAATCGGATGACATTACTATATTCAACGATAATCACTGATCAATAATTTAAAAAATTTATGTAAAATTAAAGCCGAAAGAAAAATTGAAAAATAACATCTTTTTCTTATAATAAAAGTAGTAAAAATTTAATTGGCACCTCAATTTTTGTCTTTGTTTAGTTGGTTTCTATTATAACTTTGAATGAATTCAACCCCGGAAAAACTTGAATAAATTGCAAACTATTCAACTTTTCAAATTGAAAATTTTCATATAAAATAAGTCGTTGCATGTCGATAAGGAGAATTTGAATTAAAAGTTAAATTATGCGATGCACCAAAACATAAAAAGTTAAAATGATTAAATTGCTAATGATAAATATACAGAAATTAGAAATTACATTCTATATTTTGTACTTATACGAATTGTACTTTACAAGTGAGCAGTTTTCAAAATTTGTCAAAAAATTGTTTCAGTTATGTGATTTAAAAAAAGATAAGGTTCAACAATACACTATTACAAAAAGTAGGTATCCATTAGTGTAATTAATAGAGGTGTGGTATAGTTATACGAATTTTAGTGTTGACATGTATTCATTACCTTTCTGTTACTTACTTTTTTTACAATATTGTCATACAGTTCAAATTAAAATAATTAAAAAGTATAATAATGATGTATGGCTATAATTATAGTTATGTTTACTTCCTAATTTTTTTAAAATATAGAATTTTGGGCAAAACATAATATGAAATTTTGCAATATTTATATCCAATAGTAATTAAACTTTTTGGTACTAATAATACGATTGATTAGGTAACGCAAGAACAAATGATAATAAGAGTGTTATATAAATTTAATAAAATTGACAGTTTTTTGGTTTAACACTTAATTACGACTATTAATCCACATATTCAATCCACACATTCAATATTATGTTTTTATAAAAAAAAGTGTTAAATGTACGGTCACGGGATAAACCTCGGTACGGGCGTTTCAACAAGACACACGCGAGACCCCCATTAATATTCTGTTTTGAACCTTACTGTAGTATATTGCATAACTTATTGTACATAAATATTAGTATGTATTGAAACGCTATAATTGACACATTGTTTTTATTATTTCTTAAATTAAGTCATATCTATACCCACTAATTTTCCTTAATTATTATCACTAATATTTTTATCGATTATTTTCAATCATTATATCAAAAGTTTTTTCTGCTATAAAATATTACACATATGAATAAATTTTTAGGACTAGGTTTAATTAATTTTTTTTTTATAATTTGACTGCAATCTTAAAATAGAAAAATTAACTACATTATTTTTACCACAGTGCTTTTTATTACTGCTGTATGCGTTTCAACTACCTACAACTAAAAATTATTTCATATTTACAATTTTTTTTGTTAAATACGTAAACATAAACATTGCAAATTCTTTGTTGATAGTCAATTGTAATTTTAATCTACATGCAACCTATCAGTTAACTGTTGAAAATTAAACAAAATTATCTCGTCAATGTACAGCATTAGAGGTATTAGCGCAGTCACGCAATGAATGGTAAACATTTTAATGCAGTAATACCTATTCTTTAAATCTTATATTGGAATCAATTTAATATTTAATTTATAAATTTTTAATTGAAACTAAATGTATAACAATTTTTATAGATTTTATAGTTTAAACTAGACTAGTTTATAGTACTAACTGTAAAAATTATTTGCAGTTAATTATATTCTAAAATGAAAAAGAAATTTTTGAAATTATTATAATAGGTAGATATATTATTATAATATACCTGTAAGTTATTAACTTGTGAAATTAAACATAATTAAAATTTAAAAATCATTAAATTTCTCAAAAAAGTTAGAAAAATAGCTGAAGGCTCGTAATATTAAAATTAATTTAATTGCAAAATGATTTTTATGCTTTGCAACGGTTCAAATTTTCTTATCCAATGATATTAATATAATTTCATGTGCAATACCTAGTAGGTATGTCATATTATTTTATTTGCAATTTATTATAGTATTTAATTTTACGAACTTCAAAGTGCCAAAATTACATCAATATTAGCACAAATGTATTAATGATTTACATATTTCGGTGCTTTCAACTAAGAACGAATTAGCCAATTTGCAAAAATTATCGATCGCGATGCACCTATAGCGATACTCATCGCGATATCCACATCAAAATCTGCATCCTTGCTATGTTTGCACCTTAATGTTGCTTATTTTATGTTATTAACTTGTGAAAATTATAAATAATAATTTAAAAAAAAACAAGCCTAGCAAAAATACAAAATAGCCATGTAAAGTAAAATTATATTTTACGTAATATTCTGAAAATTTCAGCTTTCTACGATTATTCGTTTTTGAATTGAACTTGACACAAGCTTAAAAAACGCCTATTGATCTGCCCCCTTAAAATTATTAGAGGCGAATTAATTTGCAAAATAAGCTCCATTTATTAAAATCGAATTAATAAAGAACTTAAAATTTAAATTAACATTTCGATTTCAACAGTTGGCATTTGAAAATCAACTCAAATTAAATATGAATGTGTCCGTCACTTCAATTCACTAAGCAAAATGCAATTTGTTCGAGATTATATTTGTTAGATTATACAATTTGATAGAAATTAAATTTGATTAACTAACAAAAATTTTACATTATTATGTATTTCTAATTTTATTCGTCGTTTATAGTCTCGGTCATTAGTCGAATAATAATATGTATTTATTATGAAGCCGTGTATTTGTAAATTTTAAAAATTATAAGCTAACAAGTATAGTGGGCTAATTATTCTTAGCCATATCCTACTATGTCTTTCTGTTTCGTTCTGCAAAAATTCTTTAATAATTTGGTTCTTGAATTTTTGCAAAACTTTTGTATTTATATGTCATATATTTTGAGATTTAGAAGTTTTTTCTTGTTGCATGAGTTGTATTTTGAAAATTTATAATTTTGTGAATTTGAAAATTTGCTAATTCTAAAATTGGTGCGATGCCTCTGGGTTTTGTAGAGCAGCCAGGGAGGGGGGTCGAAACGTTTTTAAAGAAAACAGGCGCGAGCGCCCTACGAACTCGTCAAGTCTTGTTTATATAAAATTGAAGAGCAATGCCAGATTAACAAATTAGCTGAATTGCAAATGCTACGGGCTTCGCACCTCTGAGGGCTCCACGCTAAGCAGAAAAGTGCTTTTATTTTAAGGAAAGGATAGTAAGAAAATGTCATTCCTGTTCCCGCCTCGGAAAATAGCATTTATAAGTAGTTAGGAAAGGATAATAAAAATGTCATTCAAGAAATAGGAGTGCCCCACGACATTTGTTGTCGAAATTTTGAAAAATATAAATTTTGAATATAATATAAAATAAAATTAGTAGAAAAAAAGATTATGCATTATTTCTTTTTAGCATCTTTTTGAAAAGGAGAATTTTTAAAAATTACCAAAATTTTATTGAATTTTGCAAAGTTTGCAACTCCAAGCATTGAAGTGCAAATTTGGAGGTCGTGCGATAACCGCCGTGCAAAGGAGAATTTTTCCGATTGAGTGAGATGTGACAGGAGAAAATTTAACCCATTGATTAAATTTTGGAAAACTTTTTATTAATTTGGAAATTTTTTATTTTGAAAATGTTTTTATTCTACTTCATCATGTATGACATAATGATTCATTACGGATTAAGGCATACCTAAATTTAATTCATGATTTAGACATTTTTATGGTTTCTTCTGCGATTACACTTTCGCATTCGGCCTGGTTGAATGCGGTACGAGTTACATCAGGGCATGTAGAAAATACGATTTCCTTTTGTGCATCTTTAGCAAATCGAGCATTAGCTTTTAATGTCCGAATTTTAACAATCTTTACCTATAGATTTATTTTTATCAGTTCAAGAATAATTTTTGTATGTATTCAAATTTAATAAAAGCTTTTGTACCTACTACCAAATTCCAGAAACCTTATACTACCTACTAAATACATTTTTACTTTTATTATTGAAATTTAACCTACCAACAGAAATTTTATAAAGTTCTGATAAAATATCAGAGTTATATTTTATATTTGAACAAACATTTTTGTTATTGCATCCATTGCATCATTGATTTTTTACGACTTCTTTATTGAATTTTATTGATCTAGTTTTCCTTCCTGGATGTTTTAATGTGGGTTTAGTGCCGCTTTAATCAAAACTCAATCTGTTATTACAAATATTTGAAATAATATTATACACAATTATTTCAAATCAAATTTATTATTTTTTGTTATAATTATGTCTTCATTTCTACTACACCTATATTACATTGCATAAAATATCATTACTATACCAAGGCAATTATTTCTTAGGTACACCATAACTATATCAACGTTAATGATTCAACTTTGTAACCGTCATTAAGTAATACTTACCACAAAATCTTAAATTTTATAGCTCAAATGTTACCTATAATGAAAGTACAGTGCAACCTCAATAATCTAAAATCTAGACGATTAATTCCTGAGATCAGCCCTATAAAAGAATTAATAATTATAGGTATTAACTAAGCGAAGACTTTTCTAATCCATTGAAAGAAATGCGAGAGGTTTTAAGTAAACTAAATAAAAAAAATTGATTAATTCACGTGATTTTAAAAAAGTAGAAGAAGAAACGAAAAAAGATTTAAAAAGTTATGAAGAAAAATGCTTATTGATTCGAAGATTTATTATTTTATAATAAGTTTTATTTAGTTAATGTTATTTTGATTTAATTTACTATTTACCTTATAATATTAACCTATAATTTAATGACATTATGAGCTTCCTCGTGAAAAAAATATTATATAATATACTATACCTACCTACATAATATAATTATAATATTGAAGTGCTAGCTAACATAACAGTTTTCTACGTTCTAATTTGGTAATTTTTACTTTTAACAAAAGTCAAAATTGTGCAATTCTGACAATGCAATGTTTGGAAACACATGTCGGCGATGGGATGAAATTAGATAAAACTGTAATTATATGCAAGGTTTTGTATGAATGTTACCCCCGAGGCATAGCCACAGACCATAATAATTAGCTAATTACATGTATATCATTTACGTATAAGGCCACACTGACATGGTGTAGTGGTTTTTTTAGAACAGGGGACTAAGGCGCATTAATCGGCCAACTGACGTCCGGAGCGCTTTGGCAGCTGCCCGTCCGACCCCGAACCTCTCTGATTGGGGCACCGGTCATTTATCTCTACAAAGACAACTGTAATTATAATTTAGACATATTTTATAATATATTTGCAAATAAATTCAAAATTGTATAAAAATGCATTTTTATATAGAAGTTTGAGAATATTCGCATCCTTAATAATAATCGGTAGTTTCGAAAAATATTATAACCTCATATTTTTTAATATTATGTAGACAACTTTTATATAAAAAAATTTTAAAAATAAAAATTGGTTTAGTTGATAAAATTTCAACATAAATTTTTAAAAGTTGGTAAAAATAATTAGATGTTAGTTTATTTAAGTGCTTACACTATAAATGTATTCGAGACATATTAATTGGATGTTTTTTAAAAATTTCTTGTGTATTTCCTTGAACATAATGTTACTATCCAATATTCCCACCTTAGCAGTACAACCTTATTATATTTGTACACTGTAATTATAATTCAATTTGTTGAAATTTACTTGGAGATGCCAATCTGTCAGTAAAAATTGTATAAGTGTTAATTATGCAATAAACAACATCTTTAACTAGTTATTCAAAATTTTAAAAATGTAACATTTCAGCATTTTCGTAGTACATAATTTAAGTTTCAAAAATCAGTAAGAGTAATTTTTTATTTTACCTTTTAGGCTATTTTAAGTCGATATTTTAATTTTAATATAAAATATTCATGTAGTATCACTATTATAATAGTGCTATTAATCACACTTTGATCGTACGCTGTCACATTTATAAATTTAATCATAATTCAGTTTAGTGATTATTCCAATAAATGATGTTTTCCCATATTTTAAAAAAGGAAGTTAAATCTTTCGTGAATTATTCAAAAAGTTGAGGAATTTTAATTATCATAATTAATAGATATAGGTACAATAATAATCGTAAATACAAATTTATATTGTGCTTTATCTGCCAAAAATACCTACTAGTAAGTAATAATAATTATTATTATTATTAAATGTAATTTTCTCAATTATTTTTTTATTTAATTTTAAATGATTATACGATATTTATTATATTCATTTATACTTAATTACAAAAATTTTTTGATTTATTGCAAATACAAATATTTAAAGAAATTAAAGGTAAATCGGGTAATTAGGCAGCTAATGCGCATATGAGATCACGAGCAAATTTCGAAGGTAGATAAAGTGGTCTATTGTTTCGGCTCGTTGATTTCATTATTTTCACCTGGAGCTGTCCAGCTGTTCTTTCCCATCACGCCCGGCTTCCTCGCGGCCCTATATTCTCCATTTCAATGTCCATATATCTCGAGCTGTTTGCTCTTGTTGGGGCAGTTTATTAGTCAGTCCTTATAATCTTTGAAAGAAATTTTATTTTACAAATAGAATTCTTTTTGTTGCCGAAACTATGATAGCATTCTTTTATTTGTGAAGAAATATATCTAATAACAATGTGAATCAGAACTAATATAATTTTAATGTAGGTAACAAGAATAATAATTATTAATCATCTAAGTAAGTACGGAGTTTCCTGGGATAAAACACACTTTTGAAATTGATTTAAAATATCACGTGTTAGTAATATTTCAAATCTCTATTCCATACAAGCTATCAATTTATAGATAAATTCGCCATTCAAAATGTAATATAAATGCTAGTGGAGATTGGTAAATATATCTCTAATAGCAGCTTTACAATAATCCAATATAGCATTTCCTAAATCAATTAACAGAAAGGATTTATGTAAAAGTAATATTAAAGGGTAATGGAAAATCTGCTTCTATTTATTTTATTTGAAATGTACTATAATTAATAGAGAAAAAATTATATTACCCTTGAACACAGAATAATAAACATTAATAATATAATAAAATAATAAGTAGAATATATTGGAATCTATATTAGGTAAATAATTTATAATAATTTTCCTAATTTGTTTTATTACGATTATATTTCAACATCAAACGCGAATATGTGGTTAGAAATTAACTTCTACATAATATATACATGCCTATGTTAATAATGTTCTAGTTTTTATTTTTTGCAATAAGTACCCAATATTGTTTGGGTACATAAATACAAAGTGAAAATTTAGGTAATTTATTATATTTTCTTGTATTCGGATACGATAGTATACTTTACTACAAAAAAGTAACATGCATTTTTAAACAAAATTTCATATTATTAAGTACATAATATAGCAATAATTGTGCCTTTATACTAATTTTGAAACAATTAATGCCTAATAATGTTTTCACTAGTATTTAAATGTATATCAAATTGTCAAACTAAATGTTATGAAATTCTTTTAAAACTCATTTCAATTAGAATATTAATTAATGGCCGGTTTCAGAAACGGTGGTTAAAATGTAATCACTGATTAACCGTATGGAACTACTAGAAAAACATTTGTTAATGTTAATAGACGTTTTCTATTGGTTCACTACAGTTAATCAGTGATTAAATTTGAATTATCGTTTCTGAAACCGGCCATTAAGGTAGAAGATTCTGTGATTATATCAAGTTTATCGATGTAATATCAAAAGCGGCTAAACGCCAACTTCAAATTTTGAAGTTATATTACAGTAATAATTAAATTAGGGTTATTAAAAGTACCTAACCCCATTTTTACATACACGCAATAGTCACAAATGTTGAATATTATTATAATATATGAATCACCTAAAGTATTTAAAATTCAAGTCCTCCAAAATTCTGCATATCACCGTCTTAAAGCATCGTGTACAAAACACAATGCCAATAATAGTACAACTTAACAATTAAGACATAATTTGTATAACTAGCTCTATTCTAAAAACATTATTTACTAAATTACTAAAATATTTTTATAAAAAATTAATTACAACCCACTTTAAAATGGATCAATTAGCAAAATCGGTAGGTCTGCTCGTATATCTGTTACTCGTGGGAACCAATGTTTAATTACAAAGGTACATTCAAGATAATCAAATAATGTGATAATAAACATTCGCCCATATTATAATTATTAGTATTTTTAAATTTATACATTTCCAAGGAAACTAAAATTTCATCCGTTTTTTAATTACCATTTAACTTCACCACACCATTTAATAAATAATGTTAGATACATAATTTAATACTTCAACTAAAATAATCTCCATATTCTTGGATTACTTAGCCACCCAAAGGTGTTTATCATACATAAATAAAATACTCCGATCGTTGCACATCATCGAATGCAGATCATTAGTGATTTTACATGCTTCAGTAACTTTATTTCGATTAAAAGATTAAATATAGGTTACTGAGCATTGTCATCATAATTATGTTTATGTGAATATTTCAATTAAACTATCAAATTTAAGATTCTTCTTCTTCTTCATCACTTCAAGGATTAGGCTCATATTATGTCCTATTCCGGCGTCCATCTTTTCCTCGGCCTTCCAATATCTCTTCTTCCTTTCGGCTTGTAATGCCATGCTTTTAGAGGTATTCTTTCGGATGACATTCTTTCCAAATGGTTACTCCATTTCAACCTATTTTCTTTTATTGTTTCCATAAGTTCTTCAACCTTCAGCTCAATTCATATTTCTTCCTTTCTCTTCCTATCTAACAATTGTCTCTGCACTTTAGTAAGTACTAATTCATAAGTATAATTCAGTAATAGAAACAAGTATCTAAATATTTCTCACCTAACCAGTGGCGGATACTAATTTATATTTTAGGGTACTAAACATCTCTAAATTCAATTTCGAATTGATATCGCTTATCATGTAATCATGTTGTGACGTCACGATTATCTTTGAGGAATGAAATATCCAATCATATGAGCTTACTGGAAATGTAATAATGTGTACCTATGTATGTATAATGCCACGTTAAGCTCGTGATCTATTAGCATTATTGATATCATGTTTGACCATAAATAATAATCTCTTAATTTACTTCTTATAGAAATAGACTACTCAGAACCCTTTGACAATTTTTTAAATTCCTTTTTTTTTCTAACATTCCTTTTTTTTCTACATCTCCAAAGTTGGTTGATTTTCCAAATCAATCACCTTCGGCTTAATATGGAAGAATTCTGTCTTTTGGAAGATAAAATGTTACATTTTAGTTTTATAAAGTGTTTTGAACATTTCCTAATGATTTTTAATATATGTACCTACATACAGGGTAATATCTTCGTATATATATCATTAGCCGATCAAAATAACGACATTTTATAGGTAATTTGTAGGCGGTTGTTTTTCCGAAGTAAACTCATATTCTTTTAAATATTTATTATTTGTTTACTTATTTTATTTTTAACAATAGTTAAATTTCAAATATGGGTCATTTTAGACGCGTAAAAACTGTTTTCATATAAATCCGTTACATTGGGAAGCAAGAATCTTAAAAAGCTGATGTACCACGTTATTCCTATTATAATAATGATGTTCAAGTAAAATGCTTATTATTCTGTATATTACTATGGAAAATGCTCATGAAAATTTCATATTATATTGCCTAAAGTGGCCAAGTCATTACAAGTTCGTGTATTATGTGAACATAAACATATAAGTGTCATTAAATGCAACTGCCTATAGATATAATATAAGAGGGACCCTTTTATAAAAAACACAAAAAGGTAACTTTTGTTGAAAAGTTTTAGCAAGATATAATTCACATAAATTTACGGACGTCGCCGTCGTACAAATAAGCCATCATAAATTTATGAAATGAGGTTGTTTGAGCTCTCCATTTTGAAAATTTTCGAAAATAAAAACTTGTAAATAAACAGCAGCAGAAAAATATTATAGAAATATAACAAAATTATAAATGTTATATTATGTGACATTCTGCAAATTATCATTATGTGTATCACTAAGCATAAAATTTATTTTTAGGGTCGTAGCAATAATGTTTTGGCTTAATTGTATAAAATAACTTTTTCAGGTATTTCAAAATATTTTAAATTGAATTAAACCTAAATTTTGAACTTAAATTTTGTATTTAGAAAAGTACAGAATGAGTTTAAACAACCTCATTTGGTAAAGTAATGATTAATTAGTATATCTTGGTAAAATGATTTTCACAGATAAAAGTATTGCCTTTTTCGTTTTGTTTTTCTTTTTCTATTGTCGTGACACTTTGTAGCATTTCAAATCTATTTTTTTCCTTAATAAATCTTTATATTTATTAAGAACCTTTGAAAATTTCATTTACATTTTTATCTTACGCTAAGTTAAAATATAATTAGCTTGAAATCTAAACATCATATCCTAAGTTTTAAAGCCAACAATGTTTTATTCATGAAGTATTTTTTGAAACTCCAGTTTTAAGTTTGTATGTAAGCATTGGATATATTCTATCATTTTACTTTAATAATTTTTAGCTACTTTACTACCACGTAAATTTATGTGTCGTCCATTTTTGGTTTCCAACTTTTGATTATAGTTTTCTGGAAGTGAAGTACGAGTGGCGCTGATACGTTTTACAATCCTTTTATCAAGAACCCATTGTCATGAGGGTGTTTTACTTTTTTTTACCATGGTTGGTTTTAATAAATATTCCACATCTGATCTCGTTTTTATCAGTCTCCGCTTGAGCTGACTTCTTTCGTTCCAACGTCACCACCTTACCAACCATGACCTTGTTTTGTTTGGTGTTGGAAAATTTTGGAATTTTTGGAACTATTTTCGTATTTTTTTTACAGTTCATGTACTCCTTTCCAGCATCGAATATTTGTTTTGTCGCAGCCATTCATTATCTTTATAGTAGCGCATTTAGGAGATTAGCTTGCCTCAATAAATTACATCGACATTGAGATGCTACCGTTCGCAAGTGAATTGATTCTTGTTTAATTGTGTGCAGTTTTTGTTATTTTTAGCTTTACTCCTAAAACTCAGTTTGAACGATGAACCAATAATATTCCAGTTTTGGAATCAAACATTGTCTACCTCGCCTTTGTCTGAACTTTGTTTTTTAAACAAAACCAACTCTTCTATTACTTCTGCGTTTTATTTGGAAGTCTGGCACCCGAATTCTTTTGTTTTTCTTAGTTAGTAGCCAAACGATCGCTAGAGTCACAACGTGAAAAACTCACGAGCAGCGTATGCGCGACTGGACGGGGGTGTAATCCCTTAGCTGATTAGCAGCAGGTCCATCCATAGTGTGGTCTTCTATTCTCGCATTATAACGTTCTCATTCGCATAACTAAATCAATAATAACTTTTCTTTTTATACAGGATGTATATTTCAAAAGTGTCCGCTCAAAATATTTCCTAAACATAAAAAAATAAAGCAATTTATTTACCAAGGGTAAACTGATGTGTAAATAATACTACGTCTTTGGTTGAAATTTTCAAGTTATCCTACTTTCATCGGCATATAAGTAAATCAAAAAAATGTCGTCGGTACAAAATTTAACCTTTCTAAGTCGTTTAGATGGCCAAACTTGCCTTTTATACGGAGTGTTGAAATAGGTAATACCAGATTTAAAGAGTAATAAAACATACAAACATACAGAGACGGTCATTGCCTTGCAGCTAACGCAGTTGGATGCGAACGCGGGGTATCGGGTTCAAACCCGAGGAAAGTCAAACTTTCTTATGACCAAGTCTTCGTGCTTCGGAGTGCACGTTAAGCCGGCGGTCCCCTTGAGTTGACGAATTGACACCGTTAACAAAAACCAGGGCTACAGGCACATCTGAATGCTAGGCTAGCAAGCTGCTAATGGATGTAAAACAACTATAGTCCAAAATCGATCTGCGGACTACTCACCAACCCGTCTGGCCAGCGTGGTGAGTTATGGCCAGATCCTCCATAATATGGAGAGACTTATGTCCGGTAGTGGACGGAAAAAAGGTCGATGAAAAAGAAGAAGAAAACATACAAACAATTAATCAAAAACAATTTATTTTTAATTATATCTGTCCTTTTAAAATTACCCATTTCTCAGAAAGCACAAAATAAAACACTAATTTGTTCGCTTCAGAGCCCATGTTACACAATGATAGAGAACTGCACCAGCTTTTTAATACTAATATAATAATATCTTTGAAATATGCAAATTTGATTGATAACTTAAAAATTGCACCAACTACTAATGCAAATATATTAATTTTTTAATATCTTAAAATATGAATAGAATTTGGAAAAAAAATCTTGAAATTGTATTATCAACTATCAAGACTTATATTAATCTTATCTTAAGACATTGCAGCTTAACAAAATAAAACATTAACAAATAAGGCTAATATTACCAAACGTTTACCCTAAGATTTAATAGGCAACTAGAATTTTAGTATGGATACTAAATGTAAACATGGGGTGCAATACAAAGCATATGGATGTTGGGTTGTTCTATGAATGATTCGTACACAATATACACGCGCCAGGGTCATTATAAGTGCCAGAGACTTCTATTATAATGCAATTGTGGATTTGATGTACTATTAATGGGTTTATCGTCTCATTACACTTCAATAAATATATATAGTATATGGTATTGTTAAAGGAAGTATCTGTAGCTTCCGGAATTATGTTAAATATTTCTGGTATTTATGTATTTCAACCAAAGACACAATTTATAATCAATTTTAAACGTCACATTCACATTGATAAATAAATTGGTTTAAACTAGGATTAAAGGGAAAAAAAGTATTGAAATATAAATATTGACATTATTTAGTAAATAACTGACTATATTACTGAGATACTTATACCTATTAATTTCATGTTTTTATACGAAATTGGCAATAACTAATATAATCACAACAATACAATATTATGATTATCATAATCTACCTATAATATTATAAATTATTATGCAAAATTCTAGTCAGAATTCGACGAGTAGTGACTCAACTCCATTTCCTGTCGGGCGCCACGATAGAGTGAACGTTGTCGAAGTTTCCGGTATTACCTTGACTCAAAACCCTTAGACCACCCTACCTGGTCTGCTACAACCCTACGATAAACTTCCTAAAAATGTTATCTTTAATCTATATTTTATTAATTAATACTTTTTTGGATCACCTTTTAAGCACCCAAGTTATAAACTGACTAATTAAAATTTTTACTACAAATTTTTGGTGTGTCATAAAAGAAAGTAATAATTATTATGTTGTATATTCTCTAACTATTTTTTTTATGTAATTTATAATATTAATCAACTTATGCAGTGTGACCTTACAAATGTGTTATATATAACAAACAATTTTAAATCGCCATTTTTATTCCAGAAAACTAATTTTAAATATTTTGATTTATTATCATTTATAAACTATAATATGGATCAATAGAATTTTAAGTTCCATTGGCAGAAATTATATCATAAACTAAATCAATACTTTTATACATTTTTTAACCTAACCTAATATAAAGGTATAATTTAAACTAACTGTATTATTAGTTTTACAAATATACATATTACACTGAATATAACTAATTAGGTCTGTACCTATGACCCTATGAGTACATACCACCAAAATTATTTGTTTATTTCTTATAAACGACTTGCTGGGCACTCACTTGAGGTTAACTTCCCAAACTTGGTTGCTTAAATCTATGTTATATATTATATTCTTGTAGCTTTATCGTTGTAATTAAAAACCCATTATACTTGTAAAACTTGTTTTCTAATTTTTTATTTTGTTAATAATAACAACTAAATAACGATATTTATAAGTAAATTAAGAAAACTGGAAATGGTGTCTAATATAACATAGGGTAGTAAGTATAGGTGAGTACATTCTGAGAACTAATTTGCATTTTCAGTAGATTACATAATTTATATCCCTATTAATTTTTTGTAGGTTACCAAAAAGTTTTATATATTTTTATTTGTAGTAGCATTAAACTTGCGTAGTGGTAGTTTAAGAAAATCAATTTTTATTATTTTACAATCCGCAATGAAAATTTATTTTCATCATTAATCGTCGGTATAAAGTTTTCTACGTAAAGTACTTACAACTGATTAAACCTATCTTGCAGAAATTTAAATTTAAATAAATGATTATGGAAACTTGCAAACAAAAGTATTAATTATTACTTTAATTAGTAATTTATTAGGTAATGTTAATATTATAAGTGCACGCCCAGCAAAGTAATTGCAATATTTGATCCCATCTATCATCCATAAACATATTTTATTGTACGAATCGATCTAGCAATTATTACTATTTATATAAAGTAGGTTGAATTGAACAGTATTATCAAAAATTATTATTAATTATCTACTATTAAATAAATGTTATGAACGGAGGTATCAGAATGACATAGCATAAATTTGAGACATAATAATTCTGCCCAACACAATAAAGTAGAGTGCATTTACTTTCAGCTGACCAGGCGGAGCTAATGTACAGGAACGAAAATCCGTCCGGTCTCCCTCCACATCTACTGTGCAGAAGTTTGGCTCCGCCCCGTCAACTCAAAGTAAATGAACTCAAGCACACTTATATATTCTCGATAATGTTACATTTGCTTTGAGGAAATTAAAATTTAAAAAAATACTTTTACTTTATTTTGCAATAAACAAGATAAGTATTATAAAATATATTTAATTTAGGAGCCAATACAATGCAATATTATTATATAGAAAAGATATAAAAAGTGTGATACTGGCACAATTAATATGTTTGCTTATAAGTAAAATTTAACATCCAATCACAATATCCTTTTAGCAATCTGGTATCTGTTTTGATTCCAAGTGAAGTGAAAACTTTGTTATGACCGTCTTCCCTCAAAAGGCAATGCCAAACCATCGCGATGTAATCGCCTAGGAATCTTTTCAAAAAGAAATGTATTGCATTTTTTGTAATTTGAAGTCAAATTTAAATAGTTCGATCGAGTCTCTAGAATTAAAAAAAAATTAATACCTTTGTTTTAGCTCCTTCAAATAATTGCTGGTTAATTTTGACCCGTAGCCAAAAAAAAAAGGTTGCAGACCTCTGGTGTAAGGAAAGTACCAGACGATCGATCACAAACCATCTTCTTGATTACACTCGCAGTAGCTCGATTTTCCTGTTTGCAAATGACAGAAAAGTACATTACTATTCTCATGTAAACAAACTATCTGTAGTACTTTCCGAACTACTATTCAGTATAATACTAATGTAAACCAACCATATTACTACTGGGAATTTGTTGTTAATTATTATGATTTTTCGATATTAAAAACATTTTATTAACTTGACATTAGCGTTGTTTGTTCGTTTGTACTATGTACTCATATGAATGTTTATTTATTATGTTTGTGTTGTTTAATAAGATGAAGGGTCCATTAAATTTAGACTGAAGATGAAAATTTACAAGAGACGTTTAGAAAGCTTTTTAATTAGAAATATTATTTTACGAGAAAAAATGTTTATGAAAATCCACAAAGCTATAAGTGTATAAAGTAATAACATTAATGTTTTTTACTTGTACATAGCTAAATTATTTTTATGATAAATAGAATAAAATTTATGCATTCCATTAACAAAGTTAAAAATTTTACTTTACAAACGTAATATTTCATATAGGAACAATAACAACCATTAAGGTACAATGGTGCTTTAATGTCGTTTGAAATTATTTAATTTAATAAAATTATATACTCATGGTCAATATAATTAGCAATTCAAATTATTAAAATATTAATGTAGGTACGTTATAAGAATTGTCATTTTATATTATGTATTTTATATGCTCTGGTAATTATATTGGTCATATTTTTTGTTTACATCAAACCGGACATGTAAAACTTCTCACAAATACTTACATAATTACAGTGAAACTTCGATAACTTTAATCCAAGTGCAATGTACCATGAAAAATATGGATTTTGTTAAACTTGTCGAAATTCCGACATTGAAAAAATACTGGGTTTAACAGTAACACAATTTGGGTATAAAAAATTGACAAATTCAAATTATATACAATTGTGTTAGAAAAGAGTACAATTGTACTTAACATAACTTGGATTAATAGACAAATTGTGCTACTTTTAAGCAGTGTTTTGTACAAGTTCAAGTTATCGACCTTTGTCTGTGATTTATCTAGGTGTATTACAAGTTTTAGAATCATCCCTCTTTTAAACTTAAATTGTGTGTGAAATAAAATTTAGAAAAGATTAGACCTTTTCTTTGATGCTCGTATATTTCCTATAACTTAATTATTATTTATTTACATACTTTCGAGGCGTACCTAGAAATATTTGGCACTTAATCAATTAGTGCAAAATATTAAAAAGGGCTCCCCCTTCTATACACATTTCTCTTCTTATGTAAGAAATAGAAGTTGAAAAATTACAACTTTAAGTAATACAAGGCAATAAAAAATAAAGTAAACCCCAGAAAAGTCGCACCGTTTTGTTGAAATTGCTAATCAAGGGAATAGTGGTCGGCAATAACGCAAGGGATGCAAAATGGTTTCCGCTCATGAAACATACTCAATTTTTCGTCCAATCATTCTAACCTCTAAAATGATAAATTAATATCGTGTAAAAGATGATTTTGATTGTTTAGTAAAAGAATACAAATTAATTTGGGTTAATTAACAACCTACCAAAGTTTGCGACCCGCTCATGTTGGATTCTATAAAAAGTAATTCCACCTAAAACAGCAAACAATTCCTAGAAATCTACTTTAGAGTGGACCCCCACGCCCTGGCATCGGTCTTTTTATGGTTTTTTTTATGGATATTATGTAAACTCGTATAATATAAATTGGGTCGGCTTGATAATGTCGACTTGATAATGTTTTTACTCAACACAAAGTGGTCGTTGAACAATATTATAAACGGTAATAATGTCGCATACAAACCGGGAAGAAAACACCGCAACATAAAACCGCCGCGAAAAAAATTTTTTTTTTTTTTTTTTTTTTGTCACGATGATGTTGCGGTGTTTTGAATATTTCATAAAAACGTAATACATCGCCGCGAGTAATTATAATGTATTTACATTCGCGTACGAGCACGCGTCCTATGACAACGTGTTTTGTGCAGCTCCGTGTTCATGCAGTTTCAGTGCCGTTTCTTTGTTAATCTGTTATGTTGTTGCCGTTGGTTGGATAGTTGAATTTTCCTTTTCACGCTGATAGCTCGAAAAGAGCCCAGAGTTGTGTTGTAGTTCCATAGTTTGCAAATTTTGAAGCTTTAGTTTGAAGCTGTCAATTTTTGACATATATTATTTTGAAAATTAAATTCCGAATACCGTTGAATAACGATATCATTTGGCATCACGAGTACGTTAACTACTAATCCATCAAGTTCTGATGGACCAGTCATCAATCACTTCCAAAATCGAATGTCAAACCGTATTAAATTAAATACTCTAAAGAAAACAAAAAGGCTCATCTCGGGTGACGGATTAGCCCCAATTCCAGCTAAAATCGCAGCAATCAGACAAGCAGCTAAAACCATGGCTACCAATCCAGACCCAAACACAATCATGGTCGACCCTGCGATGGTCTTCAGCCCAACTGTATCTCCTGCAACCGCCACTCCTGCCGACCAAATGGAAGTCACTGAACAAATGCACACACTGTCAGTGTACGAGGTCGTTGCGCCAAATATCGAACTTTACAATAGGTTCGGTATTTTGGCAAAGGCGCCCGAGCAACCACCAAGACCCGCCACACCAGAACCTGCCTGGCGAATTGTGCCCCAATCGCGACGTCAGCGACCACCCGTCACCCAGGGGGTCGCTCCCTCAACTCACCCACCAGCAGCTGCCCCACGTGTCCAGAAGCCACCTCCAATCGTACTTGAGACACCTATTGGAGACCTTCGGAAATTTATGGCGAATATCAAACCACTTATTTCCGATAACGTACGCATTCAACATGTCCGAGGGCAAACATGGGTGTACGCAAGTACGCGAGCAGATCATGAAGCCCTAAAGGCGAGCCTCCTTATACCTGGAGGAGCCCAAGGCTTTACATACGGGTATAAGGAGGACCGCACAATCAAGCTCGTCCTCAAAGGCTCCCCTTACATGGATACCAGATATGTCCAAGAAGAATTAGATATGGAGTACAAAATTAAAACTACGAAAGTAACGCAACTTAAAAACAAATACCAGGACCCAACGTCTTCCTTCCTCATAAATTTTGCACCTGGAACCACCATGGCCGACATAAAACAAGTACGAACAATTGGGCCCATTGTTGTCCGTTTTGAGGAAGTCCATCAAAGAACGCATCACCTGCAGTGTTTCCGCTGCCAGAATTATGGCCATGGCAGCGCGCACTGCAATATCAATCCCAGATGCGTCAAATGCACCATCCCTCATCCAACAGCAATGTGCCCAAGGACCTCCAAGGATGATGGCGTACGCTGCTGCAACTTCGGTGGCAATCACGCCGCAAATTGGAGTTCGTGCCCCAAATATGTCGAATATTCAGAGAAGGTTAGTAGTGCAAATGCCAGGCGCCAAGTAACACCACAATCAAACAACCCTCTACCCACCCCCGCGCTAAATATTGCTAGCACCACCTCCTTTCCCGCTCTTCCAGCACGCATCCCAATCCCCCAGTCCGTCACTCCACAAGTGACGAGGCAACAGTTCACTCAAAATTTAAATCAAAATAACGACGAAGAGGTGGATTCTCCGGTAGATATCCACAAAGTACTCAATGCAGCCAGAGCCCTTGATGAATTAATTAACCTCGAACAAACTTACAAAATGATAATTGAAATCACTCAAAAGCTAACAGGCGTCACAAACTCCATTCAAAAAATTCACATTTTAAACCAGATCGCCTTAAAATACGATGTCTAGACAATCCAACCTAAAAATAATATCCTGGAATGCTAACGGTATCTACCGGAAAATCCACGAGCTGGCGGTCCTTGTAGTTGACAAAAAACCTGACATTGTACTTATACAAGAATCCAGACTTAACAAGAGACGTCCACCAAAATTACCCGACTACGTGACGTACAATAAACCTAAGAACGCAGGCGGAGGTCTTTTAACATATGTTAAAAGTACCCTAAACCCCGCCATGACTAACATTACAACTAACGTAGCTGACTCGCAAACCATTCAAATTGACGACGTGACAATCTCAAATTACTACCTTCACCCGGAAGACAGACACGACCGCGGTGACCTAAACAAAATACTTCAAAATTCAAACAAAACCATCATTGCGGGTGATTTCAACTCAATTCACCAGACATGGAGTTTGGGGACGACGAACGCAAACGGTCGCAGCCTGTTTGAGTTCATCACCGACCACCCGGACCCGATCCTACTCCAATACCCAGATAGCCCCACGCACATCCCCGGTAACACCGCCCACTCTCCTTCTACGATCGACTTGGCGATCAGTAAGAACTTAACCGTTGCAAACATCTCGGTGATGCAAAAGTTAAGTTCCGATCACCTCCCAATCCTTATCGAAATAAATGCAATCTCCTTACCTTTCACTCCACCAAGACCTCGAACGAAAACGAACTGGACCGCTTTCGGAATCGATCTCCTCGACGTTGAAATCATCCGCGACATCGACACAAACGATGATATCGACGGGGCTATAGCCAAATTTTCGAACACCCTGATAAAAACCTACAATAGAAACACCAGAGACCTCCCCAAACCGGACTACAATGTTAAGATTACCCCTGAAATACGAACCAAAATTACCAACAAAAACAAACTCAGGAAAATCTACCAAAGACACCACTACCCCCAAGTTAAACTACAGATAAATAAACTCACGAACGACATAAGCAATGACATCGCAAAAATCAAACAAGCCAACTGGGACAAGACTTTAAATAACATAACATCGTCAAACCTTAAAAAAGTTTGGCGAATAGCAAAGACCTTAAAAAACGACGAGCCCAACAAACAATTTCCTGTGCTTCAAACTCCTTTAGGACAACATATATTTGACCAAGACAAGACAGACGCAATAGCCCAAGAATACCTCGACCACCACAACCTCACTAACCATACCATCAATCCTGACATCGACAACATTGTTAAAAATTCCATTGACGAAATACAAAACACCGAGTCACCCACCCCAGCATCCTTTTTAACCTCCCCCACTGAAATAAAACAAATTATCAAGAAATTCAAAAACCGCGCACCAGGTCGCGACAACATCACCCCGCAAATCTTAAAAAAGCTCCCAAAAAAACTCCTAGTACAAATTTTTTATATCCTAAATTCCTGTTTAAAAAACCAATACTTTCCCCGAGCCTGGAAAACCGCCATAGTCATTCCCATTCCAAAACCAGGCAAGCCGAAGCACCTACCATCCAGTTACCGTCCCATCAGTCTCCTACCCACTATGTCGAAAATCCTTGAAAAAATCCTCTTAAACCGAATCCTCGCCCACGAAGTCCAAAATAACATTCTCATAAATGAACAGTTTGGATTTCGTGCCAACCATTCCACCACCCTCCAATTAGCTGTCCTAGTTGATCACATCACCATAAATTACAATAAAAATAAATCCACATCCACCGTCCTTCTAGATATCGAGAAGGCCTTCGATACCGTTTGGCACGATGGCCTTATCCACAAACTTTTCATACTAAAATTCCCCATCCACCTTTTAAAACTCCTTATCAGTTTCCTCAAACACCGAACATTTCAAGTTAAAATCAACGCGTCCTTATCAACCCCGCAACCCATTCCAGCAGGAGTCCCACAAGGCTCCATCCTTTCTCCCATCCTGTTTAATTTTTACATAAACGATATTCCAAAAGACGACGACACCATCATTTCACTTTACGCCGACGACACCGGTATCTCCGCCACAGAAAAGACCAAAAACCAAACCATCGACAAAATACAAACTCATGCAGAATCGCTACTTGACTACTATGACGACTGGCGACTTAAGGTTAACCCCACAAAGACGACCCTAACGACTTTTTCACACAAACTCGACAATTTAACCACAAAACTACGACTAAATGGTGTGGAGGTTAACCCGACAACGAAAACCAAATACTTGGGGGTAACCCTCGACAAAAGACTAACTTTTAAAGATCATATCATTGAATCCTGCTGTATGCATGCCCGATTTGGAGCAAAGCCGCCCGTACCAATGTAAAAATCCTTCAACGTGCTCAAAACAAGTGCCTCCGGTTGATCACCGGAATGCCAAGAAACACAGAAATTTACGATCTACACGAAATTGCAAACATACCACGAATTCCCACATTAATTCATCACGCCGCAGTCAAATTTTTCGAAAACACGGTCAAGCGGAACCAATCTACAGCCCACATCAACACAATTCATACCAATAATATGCCCTTCAGGCGAATAAAACATAAACTACTTCATCAAATCATGTTATAAACTACAAACACTAACCACACACACCTAATTACCATTCGCCTGGTTTTTGTACTCGTTTTCCAGGAACAACTTTCAACGGGGCCGACTCCAACTAATTCCAACACCATCCGACGTTGCTGATATGCTACCGCAGGTGCAGCGAAACGAATCAATTCAACTAATTATGTGTTAATGTACTTAGTGCAGTAGCACAAAAATTTTGTAAATATTACTGTAAATACACGAGTTGTTAATCTAATCTAATCTATAATGTATTTGTTTAACGCTTTGAAGTTGCCGAGTAACGGAGCGCTAGAAAATCGACAACGGGTGGATCGCGAATTTGTTAGGGTATTACGCTATTCTCTATTTTACTGGTCCATCCAAACATAGGTTGGGGTATTTTGTTCCTTATCTGTATGCAACATTTAGAAGATGATTGAAATATATTTCACACCCCTGAGAAACCAATGTGTTGTCGGGACTTACTCCAAAACGAAAGTGAACTTTATGGTTATCTTCCATTTTTTAGATTCTACTTACGTCAGTTATGAAAGTTTTGGAACAAGTTCCAACAAACGCTGAGATTGTTGCCAATAATTTATTGTTAGTAAAAGGTACATTTATTTTGATCAGCTTCCTTTTTTTTCATAAATAATATCCAAGTAAAAACACCAAATGAACAAAGAATAAATTATGTTCGCACGAATTTAAATTTATAAAATTAAAATATTCGTCGAACAAATAAAAATTTAATTTAATTAATTAAAAAAAAATGTGTGCAACAGAAAACTGACATGTACCGGTATAGATGCAGTCGTTAGGTTAAGCTAAGGTTAGATCGATTTAAGATCGGTTGGTTATAAGTTTATCGTACCTGCGTATAATAGATACATGCATTTAGTTAGTTCGAACTGAAATAATGTTATCAATAAGCCAAGGTGGAACTGCCCTTAGTTCGAGCTAAGGCGCTCTACATTCAATTTTAAGATCGACCTAACATCTTAGCCCACGTTTTTAGCTCGGTCTAACTATATTCGAACTATACACTATACTTACATGAAAGGACTAACTAGCTGGAGCCGAGTTAGGGCGACCTAACGACTGCATGTATACGGGGTAATAGATTAGGTAGTATATAAAACCAAATTAAGTAGATATTAATTTTCAAGTCAAATGACAAATGGATTTGTTAAGATATTCATAAAACATGATTTGTTTATGAATGCAGTGAAATATAAATAAGAATCGTGCACTTATTTAAAATTTCGACATATTATGATTATTAACTAGGTTATAGTTATGTATGTATACCTACTATATTGTAAACATAAGAAATTAATAAAACAAAGTACCTATATATAATAAATTAAATGGCTGGTTTAATGAAGATATCTTTTGTGCTTGAGAACCTGATTGTACATGGATCCAATTTAATGCTTTACAAACTAATTGTAATTTATGGTCCACAACTATAATATTTCATTTATATTCTGTGTACCTTACCTACATCTCAATTATAATTTCAAGTAATAAACTTTATATGTTTTTAAGTTTTAATAGTTTCATTATTTAACCCAATCAGTTATATTTTTCATTTACTCCGTAATTATTTATATAGTCACTAATAAAAATATATGCATATTCATATATTATCTACACATGTAACTGGTAATTGTACTAAATTGATATTAATAAGATATAAATTTTTTAGGATTTTTTGATATTACATTAGAAGAACATTAATTTGTATGTAATTTTCTTTAACTAATAATGAATTGTAATATTTTTTGTTAACTTATTCGTTATCATAAAGTTCTTTAAAAATTTAACATAACATTTACTACTTATCCAGACTGAACTGTGCTTCTAATTTTGAAATTTAATTTTTTGGTATTTTATTTTTCAAAAATTTAAAAATGTTTTCTATTTCAAAAACAAAAAGTAATTTCATTATGTTTTGTAGAAAAATTTTAGACTTTTATCGACTTCTAAATCAATTCGAGTATACTTATATAATTATGAGAATTATTTATAAAGAAACTTAATTAAATATTTCTAGTTAAAATTGAATGTAACATTTAAAATACGATTTTAAAAATGTAAGTTGAAATATTAGTATGCATTTATTTGTATGTATTATATTATTGCTACCATACATATTATTATTATGGTTATAGTATATCAGTGGTTGCCAAACTTTTATTTACTTTATTTTATTTTATTTATTCCGCAGGTGATTACATATTTTATAAGTTACAAATTGATTACTTGTGGAGTCAAGCGAACTATAGCTTTTATAGAAAATCAGTTATATCTGTGCAAGATTTCCCCTAAAAAAATCTAAAATGATTGTATTACTTATAACATTATGAGCTATTCTCAACACCAATATTACAATATAAAAACTGATTATTATTATGTCATGTACGTGTAGAATAAATACTATTGTACCTATGTATTTTTCGGGTTGGGTACATTTCGCCGAGAACGATTCGCCGATAACACTTCGCCGGGAACGATTCGCCGAGACACGATTCGCCGAGGCACGATTCGCCGAGACACGATTCGCCGAGAACGATTCGCCGAGAACGATTCGCCGAGAACGATTCGCCGAGACACGATTCGCCGAAACGGCTCTTTAAAAGTTTTATGAAATATATTAGGCGGTTGAAAGACTGAATTTTGTGATGAAATTTCAATTTTTAATTGGAGCTAATGCGCAGTAACTCTCCCTCCACATGTATCTACGACCTATCTAATCTGAATACACACCATTTCGCCGCAGTCAAAACCCATGGTCAAAACCTACTACTAACCTAAGCTCGACCTTGGATTTTTAACGGTCCCCTCATTAAAAATAAATCGATTCCTACCACTAACCTAAGCTCGACCGGTGGATCTCTTTTCACGGCCTCTTCATTAAAAAAAATCGTTTCCTAACACTAACCTCCTCTCGACCGGTATATCTCTCTTTTCACGGTTCTCTCATTAAAATAAATCGTTTCTTACCACTAACCTAAGTTCGACAGGTGGATTTCTCTTTTCACGGTCTCTTCATTAAACAAAAATCGTTTCCTAACACTAACCTAAGTTCGGCCGGTGGATATCTCTTTTCACAGTCCCCTCATTAACAAAAAATGAATATTTGGACTTTATGGATATTTGAATTAATAACTGTAACTAAACTGTAAATTTATTTTTATTATTTTAAATAAAATTTTAAATAATCTACATTTAATTAATCTATCTACCTTGAAGTTAATTATAAAACTACTATATTTGATTTTAAAAGAAAAAAAAACTTTGAGTTTCCTTTTATTAAATTTTTTTTTTTTGCTTCTTAAACCTTATATTTTACCATAATATTAAAAATGTAATATATAAAATTACTCTCGGCGAATCGTTCTCGGCGAATCGTTCCCGGCGAATCGTTCCCGGCGAATCGTGCCTGTCGGCGAATCGTTCTCGGCGAAATGTACCTTTCCCGTATTTTTCTAATAGGCAGGTACCTACTAAAGTTTATGTATAAAACATAAAATAAAACTTAAGAAATGTTACGAGGTTTTAAAATTATTTAATAGGTACCTAACGGAAATTAGGCGAAACATGAAATAAATCTTTTTAAATTTGTTTTATGCGAAGTAAGTACGCCGATTCCAATTCAGGGTGATTAGAAGAAGCAATTTAGTAAAGTAAGTTCCGTATTTCTGTAAGGCATCAGAGACATAATGTATGTATGTACGTACTATACTCTTAAATGTAATAATCCTAGTCAAGTCTTTTGTATTGTTCCTCGTACTAGCTATGGGGTTTTCACACGCAAAGCTCTTTATTTTCCTACTGCTGCATTCCCTAAGCAATTTGCTGTTTTAAATTTTGCTGATTTCACTTTTACCATAGTTTACAACCTACACTTAATTCCAATTTTTCTATTAGGTATTATACCTAATATTTATTGGAACCTAATATCTAGTTAATCAATTATCTTTTCAGGGTGCAGGTAAATAAATTATTTATTTCACAAATAATTAACAAATTGCAAGCACATGTAGTTTTGAAATTTTTTATTAAGGTTCATATAAATAAAGAAGCAGGATATTATGTGTTCCAATCTAATTGCTGATAAAACTTGTATATTATGAATTACAGTTTTCACATAAGTTGAAGATACGTTTTTTACGAAAGCAAAGTATCATAATTGTCATTTACTATTGTATCTAACATCAAGGTATAAACGAAAATACATTTTGGGTTGCGTGACCTGTGCATATATTCCCGGTCGGGGTCGACACGCGATGCAGCGCTCATTCGTTGAATTGTGATTGTGGCAGGGCCACGTGCCATTGTTCCGGACTCTCTTATAATCCCCGTTACTCCCGCATTATGTACTTACTTTACTAATTTTCTTAATTTCTATCGTATCTATAATAAAATTGTATGCAAACTATTGCGTTCTTTAATCGTACATTTTATTCTTCAAAAATTGCGTCCGCCATTATCGACGTCGCGACGCAGGGTGG